>JAIFGZ020000482.1:1200000-1800000 GCA_019925245.2 Oryza australiensis
TGTAATCTTTCACCCAGACTAGGTCTAGGGCAGTCCTCCAGATGTTCAAGTTCTCCATCGAAGACTTTGATATGTCTAATGAAGATAAGAATGGAAAAAAGAAGATGGAGGACATCAAGCACGAACAAGACGGTTCAGGCCCTTACACTCTACATGACCGAATCGACTCGGCTGTCCATCATGCGCTCGTCAACCAAAGTGGCATACTGGTTAACACACTCAACAACATGATAAGCACTGTGCTTGACTCGAAGATAGCTGAGCAGCTGCCGAGAGGGCCAACGTACTTCACTGATGGCCAGTTCTCGGGCTATAGGACGCTGTCAACCCAAGGCTTGCCGATGCCGCCACTAGGACAGCCGAATCCTCGGGGAGGGGCTCCGATCCATCCAAATGCACAGGCATCGACTTGAGCCACATCCCAAGATCACAGTCGACGGTAGCCTCAACATCAAGGTCGTGGTGCCCCCACAGTGATGCAGGAACAGGTCGAGAACATATTCAACACCAATCGGCGGCCAATCATGTCCAATGAGCTGATTGGCAACATTGCCCTGACGCCACATCATAGTCCCGTCGGCAATCAACTACTTCCTGAATAATCACCGCCGATCGTGTCTCGGCCACCTCTCGCCGCGAATTAGTTCCAGTACCAATATCCAGGAGGTCACCTTGAACAACAACATCGGCCGCAGACACCGCCACTCCAGTATCGGCAAGGACCCGTCCATTACGGGCACTACGAGCCGGTGCCACAAGTTCAGGCTCAGGACAACAGGCCTTGGGCTGATCTGATCGCCTACGTCATGCACGATCAGTTCGGCCTCAAACCCAAGGATTCCAGCAACATGTACCGGTACCCATATCCAGAATATTTCAAAAGGGTGCCACTGCAAACCAGTACAAAGTGCCAAATTTCTCAAAATTCTCTGGGCAGGACAACGTGTCCACTTACGAGCACGTCAGCCAATTCTTGGCTCAATGCGGAGAAGAATCGGCTACAGACGCGCTCAGAGTGCGCCTATTCCCACTCTCTCTCTCAGGATCAGCTTTCACCTAGTTCTCATCATTGCCACACAACTCAGTTCAAAGCTGAGCCGATCTTGAGAAAAAATTCCACAGCTACTTCTATTCCGGCACCCACGAGATGAAGTTTTCGGACCTCACTGGCATCAGGCAGAAGCATGAGGAATTGGTCCAAGATTACATCCAACGCTTCAGGGTAGTGAGGAATCGATGCTACAGCTTGGTGTTATCGGATTCACAGCTAGCCGATTTAGCTTTTCACAGCCTCTTGCCACCGACCCATGAAAGGTTTTCGGCTCAAGACTTTGAGAGCTTGGCCCACTTGGCCTAGAAGGTGACGTCCCACGAGCAAAGATTTCAAGAGTCCAAGAATGCCTTCGAGAAAGTCGCCCATGTCGCCTACGCAACAGACACAGATTCAAGTGACAGCGACACAGAGGTGGCAGTAGCCAAGTGGACCAGAAACATGAAGGCCATTACCTGCCAATGGCTAAAAAAGTCGGCTGAGGAGGAGAAATATGACTTTGATATCACTAAAGCTAACAGGATTTTCGATTTGCTGCTGAAGGAGAAGCAAATTCGGCTGCCAGACAACCACGTTATCCCATCAGCCGATGAACTCAAAAAGAAAAGATACTCTAAGTGGCATAACACCACCTCCTACAGCACAAACGATTGCAAGGTATTCAGGCAGCAAATACAGTCGGCCATCGAAGTCGGGAAGATAAAGTTCGAAGAATCGGCTAAGCCGATGAAGGTCGATGGCAACCCCTTCCCGGTCAACATGGTCCAAGACGGCCACAGGTGAGCTGATCGGCAGCACCGAATGACGTACAGCTTAGCCAAAATGCTAAAATCAGTTAATGCCGACTCAGGACCACCCCACAAGGAGCCGACTGGAGATGTAGCTACATCAATCATCATGGTTCACACCAACGGACGATCGGCTGATCGCCGGCCCAGGCAGGACAGCCGACTACGATTCCAACATAGGGTGCAGGAGAAAGAAGAAAGCTGGCACGACAAGCCATACCAGAGGGCACTGATCGACTGGGCGTGGCCTATTACCGCCGCCACAACGGCTGTGACCCGCATTGGCACTGCGAGTTTTTCAGGTTCTGCTGGGAGCAAGGAATGAGGTTACCAACCCTTGAAAATTGCCCAACGTGCAGTGCCTACAGGGAGGACAAACACAGGGGACCACTACTGGAAAGTTCTAGCCGATTAGTCCCCCGGGCCGTTCAACTTAACCAGCGGAAACCTCCCGTTCATGATCGGCTCGGCCCAATCCATCAGGACTGAAGGGTTACGCGGAGGCTACGCTAGCTGAAAACAAAACTTTTCTATCGCGCAAACCAGGGACACTTGCAAGTAAGGGCCAATAGATCGTAACCGATTGGAGTAGAGTGCAGCGGACTAGCCAATCAAGACTATCCGATCTGGAACAGTGCAGCCGATTCCCGCAAGCCGACAGTCGATTCCCGGGGATAGCCGATTCACCAATCAGTCGATTCGCCAATGCCGCAGTCGATCCGAGTCATCCGACCACGTTCTCGCGCCTCGCTCCGATGCGCTCGACCGCAGCCGATTCCACCACAGCCGATTCGTAGCCGATCAACAGCGTCGCAACGTAGCAGCACCTCTAACGGTATCCACACGTCCGGGGACAGAACGCCGAACACCCGTGTGCTAGCACGCGATGCAAGACTAGAGTTTGGCTCAAAGGTGGGGAGGGTTTCTGTGGAGATTGATCTCGCCGACTTCTGTTGCGCCAAATCAGATTGATTCGGTTCAATTGCATACAACAGCTCTCCACCCCTCACCCCTTTATATAGAGTTACCGGTTGGGCCTAGAGGCCCATCGGGACTCTATTTTGAATCGGATCCTATCCGAATCTCATAGAGTTGGCCAGCCGGACTTCGTAAGCCCATAGGACTCTATCCGATCGGATCCCTATCCGATCGAGCCATATCCGAGTCCAACTCGAATGCCTGTTCTTATCCTCTTAAGCGTGCGACCCTGTAGGTTCAGGTATACTTGGGTTCGGCTAGAGTCCAACTCAGCCGACCGTCGGCTCGAGTCCAACTCAGCCGACCGTTAATAGCGACGCCTAGCAGCACATATTGACACCATAGTATACAAAAATATAATATCGGCTCTGAACCTGTAATGTATACACAAATCCCTTTGCCTCAAAATACCAATTAAGCTATAGGCAAGATGTGTGCCATCCCTTCAATAGCTTAACCATTCACTCGAACCGTATTGGATTATCTGTCTGTTGATTGACTCCTCAATCAACTTAGCATGGCCATGCATTTCCATAATCCATTACCTCGAGGGGCCCAGAGATATCTCTCCAAAGGAGGGGCAAATTCAATCTTGATCACTCACATCCCACTCCATGTTTCATAGTAAACCCGAACACTACCTTTATAACTACCCAGTTACGGAATAGCGTTTGGTAGCCCCAAAGTAGGCTACTACACATGTTGGAATCCATGATGATCTCTGGTCTAAGGACTTTGTACCAACACTACCTGAGACCAACTAATGGCACATTAATTCCTGTAGTGTCTCATGGTGGGTCTATCCAACAATGTGTTCTCTAACATATGTGTCCATGTTTATTGATTTGGTATTTCCATACCCATGATCTATGAGACATGATCATCAATCAATAAACATGCCGATCTTAGAATCATATTAGTTCCAATAATATGACATATGATCAGGGATCATTTAGAAATAGATTCATACATATAGAGTCTCATAAATAAGTCACGTACTTATTGATCAATACAAGATGTCTATTTCATGGAACTGAATAACACTTTATTCATAAATACATAAACATTGACCATGATATCCAACATCTCCATGTTGCCTCTAGGGCATATCACTAACAGTCTTTCACTTGCACTAGAGTTAATCATGTAAGTATCTAATACCCATTGCTCTTGTGTGCGCCTCATGTTTCGGCTGAGGGAGAGGTTTTGTCAGCGGATCGGCTATGTTGAGATCCGTGTGCACTTTGCATATCTTGACATCACCTCTGTCCACTATCTCGCGGATGAGATGATATCGCCGAAGTATGTGTTTGGACTTCTGATGTGACCTCGGCTCCTTGGCTTGCGCAATGGCTCCACTATTGTCACAATAGAGAGACATTGGACCAGTCGCACTAGTCATCACACCAAGCTCAGAAACGAATTTCTTGATCCAAACGCCTCCTTTGCGGCTTCCGAAGCGGCATTGTACTCGATCTCCATTGTAGAATTAGCAACGGTATCCGCTTGGAATTCTTCCAGTGGCTGCGCCTCCGTTCGAGCGGAACACGAACCCAGTTGCGATCTATAATCATCCTTGTCCGTATGAAAGCTAGCATCGGTGTAACCGCTTACAACGAGCTCTTCTTCACCTCCATAGACTAGGAACATATCCTTAGTTCTTCTCAAGTACTTAAGGATATTCTTTACTGATAGTCCAGTGACCTTCACTGGATCACGGCGGTATATGCTCATAGCACTCAAAGCGTACGAGACATCGGACGTGTACAAAGCATGGCATACATGATGGATCCAATTGCCGAAGCATATGGAACAATACCCATCTTATTCCGCTCATCATGTGTTCCGCTCATCATGTGTCGAGGACACTGATTCTTGCTAAGATTAATGCCATGTGACATGGGCAAGAAATCTTTCTTGGAATCATGCATGTTGAACCTTTTCAACACCTTGTCAATGTATGTACTTTGGCTTAATCCAATTAGCCTCTCGGATCTATCTCTATAGATCCGAATGCCTAATATGTATCTTGCTTCCCCTAAGTCTTTCATGGAAAAACTATTTTTCAATGAAGACTTGACGATTCAAGCATAGAGATATCATTTCCAATCAACAATATGGCATCTACATATAAGATTAGAAATACAATTGCGCTCCCACGACCTTTTTGTAAACACAGGCCTCCTCTTCATTTTTGATGAAACCAAACCCTTTGATTACTTCATCAAAACGAATATTCCAACTCCGAGATGCTTGCTTCAATCCATAAATGGATTTCGTAGCTTGCATATCTTTCAGTGATTGTGGATCGACAAAACCCGAGGTTGTATCATGTATACATCCTCGCTTAGGTTTCCATTTAGGAAAACCGTTTTGACATCCATCGCCATATCTCATAATCGAAATATGCAACACTCGCTAGGATAATCCGAATAGATTGAAGCATTGCGACGGGCGAGAAGGTTTCATCATAATCAACTCCTTAAATCTGTTTAAAAACCTTTCGCCACCAATCGCGCCTTATATATGTGAACATTTCCATCCATATCGGCCTTTTCTTAAAAACCCATTTACACTCAATGGTTTTGACACCATCGGTGGATCAACCAAGTTCCAAACTTGATTGTCGTACATGGATTTTATTTCGGATTTCATGGCTCTAAGCCACTTGTTGGAATCGGGTCCCACCATTGCTTCCTCATAGGTCATAGGTTCATCATTGTCCAACAACAATATATCACGTTGTTCCATACACGTGTACTGTCGGGCGCACGACGTGATCTTTCGGACCTCCGTGGGGTGGTGTATCTACAAGCGGTGGCACAACACTTTGCTCCTCTGTTGTGGTTACGTAGTTCTTGAAACATTTTACGGTGTTTCTTGAACTTCTTCAAGATGCACCCTGCTCCCACTAACCCTTCTTGAAAGAAACTCTTTCTCCAAGAAAACACGTGTCGGGCGACAAACACTTTGCCTTGATCCCGATTATAAAAGTAATATCCCTTAGTTTCCTTAGGATTTCCCACAAAGAAGCACTTGTCGATTTGGGTGTGAGCTTGTCGGGTAAACATTTTACATAAGCTTCGCATCCCCAAATTTTGAGAAAAGACAAACTAGGGGTCGCCCTGTCCATATCGTTATGGTGTCTTTTCAACGACTTAGATGTAACTCTATTTAGTGTGAACGCAGTTGTTTCAAGAGCATATCCCCGAAGGATAACGGAAGATCACTTTGGCTCATCATCGACCGCACCATGTCCAACAAGGAGCGATTTCTCCGTTCGGACACTCCGTTCCATTGTGGAGTTCTGGCGGAGTTAGCGTGGAACAATTCCACAATCTTTTAGATGGTTACCAAACTCTTGGCTCAAGTATTCCCCTCCATGATCGCTCGTAAAAACTTGATTGTTTTTCCTAAATGATTATGTACTTCATTCGGAATTCTTTGAACTTTTCAAAGGATTCAGACTTATGCCTCATTAAGTAGATATAACCATATCTACTAAAGTCATTGGTAAAGGTAACGAAGTCGATAATCACCTCGCGTTGAGCTCATTGGTCCACATACATCGGTATGTTCGAGTGCCAACAAGTCACTTGCTCTCTCACTGTGTCCCGTGAAAGGTGCCTTTGTCATCTTACCAAGTAAACAAGACTCACATGTCTCAAATGATTCAAAATTAAAAGAGTGAAGCAATCCATCCTTATAGAGCTTCTCCATGCGTTTCTTATTTATATGGCCTAAGCGACAATGCCGGATAAACGTGGGGTTTGTATCATTAGAGAGTTGTCTTTCGTATTAATGTTATAGATGGGAGACGCTTCAAGATTCAAAACGTATATTCCATTCACTAATGAAGCATGAAAATAGAACATATCTCGAGATATTTTGAACAACCATTGTCCATTGATCTAAAATCATATCCTTCCGCTTGCAAACATGAAGCGAAAATAACGTTTTGACATAGTGTTGGAACACAATAACAATTATTTAATTCCAAAACTAATCCCGAAGGTAGATAAAGTGGAGCAGTGCCGACAAGAAGCGTAGCAACGCTTGCTCCATTGCCGACGCGCAGTTCACCTCGCCCCTTCTCAAGCCTCTACTTCTTCCCATTCCCTGCACGATTTGCAAATATGAGCTACGATCCGATATCAAATACCCAAGAGTCGTAGGTGAAGTAGCAAGATTAATGTCTATAACATTAATACAGAGGAGAAGTCGCACTTTGCTTCCTTTTGAGATCCTCCATGTACTTCTTGCGGTTCCTTTTCCAGTGGCTGTCTCCTTGCGGTAGAAGCAAACGACATCGATGCGGCCGACCCCTTCTTGCCCTTCTTTGCATTGGAAGCACTCGCGATCTCATCGGGAGTTAACTTCCTCTTGGTGCAAAGTTTCTTGACAGTGGTTTGCGCTTAGCCTTCTACATCATCATCACATGATGACCGTTTTTCTGGATACTCTCCTCATTGTCTTTAGCATCCCATGCAATTCGGCCAAGGTTCTATCCATATTGTTCATGTGATAATTTAATATGAATGGCTCGAAGCTCGGAGGGAGCGACCGGATAATCACGTCGTAGCCAACTCTTGGCTAAGAGGGAAACCTAGTTTCTCAAGACCTTCGATATAGCCAATCATCTTTATCACATGCGGGACGGGATTCCCTCAACAAGCCGCACGCAAACAAGGACTTTGAGGTGTTGAACCTCTCGGCCCGAGCTTGGTTCTCAAACATGCCACGCAGTCCCGAATAATAGTGTGAGCATCTGCTCTCATATTGCTTCGAAGCTCGGGGGACATTGTAGCAAGCATGAGACGGCTTATATCTAGGGCATCATTAGTGTGCTTCTCGTAAGCCCTCCATGCGATTGCGGTAGCATTGTTAGGCAAATCATCCGGATAAGGTACTTCAAGAACGTACTCCTTATGCTCTTGCTTGAGAACAATTCTCAAGTTGCGATACCAATCCATAAAGTTTGTTCCATTTAATTTTTCCTTTTCGAGAATAGATTGCAAATTAAAAGCACGTATGTAGTATTAGCGCCATTATTCTACAACAGAAAAAGCAAAGTTTAGCACAATGTTTATGCTATGTCTATTGTTAAACAATTTAACATTAGACTCCCATTACGCATTTTACACCTTCCCTCTAGGTTACGTATTGGGTCAAGATCCACATGTTAGTTAATTTCTAGTGAGCTTTGGCATCACTGCTAGAAAATTAATAACATCGGTAAGCAACTCCTTGCTAATCACATCTTTATGTGACTCTTGTTGTTGGTGTGGTATCTCCATGCCCGGCGCCAACCTATGCCCCAAGACCCAAAACTGTTTTGATAGCCTTGTTAAGTAAACCAAATGCTCCCGCTGTATATGTCCGACATATACCCCTCGTGTTATGATAAAGAATGACACTCTGCTTTGGAGACCCACCATTGACGAGCATAACGGTGATGGGTGCAACATTTGGAAGAGCATCATTACCACTTAATTTTGCGAGGGATGCTATCCTATCAAACAAACATATCACATATATGAAAGCAGGTAGAATAGCAATTAATGAAATAGTATGGCCCCCTTCACATGGTGATCTCCATCTCCATGCCGGTGTAGAGGATCTCCATCTTTATCATCGTTCTTCCAAGTGCCGAATGCTTGATTTCTTCAAACTAAGCTACTACTATAGAAGCTCTAATTGAAGATTACATCGACTCGTAGGTCGTAAAAGAATATTACAAGCATTGAACGTATGAAAGAATATTACAGGGATTGCACATATGAAAGAATATTACATGCATCACATGCATCTCATACATACATTAGGGCCATACCATCTCAAAGCATTCTCTGCAAAAACAAGTTAGGCGTAGAACGTTTTCTACCTATCACAGAGATACGACATCGAGACGACCTATAAGGGGGGCGCACAAAGTCGGACTACGAGATAGCTTTGGTATAATCACATTATACCGTTCCGATACACTATCAAGGAACACTATCTCGAACCCAACTCAAACCGAGTTCTATGGATATTGCTTCGACGTAATCACATTACATCGTTCCGATACACTATCAAGGAACACAATTACCATCTACTCTCCTCAACAGATCCCATAAAACCGATTGATCTAATCAACCCGTGTGCTAAACTTGTTTCAGATCCAATCTAAAACCCGAACTAAGCAAGATTAGCTCTGATACCACTGAAGGGTTACGCGGAGGCTACGCTAGCCGAAAACAAAACTTTTCTACCACGCAAAGGAACACTTGCAAGTAAGGACCGATAGATCGTTACCGATTGGAGTAGAGTGCAGCAGACTAGCCAATCAGGACTATCCGTCTGGAACAGTGCAGCCGATTCCCGCAAGCCGGCAGCCGATTCCCGGGGACAGCCGATTCGCCAATGCTGCAGCCGATCCGAGTCGTCCGACCGTGTTCTCGCGCCTCGCTCCGATGCGCTCGACCGCAGCCGATTCCACCACAGCCGATTCGTCAATAGCGGCGCCTAGCAGCACATATTGACACCATAGTATACAAGAATATAATATCGGCTCTGAACCTGTAATGTGTACACAAATCCCTTTGCCTCACGATACCAATTAAGCTATAGGCAAGATGTGTGCCATCTCTTCAATAGCTTAACCATTCACTCAAACCGTATTGCGTTATCTGTCTGTTGATTGACTCCTCAATCAACTTAGCATGGCCATGCATTTCCATAATCCATTACCTCGAGGGGCCCAGAGATATCTCTCCAATGGAGGGGCAAATTCCATCTTGATCACTCACATCCCACTCCATGTTTCATAGCAAACCCGAAGACTACTTTTATAACTACCCAGTTACAAAATAGCGTTTGGTAGTTCCAAAGTAGGCTACTACACATGTTGGAATCCATGGTGATCTCAGGTCTAAGGACTTTGTACCAACACTACCTGAGACCAACTAATGGCACATTAATTCCTGTAGTGTCTCATGGTGGGTCTATCCAACAATGTGTTCTCTAACACATGTGTCAATGTTTATTGATTTGGTATCTCCATACCCATGATCTATGAGACATGATCATCCATCAATAAACATGCCGATCTTAGAATCATATTTGTTCCAACAATATGACATATGATCAGGGATCGTTTAGAAATAGATTCATGCATAAAGAGTCTCATAAATAAGTCACATACTTATTGATCAATACAAGATGTCTATTTCATGGAACTGAATAACACTTTATTCATAAATACATAAACATTGACCATGATATCCAACATCTCCATGTTGCCTCTAGGGCATATCACTAACAAGGACTTCTTCCAAGAAGAAGATCAAGAAGAGGCTGATGAAGAGCAATCGGCCAACCCCCAATGGTGCCCTCCGGACCTCTTTACCAAAACACAGAAAAGAAAATTTCAGAGGCCCAAGAGCGAGGGGCAGGAGGAAGAAGTTTGGCGGATGATCCAACAGGAACAACGTCGGCAGGGCACAAAACAATGGCGTGCCAAGAAACAAGCGGCCCCAGTGACGAAAGCCCAGCCGACAAAGCCGGAAGGGGGCAAAAGGCAAAGCGGTGGTCTCGCATCGGTCAACATGGTTTTCATTTTACGAGACAAATTTGAGGCTACCGAGGCCGATGCAGACACAGTGGAAGAGACCTTGGCTAGACTGGTTCTGTCCCCAGAATAAGCTATTTTTGAAAAACCTGAAGGGACCAAAAATCGACACTTTAAGCCACTATATGTCAAAGGATTCTTCAATGGCAAACCGATGACCAAAATGCTAGTCGACAGAGGGGCTGCTGTCAACCTAATGCCCTACGCGACTTTTAGGAAGCTGGGAAAAGGAGCCGAAGATCTGATCAAAATGAACATGGTGCTTAAGGACTTCGGCGGCAACCCTTCAGAAGCCAAGGGAGTTTTAAACATCGAGCTGACCATCGACAGCAAAACCATGCCCACTATGTTTTTCGTCATCGACGGGAAGGGGTCGTGTAGCCTGCTGCTTGGAAGGGACTGGATCCATGCCAATTGCTGCATCCCTTCCACAATGCACCAAAGCTTAGTCCATGGCAAGACGACAAGATAGAGATCGTGCTAGCCGACAGGTCAGTCAACGTCGCTAATGTCGATTTGCCTTTATGGGAAATCGATGGTATTGATTGTCTGTCCGGCAAAGTTTGGCAAGCCGATTTCTTAAAGGTGTCCAATTCTGATATACAACCCATTTTAGACGACGAGCCTCAATTACTACTTTGAAGGCGTCGTGGAGGGCTCGAGCGTCTAGAACAAGGACACCGTGGATGACAACGACGAAAAACTCGGGCAAGGTTTTATGTCGGCCAATGAGTTAGAAGAGGTTGATATAGGTCCAGGAGATAGGCCTACGCCGACATATATTAGCAAAAATTTGTCTTCTCATTTTAGAACCAAGCTTATTGATTTGTTAAAAGAATATAAAGACCGCTTTGCTTGGGAATACTTTGAGATGCCTGGTCTCATCTGATCCATTGTTAAACATCGGCTCCCTATCAAGCTTGGATATGTATGAAGCCGATATGTATGAAGCAATTAAAGCCGAAATCACTTGGCTCTATGATGCTGGATTTATTCGACCCTGCCGATATGCAGAATGGGTTTCAAACATAGTTCCAGTGATGAAGAAGAATGACAAACTTAGGGTGTGTATTGACTTTAGAGATTTAAACAAGGCCACCCCTAAGGACGAATACCCAATGCCTATATCCGATTTGCTGATAGATGCTGCCTCAGGCCACAAAATTATAAGCTTCATGGATGGCAACGCAAGTTAAAATCAGATCTTCATGGCCGAGAAAGACATCCACAAGACAACTTTCAGGTGCCCAGGAGCAATCGGCCTATCTGAATGGGTGGTCATGACGTTCGGCTTGAAGAATGCTGGGGCCACGTATCAGAGGACCATGAATTACATCTTTCATGATTTTATCGGCTTTTTAGTGGAGATCTACATAGACGATGTTGTTGTCAAATCCAAGGAGGTAGAAGACCGCATAGCCGATCTGAGGAAAGTTTTGGAGCGAACAAGAAAATATGGCCTAAAGATGAACCCTACAAAATGTGTGTTTGGCGTATCGGCTAGACAATTTTTGAGTTTTCTTGTTCACGAAAGGGGAATCAAAGTCACGCAGAGAAGCGTCAACGCAATCAAGACGATTCAGCCTCCAAAGAATAAGAAGGAATTGCAATCATTGATTGGCAAAATAAATTTCGTCAGGCGATTCATAGCAAATCTGTCGGAAAAGATGCAGCCATTCACACCATTGCTTCGGCTTAAGGTCGATCAAGCATTCACCTGGGGGGCAGAGCAGCAAAAAGCCTTGGACAATATCAAGAGTTATCTAAGCTCTCCCCTGGTCCTAATTTCTCCACAGAAAGGGGTGCCGTTCAAATTATATCTGTCAGTCGACGAGAAATCAATTGGCTCAGTCTTGATTCAGGAGATCGAAGGGAAGGAAAAGGCTATCTTTTATCTCGGTGACGACTTTTGGATCTTGAAACAAGGTATTCACCGGTGTAGGGCGGGCCCACATGATTCATGGGTATTCAGTTGAATACCCAAGATTTTTGACAAAAAAATTCAAATATGTAATATATATTTCATATGTATATAAAAGGGTATGCAAAATAGACTTGTTTTTTCAGAGAAGCCCAACATAACACCCTCCCTCCCTCCTCTCCTCGGCCCATTAGCCCAATAGTCCACTTTAGAAAAAAAAGAAACCCTAACACCCTTTCTTTTCCTGTTTCCCATTGTGCAGCCCTCCTCCTCCCAGGCGGCTGGTGGTGGCGGCGCGCACGGTGCACCCGGTGGCGGCGCCTGTCGCGCCCAGCTTCGGAGCTTCCCCGCCTCCTCCCAACGTCGGACGCCCCGTCCCACTGGCCGGCCTCCTGCTGCGGCGTCGTCCACTGCCTGGCTGCCTCCCGCCGGGCCGGGCCGTCGGCCGTCGCAGTCACAATGGAGCCGCCACCGCCCTACGCCTAGCCAGCCACGCGGCGGCGCAGCACGCGTGGCCCACGGCGACGCAGCACGTGCAGCCCGCGGCGGCCGTCGTCGGCCGATCCCCGCGTCGCCACTGCCGGAGCCGCGCCCGCGCCCGGCGCCCGCCACACCACGCGAGTGCCGCCGGCCCCAGACAGTGCCTTCCACTTCCACTGTGCCACACTCATTACTCAAGGTTTCTAAAATTTTTTAATCTGTTGGATTAGAAATGTAATATTTAGTTCTTTGTTTATTTGAATTGGTTGGATTAGAAATGTAATATTTAATAATTTTTTTGTAAATTGGTTGGATTTAGGATTTAGTTTGAGCTTTTACAGTCATACGGTACCTTCATTTTGTTGAACAATTCAGAAATGACAAATGGTTTATGGTTGAACAATTGAACTTTGAAACTTGTGATTCACTGATTTGTGAAGGTTGGAAGTAGAGTTAGTATTTATAAATTGCATCAGTACACATATTTACCAGAGTTAGCATGATTAGTACTTAAAATTGGAAGACCATATTGTTGTTTTGTAGGTCTGAAACATGAAGAGGAAAAACACTCCCACGGTTAATTTAAAGGTTTTTTTAGAAAGATCTGCTGCAAAGAAGAGAGTATATTGCATTGGCCCTTGTCAACCAAAGATGAAGATGAAGGATTTTCCGCAGCATGAGTGTGGAGGTATGCGTCGCTTCATGCCAAAGTGGTTTTCTGAATTCAAGTGGCTTGAGTATAGTGTGCATAGAGATGCTGCATATACATGGATGGAAAGTATAAGTCTATACAAAGATCTAAGAAGTTCTACAAAGATGCTACTAATTACCATCGATTTCATGCCGATATGTTTTTGGGTGTCATTGATAGGCAACTTCAAGAGCTCAATAGCAGATTTGATGAGGTAAACACAGAGCTACTTGGATGCATGGCATCATTTAGCCCAGCCAAATCCTTCTCTGGTTTTAGTGTTGACAACTTAGTTAAGCTTGCCAACTTCTATCCTAATGATTCCAATGTTGAAGAAATGAACCAACTCACCTTTCAACTAAACCGCTATATTAGTGATGTGAGTAAGGATGAGAAGATTAAAAATTTTAGAAGTTTAGCAGACCTATCTATGATGCTTGTCAAAACAAATAAGGTTTCTCGCTATGACCTTGTTTATAGACTTCTCAAATTGGTGCTAGTTCTCCCTGTTGCAACTGCTGGTGTTGAGAGAGTTTTCTCTTCAATGAACTATATCAAAAACAAGTTAAGAAGCAAGATGGGACAAGAATATTTGAATGATTGCTTGGTTACATTCATTGAAAGGGATATCTTCATGCAAGTTAAGGATAAAGACATCATCACTCATTTTCAAAATATCAAGAAACGAAAAGTTATCCTCTAAATTGTAAGATTTCTTACCAATTTTTATTTTTTATGTTCTATCAATTTCATATGTTTTGTCAATTAATACTTTAGTATTGTAGTTTAATATGCTTGACACATTCAATTTGTGGTTAATTCTATGAATCTATGACTTTATGAAATCATGCTTTGATGCTTACACCGTTATATATTATAGAACTATTAGACTTTGGGTTAGAAAAAAATATCTTTTTTCAATTTCGAATACCCAAGTTACAAATCCTGGGCCCGCGCCTGCACCGGTGGATAAATTGTGTCTTTGCCTGTATTTTTCATGTACAAAGTTGAGGAATTATTTATTATCCAATGAGTGCACCGTGGTATGCAAAGCCGATGTAGTAAAATACATGCTATCGGCTCCAGTACTAAAAGGACGAGTTGGGAAGTGGATTTTTGCCTTAACGGAGTTTGATCTGAGGTATCAGGCACCCAAGGCAGTCAAAGGACAAGCTATAGCCGATTTCATAATGGAACACAGAGGTGATTCAATTGGCTCAATGGATATCATGCCTTGGACTTTAACTTTTGATGGCTCGGTTTGCACCAATAGACGCGGCATCGGCTTAGTAATAATCTCTCCAAGGGGGCAAGCTTTGAGTTTGCTTTTTCAATCACACCCCATGCAACAAACAATCAAGCCAAGTATCAAGCCGTGCTAAAGGGATTACAATTGCTCAGGGAGGTCGAAGCCGACGCCATCGAGATAATGGGAGATTCACCGTTGGTCATTAGCCAGCTATCAGGACAATATGATGGTCTACTATCAAAAATGCCGAGAATTGATGGACAGCTTTCGGTTGGTAACATTGAAACATATCCCCAGGGAACAAAACGCAGAAGCCAATGATCTAGCTCAGGGGGCATCAGGCTACAGGCCGATGATAAAGGATATTCAAGTGGAAATCGCCACAATGTCAGCCGACGACTGGAGATTTGACGTCTACAACTACCTACAAAATCCCTTCCCGTCGGCTTCAAGGAAATTGCGCTACAAGGCTTTGAGATATGTTCTGCTTGGCGAAGAATTGTACTATCGGATGATTGATGGTGTGCTACTCAAATGTCTCAGTGCCGATCAAGCCAAGGTTGCTATCGGGGAAGTGCATGAAGGGATTTGTGGCACACATTAATCGGCTTATAAAATGAAGTGGCTACTTCGGAGAGCAGGGTACTTTTGGCCGACTATGCTAGAAGATTGTTTCAAGTATTACAAGGGATGCCAAGACTGTCAAAAGTTTGGAGCTATCCAAAGGGCACCAACATCGGCTATGAACCCAATTATCAAGCCTTGGTCGTTCAGAGGTTGGGGAATCGACATGATTGGCCAGATCAATCCACCCTCAAGCAAAGGACATAAGTTTATATTGGTGGCAACCGATTATTTTACCAAGTGGGTGGAAGCAATTCCCTTAAAGAAGGTTGACTCTGGGACGCAATCGAGTTTATCAAGGAACACATCATATACAGATTCGACGTCCCTCAAACTATAACTATGGATCAGAGATCTATCTTTGTCTCCGACGAGTTTGTTCAGTTTGACGATGGCATGGGGATCAAATTGTTAAATTCTTCGCCATACTATGCTCAGGCCAGCGGGCAAGCCGAGGCTTCTAATAAAAGGTTGATTAAGTTAATAGAGAGAAAGATCGCTGAGTACGCAAAGCAATGGCACAGCCGATTAGCTGAATCACTTTGGGCTTATCGGATGGCTTGCCACGGGTCAATCCAGGTGCCTCCATATAAATTGGTCTACGGAAATGAAGCAGTCCTGCCATGGGAAAATATCATCGGCTCAAGACGAATTCAACTATAAGACCAGCTAACAGCCAATGATTATTATAATCTGATGGTAGACGAATCGAAAGACCTAGTCCTATCAAGGATGTGCGCTTTGGAAAAAGTGACCAGAGACAAGGAGCGAGTAGCCCGTCATTATAACAAAAAAGTCGTGCCTAAGTCATTTGAAGAGGGCGAGCTCGTTTGGAGATTAATATTGCTGATTGGATCAAGGGATAACAAATTCGGCAAGTGGTCACCTAATTGGGAATGGCCTTTCAAGATCCACAAGTGTGTCTCCAAGGAGGCCTATATGCTAGAAGGTTTGGACGGGCCCTAAATGGCAAATATCTGAAAAAATATTATCCCAACGTTTGGATCAACTCTTGAATCGGCTAAGATTGTCGACTCATACTAGCCGATGTGTTGTGCAGATACACGCATCGCCTTTAGGACATTTTGCCCGAAGTTTTTTCCCCTGGTTTTCCCAAATCAGCTCAATTTAGCCGACATGTGTTGGTTTGTTTGAATTACTAATTTTTATCAATGCTGAAGACATCATCGACAAAATTAGGAGGGCACATACAATACTTTCTATCAGACACAAGAGACTTTGCAAAGTTTGTGGGTTTTTAAATTTTTTTTGAAGTAGTCAAGACGTCATAGGCAGACAGACAAGTTGACAACACGCGGATGAAATTGATGCATGGCACACAAACAAGCCGATTACAAAAGAGGTTTGATAAGCTCAATGTACAAAAGTCGCTAAGTCAAAAGTTACAATCGGCTTAGAGAGACAGGAAGGCAGTTATGGCTGATATGGCCTTGTGGCGGATTTGGTCTATGTCGTCAATCGCCTTCGCGTCGGCTGCGTCGCTCCCCGGGATTGGCTTCATCGCCTTGGCCAGATCGAATAGATGTGATACTGCGGTCTTGATCTTCGCCCTCTGATCTTCAATCTCCTTGGGAAGGCCGGCTGCACACTGTTCTTCTGATGTTATGTCGGCATCAAGCCTAGCAAGTTCAGCCGCCAATTCTTCTCAACGCTTGCGAAGCTGATCCAGTTTAGCAATCAGCTCAGTCTTCAGGGCGTTAAATTTAGCCTTCTCAGCGGTAATTTCTTATTGGCTGGCTTTGATATTGGCCTCCAGCTTAGCCTTCTCAGTGGTAATTTCTTATTGGCTGGCTTTGATATTGGCCTCCAGCACTTGGTTCTCTCGGCGATCGGCTATTCTTTCCTTGGCTCGTTCAAACTTGTGCTGATGCGTCTCCATGAAGGTGGCCGGTGTGATGACATCGACCAGCTGGTCTGGCAGCCGATCTTGGATGTCTTCAAACCGACTTCGGATGGAACTGCAGTCGGTGACCAAGAAGTCGAGGGAGCACTCTAGCCGCTTGGCTATGTCCGATAGTGTGGCCCTTAGGTCCTCATCCGACAACACCATGGCCTTGTTGGCATCCTTATCAGGGTCCATGAACTCTAAAAGGTCAAAAGGCAGAAGATCGGCTACAGTCTGCAGATCAGGAAGTAGTTAGAAGATTGATAAAGACCAATAAGCCAATTTACAAATCCGAGCAAACTTACTCTGGTGACCGGGATCGAGGTGGCCTCATCTTCAGCATCACCACCGCCTGCAGCCGATGATGTACACTCACTCAACGCATGGGGGGCAGGCGATGGAGCGTGAGGAGGCTAAAAAACACAAAGTCAGAAATCGACTGTTTTAAAATGTTATTGCGATGGTAGAACTCACCGAGGGAGGAGGAGCCATCTTCTTTTTGGCAGCCAGTTTCTTCATCTACAAACACAAAAACTTGGTAAGGCATAAACACGGAAAAGTTGATGAGATCAGGTAATAAGAAGTGTTTGCCGGTTGGGACCGAGGAGCACGCTTCGGGGGGCTCGGAGTCTTTTCAACAGCTTGTTCAGTCGACGGAGTCCGAGCATATTTATCTGAAGAGCTTGTTTCGGCTGCGGCAGCATCGATGGCTTGGTCCATCTCCTCATCCCTGACTTCTTCCTCGAGGATTGCATCTACGTCCGGGTCAATGGGGGGCAAGTCGTCGACTGGGTTCTTCTTCTGCTTCTTTGCAACCTTTTTCTTCTCGGCAGCCACGGTCGATGACTTGCTCCTCTTTTGCCGATGAAGTGGCTCGCGCGTCTGGCCATGCAGCAGCGTTGACACCTTCGGCGCTTGGAAGCCGATTGTAGAGGGAGCCAGTCTGCCACTGCTTGGCAGCAACCCGGGAGCGTAATGCACTCTAACCCCTGTGTTGCTGACGCGAGGAGGGGACGCATCGGTTGTCTGCAAAGACAAAGCATTAGTAATGAGATATGCAAATGGATAGCCGATGGAGCAAAGAAGCTAAAGAGAAAAGATGTTTACCGATGGAACCAGGTCGGGGTCGACGGTAGTCAAGTACATTGAGGCCAATTGATGAAACAAGTGTAACTTCCATTCCATCCACCATCGGCTAAAGGCAGTTGTCCTTGTTATTGCCAACTCAATATCCTCAATATTGCCGAGAGGGGACTTGAGATCTCCAACAGCCGATGCATCATGATAGCTCCCTCAATCTTGCCTCTGGCTTGAATTTTGTCTGAATAAAATAAGCCGATCGACAATTGACCCATACCAAGCTGTCTGGCAATGATCATAGGGTGGTAAAATTCATAGGAATTCTGCACATTCCTCCCTTGATGGATGCCGACTGGAAGAATACAAGGAGATATGGCCATCACACAAATTTCCCTCGGCTTCACATATTTTTCAGAATTGATTTCATCTAGCCGAAGGTCATCTGGCAGCTCGAACTTCCCAAATTTCTCGTAGGCAAACCATATAACTGAATCAGCTGGGAAGCCGTTGTAGAAATTGCTGAACCAGTTCTTAAAGTGCTCAGCCAAAAGCTTAGATCCAGAATAGGAGGAGGTTGCCTCTCCAAATGATAGGCATCGACGAGTTGTCACCTCTTCATCATCTTCAAATCGTGGTTCGGCCAGAGGAAAATCGGCTTCAAAGAGGCTTGGTCTTTGTGTAACCTTGTAAGTATGGAGATTTAGCCATAATTGAAGCAGCCACCAGGGACCCCCGGTATTAACAGCCGATTTGGAAGCAAGCCTAGCCGATGCACTGCTCAGCATTTGGTAGAGGTATCCAAGGAGATATTTTCCTAGGGGGATTTGTTTCTTGTCTACCAAAGCTTCGGCTACATGTTGCCAGTTGCTTGTTGGACTGCAGCTCGACCCATAAAAGACAAACTTTTCCAACCACATGAGGAGGAAAGATGTGTGCTCCCTGTCAGAGATCGGGCCATCCTTCATATTCATGGCTATGAAGCCACTCCAGCCCCCTATGCTTTTGGTCTTAAAGTTGTGCTGGCACTTCATGTTGAGGCCTATGGGGTCAACTGCTGAAGTAATATCTAGTCCCGTGAGCATGACCACGTCCAAGAGCGTCAGTGTCATTGGTCCTTGTCTAAATAAGAATGCATTCAAAGTGTCGGACCAGAAATAGCTTGCAGTTGACAAAACGGGTTCGTCCTTAGACATATCGGCTATGGTTAGGGCTAGGCATTGACCAATTCCCAGTTCGTCCCAATGAGCTTGTTTCCTAGCTGATATCCTTAAATACCAAGATGGCCATGATTTGTCTATTGAGGGCCATGACTTAAAGGCACCAGACCAATATGTTAGGTTTGGGGTGGAAAACCTAAAAGGGATCCGATTGGTTTCGGCATTGATGAGTTCACTAGGATCCAGGTTGCCGATCGGCCCTAACAGATATTGGTCGAGATGAAGAAGATTTGGGATTACGATTTGAAGGGAAAGGTGCTACATGTGGAGAATAAAGAAGAATAAGATTACAGAAGGAAAATAACCGAATCGCAGTAAAAGAGGAGCTACAACCGATGAGACATACCTTAGGGTATTTCATCTGGGCCGCGTCGGAAGGGGTGCTGGAAGACGCCATCGCCGGGGAAGACCACCGCCGCCGAAGGGTTCGCCAGCGAAGTTGCGCTTCGGTTCTAATGGGTTTGCCGAGGGGAGCGGAAAGGTTTTTTGGGCTAGGTCTCAAGGATGCAGGAATGACAATGTGGAATAGTTTGGCGCGGAGTGGGCATTATTTAAAGAGTTTTTTCATGACAGCCGAAATAGATTCGACCTAGAGTTGCGCAGGATTTCGAATTGCGTCAAATCCGCGATACTATCATATCACGGACTTGGGGGGGTATGTGTTAACGACCAAATTTGGTAACAAAATCCCCGAGTTTGAAGCAGAGATTGAAGCGGAATCGGAGGAGATGCGTGATCTGCGAAGAAACAGAGGCCGAATCGGCTGCGGAGCCCGTCGGCTAAGTCCGAATCGGACCAGGATAGCCGATAGCCGATTCCGAGTTGAGATAGAAGTGGAGCCAGTCCCGAAAGGAAAACATGAAGACAAGGTGTTGGATTCTCCAAATTGGCGTTAAAGATATTGCCACCTATGGATATGGTCCTGTAACGACAATTGTATCTGTAAATTAGGAAGTTGTATATATATTCCTTTTGTAACATGGCATGGGACTGTGTCCCGAGATATTGTCGTACTGTAAATAGTAGATAAGGTAGAAACCGTGTCCTACACGGATATCGTTGTACCTGGGTATAAATAAGACTCGAGGGCTCTTTGTAAGAAGAACAACACACAATCAATAGACTTTGGCGCACCGCCACCCTTTTATTTTATTCCTTTCGACAAGTTCTTGCTTTCGCTCGGGCTGCATCGGCTTCGATCTTCGAATAAGGTAATTCCTTGTTACAAGTGGTTTGTATCGTTGGGGTTAGTGATTCCATCATCATGATACTCTAGTTTCGATGATATAAACTGCTTACTCTATCATATGCGGCATATAATCTAGAACAATGTCTAGATCTATCTTGCAGTCGGCTGATTTCTCTCTGAAGACAGCAGCCGATAGAGCTAGATCCATAAGTTGAATTGGATTATATGTCGTATCCCCTGCCTCGAAGGGTTCTCATTGGCTTATAAAGATCTAGTATTTCTTTTTGTACTTAATGCTGCATCTAATCGACCTGTTAAGTCATTTTTAGAACTATGAAGATCTGTTTTGTTTAATGTTTATCATTAGAGACAGCGCTGGAGTTTCAGCCAGCCTTACTTGTTTTATTTGTCTTTTAGTATTAATTGCTATTAGATATATTAAAGCTGCCTTTTATATTAAGATCTCAATCTATTTAAATACCCTAAGTCAGTATCAATCTGTCAAGTTACGTTGACAGCCGATTGATCTAGGTTTAGTGTATTTAGGTTAGATTAATATCTTCTTATAAAATGTATCGGAGTACTAGCCGATTCACATTAGTCCTGTAGCATCGGCTAGGTTATTAACTTGATGTGCCTTTAGCCTAAGTGATTTATACTGTCTTGGTATACTACCGATTTATCCCAATCACTTAGTTTAAATGTGCTTTGGGATAGTAATTATATGTTTATTGATGTCTTCAGCCGATTCGGTAGGATCTAATTCCAACTTAATGCCTATTTCTTGTTTTCTTGTTGGTTATAGTATCAAACCAACTGGCACACCCTTGACGACACCAGAGGCGACCAATTTGGACCTGCACTAGAGTAAAGCAAACCTCTCAGGCCAGTGCGTGGGAATCGAAATTCTCATGAACAGGACTCTATCCATATATGGCAATCCTCATAAAGCACATCAACCTGATCCGACAATGATTCCAATGTCATCTTACCAGAATCGGCTACATCGGCTCACCTTGTCTGACTCGGTATCAACCGATGAATACCTTAGCCGATTCGGTTTGCAAGCGGTGCGTACTCTATTTCGAGAATCACGATTTCCTCCAAATCTGTTTTGGCCTTAACTCCAAATCTGATGCATGATTTACCAAATTTGGTCGTTAACACATGCCCCCCAATTCTGCTATATTTATAGTACTGCGGATTTGCCTAATCTTATCTCCAAGAAAATCTAGGGCTTTCCATTCCGATCATTACCGCACCTCTTTAAATAATAACCACCGCTTTGAAGTTTTTCACGCTGTTATTTCCATTTTCACCGCTTTAACCACAGCCGTCCCCAAATTCACCGGCGATCTCCTCAAAAGCCCTCGGCAAACCTGCAGGTGATCCCCTTGCGGCGGCGACTCCATCTCCGGTGATGTCGACTCCTACCAATCCCTCTGGTGCCTCATCGGCTGAGTTCCCCGAGGTAAGCCCTATCGGCTATAACTTCTTTTCTTGCTAAATATTGGTTTTCCTCTTCGTGATTTGCTTTTCTCTACTATAACATTTTTCCAAACAAGTTGCAATTCCTAGTCTGGTCCATTCAAACCAATTTTTCTTGGGACCAATCGACAACACAGACCCTACTGAGTTTATCAATGCCGAGACCAATAGGGTTCCCTTCAGGTTGACAAACCCTAGCTTAGCTCACTGGGCTGGAATCTTCAAATCTTGGCCATCTACTGACAAAATCTAGCCGGATTGGTACAATAGAATATCGGCTAGTAAGCAGACCCATTGAGAAGAGCTTGGAATAGCACAATGCTTAGCTTTGACTATAGCTGATATGACCAAGGACGAACCCATGCTATCGGCCGCAACTTACTTTTGGTCCAACACCCTGAACGCCTTCTTGTTTAATCAAGGACCAATAACACCAACCCTTTTGGACATAGTCATGATCACAGGCTTGGATATCACCTCATCGGCTAACCCAGTTAGCTTGAATACCAAGAATCAATTTTCTTTCAAAACCCGGGCCATCGGTGGTTGGAACGGATTTATTACTCAGAACATGGGAACTGGTCCCGTAACCCCCAAAGAACATGCAGCTTTTCTGTTGATGTGGTTAGAGAAATTTTTGTCCTGCCGAAGCCCTAGTAGATAAGAAGCAATTTCCTTTGGGCAAGTATCTGTTAGGATATCTCTACCAAACCTTGAACTCTGCATCAGCTTGGATTGCCACAAACTCTACCATCGGCACTGGTGGCCCTTGGTGGCTCTTGCAGACCTGGCTCAACCTGCACACCCTCAAAGCTGCTAAGAGGTCAGCATTAACAGAAGCCAATTTTCCATCAACACAGCCGACCACAGACGATGATGGCAATGAGGTTAAAACACGTTGATGCATGTCCTTTGGAGAGGCAGCATCTACACATACTTGGATCAAAGATATCACTGATCTCTTGAAATTAGTTCGGCAACTTCTATGATGGATTTCCGAAGGATTCAAGAATTTGGTTTGCTTATAAACATTCTGAAGACTTTGAGCTCCCAGCCGATTTCAGATTTGATGAAATGAACTCTGAAAAATTTGAAAAATCTAGAGAAGTTTTTACAACTGCCATATCCCCTTGCATACTCCCTGTCAGCATCCATCAGGGTAGAAATGTTCAAGTCTCATATGAATTTTATCATCCGATAAGTGCTGCTAGACAACTGGGAATGGGTCAGCTACCAATCGTCTTGTATTTCGTGGACAAGATCCAAACCAAAGGAGAAATTACCTCGGCCCTTATGATTGACAGGCTGCTGAATATTCCCGGACCTTCACTAGGCATCATTGATAACATCGAGTTAGCCCTAATGAGGAATGCAACTTTTGACCGATAGTGGACAGAATGGAAGAAGCATCTTTTTCATCAATCAACTTCAATGTATTTGACTACTATTTACCCAGAGTTGGTTCCACAAGTAAGCATTCTTCCTTTTGTCAGATTCTTCATTGCCAGCTAACATCTTTCAATATTTGACCACTTCTTTTTTCTTGTTTTGCAGACCACAGACTCCTCACCTCCTCATGCCAGTCAAAGTGGAGAAATTATCTGTTATGGTGCAGGAATTCTTCCAAATGGTGGTAGGTTAGCTCCTTCGATAATCGGCTATAATGCCCCCAAGACAACTTCCTTACTTCATGGCCAAACTTGCAAACCAATCCCTTTTGAAGCTGGTAGAAAGAAAAGAGTCACACAATCGGCTGCTGAACCATCGGCTGCAAAGCGAAAGACCTCAAAGAGACAAAAAACTACTGCAGCTGATGATCTGCCAACTCTAGATCCAGATGTAGAAGAGTTTTTAGATCAAGAAGAAATGGAAGAAGCCATCGATAACGCTGCTGCCGATGTGAGCGAAACAAAAAAAACCATGCAAACACCGCCAGCCGACGTACCAGCCCCTCAAAAGACTCCAATTACTCCAACACACCTAACTCGTCTTCCTATGGTATGCATTTTTATAGAGTTTAATTCCTTTAAATATTCATATTCAAATTTTGAATAAACTCTTTTACTTGCAAAAAAAGAAACTGGCTACCAAGAAACCATCACCACCTCCATCAGTAACTCTGAACTCAAAGTTCTTAATTTTCAATCAACCGATGTTGAACCAAACCTGTCTTTCTTTTTTTATTAAGCCTCCTCTCTCTCCAACACCTGCCCGTCATGAATCCAGCGAACATACTCCATCGGCTGTGGGCAGCCACCATGTCGAAGAAGAAGAATCAATTCCTGTCATCCCTATAAGTACTTCTTCTAAAATTCTATACCGGTTGTTCTGAGTTTTTCAACACTTAATAATCTCAACATTTTTGTAGGTTCTAGCCGATATGTTCTCTTTTGACATAAGGCAATTCATGGATAATGAAGAAGAAACTACAAGCAAAGCCCTAGCTCCCCTAGCAGATGATCTGAAAGCTACACTATTAGATATTGCACATCGGCTAGAGAGCTCTTTGGATACCCTGGTCGTTGATTGCGGGCCGATCAGAGCAAGGTTTATTGAAATCCAAGACCAACTCCCAGAAGACATGGCCGATATCATCTCTCAAGCGGTATTTTTTGAACGATACCGATTCAAACTGGAGAAAGCAAGGCAAAGAATTGCCGATCAGTGAGAAAGAAAATATCTTGAAGCCACTATTCAAGCTAATCGGTTGTCAATCAACGCAGACAAGGCCAAACTTGATGATATGATCGTTGGGCCAAACTCCACTCAGGCCAACATTGATCGGCTAAAAAGTCGCAAGGCAGAGCTACTAGCCGAACTAGAGAAGTGCAATGCCGAATTAGCATTGGAAGAACAAAAGCTTGTCGATTTCCCTAGGACCATCGAAGAGCAAATATCCAAGTTAAAGACATCTATTAAACATCTGTCGGATCTAACATCTGTCGGATCTAACGAAGTCTCTAAAGATGATCCCAGGAACCGATGTAATTGATGCCCAAACCATTGATAAAGTAGAACAAGTTAGGCAAAGGGCCATATCGGCTATAAACAGGCTTGTATCTGGATGAATCGATTTTTAATAGGAGCTTGAAACTTTTGTGAACTCTTGTGAGTTTCTGTGATACAACTTCTATGAATATTGATTTAAAGTCCACATATTTTTGTATGCATGTATGCCCCCCTAATTTTACAATGCCAAACAAACATTGATAAAATTTTAGCTTGACTAAGGGCGATATCACTTAGATCGGCCATCTAAAGGCAATGTTAACACATCGGCTACCATGTATCGGCATAACACAGTCGAATCATGAATTGATTCAAACACTTGGATAATATTTCTTCAAATATTTCCCATTGAGAGCTCTTCCAAAAACTTCTCCATCAAGCCCTTGCAAACTTGTAGATCCAAAAATGTCCTTCCCAATTCGGTGATCACTTGCCGAATTTATTATCACAAGTTCCAATCGACAGAATTAATTTCCAAACCAATTTGCCCTCTAAAAAAGATTTCTGCACAGCTTTCTTATTATAATGACGAGTAATTCTCTCCTTATCTCTTGTTACTTTCTTCAAAGCACGCATCCTAGATTGAACCAACTCTTTCGATTCTTCTACCATGAGATTATGATAATCATCGGCTGTCAACTCATCTTATAAATTAATTCTCCTTGAGCTGATGACACTTTCCCATGGTAACACAGCTTCATGCCCATAAACTAGCTTGTAAGGAGGAACTTGGATCGATCCATGACAAACCATCCGATAAGACAACAACGCTTCAGCCAGTCCGCTATGGTTGCTTTGGAAATTTAGAAATCATTCTTTTAATCAACTTAATCAAACTTTTGTTAGATGCTTCTGCCTGCCCATTGGCTTGTGCATAATATAGTGAAGAATTTAACAACTTAATCCCCATGCTTTCTGTAAATTGGACAAACTCATCTGATACAAAGATAGATCCCTGATCGGTTGTAACAGTCTGAGGAACACCAAACCGGTATGTAATATGCTCTTTAACAAACTAAATTGCATCCCTAGATCAACCTTCTTCAATGGTATTGCCTCCACCCACTTTATGAAATAATCGGTTGTCACCTATATAAACTTATGTCCTTTGCTTGAAGGTGGATTGATCTGGCCGATCATATCAATTCCCCAACCTCTGAACGGCTATGGCTTGATTCTAGGATTCATAGCCAATGCTGGTGCTCTTTGAATTACTCCAAACATTTGGCAATCTTGACAACCTTTATAATATCTGAAACAATCTTCTAACATTATCGGCCAAAAATACCCAGCTCGCCGAAGCAAACACTTCATCTTGTGGGCCGATTTATGAGTACCACATATACCTTTATGTACCTCTCCCATCACAACTTTTGCTTGATCGACACTCAAACACTTTAGCAACACCCCATCAATCGTCCGGTAATATAACTCATCATCCAATAAGACATATCTCAAACCTTTATATCCCAATTTTCTTGAAGCCGACAGAGAGGGATTCTTCAAATAATTAAACACATCATACCTCCAATCATCGGCTACGATTGTAGCTATATCTATCTCAACATCTTTCACCATCGGCTTGTATCCCAATGCCCCCTGAGCCAAATCATTAACTTCAACGTTCTGCTCTTGAGGAATATGCCTCAAAGTCACCAACCGAAAACTATCCATCAATTCTCGGCACTTCTCATTGTAGATCATCAATGTATCATTTTTGCACTCATATTCCCCAGCTAACTAGTTGATGACCAACAAAGAATCACCCATGATTTCAACAGCATTGGCTTCAACTTCCTTTAAGAGTTGTAATCCCTTGAGAATTGCCTCATACTCAGCTTGATTATTAGTGGCATAAGTCTTAATAGTATAAACAAATTCAAAACTTTCCTCCTAGGTGATATTATGACCAAGCCGATACCACAACCATGATCACAAACCGATCCATCAAAAGTCAATGTCCAAGGCACTATGTCAACTGAGCCGATCGAGTCATCACGATGTTCGACAATAAAATCGGCTATGCCTTGCCCCTTAACTGCTTTGGGCAATTTATATCTGAGATCAAATTCTGTTAAGGCATAGATCCACTTTCCAACTCTCGCTTTCAACACCGGAGCCGATAGCATGTACTTAACGACATCGGCCTTGCAAATTATGGTGCATTCATTGGATAACAAATAATGCCTCAATTTTGTGTAAGAGCAATATAAACACAAGCACAATTTCTTCACCAGAGAAAACCTTATCTCTGAATCCAGAAGCCTTCTGCTTAAATAAAAGATTGCTCTCTCCTTGCCCTCAAATTCGTGGATCAAGACCGAGCCAATTGACTTCTCATCGGCTGACAAGTAGAACTTGAAAGGTACTCCTTTTTGTGGAAGAATCAGAACTGGAGGAGAACTCAAATATTCCTTAATATTATCCAAGGCCTTTTGTTGCTTTGCCCCACAAGTAAACTCCTGATCGGCTCTCAATCTGAGTAAAGGTGTAAAGGGCTCCATCTTCTCAGATAAGTTAGAAATAAATCTCTTGATAAAATTCACCTTGCCAACCAAATATTGCAACTGCTTCTTGTCTTCTAGAGGTTGAATATTCTTGATTGCATTAATACTCCTCTGTGTTACCTCAATCCCCCTCTCATGAACAAGAAAACCCAAATTTTGTCCAGCCGATACACCAAAAGCACACTTTGTGAGATTCATCTTCAAGCCATATTTCCTTGTTCTTTCAAAAACTTTCCTCAAATCGGCTATATGACCATCAATCTCCTTTGACTTCATTACCACATCATCAATATAGATCTTAACTAACAAGCCGATCAAATCATGAAATATGTAATTCATAGCCCTTTGATATGTAGCTCCAGCATTCTTCAATCCAAAAGTCATCACAACCCACTCATAAAATCTAATTGCACCAGGACATCTAAAAGCAGTCTTATGAATATCTTCTTCTGCCACAAAAATTTGATTGTATCCAATATTTCCATCCATAAAACTTATAATCTTATGCCCTGGAGCAGCATCAACCAATTGATCGGCAATCGACATTGGGTACTCATCCTTAGGGGTAGCCTTGTTTAGATCTCAAAAACCAATGCAAACCCTAAGTTTATTGTTCTTCTTGATAACTGGAACTATATTAGAAACCCACTCAACATATCGGCATGGCCGAATAAAACCAGCATCATATAATTGAATAATCTCAGTTTTAATAGCATCATACATATCAGCTTTACATCTTCTAGGTGGTTATTTATATGGCTGATATCCTGGTTTGATAGGAAGCCGATGTTCTACAATCGATATTCTTTCAAAAGTTCTATCAACTTGGTTCTAAATCAGAAGATAAATTTTTACTGATAGAAGTCAGCCTAGGCCTATCCCTTGGACCTATATCAACTTCTTCCAAATCATCGGCTGACATGAAACCTTGTCCCAATTTACCATCGAGAACATCTACAGTATCCTTAGTGTAGAAATTTGAGCCCTCCACAACGCCCTCAAAGTAATAATTGGGGCTCTTCATCTCTAATTGGTTGTATATCACAATCGGACACTTTTAGATAATCTCCTTCCCAAACTTTTCCAAACAAGCAATCAATTCCATCCATCTCCCAAATAGTTAAATCAGCATTAGCAACATTGACTGACCTATCGGCTGGCATGATTTCTATCTTGTCACCTTGCCATTGGATCAAACTCTGATGCATGGTCGAAGGAATACAATAATTTAAACGAATCCAATCCCTTCCAAGTAACAGACTATATGAACTCTTCCCATCGATGACAAAAAACGTGGTAGGAACAGTTTTGTTGCCATTTGTCAACTTCACATTTAACACTCCTTTGGTCTCTAAAGGATTGCCACCAAAATCTTTAAGAACCATGTTGGTCTTGATGAGATCATCTGAATTCTTGCCCAACTTCCTGAATGTAGCATACAACATCAAATTTACTGCAGCTCCACCATCAACCAACATTTTAGACATCGGCTTGTCATTGACAAATCTCGTGACATACAATGGCTTGAGGTGCTGATACCCTGTTCCTTCTGGCTTCTCAAAAATAGCTTGTTCTGGTGATAAAACCAACTTGGCTAAAGATTCTTTCATGACATCTACATCAGTTTGGTTTGCCTCATACTCTACTGGTAGTATAAAAACCATATTAACCGATGCAGAAGCAACAGACTTTCCCTTAGCTAGCCTTTTTGCCTTATCGGCTTCAACCTCATCGGCTGAAAGCACCTTACTCTTGATACGCCACTCTTGATTTTCTCTCTTTAGCTGATGATTGATCTCCTCTTGAACCTCTTGGAAACGCTCCATGTTCCTCATTCTTTGAACCCTCCTCTTCTAGTTCTTAGTGAAAATACCAGAAGGACACCATTGTGGGTTCCTGGTTTCATCATCATCAAAATTCTCCTATGAAAAATTCTGACGAATTGGATCCAATCTCTGATGAACATGCAATTTCCTCTGTCTTAGCCGATTTTCCCTAAGACAAGATCGACTTGAATCTCCAACATAGCCCTTATCATAGTCGCTGCATCCTGGGCAATCTTCTATTGACGACAGTCTCATCCCTTCATTCCAGCAAAACCTAAAGAATTCACAACTTCAATGGGGATCAAAACCGCTATCTTCCTCATAGTATCTCTCTTCCTGCCTATCATACTTCCTGTGGTATTTATTGATGATTCTGACAGAGTTAAGCTGTGTGGACCGATAATATTTTCTATTGGCTACCCTCTCACTCGTATGAACCATGTTAATAGGAAAATAGTTACCATCAATCTTCATTGGCCCTTTTGAATCATCAAATTTTATTTTCCCTTGCTCAATAGCCGATTGGATATGTTGACTGAAAACCTTGCAATCATTAGTGCTATGAGATCCAGTATTATGCCACTTACAATACTTCCTCTTTCCCAACACATCAGCCGATGGAATTACATGACCAATAGGTAGTTGAATTTGTTTCTCCTGAAGTAATAAATCAAAGATCTTGTCAGCCTTGGTAATATCAAAGTCATATTTTTCTTCCTTTGCAAAATTTCTGACCCACTCGCATGTAACAATTTTCTTGTTCCTTGCCCACTCAGCCGCTGCTACTTCGGAGTCATCTTCTTCTTCAGATTCAGAAGCATATGTATTAATATGGTTAACCTTTTTAAATGCTTTCTTAGCTTCTTGAAATCTTTGCTCATGTGTTGTCACTTTCTGAGCCAAATGAGCCAAGCTCTCAAAGTCTTGAGCCAAAAATCTTTCCTTAATTGATGTCAACGAGACCTTGGAAAGCAAGATCGGCTAGCGAGAATCATCAAAGCCAAGATGTAACATCTGTTTCTCATATCTCGAAACCTCTGAATATAATCTTGAATAGATTCATCATGTTTTTGTTTGATTGATGTCAGATCAGACAATTTCATCTCATGAATTCCACTGTAGAAGTACTTATGAAACTGCTTTTCCAGATCGGCCCAACTTTGAACAGAATTATATGGCAAAGATGAAAACCATGTAAAAGCCAATTCAAATAAAGATAAAGGAAATAATCTAACCCTTAGAGCATCAATAGCCGATGCCTCACCACACTGAGCCAAAAATCGGCTGACATGCTCATAGGTTGACACATTATCTTGCCCTGAGAATTTTGAAAAATCTGAACCTTGTATCGGTTAGGTAATGGCACCCTCTCAAAGTATTCCGGGTATGGATGCCGATACAAATTACCAGTACCCTTAGGCTTAAGACCGGACTATTTCCTCATCACATCGGCTATCATATCAGCCCAAGGCTTTTGTTGAGGTGCTCCTTGAAACTGCTGTTGTATCGGATCGAACTGATTAAATTGAGGCAAATACTGGGGTTGAGGTGATGCCCCTGGCCGATACTGCACTTGAGGTGAATGAGGCTGATACTGGAAATTAATATTGCCTCCCATGTGATGTTGAGGAGACTGATGCACCATATGGGCTTGCTAATCAGGAACAAACTGAGTACCAATAGGCTGATGCTATTGTGGAATCGGTGTCTGCTGCCTTATCGGTATCTGTGGAATCGACTCAACAACCGGCTGGTTTGTTCTGAACATAGCTCCAACTTGTTCTTGAGTAACCTGAGGGATGTTTTGTCCTATGTGTTGAGGTCGCTGTTTGACCAAAAGGAGAGGATTGAACCCTGGTTGCTTCTGTGCCGATGATGATGCATTCTACTTTCCAAGAGCCGATGCTGATGCCATCGGCTGTTCTGGGGCCACACCTGAAACAGGCTATTGTTTATCGGTAACCAGAGTCCTATATCGTGGAAATTGTACTCAGGAAGAAACACTGGCCCCTTGGCTTGATGCTCAGCAATTCTACCATCAACCACAGAATTGATCATGTTGTTTAAGGTGTTAACAAGAACTCCTGACTGGTTGATTAAAGCATCATGCACATCATAATCAATCCGATCTTGTAGATTATTGAATTCTGTAGGGCCTTCCTCTTGCTTGACATCCTGAGATTTACCATCCTTGCAAGAACTTGTTTCGGGCTCGTCATTGCTTGGCAAATCTATTTTGTACCTATGAATCACGATGCTGAGCGAGTCTGAACAAATGAATGAAAAAATTGGCTCTATAGGTTATTCATCATCTCTTCAAACTCCACCTTTTGTTCTGGCGTCAATTTGTCCATTGTTACAGGAATGATGTTCTCTGGGTCAACATCGGTCGACTTGAGGTCCACCATGATGTCTGACTTCTAATCAGGTCCGATTGGGCGTGCCAAAAAGCATGTCGATGCGAAAAACACACAGGCTTGAGAGATCTGCTTAACTCTAGTGCATGACCTAAATCTTGCTTTTGGGTTTCAAAAGCGTGCCAGTTGGTTTGATCCTGCAACCAACAAGAAACAAAGAAAGAAAAGGAAGTTAAATCCATAAACGATAGTTGATCGTCTAATGGCCGATGACATATCATTCAATATTGAGCCAATGCAATATGCATAGGATTAGCAATAGAGAACAAAGCGAAGGAAAAATTAGATCTACTCGATCGGTTATAGATATCAATAATATACAATCTATGTCTCAAGATATGTTTAAATCAAGTAATTGGGATAGATCGGACAGTGTGCCGAGACAGTATAAATCACTTATGGCTAAAAGAACTTTAAGACAGAGATTATGTGTATTTATAACATAGCCGATGTAATAAATCTAACATGTATTGACTAATACTCTAATACCACTTTATACTAGGATATCATTATAGATTAAATATATTAAACAAGAATCAATCAAGTGTTAAGATGACCTAACAGATTAATAACAAGTTTAATATATTTCACCACAATGAGATCTTAATATAAAGGGCAGATTTAGCATATCAAGTAAACACGTAGGAAACAAGATAACTAAATCAGGTAAGATCGGCTGAAACCCCAAAACTATCTCTAAAAGCAATCATAGAACAAGATAAACATTATGATTCTGGATAATACTTAGTAGGTCAGACTTAACTGATGCAGCAGTAAGTACAAAGAGAAGCATATGGTCTAAACAAATTGATGAAATTCTTTCGAGATGGTGGATACACTATATAATCTAGGTCAACATCGATATCTAACCCTATCGGCTGTTGTCTAGTAACAGATGCTAGCCGATTGGGGTTAGATAGCAATATTGATTTAGATTATATAGCATATATGATAACTTGGTTATTTATGTAAACAAGATTAGATTGTCATAAAGATGTAAGCACTAATCCCAAGAATGCAAGCCGCCATAACAAGTTTTACCTCTTGTTGGAGATCGAACCCGATGCAGCCCAACTCAAAAGCAAGAACTCATCGAAACAAACGTAAGTAGAAAAGGTGGCGATGCGTCGAAAGTGTTATTGAACTGATTGTTGTTTGATTACATAGTCTTGGGCCGTATTTATACCCAAATACATAATATGTCCTTGTCGAACACGACTCTTATCTCTATTACAACTCAAAATATGAACAAGTCCCTTAGGAGGACTCTTACCAGCATAATCTACAAGAAAATTACTTAAAATAACCTAATTAATAGATACAATTCTCTTTTTCGGACTCTATCCATATATGGCAATCCTCATGAAGCACATCAACCTAATCCAACAATGATTCCAATGTCATCTTACCAGAATCGGCTACATCGGCTCACCTTGTCTGACTCGGTATCAGCCGATGAACACCTTAGCCAATTCGGTTTGCAACTGATGCGTACTCTGTTTCCGAGAATCATAATTTCCTCCAAATCTGTTTCGGCCTTAACTCCAAATCCGATGCATGATTTACCAAATTTGGTCGTTAACACAAACTTGTTGGGAAATCCACACAAATTTAAATTTTCACGTGCAACGCCTAGTCGGCTAGGTGGGGAACCACCAGGAGTAGTAAGTGCGTTGATGAAGCCTCGACATCGATCCAAGTGCTCAAACAACAACCCTAACTCCTCATCTCTCAACAGTCAAAAGCCCTTTCACCCGCAAGATTTTTGGCTCAAGAATCAAAGTGGGATAGGCTAGAAATCCTAGAGAGGCTATGGAGAGAGGTGTTGAATTGTGTGTCAGTGTTGACGGTCCTTAAGTACGAAATCTGATCGTCAATTCCTGCATAAAAGAAATTGGAATAAAATATCAAACTCAATGGTAGTGGTTATTACTAATCATTTCCAAACGAGTTGGTGAATATTTGTATGCAGGTGAATTATGGACGAAAACTGCCCGCCATGCGACGAAACACACCATTAGCCAATCAAACGTGAATACAAGGATTGAAAGGCCCATAAAGCTGACCAAATCACCTCAAAATGCGCCCATCACTGTGCACCATTATAAGGGCCTACTGGATAGTGACCATGCTGAAGGAGAGGGGGCATGGCGAGCTAGGGAGTCGACTGAACAACCCTTGTGCCTGCTCATCCCCACCTTCCACGTGGAGGGCCCTGGTTGATCCCCTATAATGGTTGTGGATGAATCGACCAAACAACTGCCATGGTATCTGTCATAGAGGGCCATAAAAGGAGGTGTGCATCTCACTCTGAAGACACACAATAAAGTAGAGTACAACTCACTTTCATACTTAGGCATTGCTCTAGTAGAGTAGGAAGAGAGTGAGGGGAAGCTCCGAAAGGTGTGCTCCAAATGTCGGAGTTCTCTCTGGGGGAGTTCCGGAGGAGTGCCAGAGATGTCAACATTCTTCCATGGGAGTTTCGGAGGAGTGTCGGAGATGTCGGAACTCTCTCCGATCTTGTACCTCGACGATTGCTTCTTTTATATAAGTAAGTATTCGTGATTTCATTTGGTAATTACTTTTTTTATTTAAGCAAGATATATTTTCATAGTTGCGGGTTCATCGTTCTGCTTAGGTAGAGTACCTTAATCTTCTATAAACATGACGTTGAGATTAGGGTAGTAATCAATAGCATAGACACGGTGTCTAGGCTGGAGGTTAGCTTTGTTTGTTGTGTGCTCCACGGGTTGTAGAGGTAGGCGGCAGGTGTGACAGCCTTGTTCGTCCTTTGTAATCCTTCATGTTCGGGTACATCATAGAGTTGTAACTCACAGCAACTAGCTGTTACTCACAGCTTCAAACACCGGAAGTTCAGGTTCGAAAGACTTGAACTTCAAGTCCAAGGATTCGACTAGCCGCAGAAATGGGGACCTAAAGTTTAGACCTGAACTTCAGGTCTGGGTCTGTTGTCCCGATCAAGAAAATGACCTGAAGTTTCGGTACTAAGTACCTGAACTTCCAGTCCGAAACCTGCACAACCCAATGATCCTTTTTGTGCGTGCGGTGCATTGTGTTTATGTCTAATAGATCAAGGTCACTCTAGAGTAGGGGCAGAGCCAGGATTTGAGGACAGGGGGGCAATGAACAAAGCAAAGTAGAACTGATAGCCATACCATATGGTTTTCATCATATAGTATCATGTTTCACAAGTCTTAACAAAAAATTACATTTCTATCAACTTAAATTTAGCTCTACAACTAGCAGCAAGATCATAGGCTTCAATAATTTCATCGGTACTAATTGATGCAACCAATTCCTTCTCAATATAAATTATCAAACAATCTCGCAAATATCCATCTCCCATTGTACATCTAAGACGTGTCTTTGTAAGTTTCATAGCTGAAAAGCATCTTTCGGTGGTTTGCAGTTGATACTGGAGGAGTTAATACTAATCTTAACAATCTGTCCACCATAGGATAAGATAAATACCTGTTTTAAACAATTCACTTGTTAGATCATCAAGTGTTGATAATTCCTTTAGTTCTGGATGGTTGCATACATCAATTGAAAATGTGGCAGTTAATAAAGAATTATGAATAAATTAATAAGCACTAATTTAAACATAGTTAATGAAGGATTATGAGGATGTTGGGGGTACCAGGCCCCTCAGTCCCCCTCTCTCCGCTACTGCTCTAGAGCACTTGGACACAATGCAAGACATCGACACGGGCCCCTTTTAATATTGCAGCTTTTTCTATGACTCAAATTCAAACAAAAATAAATTTAAATTGCCTTGAGTCGATTACCATTTCGTATTGAGTTGTAGGGGTCTCCCTCTTCTTGGATCTACAATATATGGAATTAATACCTGCACTTATCTTGATCAACTTGATTATTTCCCTAATATGTATCGTCATTTATCACCAAAATTCACTAGGGGTCTAGATGCACTTTCATTGTCAACCACCAAGGATCCGCCCTCATTGCGAGCTTGAGGTGATGTCCATTGCTCGAAAGCCCTTAATATGGAACAAAGAGGGAACGAGAGTGAGCAGAGAAGAGAATGGTTCTATTGTTGAAAGATGTTTGTCGTCTGACATGACATATTTTTATTAGTCACTCATTTCTCCTTTTAAATGGGAAGCGCTTAAAAGGTTGGTCGCGGTTCCTTGTTCGCACTATATGTTGCACGTAAGACAAAAATGAATTTGTAGGCACCTCTCTAATGTGTAGAATCGAAGGTTTCTATCAAAGAGCCCAATGACTGAAAGCGATGTTACATTTATTGCCATACATACACTGTGACTACACTTGGGTGAATCCTCTCAACATGTGCTTAGATAGATATTAAACATAAAACTTCATGAATTTTACTATCATGTATGAAGACATGGTCATCAAAAAATTAAAGTATGGGCTTAAAGTTGATAGCCCTAAAAGTTTCATTTTGTAGGAATTAAATAGCCCTGACTACGTCATATCCTTCTACATCATATCCTTCGGTCGAGCTTGCCTGCCAAAACTTCATTCATATCTTGATTATAACACTTACTATGCTATAGACTAACACATTCTCCTTGTTGGTGACGTTGATCGATGTGCCTCCTTACTGTTGTGTGACATCAACTATCACCAAAAATTAATATATACCATTGTAAAAATATGCTTCATCATAAAAAATGGTCCTAAGGCTCACTGAATTGAATGAATTTTAAATTTCTTATAAATCTTGAAAGGTCTGGCATGCTAAGAATAGTAAGACAGGAAGAATCGGAGGTGCTCATAGATAGAGTTAGAGTGAGTGTTTATAGAGATGAGTATGCGCATGTACATATGAGCGTGCATATGGTGTTTCAAAAATTTAAAAAAAATCCATACTCCCTTAGTTTCATATTATAAGTTGTTTAACTTTTTTTATAGTTAAACTTTTTAGTTTTAACCAAGTTTATAAAAAAATTAGTAACTTTTACAACACCAAATTAAAATTAAATCTAATATTAAATATATTTTGATAATATGATTGTGTTAAAAATATTATTATATTTTAATATAAATTTGAACAAAATTTAACTAGCAGCAAGGTCTATTGAGCGGGTGAGCTGCTTGTTAGAAAATGCTACTTGCTGGAGAGGAGAGGCACCTGTTGATGTTGTATTGTTGCAGATAGACCCCTCACACTCACGCGGATAGAAGCAAAGTAAAGCAAAGGCGATTTTGAAGGATAAAAAAAAAGAAGATATGAATGAATGAAATTTTAGAAGTCGGCCATTCGGAAACTAGGAAATTGGAATGAAGAGGATGTGAAGGCCGTAGGAGACAATTTTTCGGCCCAAGAAAGAAAGCAGAAAGTTGGGGGTGGCAAAATTGTAGAAAGGCCCAACAAAAATTGTAGAAAGGCCCAACAATTTGTCCACGGTGTGCGAAAACCACCCCACAAAAATATCATCTCCTCCTCCTGGGGCTGTGCGTGTGCGGAAACCACCCCGCAAAATTTCCAAAATACCCCCGAGCCCTAATCCCCTTCCCCTTCCTCCCTCCTCGCAACGGCGGCGGCGGCGAGCGCCGGAGCCGACCCGAGCCGAGTCCTCCCCTGTGCGTGTGCGTGTGCGCGCACCGCTCCCCTCCTCGCCGGAGCCTCCTCCTCCCCTGTTCGTGTGCGCGCACGGCCAGAGAAATCGAATTGAAGGTATACGTCCTCCTCCTCCTCCTCTGCGTCGTGCCTTGGATTGATGGCGCGGCCGCCGGCGTGGTGTTTAGATTGGGAATCCATCTCCTCTCTTCTGGATTTCTTTTCTTCCTTTTCTCCCATCCAATCTCTTGGCCCTGCCAGTTTCGTTTCTTCTTGATTTCTTTGACGCGGCGTGGCTGGTGTAGTACTAACAGCAGCAGCCTTTGTTTCCTCCTCCACAAAAAATAAGAGTGTGAAGAAAAAATGGTGCCAATCCATGCTCCATGTTATGTCAGCCCCCTAATGGGCTTCTTGTTATTTTGGATCTGTTGTTTCTTCTTTGCTATGATCTCAAGGCCATGTTTTTTTTATTATTACAGAAGATAAGCTGGGGTTCCTTTTGGTGCCTGTCGGTCCATAAAAATAGTTTCTTTTGTTCCCCGAGTGGTCAAAAAAGTAGAATCGGGGGACCAAATGTGTGATTCATATGTAATTAGGGGGCTTTCCATCATATATATCTGGGGTGTGTTTCAATCCTCATAGCACCCATGAAAACATGACTGTTTCTTAAAGCATTCTGTTTCCAAGTGTAAAAAGGAAAATAAAAATATGTAGCAGTAGCATCCTGATTCAAAATCTACCTTAGGTTTGGGGTCGTGGAAAATTACAATGTGCTCGAAAAGATTTTTATGTACAAAAGTTCTGCGTACTTTGGTTAAAGGGTTGACATTTCAAAGACTAAATGATTGAATTGAAGAGTTATTAGCTTGTATACTCTTGTTTCCTAGGAAATAATAGGGGAGAGAGATCGAGGTTAATTCAGCCGTCTATTGTTGCTGTCTAATGCTACTAGCTATGTGATTGATGAATCGTGTGGTGTACCTTGTGCAATTTAATTTGTTTGCTTACAGATCATTTGCTTTCTATTATTTAACTGTTGCATATATATTATTCACACAGTGCAACAAATTACACCTTCGGAATTGAACGAAACACTTATCTATTCTAAATCACTAATATATAAAGGATCAGTTTGTTCTCCCTACCTCCACCCAAGAGGTGTACACTGAACTACTAGAGCGGAAGGATCACCTGCCTTCAATCAAATCCAACGTTCCACGTTGCAAGACGGACATACCATGCAATTAATGCATTAATTACACATAAATATCTAAGGTAAATCATAAAACCTGCTAAATCCTCACCCTAAGTAATGCCCATGAATGTAGCTAACATATACTGCTATTTTGTTCTGCTTGGGAAACTTGCTCGCTGAATCATTCTTATTTTTTTTAAAAAAATAAATATTTTAGCAGGCCCATAATTCATGCTTATCTAGAGTTCATGTATCAGGAATATCGATATTATTGGGTTTCATTTAATTATGGATAATAATATTTATTTCATAGTGACGTGGACTTTATATGTACTAAATTTTTACTGTACTGTCGTGGGTTACACATGCACATTGACTTATTTCCTAACATGTAGATTACATAACAACTTTGGAAGCATGGCACAGGGGTCCCTAGTTGTTGCCATTTGCCAGTATGGTGGAGAGTTCACTTCTGGCCCCAATGGCAATTTGATCTACAAAGGAGGAGAAGCACACGCTGTTGACGTCACACGAGAGATGTCACTAGATAACTTCAAGGATGAGGTGTCCAAGATGTTTCATGTTGATGTCGCAGATGTGTCACTGAAATACTTTCTCCCGAACAATAACAGAACGCTCATCACAATATCATGTGATCGAGATTTGCAACGGATGGTTGATTTTACTGCTAGTTCTGCACAAGTGGACGTTTTTTTGATAAGTAGAGTGGAGAACAGGTATTTTCTTTTTTATCTTTTTGTGCAGCCTTTCGGAGTAACTTTTGCAAACCTACAGAAGCTTTGCCAAAGTTATCTTAGAATTACAGATTCAAGCTGTAATTTTGCGATGCCATGGCTTAAACCTATAGTTTTCTCATAAATTGAGTGTTAAATCTATACTTTTATACTGTATCTTAAATTTCTAGTTTTGCAAAATTTACTCTTTTTTGAGTAAATCATTCATGTACTGTTTTGATTAGTATGTTTCTCTTGCTAGGAGTATCGTAACTTACACTGGAGCCTCCACTGCTAAATCTGGGTCTAATGCACGAGGCGATAAAAGGAAAACGCCAACTTCCAAAAATAAGTAGGTGCCACTGTGCCAGTCTTCTCTATCTGATGTTATTTATAGCACCGTGCTTTTCCATGTTATATTGTATATCATCTTTCTCCAGGGTATCAAAAACCAAGAAGAAGACTCCCAGTGCTACTGGCACTGCAGTTCAAGCTAATGCCAATAATGTGAAACAGCCGAGACAAGTTGTTACTGAAAATGATGACAACAGGTACATAATTGGGCTTCATATACTTGCCACATTTTTGCATGTATTCTCTAATTTTAGATGTTACATCGTTTTATTTTTATGATGGTATTATGTCCAAATTTATATGGTTGCTACTTTTGTGAAAATAAACTAGGGTTTTTCAATTGGAATTTGGGAGTGATATTGCCTTTGCCAATACAGCTGGAGCTGGTTCTACAGCTCCAGACATTTTGAATCAGCAAAAGCTTGCTCTCGTTGATAACACAGCGAGGTAATTGTTCGACTAGTTTTATGTTCTTCATCACTCCTGCAAGTTTGTGAAGAAGTATGAGTTCAATGAATGTTGGCATGGCTTTTGCAGGGAATCAGTTGGGCTTTTTGATGATTCAGTCAATCCATATGTTGGCTCTGAGATCACAACAGAACCTACACAGGGTCTTAACAATCCTATTGTGTTTTGGGATGACATTATCAAAGGTGTCGGTCAAGAATTTGATAATGTGAAGGATTTTCGTGCTCAGTTATGCAAGTATGCTATTGGGAAAGGATTTGTTTACCGATTCATTAAAAATGAAACCACCCGTGTCACTGTAAAATGTGTTGGTGAGGGTTGCACATGGCGATTGCATGCATCTGAATCATCTCGGAACAAGAAATTTGTTATCAAGAAAATGACAGAGGAGCATACATGTGGTGGAGGAAGTGGAGAGGGTCAGCGGCGAGCAACAAGACAGTGGCTGACTACTGTCATTAAGGAGAAGCTGCATGAGAATCCATTGTTCAAGCCAAAGGACCTTGTCAAGGAAATTTATGAAGAATACGGAGTTATGCTGACCTATTCACAGGTTTGGCGAGGTAGAGAAGTGGCACAGAAGGAGCTGTATCATGCTATCCGGGAGACATATAGCCATTTGCCCTGGTATTGTGAAAGGCTTTTGGAGACCAATCCAGGTAGCATAGCATTGTTGTCTCCGATGGTGGATACGAAATTCCGCCGCTTTTTTGTTGCATTTCATGCTTCTTTGCATGGCTTCACAAATGGGTGTAGGCCTCTCATATTTCTTGACAAGGTTCCACTTAAAGCGACAAATGAGTACAAGTTGCTGGTTGCTGCTGGAGTTGATGCAGATGATGGTGTTTTTCCCGTGGCATTTAATGTGGTTGAAGATGAAAATTATGAGAGTTGGGTTTGGTTCTTGATGCAGCTGAGGTATGCTCTCCAGAATCACAACTATCCTTACAATGCTACGACATTTTTGTCCAGTGGGCAAAAGGGTCTGGATGCTGCTGTTCCACAAGTGTTCGAAGAAAGTCACCACGCCTTCTGTTTGCATCATATCATGGAAGAATTCAAAGGAGAGCTGAGGAAGGGACCATGGTCACAACAAATAAGAGACGGAATGGTTGAGGATTTCACTCGAGCAGCCCAAGCCTGCAGTATCGAGGATTTCAACGCATCAATTGAGAGCATAAGGAATATATCCACTGAAGCTGCTGATTGGATTATTGCAAGTAAGCCGGAGCATTGGTCAGATGCCATCTTCACAGGCTGTCGTTATGACCATTTCTCCTCAAACATTGTTGATGCTTTTAATAACTGGATACCTACCAAGAAGGAAGGATCAATAGTGCTGATGATAGATTCTCTGAGAATGAAAATAATGGAGGTGATAGATGCAAGGCGTGAGTCTTGCAAGTCCTGGTCAGGGCCTTTAACTCCTTCCATGGAATTCAAAGCGCAGGATGAGATGTCCAAAGCTGGGAAGCTGACCGTGCTGTGCTCTTCTGAAACTGTGTTTGAAGTACGGGGCAGTGCAATTTATGTTGTCAACCTTGCAAATTGGGAATGCACCTGTCGGAGGTGGCAACTTTCTGGCCTTCCTTGTATGCATGCTGTTGCTGTGTTCAATAGGGTCGGGCGATCTTTTTATGACTACTGTTCAAAATTTTTCAGAATAGAGAGCTACCATTTGGCTTACTCAGGAGCAATATTCCCAATTCCTGACATGGATACTGTTGATTTTAGTGCCGGGGCAAATTTGATTCCACCTCCTAAGCCACGGACATCAGATAAACCCAGAAGGAAGCGTTTTAACCCCAACAAGATACCTACTGTCATACGGCTCTGTAGCAGGTGCAAGCAAGCAGGACACAATAAGGCAACCTGTGAAGCGATTTTGTAGACAATGAAGTTCTGGATATCCAGTATGTGTAGAAGGTATGCCTTCGGCCCGTACTCCAACCTTTTCCACCTCCTAAGATAACCTGTTTCCTTCATTATAAAGTTTGAAATGTGTAAGACTGAAATTTGATAGTCTGGAGAAATCCAACATGTTAAACAGTTAAATCGATATGCCAGTTATATCTATAAGTATAACTGTACATAAAGAGAGCTTGTTGACTCAAAAACATCTAAATGTCAATATCTGGTCTTTCATACCCCAAAAAGGGATATCCTTTATGTAAATTCATATATGCCAAGCCTCCAATTCAGGGGCGATGAAAATGCAAATTTCTCATATTCGAGAAAAAGAAAATGGAAATGGCTTTCCATGGTATTGCCTACTCTTCCGCTGATTTTGATATTTCATTCTGGATTGTGATCCTGGGTATCAATTTCCTAATTTGTAATGGTATGTGTAGGACTAGATGTGCATTCCCATGTTTTCGCCAGTAGGAAATACCAATATGAAATGTAACATGTACATCAATTTGCTCACAAACTAATGTTTCACTCTGAATATGTTTTCCTCTGTTGAATTTACTACTTTCCACTGGTAGCATGGAACCATATACTTATTGGAGGACCTTTGATGTACTGGTGAAATAGTAATTTGGGTGTACTGAAAAATAGTTGTAGTATCTGTTGATCTTGGTCTGAAATGTTTGACTAATAACATATTCTGAACGCTTTATCTCTGTTTGACGATTACAGGGTGAAAGTTCTGAAGCTTTAAGTGGAGTAGGTCTGATGAGAAGCCTTAGATTTTGTTGGATGGATGGAAGGGGCGATGAGATATGATGAATGATACCGCCGTTTTGTAACTTAATATTATATTATAATTGGGGGTTGAAAGATGTACTTGAATGTCAAATCTTAAGAAGAGGAATGAAGGATGAGGTGCTAGCTTTGTTATTAGATAGATGATGTTAGCGGTTTAGAAGTCTTAATAGGTAGCATGGCTGTTGAAAATGATGATAATGCAAGTCCATGATTTTAAACATTTTCTTCTAGTCTTCTATTCAGTGTTAAGGATGGCTATCAACTAGTAATCTTTGTTCTCATGTTGGTGGTTCTACTGTCTGGGTACATGCAATGTTTTCTTTTAAGCATGCATCATTTGGGTGGTCCATATATTTTAATTGCTGCGTGAGGCTTCCTTTGGAACGGAAAAATTGTCGTAACAAATTCCTGGAAAGATGTAAAATTTGTGCGTTCCAAAAAGCCCCTAATTATCTGATGTTCTTTCATACTAAGTAAGCAAACAATATATATTAGGGAGGGGTGTTTTGTGATAACTTTTTGTGAGTAAATTGTATCGGCAATCTGTACTATTGAATCTGTAGAAGTGCCGTTTTCGATGTAAGACTTGCGTAATGCGGGTGTACTAAAGACTAAAGTGGCTGATCCTGCGTTGGACGCTGATTAGGATGCCACGTAATATATAGTTATGGTCGGGGTTCGCGATTCCACGAAAACCGTGGTTTTCACGTGTATCGCGAGGGTGCGGTACGGCGCGTACCGTGAGCGAGGGTGCGGTACGGCGCGTACCGTGAGCAAGGGTGCGGTACGGCATCCTCGTGGTTTCGTTTCAATAATTTTGTGCGAATTAAAAAATTTTGAAAAATTCATTTTATCACAAAAAATATATATTTTTATCATAAAAAATAAATTTCGTGCGGTTTGCTACGGAAACCGCGGTATGTGGCGTAGTTTTCGCGCGGATTTACTGAAAACCGTGGCACGACACGGATTTGAATTTGGTTCAAATTTAAATTATGGTTTTCACGGTTTCGCGGTTTTCGCGTGGTATGCACGGTTTTTGCGCGGTTTTCGCGGTACGTACGAAATCGTTCAAATTCAAATTTGGTATTATTCATCGCCGGCCGATTTTCACGCGAAAACCGCCTTACGGTGAGGCGGCACGACATGCACCCACGATAAGGTGAACCCTAGTTATGATATAATAGTTGCGGAGAGAAAAAGTCAATGTTTATAACGGATCGAAGGATATGTAGTACTCTTTTCTTTGACTTTTTTATATTCAAAACTTTTAAGTTTGAATAAATTTATTATAAAATTTAGCAACATCTACCGCGTCAAAATAGTTTCATAAAACTAATATTTAATATATTTTGATATAATATTGGTTTATGTTAAAAATATTGCTATATTTTTCTATAAACTTGATCAAAGTTTGATTTAAAAAATAATTAAAACGACTTATAATATAAAACGAAGGTAATAGAACTTAGAAACACTTTTTATGTTTAGGCACGCATCTTTTCGCTTATGCTTTATGTTTATATGCTAAAATTTAAATTTTAAAACTTAATTTTTAAGTGATTTTATGGTTTTTATCATGTTTAGTTTATTTCATAGCATTTGCTTTTGAACTAACAATATCTCTATTTTCTATCACTACTTTTTTTACTTAAAAGGAACATGTGTGTCCGTCATCCGTCAAAACCTAACGCCGAATTTTTGTTATTTTAATTTTATTTATTAAAATGCTTACAAAAGTAAATTTTTTGTTTGAAAAATTTATAAATCTAGTCGTCTATCGTCCTCTAGAATGATGATTTTTAAAAATCGCCCTTCCATACGGCTTTTTATTTGACGTGGCGGATCACCGTCGGCCATCGCCTAATGGCCGGCTACCAAAGGAGGAGCATTTTGCAAGTGACCCCCCCTTTAGCTCTCTAGGAGGGCGTTTTTTTCACTGTGCGGGGGGCCGCCTGCAAAAGGACAGCCTACACTAGTGGAGAAAGGGGCTTTAGTCCCGGTTCGTAACCCACTGTTGCCCCGGTTTTTGAACTGGGAATACGAAATCGGGATAAAAGATCGCTTTTTTAGTCCAGGTTAGTGTTACCAACCGGAAGTAAAGATGAAACCAGGCCTAAAGTGTTTTTTCTTTTTTTTTATTTTTCTGCTAGCATGCTGTTATTTTTATGTCTTTTTCACCAAGAGATCGAATGCATGCAAAACATTGTTGCGAATACACAAATGCAAGATTATTTTTCCATTGCCACCGATCGAAAGTAACAATATTAAAATTTACATCACGGATCAAATGCAACAACAAAATTATCCACAAAATAAAATAATCCAAAAATCCGTCGGGCCACCGCTGCCCTTGCCGTCGGCCGCCGCCCGCCCGTCGGAGCCGCCGCATGCGCCCGTCGGGCCGCCACGCACGCTCGTCGAGCCGCCCCCTGGCCGCCACGCGCGCCCGTCGGAGCCACCGCGTGCGCCGTCGGGCCGCCATCCCTCGGCCGCCGCGTGCCGTCGCCCGCCGCCCTCCTCATGTCGTGCGCCGTCGTCCTCCTCCCGTCGCGCGCCCGCCGCTGCCACCTCCTCCTCCGTTGTCCTCTGCACGCCTGCGCTGGCAGCCCCGCCGGGAGAGAGGGAGGTAGATGGAGAGGAGACTTAGATCCGAGAGGAAGGGGAAAGAAGAGAAGAAAAAGATAACGAGAGATCTGTGAGATGGATAAGGAGAGAAGAAGAGGAGGAGAAGATAAGATCGATGCGCGGCAAGGAGGACGAGGAAAGCCCAAGATTTTTTGTCCCGGTTTGTGTAAAAACCAGGATAAATATTGATTTTTAGTCCCGGTTGGTACCACCAACCGGGACTAAAAATAATTGGACCTCACAACAGGCGCAGATTTTTTGAACTAGGACTAAAAATGATTTTTTCTCCCGGTTGATAACACCAACCGGGACTAAAAATTATAGGATTCCAGTGTACTTTAGAACCGGGATTAAAAATATTTTTAGTCTCGGTTTCTATTAAAACCGAGACTATTGTGGATTTTGGCATTTCAAACAAAGATGGTTTCTCCAGTGGTGCTAGCTTTTTTTGCAGGAGGCCCCTTATAGCCCTCTTAGCCCTCAGTGGCCGACTGTTAGGCGAGGTCAATAGCCATCTGCCATATCGGATAAATCGCCCTTTTGGGAGGGCGATGGGTGACTAGATTTATAAATTTTTCAAACAAAAAATTATTTTTGTAAATATTTTAATAAATAAAATTAAAAATAACAAAAATTTCCTAGCGCCTCTCCGATCGCTCAGCGTACTCTCCAACAGGTCACAGCCCAAACTAATGTTTCAACCCAAAGCCCATGCTTATGATCAAGTCCTATTTCGTGTTAACACCAGCAGAACATTCAGCCCAAGCCCATATTTATGATCTGAGCACGTCCTATTCGGTTAACAACAACCAGGGCCCATGTTTCTGATCTGACCTCGCCGAGCCTAACACAAAAGTATTATATATGTCTTATCTATGACACTGACAATAGCCCCTGACCTCAATGCAAATAATTTGTACTAGCATTCTCGATCATGTAGCCTGAAGATTTACCCTTGTCAGAATCACCTAGCCGTTCTCAGAAGGACTAAGTAGGCATAGAATTCTCTACAAGTCCTCTTTCTTAGCTATGATAGAGAATGTGATCATTTTTGAGTTTGGATTGAGGTCAAAATAGACCATCTTGATGGGTAAACCATCACTAATCTTTCTTTATTCTGTTGTACACTATGATGCATATCACTATATGTAGTCGTCTTCTGTAGGGTCTCGAATCCATACAAGATATATGACTATGTTGCAGAGTTGTCGTTCTGAATTCCTTGTAGTCGACATAAAGGGCGACCACTAGACAACTCTTCGACTTTGCTCTGTCATGGGACCTCTTTTTATATGTATTGAAATTTGAAGTCACTAATCCAACGTTCATCTAGTCAGAATAAATTCTAGCTACTGTTTGCCTTGAGACTAGTATATGCCTTTTGATCAAAGACTAGTATATGCCTTTTGATCAAGTACAAGAGTTGTCGGTTTTAGCTTTATTTAGTCAAGACAATATGCCGACTACTATAAAGCTTTCGACTAGTCTCTTTTACTCAAAAAGATCAATTGCCTTGATATCCAGTTTTCTTGAAACCTATTACTTAGAACAAATTGTTTGATAAAAAGCCCCAAGCGAACGCTCGGAGTAATATGATATGAATCAAAAATATTAAAAATAAATTATATATATGTTTGACAATAAACGAGTACTCTCGTTAGAGTTGTCCTCGGCCGAACGAAAGTATGTACTCTTCCTAGCTCCCAGCTGTTTTTGTGAAACGTTTTCCACAAAAGCAGCTTGAATAGCATAACAAATTAAGGTGGAGCAGCAAATTCCTAGCCCTCGATCATGAGATTAGGAAAACCAATTCTTGATTACATGGCCAGTTAATATGTTATAGATGGGTACTCTTACATGACCATATCTTATATGGTCTTTTGACCCTTTGGTACCTGACTAATCCGTCAGCATCAGGCGTCCTTGGCCGACTAACTGAGACCCGATAATTAGTCGGGATAACGTAACAGGATGATAGAAAACGACTTCAACCAATAGCAATATGAGAAAAGGGAATTAATGGACAAATATTTCATATTTATATGAGAAAAGGGGATGGTAGGATCACTATAGACACTGGTCGAGTAGACCAAGCGTAGTCGTTCCTCCACCACTCGTAGAGAAGGTGGGAGGATCACTACCACGCTGGTCGAGGACCAGGTGTGTATCGTACCTCGACTACTCATACAGGTGGTGGAAGGATCGCTACCACGTTGGTCGAGGACCAGGTGTGTAGTCGTACCTCGACCACTCGTAGAGGTGGTCGAAGGATCGCTACCACACTGGTCGAGGACCAGATGTGTAGTTGTACCTCGACCACTTGTAGAAATGGTGGGTGGATCGCTACCACGCTAGTCAAGCGAGAATCAGGTGGAGTCGTTCCTCGACCACTCGTAGAAGTGCTTGAGTCGGTTATTAGATGTGCATCTCATGTGGCCAACATGACTTCACATACCTTTTTTAACCAACTTACAAGCATATTGGACATCTGTTCACGACAATGCTGGGTGATCAAGCCAACAATATTCATGAGGAGATCGTTCGTAGCAACCTTTTCACAAATAGACCGGGTGTGACCAGTGCTAGATGTGAGATAAACCGCTGGTTTTTGTTAGTAGGTGTAAGTTCAGGTGCTTTAATTTGGTTTTGGTGATTAATGACAAATCTCATTATATGAGACTAACATTTTTACGAGCCTTTCTTTGACTAGTCTCATTTGGATATGAAAATGAAAAGATAAGAGAGAGAGAAAAGATTGAAAGATTTTGGATCAAACAATTTGCATAATTGTGGCTTTGGTGATAGATGATAACCCGATGTTTATGGGATTAACCTCTCTTTTACATAAGTTATCAACTAGGTTATTTCCCGATGAGGAGATGTGGAAGATATGCATTCTTTGAAGATATACAAGAATGAAATGTATGGAGATCAAGCGATATGTATCACTTCTTATCTCATACTTTTTGAAAGGTTCATATATATGATTCGATGTATGGTTATATAAGTGTGAGACTAATATTTACTTGAGTCTTATATTATTTAGTCTCCTTTACATTGAGAACATGAAGATCATGAAGATATGTGTTTATGTTTGTCTTTATCATTGCTACATGTCTTCTCTATGTGTATATGATAAACCCCATTTGTTCTTCTCTATTTATGCATACACTTGCCTTTCATGGATATTATTTTTTATTCATATATTTAGGGGGAGCAAATCCTATTCACCTCTTATGCATGTTCTAGATCCATATTGTTCACCTATTATTTATATTGGATCTTTACACTTGAGCTTGCGTGCGAGTATATGACACTTGTGGTGTTAATGAATACTCAACAAACATATCCATATCTTTCATATGCAACCGGTTGGTCATCAAGTGGAGGATGGCAACCAAATTGTTGGGACTAATGTTTTTCTTTGATCTGTGCAAAGAGATAGGTCCCATCGTGATGAGGCAAATGAATGACACCATGGGTTGATGGTCACCAAGCCAAGGACATCGACATGCTGACAAGAATGAAGTCAAGCTTGTGATGAGAAGAAAGCTTTGATAAAGGATGGTCAAGATCTCAGCATAAACATGGTTCAACCGGATGGTCATAAGGGTTAATCTTGGCTTAAGCATTGACCCCAAGTTGAATGGAGCAAGGCAAAGGTATAATGGAGCTAATAATGTTTTCTTAGTCTTTCTCGGTTTTGGTGTTTGGTGTAGACCAGATTTGCTAGATAGGCACCGTACTATCAAGAGGGGTATATGAAGTGAGCATGTGGATGATCTTGTGCCATATTAGTTCATATGCATGTAGGTGCATTTGTTGTGCTTGTCTAGGCAAGTGTGTTGAATTTTCTCAAGTCCCAAACAAAAAGAGGACTGGGCACATCCAATAAGAATGGGTAGCCTCATGTGCCTATGTTCGGTGGAGTATCGTTTGGAGTGTGATCCCTTTATCCTTGATAAAAGTTGTATTTCTTGAATGTATTGCTCATGTGTTGGATAGCCCTTCGAATAAGCTTTCCATAGAGTCCAAGAACATTAAAATCTGACACCCGAATCAAAAGAAATTGTCATTTTACTAATGTGGTCAGTTGTGCTGAAAATTGACCCGCGGTCTGACCACATCCATTATGGAGGTTTGACCGTAGTGTGTTGTCCGGTCTGACCACAGCTCTCATGGCAATCTGATTGAAGGAATACGCGGAGGCTATGATAGCATAAAACAAAAAAATTTTACCGCGCAATCCAGGAAAGCTTGCAAGTAAGGGTCAATATATCGTTACCGGTTGACGCGCAGTGCAGTGGAAATAGCCGATCTGTTACTAGCCGACCTTGGACAAGTCTTGCAACCTTGGAACATTTCCAGCCGACCTCGCCGATGTCGGATAGTACCTCATCTATCCCGGGTCCTAATTGCCCGACCCCGCCGACCTCTGGTTCATCTCGCTCGATGCCGCTAGGATTCGCCGATGCCGACGACACCGTGCCGGTTCGCCCGGCCCTTCGACCACCCAACCCAATCACCGAATTAGATTCGGCTAGTTGGATCTCGAGGAGATTTGAAGCCGCCGACTTACACTGCAACATAGCAATGTCTCTATCAGTATCCACACATCCAGGGAGAGAACTCCGAACACCCGTGTGTGTTTACGGCCAAATTTGGTAACCAAATCCCTAAGCCCAAGCCAAGATTGGAGCGAGATCGGATTGGGAAAGTGATCTGCGAAAGAAATTGAGGTCGCATCGGCTACGATTCAATCGGCTGGGAAACCAGTCGGCTAAGGCCGAATCAGATGGGAACAGCTGATAGCCGATTCCGATTCAGAGAGGAAGATGGGAACGTTTCCGATGGAAAGCTTGAAGATAAATGGTAGATTTGGTTCCCAAATTATGCGTTAAAGATATTGTCATCTACGGATAGAGTCTTGTAACAACAATTGTATATGTAAATTAGGGATTTGTTTAGATATTCCTATTGTAATGCGACATGGGATTGTATCCCGAGATATTATCGTATTTTGAATAGTAGATTAGATAGAAACCATGTATTACACGGATAGTGTTATTCTTGGGTATAAATAGGACCCGAGACCCCTGTAAATATATATATATCACAATCAATACAATCTCGGCGCATCACCTCTCATTTTCTTTTAGACGAGTTCTTGATACGGCTTCGGGCTGCATCGTTTCGATCCCCGATTAAGGTAAATGCTTGTCATTAGTGGTTTATTTCATCAAATCTAGTGCTTCCATCATCATGGCACTCTAGGTTTGATGTTTTTAGACTACGCAAGTTATCATCTACGGCATATAATCAAGAACAATGTCTAGATCTATCTTGCCATCGGCTTGTTCTTCTCGGAAGCACATCCGATAGAGCTAGATCTAGATGTTGGCCTGGATTATATATTGTATCCACCGTCTTGAGGGGTTTACATCGATCTATATAGATCTGATGCTATCTTTTTACACTTAATGTTGCATCATCTATGATCTGTTAAGTCGCTTTTAGAAGTATTATGATCTATTCGGCTAGATGTAAACTTGTAGAGATAGTGCCAGGGTTTCAACCGGCCTTACCTGTTTTAATATTTATTTTAGTATTATTTGCTATTAGATTTATTAGAGCTGCCTCTTATATTAAGATCTTAATCTGGTTAAGTGTTTTAAGTCGGTATCAATCTGTCAGCACTAACCGACAGCCGATTGATCTAGGTTTAACTCATTTAGGTTAGATTAATATTTTTTTATAAGAAGTATCGGAGTACTAGCCGATCCACAGTTAGGTCTATAATATCGGCTAGGCCATGAATGCATATATTTATTATCCTAGTGTATATTTAGATTGAGTGATTTATACTGTCTCGGCATAGCCGATCTATCCCAATCACTTAGTTTAAATATGCTTTGGTATAGCAAATATATGTAAATTTGTTTCCTTAGCTGATCCGATAGGATCTAATCCTAACCTTAACGCATGTCTATTTGTTTCTTGTTGGTTGACAGATCAAACCAACTGTCACGCCTGTTTACATCAGATAGCCGAGAAAAGGACTTGCACTGGAGTTAAGCAGATCTCCCAGGCCAGCGCATGAGAGAATTTTCTCATCAACAGTGTGCTAGCACGCGATGCATGGCTAGGGTTTTGGCTCGGACGTGGGAGGGTTTCCGTGGAGAAGATTGATCCGGCTATGTGTTGCACGTCCAACCCTCCACCCATTGTCTTCTTTATATAGGGTTGCCGACGGGCGTAAAGGCCCCTCGGAACTCTATCTCCGGTCGGATCTCTATCCGATTGAGCCGTATCCGAGTCAAACTCGAATGTCTGTTCTTTCCCGTTAAGTGTGCGACCCAATAGGTTCATGTACAATTGGTCCCAGCCTGAAACCACCCTTTCGGCCGGCTTGTCAACAGCGGCCCCTAGCAGAACATATTGACACCAAAATATACACAAAGATCATATCAGCTGAACATGTAATGTGTGCACAAATCCCTTTGCTTCACGATATCAATTAAGCTATAGGCAAGACTCGTGTCATCCTATCTGTAGCTTAATCATTCACTTGATCTCATATTGGATTATATATCTGTTGATTGACTCCTTAATCAACTCGGCATGGCCATGCGCTTCCATAATCCATTACATCGAGGGGCCCAGAGATATCTCTCCCATAGGAGGGGCAAATTCCATCTTGATCATTCACATCCCACTACATATTTTATAGCAAACCCGAAGACTACTTTTATGACTACCCAGTTACGGAATAGCGTTTGGTAGTCCCTAAGTAAGTCATTACACATATTGGAATCCATGATGATCTCAGGTCTAAGGACTTTGCACCAACACTACTTGAGACCAACTAATGACACATTAATTTCCTGTAGTGTCTCAAGATGGGTCTATCCAAAAGCATGTTCTCTAACATGTGTTCACGTTTATTGATTTGGTATCTCCATACCATGATCCATGAGACATGATCATCAATCAATACACGTGATGATCTTAGAATCATATTCGTCCCATAGATATGATATATGATCAGGGATCATTTAGAAATAGATTCATAAATAAAGAGTCTCATGAATAAGTCACATACTTATTGATAAATACAAGTTGTCTATTTCTTAGAACGAAATAACACTTTATTCATTTATACATAAACATTGACCATGATATCCAACATCTTCATGTTGCCTCTAGGGCATATCACTAACACTGACCGCTGCTCTTGAAATTGAAGGAGAGGTCCTGTCTTGGCGATATAGAGCATGAACCATGAATGCGAGAAGGGAAAGTGGAGGCTTGGCTCTGAAGGACCCACCGCAGTGGTGAAGGAGCAAGTGCTTGGCCAAATACCGACGAACCAATCGAGGCCAAAGGATGTCACAAGTTGCTGAGGATCAACCCTTGGAGAAGAAGAAGCGCAAGATGAAATGTCAAGAGATAAAGAAAATGTGATTTGTTGATGAACATTAAGCCAAATTCCATATTAGCATTGATCAAAGCAATGAAAGAAGATGGTGTAAAGGTATTCGTATTTAGCTTTTCTACTTGCTCTTGAGTTGGTAGGAAAACCATAGGGTGTTGCCTTGTTGTCTAGGGATGAGTTTGGTACTCAAAATCTTTTTTGAAAAGGTTCTCCTTCCTTATTTTTCACTTTCTATTTTTTTGGACCTGTTCGAAAGAGATTTTCTAAAATTCCGAAAATGGTTTGCGTTGAAATTTGGTGTCGGTCATTTTCGGACTTGTCTGTTGATGAGAAATTTCCCCACACACTGGCCTGAGAGATTTGCTTAGCTCTAGTGCAGGTCCAAATTGGATTGCATTCGGTGTTTAGGGCGTGCCAGTTAGTTTGATCCTGTAACCAACAAGAAACAAGAAATAGGCAATTTGGTTAAGATTAGATCCTACTCGATCGGCTATAGATATCCATAATATACAATTGTTATCCCAAAGTATATTTAGACTAAGTGATTGGGATAGATCGGTAGCATACCGAGACAGTATAAATCACTTATATCTAAAAGCACATTAGGATAATAATTATATATATATAGCCTAGTCGATGTTGTAGATCTAATGTGAATCGGCTAGTACTTGTTGATGAGAAATTTTTCTCACACGCTGGCCTGGGAGATCTGCTTAACTCCAGTGCAGGTCCTTCTCGGCTACCTGTGCTGTGCAGGGCGTGCCAGTTGGTTTGATCTGTTAACCAACAAGAAAAACAAGGGAATATGCGTTAAGTGTTAGGTTAGATCCCCACTGGATTGGCTAAGGGAATCCATAAACATATATATGCTATCCTAAACCATATTTAAGCCAAGTGACTGGAAAGGATTGCCTATACCGAGACAGCATCAGCCGCTTAACCCAAATACAGCAAAGGATAATAAATATATGAATCGATAACCTAGCCGATAGTGGAAAGCTAATAATGAATTGGCTAGTATTCCGATGAATCTTATAAAAAGATATCATTCTTGAAACATGCATAGCCTGGAAATCAGCCATCGGCTTTCGATGGTAGGCCGATTTCGGCTGACGACGTCTGACAAGAATGTGATCTTAACATAAGAGACAGTCCTAATACAAATCTAATAATGAATATATTAAAAGAAACATATCAGGGCAAATAAGGCCGACTGAAACCCTGGCGCTGTCTCTAAACAATATAAATCTTAGCCGAACAGATCATTGATAGTTCTAAAAACGACTTAATAGTTTGAACCCGGTGCAGCATTAAGTATAAAAGGAAAAACTTGATCCGTTGTAGCCGATTTATATCTCTCGAGACGGTGGATACCGCATATACACCAGCCAACCTTTAGATCTAGCCCTATTGGCTACAAGTTCTTGATAGAACCAGCCAATGGCAGGATAGATCTAAACATTAGTCTAATTTATATGCGCTATATGATAAGTAGCGCAGTATAAACTCTTGAATCTAATGTGTCATTACAATGGAAGCACTAGAAACAATAGATTATACCACTAACGACAAGCATTTACCTAGATCTGGGGATCGAAACGATGCAGCCCGTAGCCAAACAAAGTGCTCGTCTGGAGAAAAAGGTTGGCGATGCATCGAAGGTTTGATTGATTATGATTGTTCTTTTGATTACAGGGGGTCTCGGATCCTATTTATACCCAAGATACAATTAACTGTACAAACCCTGAACTCTATCTAAACTACCATTTAAAACATTACATTATTCCGAGAAAGACCCATGTCGTGTTACAACTAACAGTTTAAACAAACTCCTAAATTACAGATACAATTGCCGTTACAGGACTCTATCCATAGGTGGCAATATCGTTTAACGCGCAACCAACAACCGAATCTTCTATTTATCCTCAAATTGCTACATCAGAAACGGTTTTATCTCTTCCGGACCTGGAATCGGCTATCGGCTGCCCTTGTCCGATCCAACCTTAGCCGATTGGCCTCACAGCCGATCACTCCTTAGCCGATGCGGCCTCTGTTTCCACACCAAACCAGCCGATCCGATTCTGTTTCGCCTTTGCAGACTTAGGGACTCAATTACCAAATTCAGTGTTAACAGTACTTCGATACAGTTTTATACTAAGATATTAATCTGGGCCAAATACACTAAACAAGGATCAATCGACTATTAAGATGGCTTAACATATTGATGCCAGGCTTAGTACATTTAACTAGACTAAGATCTTAATATAAAAGGTGGCCTTAACACATCTAACAGTAATAAAACATATAAGATGGCTAAAACAGGTAAGATCGGCTGAAACTCTGATACTATCTCTAATAGCAGCCATTGTGCCAAATAGATCTATATGGTTCTAAGAGTGACTTAATAGATTAAACTGATGCATCATTAAGTACAAAAAGAAACACGAGATCTAGACAAACCAATGAAAACCTTTCAAAATGGTAGATACACTATATAATCTAAATCAACCCCAAGATCTAACCCTATCGGCTGTTATCTTCAGAAAGATGCTAGCCGATCATGGGGTAGATCAAGAAATTGATCTAGATTATATAATGTATATGATAAATTAAGCAGGTTACAATAACGAGATTAGAGTATCATGACGATGGAAGCACTAACCCCAAGAACACAAACCGCTTATAACAAGAATTTACCTTGCTTTGGAGATCGGAACCCGATGCAGCTCAATGCGAGGCAAGAACTTGTCAAGATTGCAAGTAAAAGGAAAAGGGTGGAGATGCGTATTTATACGCGAGTACAATAAAGTCCTTGTAGAACACGATTTCTATCTTATCTACTATTTAAAATACGACAATACCCTGGGATAGGGTCCCCTGCCATGATACACAAGGAAACTATATAAAATATCCTAGATTAAAGATACAATTGCTGTCGTAGGACGTTATCCGTAGATGGCAATATCTTTGAAGCGCTTGAAAACCGACTCCAATGATTATCTTCACGCTTTCCTTCCGGGATGGCGATATCCGTTTACCCAATCGGAATCGGCTGTCTCACCCTGTCCGTCTCGGACTCAGCCGATTGGCTCCTTAGCCGATTCGGACTTAGCCGATGCAACCTCTGTCTCCGAGTATCATGCACTCCTTCGATTCCGCTCCAATCCTTGCTTCAAACTCGAGGATTTGCTTACCAAATTTGGTCGTTAACACATGCCCTCCCAAGTCCGCGATATTGATAATGTCACGGATTTTGTGCAACCCTATCCTCGAAGAAAACCTAGGGCAAGTTTGTTTCGGCCGTTACGAACACTCTTTAAATAACGCCCCGTCCGCGCCGAACAACTCACGTCGTCACTTTTACACTCCAATCAAGCCCTAGCCAGAAAGTTCCTCAAGCTCTTCGGCGATTTTCTCGAAGCTCTCAAGCCTGCTGCAGCGATCTCCCTTTCCGGCGATGAGATCATCTCCTCCAATGGGATCTTCATCTGCTCCCTCCGATGCCCCATCGGCCGAGTTTGCCGAGGTAAGTTCTATCGGCTGACTCCTCTTTTTCTTCTGTTTGCCGCCATAGACCTGCGTTTTTGGCCTCTAAGATTCGCCTTTCTTTTCCATTGTAGCATCTTGCTCATCAAATTGATATCCCTAGTTTGCTTCATGATGAGCAATACTTCCTAGGCCCAATCGGCAACATAGATCCTACTGAGGTTATTAATGCCGAAACCAACAGGATACCCTATAGGATCTTGAACCCTAGCATAGCACACTGGAATGGCACATTCAAATCTTGGCCTTCAACCGACAAATCTTGGCCAGCTTGGTACAGAAGGATGGTAGCCAGCAAACAAACCCATTGGGATGAAGTGGGCATAGCTCAGTGCTTGGCTCTTTCAATAGCCGACCAGCCCAAGGATGAACCCCTCATATCGGCTGCAACCTATTTCTAGAACAGCACCTTCAATGCCTTCTTATTCCAACAAGGACCCATGACCCCTACCCTGCTTGATGTGGTCATGATAACTGGCTTGGATGTAATGTCATTGGCTAACCCTAACCGATTTAATGCCAAATGTCAATACTCTTTCAAGACAAGGTCCATCGGAGGTTGGAACGGTTTTATAAACCAGAACATGGGCACTGAATCAGTAAGCCCCAAAGAGCACACTGCCTTCTTAATGATGCGACTTGAGAAATTCATCTTCTGTGGTTCTAGTTGTGGTCCCACAGCCAACTGGCAACATATAGCCGAAGCCTTAGTATCAAAGACAAAGTCCCCTTGGGAAAATTTTTACTAGGCTATCTGTACCAAACCCTCAACCAAGTATCGGCTAAAATTACAGACGATTCAGTTATAGGAACTGGGGGTCCCTGGTGGTTTTTGCAGCTGTGGCTGGTCCTCCTGACACAAAAAATCTCTGGCAGACCCAATCTGGCTGACGCCGAATTCCCAAGAATGGAGCCGATTGAGAATGATGAAGGAGAAGAAGTGACTACACGTAGATGTATGTCCTTTGGAGAAGCTGCTGCTGTCCATCCTAGTTCCAAGCTATCCAATGAACTTCTAGCCGATTGGTTCACCTTGTTTATGACGGATTTTCAAAGAACAATCGGACTTGGTTCTTTTATTCAGGCTGCCCAGAGTTTGAACTTCCTTCGGATTTCAATTTTGATGAACTCAACTTAGAGGAATTCGATAAGCCAAGAGAAATCTTCACTACAGCCATCACTCCCTGCATCTTGCTAATCGGCATTCATCAAGGCAAAACATTTCTAAGTCCTATGAGTTCTACTATCCAGCATCGGCTGCCAGACAAATTGGATTAGGACAACTGCCGATTGGCCTATATTTCATCGACAAGATCGAAACAAGGGGTGAGATCACTTCAAGACTAATGATGGATCGCCTGATGAACATAGAGGGCCCGCCTCTTGGCAGCATAGGCATTTTGGAATTGGCACTAAAGAGGAGCTCATCTTTTGACAAATGGTGGGTTGAATTGAAAAGGCATATCTTCCATCAACCATCCTCTATGTACCTCATCATGCTCCTTCCAAAATCAATTCCTGATGTAAGTATTTCTCCCCTTTGTCGATTTTTAGAGCTATCGGCTATCATTTGCTTAATATTTAACCAATGCTTTCTTTCTTTGCAGACAACCGATTCTTCTCCCCCCGTGAGAGCAACTCAGGGGTTAAGATCCAATATGCCACAGGGCGGATTCCAAGTGGAGGACTTGCTCCATCCATCATCGGCTTCAATGCGCCGAAGGTAACAACACTTTTGCACGGCCAAACCCGCGAGGCGCTGTGAAGGAAAAGGGCCAAGTCGTTGGTTGCTGGTCCATCGACTACGCAGAAGAAAAAGCCAAAGAAACAAAAGACAGCCCCAGCCGACAGTTTGCCATCCTTGGATCTTAGCGTGGAAGAGACCCTCAATCAAGAGATCATACAGGAAGAAATCGACCAAGCCATTGAGGAAGCGGCGACCAAGTCAAATCATTCAAGCAAGTATGCACAAATGTTATTGGCCGATGATCAGCCTCAAAAAACTCCTTCTCCTCTAAAGCGTCCTCCTCGCCCTCAACCAGTATGTGTCTTTTCTTTCCTGAAGTCTTGGTAACTTAAACTTTCCTTGAAGTTTCTCTGTTTTTAACCAAACCCCTTCAATAGCAGCGCAAAAAAATTGGCTCATCGGCAACCATGCCCTGCTTCACTAGTAAGCTCGAAACTCTATCTTTTCTCTTTATGTTGACTTACCGATTTCAACTAATACTTGTTTATGTAGCCCCCTCGTTCTCCATCGGCTGCCCCCCATGTATCAAGCGAGCGCACTCCATCGGCTAGGGGTAGCCATCACGTCGCAGAAGAAGAACCAGCACCAGCTCCCACAATTAAGGTAAAAATAATCCCCTTAAGAACAAACCAGCTATTTAATCCTATTGATACTTCAACAATCATAAATGAGGTATTGCAGGCTTTAGCCGATATGTTCACCTTTGATATCAGAGAGTTCATCGGTGAAGAAGAGGAGATTACCAGCCAGGCCCAAGCTCCTAAAGCTGATGAATTAAAAGAGAAACTCTTGGATATTGCTCATCGACAGGATAGCTCACTGGATTACCTGGTTACTAACTGCCGGCCAATCAAAGCTAGATGCGAAGAAATTTGTTAACACTGAAATTTGGTAGTTGAGTCCCTAAGTCTGCGAAGGCGAAGCAGAATCAGATCGGCTGGTTTGACAGAGAAACAGTGGCCTCATCGACTGAAGAAGTGATCGGCTGCGAGGCCGATCGGCTAAGGTTAGATCGGACAAGGGCGACCAATAGCCGATTCCAAGTCCGGAAGAGATAAAATCGTTTCTGGTGCAGTTGTTTGAAGATAAATAGAAGATTAGGTTATTAGATTGCGCGTTAAATGATATTGCCATCTATGGATAGAGTCCTGTAACGGCAATTGTATCTGTAATTTAGGAGTTTGTTTAAACTGTTAATTGTAACGCGGTGTGGGTCCTTCTCGGGATAATGTCGTATTTTAAATAGTAGTTGAGATAGAGTCTAGGGTTTGTACAGATAATTGTATCTTGGGTATAAATAGGACCCGAGACCCCTTGTAAATTCATTCAACACAATCACAATCAATCAAACCTTTGGCGCATCGCAAACCTTTTTCTTCAGACGAGCAGTTTGTTTGGCTACGGGCTGCATCGTTTCGATCCCCAGATCTAGGTAAATGCTTGTCATTAGTGGTATGATCTGCTGTTTCTAATGCTTCCATCGTAATGATACATTAGATTCAAGAGTTTATACTGCGCTATTTATCATATAGCGCATATAAATTATACTAATGTTTAGATCTATCCTGTCATTGGCTAGTTCTATCAAGAACTTGCAGCCGATAGGGCTAGATCTAAAGGTTGGTTGGTTTATACGCGGTATCCACCGTCTCGAGGAATATAAATCGGTTGCAACAGTTCAGGTTTTCTTTTTATACTTAATGTTGCATCGGGTTCGAACTATTAAGTCATTTTTAGAACTATCAATGATCGTTCGGCTAAGATTTATATTGTTTAGAGACAGCGCCGGGGTTTCAGCCGGCCCTATCTGCCCTGATATGTTTCTTTTAATATTATTAGATTTATATTAGGACTGCCTCTTATATTAAGATCGCATTCTTGTCGGACGTTATTAGCCAAAATCGGCCCACCATCAGCAGCCGACGGCCGATTTTCAGGCCATGCGCATCTGGTTCAAGAGTGACATCTTTTCATAAGATTCATCGGAGTACTAGCCGATTCATTGTTAGTTTTCTAGTATCAGCTAGGTTATCGATTCATATATTTATTATCCTTTACTGTATTGTCGTTACACGACTGATGCTGTCTCGGTATAGCCGATCCATTCCAGTCGTTCGGCTTAAATATATTTTAGGATAGCATATATATGCTCATGGATTCCCTCAGCCGATCCAATGGGGATCTAACCTAACACTTAATGCATATTCCCTTGTTTCTCTTGTTGGTTAACAGATCAAATCAACTGGCATGCCCTGCACAGCACAGGTAGCCGAGAAGGACCTGCACTGGAGTTAAGCAGATCTCCCAGGCCAGCGCGTGAGAGAAATTTCTCATCAACAAAATTGACAACCAGCTTCCAGACGATGTAGCCAACACTATCTCCCAGGCTACGCATCTCGATCTGCATCGGCATAAGCTGGAAAGAGCACGACAGCGAATGGCTAACAGGAAAGCGAAGCAAAGCCTTGAAGCCATGATTGAGACCAATCGGCAGTGCATCATTGTCGAGAAAACCAAGCTAGATGAGCTGATTGCCGGGCCATCTGCTACCGAGTCTAACATCGATCGGCTAAAGAAGAGAGAAGCCGAACTTGTCATCGAGCTGGAGCAGTGCAGGGCTGAATTGGCGAGTGAAGAACAAAAGCTAGCCGATCTCCCAAGAGCCACTGAGTAACAAAGGGCTAAGTTAAAAGCTTCAATACAATACTTGGGAGACTTAAGGAAATCATTGAAGACGGTTATAGGAACCGATGCAGCCGACACTCAAACTATAGATGAAATCGAGCAAATCAAGCAAAGGATGATATCGGCTATTAACAATCTAACCGGCAACTGAACTGATTCTTATAATAGGGTTGGCTCGTTTGTGACTTCAACACTTATAATATATTATTTTGTATCAACAAATTTCACTTTATGTCGCATAATATAACTCCTGCCGACTTTCACTTATGAGGTCCATAAAAAAATTTTAAAAGTCCTCTCATTTTGATTTTGTATGGTATCTGCCCCCCTAATTTTTCAATGTTGCCTTCATCATTGACAAAATTATAGAATAGCACCAACTAGCACATGTCGGCTATGCACAGCCGATTCAAAAAAGGGGGAAATTTGTAGATATATTTTCCTAAAGACAATGTGCATAATCTCAGCACACATCGGCTAGCATGCATCGGTATAGACTTAGCCGACTCATGAGTTAATCCAAATACTGGGATAATATTTCTTCAGATATTTGCCATTAAGAGCCCTTCCAAATACCTCTCCATCCAATCCTTCTAGCATGTAGGCTTCCTTAGAGACGCACTTGTGGATCTTGAAAGGCTCTTCCCAATTAGTTGATCATTTGCCGAATTTATTATCCCTTGTACCAATCGGCGTATCAATTTCTAGACTAACTCGTCCTCTTCAAAAGATTTAGGCACAACCTTCTTATTATAATGACGAGTCACTCTTTCTATATCCCTAGTCACCTTTTCCAAAGCACGCATCCTTGATAAAACCAAATCCTCCGATTCGTCCACCATCAGATTGTGATAATCATCGGCTGTTAACTCATCTTGCAGTTGAATCCTTCTTGAGCCGATGACACTTTCCCACTGTAGAACGGCTTTATGCCCATATACTAGCTTATAAGGAGGCATTTGGATTGATCCATGACATGCCATCCGATAGGACCACAACGATTCGGCCAATCGGCTATGCCATTGCTTTGGATACTTAGAGATCTTCCTCTTTATCAACTTGATCAAATTTTTGTTAGAGGCCTCTGCCTGTCTGTTAGCCTGGGCATAATATGGTGAAGAATTTAATAGCTTGATTCCCATGCTGTCGGCAAACTGAACAAACTCATATGATACAAAGATAGATCCCTGATCAGTCGTGATAGTTTGAGGGACGCTGAATCTATAAATGATGTGCTCTTTGATAAACTTGATTGCATCCCTAGAATCAACCTTCTTCAAAGGAATTGCTTTCACCCACTTGGTAAAATAATCGGTTGCCACCAATATAGATTTATGTCCTTTGCTTGAGGGTGGGTTAATCTGGCCGATCATATCGATTCCCCATCCTATGAACGGCCAAGGCTTGATAATTGGATTCATAGCCGATGTTGATGCTCTCTGGATAGCTCCAAACTTCTGACAATCTTGACAACCCTTATAATATTTGAAGCAATCTTCCAACATAGTCGGCCAAAAGTATCCAGCTCTTCGAAGTAGCCACTTCATTTTATGAGTCGATTGATGAGTGCCACAAATACCTTCATGCACTTTTTCCATGACTACCTTGGCTTGATCGGCACTCAGACATTTGAGCAGCGCACCATCAATCGTTCGATAATACAAATCATCGTCGAGCAAAACATATCTCAAAGCCTTATAACGTAATTTCCTTGTAGCCGACTGGGAAGGATTTTGTAGATAATCGTGAACCTCGTACCTCCAGTTGTCGGCTGGGATGGTTGCAATTTCCACTTTGACATCTTTTGTCATCGGCTTATAGCCTGATGCCCCTTAAGCCAAATCATTTGCTTCTGAATTTTGCTCCCTAGGGATATATCTTAATGTAACTAGCCAAAAACTATCCATCAACTCTCGACATTTTTGATAATAGACCATCAACGTGTCATTTTTGCATTCATATTCTCCTAATAACTGGCTGATGACCAACAGTGAATCGCCCATAATCTCCACAGCATCGGCTTCAACCTCCTTCAACAGCTGTAAACCCTTGAGGACAGTCTCATACTCAACTTGATTATTAGTAGCATAAGGCACAATTGTAAAAGAAAATTCAAAACTTACCCCCTGGGTGAGATGATTACCAAATCGATGCTGCATCCATGTGTGCAAACTGATCCATCGAAAGTTAGCGTCCAGGGCATGATGTCAACTAAGCCGATTGAGTCATCTTTGTGTTCAACAATGAAATCGGCTATAGTCTGCCCTTTAACCGCTTGGGGTGCTTGATATCTCAAGTCAAACTCTGTCAAGGCAAAAATCCACTTTTCAATTCATCCTTTCAGAACTGGAGCCGATAGCATATACTTAACTAAGTCGGCTTTGCAAACTATGGTGTACTCGTTGGATAATAAATAATGCCTCAACTTTGCACAAAAAAATATAAACACAAGCACAACTTTTCCACAGGAGAGTACCTTGTTTTCGCATCCAAAAGCCTTCTGATGAGATAAAATATTGCTTTCTCCTTTGCTTCGAACTCCTGGATCAAAACTAAGCCGATAGATTTCTCGTCGGCTGATAGATATAACTTGAAAGACACTCCATTTTATGGAGGGATCAATACCGGAGGGGAGCTTAGATAATTCTTGATGTTGTCCAAAGCCTTCTGTTGCTCTGCCCCCCAAGTAAACGCTTGATCGGTTTTCAACCTTAACAAAGGTGTAAATGGCTCCATCTTCTCAGATAGATTTGCAATGAAACGCCTGATGAAATTAACCTTGCCGATCAAAGACTGCAACTGCTTCTTATCCTATGGAGACTGAATACTTTTGATTGCGTTGATGCTCCTCTATGTTACTTCAATCCCCCTCTCATGAACAAAAAAGCCCAAGAATTGTCCAGCCGATACACCAAAAGCGCACTTAGTGGGATTCATCTTAAGGCCGTATTTTCTGGTTCTCTCCAAAACTTTCCTCAAATCGGCTATGTGATCTTCAACCTCTTTAGATTTGACAACCACATCATCAATGTAGATTTCAACCAAGAAGCCGATTAAGTCTTGAAAAATATAGTTCATGGCCCTCTGATAGGTAGCTCCAGCGTTCTTCAAACCAAAGGTCATAACGACCCATTCATACAAGCCGATTGCACCTGGACACCTAAAAGCAGTCTTATGAATATCTTTCTCGGCCATAAAAATTTGATTATATCCAGCATTGCCATCCATAAAACTTATGATTTTGTGTCCTGAGGCTGCATCAACGAGCAAATCGGCTATTGGCATGGGGTACTCATCCATAGGGGTAGCCTTATTTAAGTCTCTGAAATCGATACGCACCCTAAGTTTGCCATTCTTCTTGATTACCGGAACTATGTTGGAAACCCACTCAGCATATCGGCATGGCCGAATAAAACCAGCATTGTATAGCCGAGTTATTTCGGCCTTGATCGCATCATACATATCGGCCTTAAACCTCCTAGAAGGTTGTTTGTATTGCCAATACCCTGGCTTAATAGGGAGCCGATGTTCAACAATCGATCGGCTAAGACCTGGCATCTCAAAATACTCCCAAACAAAAAATCTTTATATTTCTTCAATAAATCAATAAGCTTGGTTCTAAAATAAGAAGACAAATTTTTACTAACGTATGTCGTCCTAGGCCAATCTCCTGGACCTATATCAACCTCTTCAAACTCATCGGCCGACATAAAACCTTGCCCGAGTTTGCCATCCACATCGTCCATGGTGTCCTTGGTGTAGACGCTCGAGCCCTCCACGACGCCCTCAAAGTACTAATTGAGGCTCTTCGTCTCCGATTGGCTGTATATCAGAATTAGACACCTTCAGAAAATTGGCCTCCCAAACTTTGCCAGACAGGCAATCAATGCCATCGATTTCCCATAAGGTTAAATCAGCGTTGGCTACGTTTACTGACCTGTCGACTGGCACAATTTCAATCTTGTCGCTTTGCCACTAGATTAAACTCTGATGCATTATTGAAGGGATGCAGCAGTTGGCGTGGATCTAATCCCTTCCTAGCAGCAGGCTGTACGATCCCTTCCCGTCGATGACAAAGAATTTAGTGGGCACGGTTTTGCTGCCGACGGTTAGCTTGACGTTGAGGACCCCTATGGCCTCCGATGGGTTCCCGCCAAAATCCTTAAGCACTATGTTTGTCTTTATCAGATCGTCGGCTCCTTTGCCCAATTTCCTGAAAGTAGCATAGGATATCAAATTGACGACGACCCCTCCATCGACTAGCATTTTGGACATCGGCTTTCCATTGACAAATCCTTTCACATATAGTGGCTTAAGGTGCCAATGTTCAGTTCCCTCGGGTTTTTCAAATATCGCTTGCTCCGGGGACAACACAAGTGTAGCCGATGACTCTTCTACAATGTCTATGTCGGCTTGGGCCGCTTCAAATACGGTTGGTAGAACAAAAACCATATTAACCGACGCAGCGGCCACGGCCTTTCTCTTGGCCTTTCTTTTCACTTGGTCGACTGGGTCTTCATCGGCTGCAACGGCATTGTCCTTTACGCGCCATTGCTTCCTTGGACGGTTTTGTTCCTTCTTTTTTTTAACCGATAGTCGATTTCGGCTTGGACCTCTTTCAGCCGACCCTCGCTCTTTAGCCGCTGCACCTTCCGCTTTTGTGTTTTTGTGAAAATGTCGAAAGGACACCATTGTGGGTTGGCAGCTAGCTCTTCGTCATCCTCTAAGTCCTCTTGAAAGAAATCTTCATGGATGGGGCCCAACCTTTGATGAACGGGCAGTTTTCTTTGATTAAGCCGAACCACCCTGGGTATAAATCGGCTGGAGCTCTCAGCTGATTCATCCTCGTATCCACTGTATGCCGGGCAGTCTTGGAGTGATGACAGCCTCATCCCCTGATCCCAGCAAAATCTGAAGAAATCACAACTCCAATGGGGATCGAAGCCATCACGCTGCCGATGGTGAGCCTCTTCCTGCCGATCGTATCTTCTTGGATGTACTTTGTAAACCCTGCCTGTCTCCCTCTCTTCATATCTCTTCATGAATTTGACTAGGCTATCTGTTTTTCGGAGATGATGATCAGCCGATCGGCGACTGGCACAAACCATGTTAACGGGAAAAGGATTCCCATCAACCTTCATCGGCTTCTTAGGATCTTTGAATTTGATTTTACCTACTTCAATAGCCGATTGTATCTGCTGACGAAACACCTTGCAGTCATTGGTGGTGTGGGAACTAGTGTTGTGCCATTTGCAGTATTTTTTCTTCTTCAACTCTTCAGCCGATGGGATGACATGATTGGCTGGAAGTTGGATCTGTTTCTCTCGAAGTAGCAGATCAAAGATTTTGTCAGCCTTCGTGATGTCAAAGTCGTATTTCTCCTCTTTAGCCAAATTTTTGACCCATTGACAAGTGATAGTCTTTTTGCTCCTAGCCCACTTGGTTGTTGCTACCTCGAATTCGCTGTCGCTTGAGTCGGACTCTGAGGCGTAGGTGATATGGCTCACCTTCTTGAAAGCCTTCTTGGCCTCCTGGAATCGATGCTCGTGCGCCGTGATTTTCTGAGCCAAGTGGGCTAGGCTCTCAAAGTCCTGAGCCGAAAACCTTTCTCTTATGGGCACTAGCAGACCATGGAAGGCTAAATCAGTCAACTATGAATCGGACAGCACTAGGCTATAGCACCGGTTCCTCATATCTCTGAATCTCTGGAAGTAGTCCTAAACCAACTCGTCGTGCTTCTGCCTAATGCTCGTCAGATCCGACAGCTTCATCTCGTGGGTGTCGGAGTAGAAATAACGATGAAACTGCTTCTCGAGATTGGCCCAACTTTGCACTAAATTATATGGGAGAGAAGAGAACCACGTAAAGGCCGATCCTGACAGTGAGAGTGGAAATAACCTGACCCTGAGCGCGTCTGTAGCTGATGCCTTTCCACACTGGGCCAAAAATCGGCTGATGTGTTCATATGTTGAAATGTTATCTTGCCCGGAGAATTTGGAAAAATCTGACGCCTTGTACCGGTTTGGCAAAGGGACCCTTTCGAAGTACTCAAGATAAGGGTACCGGTACATGTTGCCAGAATCCTTTGGCTTGAGGCCGAACTGATCTCGCATCACGTCGGCTATCAGATCAACCTAAGGCTTGTTCTGCTGTTGTGCCTCTTGAGCCTGTTGATGTTGTATCGGCTCATACTGATCATACTGAAGTAGGCCTTGCCGATACTGTATCTGGGGTGAGTGAGGCTGATAATACTGGCCAAAATTGCCTCCTGGATATTGGTGTGGGAACTGAGGCACGGCAGGAGGTGGCTAAAGCATCAATGGAGGCTGTTACTCAGGGGTAAGCCGAGCACCACCTGGGTTTTGAGGAGAACCAGGTGTATAGTTGCCAATCGGCACCTTATTGGTGAGAGGTTGCTGATTGGCGCTGAACATGGTTGTTCAGCCTCCACCTGCTCCTGGGACACCGTTGGGATTTCGTGGCCTGAATGCTGAGGTGGCTGCTTGATCAAGACCTTGGGTGGCGGCTTTATAGCCGATGATTGCGCATTCGGTTGGATGGGAGCCGATCCTGGAGCCGTCGACTATCCTGGAGGAGGAATCGGCAACCCATGTGTCGACAGGGTCCTATACCCAGGGAATCTGCCATCAGGGAGAAAAACCGGGCCCCTTGCCTACTACTTGGCTATCCTGGAGTCCACCACCGTGCTGATCATGTTATTTAAAGTGTTGACCAGTATCTCAGACTGGTTGATAAGAGCGTGGTGGACAGCATAGTCGATTCTATCCTGCAATGTGTGGAGCTCTGGGCCTTCTTCTTCCTATTTGACTTCCTCCACTTTTTCTTTCCCCTTGTCTTTACTGGAGGTGGCTCCAGTGACGTGCTGCTCGGGGATCTCAACTTTGTATTTCTGAACGATTGCTCCAGACCTGGTCTGGGTGAAGGAATACAAGTAATGGGCCTGCAACCGTTCGATCAGACATAGACAATTTGGTTAAGATTAGATCCTACTCAATCGGCTATAGATATCCATAATATACAATTGATATCCCAAAGCACATTTAGACTAAGTGATTGGGATAGATCGGTAGCATACCGAGACAGTATAAATCACTTATATCTAAAAGCACATTAGGATAATAATTATATATATATAGCCTAGCCGATGTTGTAGATCTAATGTGAATCGGCTAGTACTCCGATACCAGTTTTATACTAAGATATTAATCTGGGCCAAATACACTAAACAAGAATCAATCGATTGTTAAGATGGCTTAACATATTGTTGTTAGGTTTAGTATATTTAACTAGACTAAGATCTTAATATAAAAGGCGACTTTAACACATCTAACAATAATAAAGATATAAGATGGCTAAAACAGGTAAGATCGGCTGAAACTCCGATACTATCTCTAATAGCAGTCATTGTGCCGAATAGATCTATATGGTTCTAAGAGCGACTTAATAGATCAAACTGATGCAACATTAAGTAAAAAAGAAACATGAGATCTAGACAAACCAATGAAAACCTTTCAAGATGGTAAATACGCTATATAACCTAAATCAACCCCAAGATCTAACCCTATCGGCTGTTATCTTCAGAAAGATGCTAGCCAATCGTGGGGTAGATCGAGACATTGATCTAGATTATATAACGTATATAATAAATTAAGCAGATTGCAATAACGAGATTAGGGTATCATGACGATGGAAGCACTAACCCCAAGAACACAAACCGCTTGTAACAAGGATTTATCTTGCTTTGGAGATCGGAACCCGATGCAGCCCCATACGAGACAAGAACTTATCGAGATTGCAAGGAAAAGAAAAAGGGTGATGATCTGCCGAGATTGTATTGGTTGATTCGATTGTTCTAAATTACAAACCTTCGGGTCGTATTTATACCCGAGTACAATAAAGTCCTTGTAGAACACGACTTCTATCTTATCTACTATTTAAAATACGACAATATCCTGGAACGGGGTCCCCTGCCGTGATACACAAGAAAACTATACAAAATATCCTAAATTAAAGATACAATTCTCGTCGTAGGACATTATTCGTAGATGGTAATATCTTTGAAGCGCTTGAAAACCGACTCCAATGATTATCTTCACGCTTTTCTTTCGGGATTGATCTCATCCGTTTACCCAATCGGAATAGGATGTCTTGGCCATCCTGTCCATCTCGGACTCAACCGATTGGCTCCTTAGCCGATTCGGACTCAGCCGACACAGCCTCTGTCTCTGAGTATCATGCACTCCTTCAATTATGCTCCAATCCATGCTTCAAACTCGGGGATTTGCTTACCAAATTTAATCGTTAACATTGTCCTAAAGTGAAAGATTTTCAGAACTTCTAAAAATGACCGCGCATCTAAGTTTCGGTACTGATCATTTTTGGATTTGTCCTAAGTGGTTTTCGAAAATTCCAAAAATGATTGTGCATAAAGTTTTGGTATTGGTTATTTTTGAACTTGTCCTAAAGTGATTTTTGAATTTTTTTTGGAAATGACTATGCATCGAAGTTTTGGTACTGGTCATTTTTGAACTTTTTCTAAAGTGATTTTTGAAATTTTCGAAAATGATTGTGCGTCGAAGTTTTGGTACTGGTCATTTTAGGACTTGTCCTAAAGTGTTTTTTTGGATTTTCCCCAAAAATAAGTTGTTGCTATTAAAACTTGGTACTGGTCCGAAAATGATTTTTGGAATTTTTAAAAAAGGAATCTCATCGTCTTCAACAGACAGATCTGAGGCTACGGCTATAAAAAACCCTTTTCACCCCTAAGTCAAAGCTGTTGGCTACCCTTGATTTGTGTTGACATGTTAGCTTCATTAGCATGCACGTGAATCAACATTGATAACTAGCAGATAGCATGTGGTCTTTTTTCTTGAAAAGTGGTCTCATTTATCTGTTTCTTGGTCAGTACTATATTTACGTGGTTTGTATCTCAGCCATCATCAAATTGATCGGATGGCTTACGAAAGGGTTCTAGATAAGATCAAATAAATAAAGAGCACGTACTGAATAGATTTTAAGATTTTACCAATTGTTTGGTTGTTAATAAGCGTACGAATATGTGTAGTAAAGCATAGCCCAAACGATGACTCCGTAAATCTTGTTGGTTGGCACGCGTAGATGCACCACATCGAATTGAGGGTTGCAGTTGCAGTTGCGTTTCTTATGGGCTTTGGGCCCATGAGATAAGATCGGCCCAGTAATAATAACAAATAGTCCATGAAGTCGCGGCTCTCCCTCTCCGCCGCCGCCGCCTGCTTCCTAGTTCCTCCTCCTCCTCTCCCGGCCGCCGCCGCTTGCTTGCTTGCGATTTTTCAGATGGAGAACCCGAACCCGAATCAGCAGCAGGAGAGCAGCAGCAGCAGCGTGATGTGCCAGCTCGTCAGTCCCGAAGGAGACCACCTCGGCGCCGCCCTCTATCTTCCTCACAACGTCGGCCCGCCGCAGCTCCAGGAGATCGTCAACCATCTTCTCCACAACGTATTTCTTCCTTACTCTTCTTCTTCTTCTTCTTGCCTGCCTGCTACCTTCATATTGGATAAGGGAGCAATTTTATTTCTTTTCATAAAGAAAGAAACATTATACTGTATCAATCTTCTTTTCTTGCACAACTCTTTGCTCTTTGCTTTGGTGGAAGAAAATCCCTTTGATGTATAATACCTTTACAATGGGGACACGGGAAAAATATACAACTCATTAAGACAAGTTTAATTATAATATAGTAAAAGGGAAATATTTGAGCAAATGTGTCACGTTGCATTTATCTTCACCTATGTTATGTAATGTACTCCCAGTTGTCATGCATACTACTTGTGCGACCTCATCACTCTTCTAAACATTTACTTTAGGAGGACAAGCTGCCATATGCATTCTACATCGGAGATGAAGAACTCTCTGTCCAGCTTGGTGCTTACATGCAGCAAAAGAACGGTGAGGCTCCACTTACAAGTGCATCCTACAGTTCTTTCCTCGGGGAAGAAAATTAATACAAGCTAGGTGTGCCATCTCATTTCTGATCTCTTTCTTTTGGTTTTTGTTAAATGAAGCAAATGTTGAGGTCACCCTGCGCATAGTATATCAACCACAGGCAGTTTTCCGTATCAGGCCAGTCAACCGATGTTCTGCAACAATTGCTGGTATGTATACCTTGGATTATGTTCATTTCCTTATTTTCTTTTTCCATTACAATTTTAGAACTCCTTTGTTTGACAACTTCTCAATTACACTGGGATACCACGAGAATATCACCAGACAGAGAAACCCTTGCATCCTTGTTTTATTTGTCGTGCACAGCACCAGTACCAAGTCAGTGCTTTTTTCTTGGTGGGATCCATAAATTTCCTGGAAATCTCCTTTTTTGTCCCATTCAAATCAGATCATTGCACCATGTAAAAGGGACTTCCATTCAATAATAAATAACAATTGTAACTTTTAAAATTATTAGAGGTTTAGCATATGCATGAAAATCAAAAGCTTCTCTTTTATCCCACCTCCATTTGTGTTGATTTTGAGCTTTCTTATACTGCTGTGAATGATGTAATTATCATTTGCAGGCCATACAGAAGCTGTTCTAGCCGTTTCCTTCAGCCCTGATGGAAGATGTTTGGCTAGTGGTTCTGGTGATACCACTGTTAGGTTTTGGGATCTGAGCACGCAGACCCCGTTGTTCACATGCAAAGGTGAGTTCTTATAATTCTTGCATATTGATAATTTGAAGTCATGTTTCTCGTACCTTAAATAAGTGGTATGCCTGTAATGCACTGGTGCTTGTTTTATATGGTTATTATACCATGGTTATTCTTCTTTGTGGTAACCTAGTGTTTACCAACATTTGTCATTAACAACTTCTCATGAGAGAGATCTTAGATGATTGATGCAAACATGTTTAGTAACTCAGTGCTTATCTTTATCAAGATGGCCAAACTCACAATAAACCTGTAAGTTACTTTCAGAGTAAATCCTTTTTAATGGTAGACCTAACATGTACTGGATAGTCAAACTTAATGTTTGACATCATAGTAATACAGTTTTGTTCTTTTTATATTAATTTAGTAGGCTGAGACTATTAAAAGATGACATAATTTTTTTCTTGTAATTAACACATCACATAAATTGTTTATAGCCGGTATTGCCTGTTCAGACATAACAAGAGTTTACTGTTGCATGTAATTTTCTTGTATCATTGTGATAAAACTCATGTTTATTTGACATGACTTCCAGTGCATTTGAGTATACCTTTTGGTACTCTTAGTCTTTTAGATAGTTCCATTTGCATATGAGTATATCCAACTATTTTGGGAGTGGTACCATTAGTATTTGAAAGTTATCAATAACACTGCATCTTCCAGGCCACAAAAACTGGGTCCTCTGCATTGCATGGTCACCTGATGGGAATCATCTTGTTAGTGGAAGCAAGTCAGGTGAACTTATATTATGGGACCCGAAAACAGGCAAGCAATTGGGGACTCCACTTACGGTAAGATTATGCCATCTTTTTCTGTCAACCTGTAGTCTTTATAGAATTATGAATAAGAATTTATGCTACCTATTTAGTTGCATATTTGCAGACCTAACTGCCCTATGTGTCAATTCATGTGAACCTGGAAAATATATGTTAGGTGACTTGAAGATAACTGCTCCAGTTCTTTTTTCTTAGTATCATGGATTCACATACACATAATGTGGGAAATAGTATATGGATGCTGTACTTTAGATATTTCACAAGTTTCATTTTTCTTGCCACCCAGTACTCATTGATCGTTGCCTTTTACCAATTAGGGGCATAGGAAGTGGATTACTGCTGTATCTTGGGAGCCAGTTCATTTGCAATCTCCTTGCCGCCGTTTTGTAAGTGCAAGTAAGGATGGTGATGCACGTATTTGGGATATTACCACAAGGAAGTGTGTCATTGCCCTTACAGGTCATAGTAATTCAGTGACCTGTGTGAAGTGGGGTGGAGATGGTTTGATTTACACTGGGTAAGACTATTACACCTTCTGTTTTTTTTTATTATAAGGCGTATTTTGTTTCGTTAAGACAAGGCTTTGACTACCAATATTTTTACTAATATATTATTTATGCGTTACAAAAGTAATACATAAGTAAATACTTTCAAATACAAATCTCAATTTTGTGTCACATGGACTATAAACCTAATAGAGTAATTATTAGTCAAAGACTCACGGTCCTAATGAAACGATACAGATTATATTTTTTTCAAAGAGGGAGTACATACTACATACATAGGCAGTCCTTTCAGCATTTTGAAATAAAGGAGCATGGCTTTGTTTGTTATCTTCTGTACTTTGTCACTTTTGGTTATTGCCTTTGGGATGTGAATCGATTTGCTAAAATAGGAACAGCAATAAATTTTATAATGCCATCATGGCATCATTATTCCATGGTTCAAGAAGGCACTAGGTGTTAGTTGAGCTGCTGGGTGGCGCCTAGTGCGGAGTGCCTAATAGGTGCCTAGGTCAGACCAACTAGCAACTAGTCAACCCAAGAAATTAGCAAGCATATTACATAAAAATTAGGCTACACTGAAATAGCAACAAAACACCACCCAAGGTACAGTCACCAGCGAATTCTTCCTAGATGGTGAAAGCATATGCCTAATCACTTAATCTGTTATCTCGTTTACCACGAGTGTTTGTAGTGTTGCTACAAATGAAATTTAATTCTATGCTGTATGATTATTTGTACAACAGGCTGTATTTTACAGGTGCAGTTCTTAAAATGCTATGTACAATTCTAAAACAAATGTTTGTGTACTGCAGTTCTGAAGATTGTTTAATCAAAGTGTGGGAAACTTCTCAGGGAAAGTTGGTCAAAACACTGCAGGTAATGTACCAGCGTTTTAGTGGACATTCAAACATTTATGCAAATTTTTATGCTCCCAAGTGCTTTAAATTTATGATCAAAATAGAAAATATCACACAACCACGTGCTTTATGAATAAAGTATCAGAGAACTACAGGTTTTATGATCAATTCTAGAGAGAGACAGATTTTATGGGTACTTGTATTGGAAAATGACAGATTCTGCAGATCACGTTTTACTTCTAACTGAACAGGGGTGTGGGACTCACCTGGCAGCCTCTGAGGAATTCCTGGCCTGCCATGTTGTTGTACATATGGACAAAAATGGGTCTGGAGATGGATTGGACTCAAACACTAGTTAGGTTCTTCTGAACTGTTAACTTTGCGTGGGTTTGGAGTCAAACTATTGTAGGGGACTGATGATACTACACACACTCTAGTCATGCGTCATCCTTATCAACAGAATAAGCACATATGAATATGCATATGCTTTATGAACGACCTATCTGAGGCAAACATGTTTATTTCCTTCTGATGTTCGATGGCTATGATAGGTTTGATCTTTTAAGATGCAAGTAGTCTATGTAAGGCCATATATGCTTGGTTTGGGCTCAAAAACCAAGTAGCAAATTAAATTTACAAGGATGCCCATCTACAAAATTCTAAGCCAAATCCCCCTGATGCCAATTGCTTTGTGAAATAGAATATTCATTGCCATATAGTTGACGGTTTACTCTGACCAGGTGGGGTGTTAGAGGGAGGAAAAATAAACAAGAATTACTTTGGAAGATGTGTGCATCCTGTAATGATGAATGGAGGGAGTAACATTGTATACTTAATTCATGAATCGAGTACCAAATACCAAGTATAGATTCTTTCAATTGTGAACTGTCAGTGTCAGCTGTACCCAGAAAACAATTTTGTGGAACTTTGATCTGATTTTTTTTGGCATGTGCTTCACTATTACCTTGCTTTCAAGTCAGCTATTCTATGCTAGTTGTCGCTGTCATCTTTGTAAAGTAGTTACCATCTATGTTCAGGGTCATGGTCACTGGGTCAATTCGCTTGCTTTGAGCACCGAGTATGTTTTGCGGACAGGGGCATATGACCATACTGGCAAGACATATTCAACTGCAGAGGAAATGAAGGAGGTATGATGTGATCATAAATCAGTGTTAAAACAGGTTTATTATTTTCATTTGTTGCTTGCTGAAACGATTTTTTTTACCTGAGCTATTCAGGCAGCTCTTGCGAGATACAAGAAGATGAGGGGCAACGCACCTGAGAGACTAGTTTCTGGTTCTGATGATTTTACAATGTTTCTCTGGGAACCAACAATTAGTAAACAGCCCAAAGCTCGCATGACTGGTCATCAAAAGGTATTTTGTCTCGACAGTTCCAGGAAATCTTCTTGCATTTATATCATTGTATCGTATGTTTCAACTTGTGTATATGCATTCATTGCCATCTCATTGAATACCAAGAACAGTTTGGGAATCCTTTGAGTTGCCTCCCTGAAAATTGACAATAATAATGAATCGGCGTCATTAAGTTAGTGGTGTGAATGTGTCCAAACCCATCTATAGATCAGATTATTGTTGAAATCATTAGGACCAGTGTAAGTTGTCAACTGGCATGAACAGGTTGGACAAAAAAAGATTGATATTATGGCTTTGTTTTTTACCAAGCAAGGGTAAATTCTTTTACCTATAGCTGTGCTTATAAATGTTTGTCATTTGCTTTGTTCTGTGCAGCTTGTAAACCATGTCTACTTCTCTCCTGACGGGCAGTGGTTGGCAAGTGCCTCCTTTGACAAATCTGTCAAGTTATGGAATGGTATTACAGGCAAATTTGTTGCAGCTTTCAGAGGGCATGTCGCAGATGTCTACCAGATCAGGTCGGTTTTTCTATCTTGCTGTTTCCATTGTATGTGCATGCCGTGATGCCTAATATCATTATTATTTCTGTGCATAGCTGGTCTGCCGACAGTAGGCTTCTACTGAGTGGAAGCAAGGATTCCACCCTAAAGGTATCTATTTCTGTTTCCGCTTGGTCCTGGCACACAAAGTTCTCTCTTTTATCTATCTGGTCACCAGGACGGCAGGACACCATTCAATTTGTATCTTGTGAATCTGCCACTGGCATTTATTTTATATCAGAATAATATCTGTCTTTGAGGAGTTAAACTGGTGAATCTGACATGAATATTGGTTGGAACTGCCAAATGACTGATATCATAATTGTGTTTTTAGGCATGCCCTTTTAATTACGTTTGTTTCCTTGGTGAATGTTCACTTGGCTTATAATGTCCATTACTGTGATAGCATGGACCATGGTTAGCACGAACTGTTTTGATACACTTATCTTATTTTTTGCTGAGCTCTGTATTTGTTGGTACGATATGATTCAGGTCTGGGATATTCGAACACGAAAGTTGAAACAGGATTTGCCAGGGCACGCAGATGAGGTACATACATATATATTTTTTTTATTTTTGGAACAATAAAATCTGAATTGAAATTATTAGTGTGTAGCAAACATTATGTATATACATTTATTTATATATATGTAAGGTGTACGCTGTGGATTGGAGCCCTGACGGCGAGAAGGTTGCATCTGGTGGCAAGGACAGGGTCCTCAAGCTATGGATGAACTAGGAGTTGATTAAGCTAGCTACTTAGCTCGCTTGTTGTCATGGTGGCTCTCTCTTGCTCTTTGATGAGAGATTTTGTAGGGTGGGGTGGTCGTCTCTTGTTGTTTTTGTCTTTGTTTTGCAACTAAATTTTGTTGGTTGCCTTCAGCTAACTTCAATTGGATGTATCATGTATGTATATTCTTTCATCCTCCTACTGTAAGGGATGTAAAAGACAAAAATGGTTGATAGCAAGAGCAATATTGTATTAATTAGTCGGATGTGAACAGAAGGGAGAAAAGAGAATGACATGATGGGCTTTGTTCGATCGGCCCAATCAAACAAAATAACTAAATTTTAGGGCCATTAATTATATTAGCAGCAACCCAGTCCATCTAGGATTAGGCCCACTACATTACATTAGCAGGAGGCGGAATAAGTTTAATTTAGGTCCTTCAGTTTGTAGTTAAGTCTAAAATTCATCCTTGAATCAAAATACCATGTATAACTCATCCTCTAACTCATATACCAACGTGATGGTATTAGCTGCTCGCCCACCATGCCGTCGCAGAAGCTCTCGTCCTCCTCGTTGCTGCATTCGCTCGGCTCGCCTTCGTAGTAGTACCCGATCAGGGCGGCAGAAGAAGTATCGGTCCTTGTCGCCGTAGAACCCTGGCATGTCCAGGATGGCGGGGGCGATGCACGGAATGAGGCGGAGCACGCGTGCTGAGGGCGAACCGGAACGCCGGCGTCTCCTTGATCGAGCACTCCTGCTCGCCGTACCACAGCCGGTAGCCGCGGCCGCCGCTGCCGACGCCGAGGCCCACGCCGGCGCGCCACATATTGCTGAGTAGGTGGAGACGGAGGCTGTGGACCGTGCTGCCCTTCCTCGCGTAGACACTAGGTGCAGCAGCCGCCACGCGCGCCTCCCGATCGACGCCTTCTGCTGCTTGATTCTGATTCGACAACGCCGTAGCCGCCACCAGCGCCATTGCCGGAATACCAGAATTCAGAGGAAGAAAATGATAGCGAAATGCAGCTCCGGATCCACTCTTGCTCTGACCGAGTTGGTTGATTGATTGCTTAGACCGGCGCAGGTGCAGTTCGCGCTGGAGTGGGGCATGCCGGCGATCTCCGCCGTGACGGACACGCCGCCTGTTATTCCTGAGCAACATGTTCGACATGGTCCATTGCTCCCAATGCCCATTCAACCGGCTCCTCCACCTCGGCGGCTTCTTCCTCTAGTCCGTCACGCAGGTGTACCAGAAGCTGCCAGACGACGTGGAGATCTGGGGAGGTGAGTTGTCGTCGTTGTCATCTTCTTGGTTCTTGTGAGGTCAGTCACGTGATGGCCATGGCTAACGAGGTGAATGCAGAGAGGGAAGAGGAAGAGAGAGAAGGGAGAAGAGTTGGCAGATGACATGACATGTAGAGCCTATATAGGTCTCATCCGTATTAATAGAGGGAGGTGTTGTAATTTCGGTTCGAAATTTTTGAAATTCCTAAAATTTTGGTTTTGCTGTGGGGTCGTAAAAAAGTTGAAAAAAAATTTACCCTATCCTATCCATTCCACAGTCCAACCTATCCCCATTCCCCACCACACTCCGCCGCAGCAACTCGAGCAGGGCGGCGACGCGCGGTAACCCTAGGTGATGGCGGTGCGATGGCTGTGGCGACGGCGGTGGCGGCTGTGGCTAAGGTGTGCAATTTTGACCGGTATAATGGTAAGATCTGATGTTACAAATATGCCCATAAACAAACTACTGCAATTGAATGTATTTATATTAAACAAATTACTGCAATTGAATGTATTCTAAATGAATTGGCATTCCAGCTTATTTACATCTGAAATATTCAAATTCAAATTTAAAAACTTTCGCTCGAAATTTTCAAAAAAATTCCGAAATTCGGAAAAAAAATCTTGTTGGTGGCGAGGTCGATGCAGGACGAGGCGCACCATGGACAAGCTCAGGAAAGATGTTGAAGAGCTGTTTAATTAAGTCGCTTAACTTGTTTTGTTCAAGAGTTGTTTTCTAAGCCTTTTTTATAAAAAAGGCAATGCATATATATTCATCTATATACCCCCACACATCTATATCTATAATTTATATCTATAATCTATAATCTATATCTATAATCTATAACTATTTATAAAGCAAGTAGTGTTTCCACCCAAATTTTGTTTTGCCTGACTATTTTACAGAAAACCCCTTGAGTTTTTCCGAAATTAACCCGTAGTCCGCCTGACTATTTTAAAAAAACCAGTTAAAGAAGAAAAAGGGGCTATTTTGCAGAAAAACTCTTTGAGTGTTTATAAAATTAACCCACAGTCCCAATGCTTAAAAGAAAAGAAGGGCTTGGATGAAAAAAAGACCTCTTGCATCCCTCTCTTTCGTCCCCATCCGCGTCGCGCCTACGCCCCTCCCTCCCATCGTCGCTCGAAGCTCCTGCGCCGCCGCCTGGACCTTCGCCCTCCGCCTGCTTCCCTCCCTGCGTCGTCGTCCCGTTGCAACGCACGGACATTTTGCTAGTATATATATATATAAGCAAAATTGGTTTTATTTCACATTTCATTTTAATAGCATCTAATTCTCCATCCGTTGCTTGGAATAGCACTTTCGTCACTTTTAGGTCGTTTTCCGTATGCTCTATTCCTCGTTGACTGCTACAATCTCGGTTGAGCCTGCTACAATCAACGCGAAAAAAATGTTTTATATAGTTTTTTTCATTAGTGACGCTAAAAAATGATAATATAGTTTTTTCATTAGTGATGCTTGCGTCTTAGGACATGTATAAGGGATCTTTTTATTCCGTCTATAAGTCAACACTTTTACAGCCCTGTCGCCTGGCGAGGCGACGGCCTTGGTTCGTGGCCTGAGACCCAGAAGACGGGAGGTGCGCAGTGTTGTACGAGGGACTCGTCGACTTGTGGATCCAGGGGACGCAGCTTGGCCGGCGGCAGCGAGCGACGGACAGGTGGCGTCGGCGAGGAGTTCGCGCATCGACGCAGCGCCGACCTCGGCGGCCTTCTTGCAGATGGCGGCGGTAGTGAGGCAACCACCGCTGCCCTCCCTGTGGTCCTCGGCGCCGCCACCCGCAAAGGCCACATCGTCGAGCTGGTCGGGGAAGTCGTCGGCGCGCGGCACGACCGCGGAGAAAGAGAGGCAATAAAAAGAGAGAGAAAAGAAAGGAGGAAGGAGAGAAGACGGCGGGGCCAGGGGGCGTGCTCACGGCGAGGGCCGACGGGGGCGTGCTCGAGCTGGAGTGGCACAGGCGCGCCGACGCCACCGACGACAAAGTGCTGCGCGTCGACACGGGCGCCGACCTCGGTGGCCTTCTTGCGCCGTCCTCCCTGTGGTCCTCGGCGCCACTACCCACGCCACCCACTGCTCCTTAACACCCAACCCATTGATTGCCTCAAGAGCTCTTCCTTCACCCGTCAGCTCGCAGAGCAGCAAGAATCGCCAAGAAACATTAGCTGCACCAAGAATCCATGGGGCGGGGAGAGGGGGCGCGTGCTCATGGCGAGGGCCGTCGGGGGCATGCAAGAGCTTGAGTGGCACGAGCGCGCTGACGCCACCGATGACGAAGTGCGCGCATCGACGCAGGCGTCGACCTCGACGACCTTCTTGCGGATGACGGCAGCGGTGAGGCCACCACCGCTACCCTCCTTGTGGTGCTCGGCGCCGCCACCCGTGCCACTCACGGAGGCCGCGCCGTTGTGCTGGTCACAGAATCTACGACCCAATGTTAGTCTTTTCCCTCCCTGTGCTCAAGCTACAGAGGAAGAAGAGAGGCAAGAAAGAGAGAGAAAAGAAAGGAGGAAGGAGAGAAGGGATAAGGGGGAGAGAAGGAAAAGAAAAAGAAAGAAGGGCCCATGAGTTTGTCGGTTTTTGTTTGTTTTTTTTTGTGTGGGTTGTACGCTTAGTTTTTTATATATTTATATGATAGATTATATATGATCTTTTATTTATAAATTGTACATGTCCTTATGTGCTAGCATGAGGGGACGGACGGTGATACGTTCAGGTCATGGCCATAAATCTTTCATAAAAACTCGGAAACACACCACATTTAAAAAATATATATTTGCATGCACCATATAAATACAACTTGTTTGAATGGCCTAGGCTTACTCCAATTACTCCAACTGGCTAGCGGGCCATGACTTGGGAAGAGAGAAACATTAATTAATTAGTTTTTAGCATGTAGATCCAGATGACCTTACCCATCTCACTTTTCCAAAAGACAAGCTCTTCTCCCGATTTGTACAAAAAATAAAGACAAAAACATCAGCCTATACAAAAAAAAACATTAAAGAGTATGAACATTAAAAACACAAACGTATAAAAGCGTATGACAATTGAACTAAATGGGAAAAGAAAAAAAAAGAACGCGCCAGGTAGGGGTCGAACCTACGGCCTTCTGCTTAGGAAACAGACGCTCTATCCACTGAGCTACAGGCGCTTTTGTTCTTCTCAAAATACAAATGCATAATACCAACAATTACATCAGCACAACAAACAAATTTAAATAACTTGCAGACATAAAGTAAATACTTTCTTTCTAAGCGCAACAGAAGAGAAGAGCTCCCCTCCAAGTCGATTACTTTCCCGACCTGTACATCTATTTCCGGTTATCTCCAGATGATCTGCCCTTCACCTAAAATTTTCGGAGAGTTGATTTTAGATTCTTCACAAGTTCTACGGTGGTACAAGATCCACTATCAACCTGCATACAAATTAATGAAGAAAAATATATTATTAATCTGCGAAAATATAAATGCCCAGACAGGACTAATCATCTTCCTATTTTATTATGTATTTTTTTAAAAAAATATCCTACACAAGTACCCCTTTGATAATAAATATTTCGCATTAGGACAAGATTCGACCAAAATTTTGAAGCTTTGATCATAAATTTTGTAAAACGTAATAATAAGTCTATGATAGTATTTTTCAAGGAAAATTTATGCATATCACTTTTGAATTAAGTATTTGAGAAGTTATTTATTTAAAATTCTTAAAATTTGATCAAATCTTGTATTAAATATAATAACTAATGCTAGGTAGTAAGTTGTCAAGAGTATACAGCCAACGAGCTCTGCATCAAACGATTATACTTCAAAACTTAATTATGTGCCATGCGCTTTGCAATTAATTTCACTATTCACGGCGAGTAATCTCTCTGGTAATTCTGCAGGTCATGATTCCAGTTTGATGCTCTCCAAATTGAACATTACTAAATTTTAAACCTTATACCTTATGAGTATATATATGAACATCATTTTAATATATTAATGTACAATCTGTTTGCGAAAAAAATATATATGAACGTCAGTCATTCCACTTTGATTGCACACGTAATAATGCGTACCTGCGCTGTGATGGTGATGTTCAGGGATGCATCTGCAAATGGCACAACATTAGTGTTCATGGTGGACAGGCCGAGCTTCTCGAGCTGGGTGAGCAGCTTGATCAGCACCCCCTTCTTCTCAGGGCACACCACCCTCAGCAGAAGAGTCGTTCCGCGCAGATTTGCGTCAACTTTTATCTCCGCCTCATTGTTGTCATCACCATCGTCGTCCTCATCATCACCGGAGCCGACGCGGCTGCGAGCATCGGAAATTGGGGGTTCCGGCATGCTCCCGATGCTTTGGATGTCCTGCAGGACCTTCACCTTCTCCCTGAGATGGTGCACGTACTCAATGGTGCTGCCCAGGACGGAAACCTTGTCTGTCTGCGAAAAACCAGCATTATTACTCATGACTATTCCTGACGATGGTACGTGTGTCAATTCTATATTTACCTTGGTGATTTCGGGGACGATAGATGCTAGCGTTGTAAACTGCTGATGCATCTTCTCCCGCCTCTTCCTCTCGGCGATGACATGTTCTTGCACGCTCCAAGTTGCCCTCCTTCCACCTCTCTTCGTCTCCGACGGCGGCGAGCAGAATTTTCGCACGGGACCACTATCCTGCAGCGGCTCCAGCGCCGAGAAGTTGAGTGAGCTGGACGAGCCATTGGTGAGGGAGAAGAAGCCGTCACAAACTGCAGGAGCAGCTGCCGGTGTGTGGCCCTCGGGCTTGTTGATATCCCCGACAAATGGGAGGACCCTCAGTGATGGGTTATGGTGTCCATACTGTTCTTCCTGTTGTTCTTGGGGTTGGTTGAAGAGCTCGTTGGCAAGGGATTCAGCGAGTTGCTGCATGCTGAGAGGGTCGAGATGCTCAAGCTCTCTTAGATCATCATTCTCCTGCATAGAAACAATGCGCATATAGAGCCTAATCAGTAAAGTACCTCGTCTGCAAAACTAGCCTATAGATGCCAATAAACTAACACAACATCTGATTCCCTTGTGATGATCAACACCAAAGGTTGATAAATAGCTTACTGTTCTTACCAGTTCTGCAAGCCATTGCTTGGCCGAAGAATCCATATTCAGTTGGAGTTTGTGCAATCCTGGACCAGAACCATCATAAGACCACTGATAGTTTGTGATACAGTTAATTACTTGATGCACAATTGCAAACCTTGATGGCTACTTTGATCATGCCCTTGACCAAACTAATTAAGAGGATTCTTGACAAGTCACACACAGCGAAGAAGAAGAGGAGAAGGAAAGAAACAAGGGAGGACGAGGAGGAGAAGCAGAAGCAGCAGCAAAGAAGAAGAGCACTAGTACCAGTTAATGTAAGGGAACAAAATGGAAGCTGGATTAGAGGCTGTACTATACTGTTGCTCTGGTACCAAGAGTGTGCTACAGTAGTAATTATTAACTGGCTGTTAGCTTCACCCACGAGCGTCCTGCGTATGACCAAACTAATTTATCAGCATCTTAGCTAGCTTGTACTGAGTTCAACAACTAGAACATCCATAAAAAAATGATTTTTTAAAGGGTCCATATATAGAAAGATGATTTAGCAACTATGGATTCCAACTTTTGAGCCTCCATGGCATCTACATTTGCTAGCGACTATCTATCAAAAATTTATGCTTTCTAACCTTGCTTCATCATATATAACTGTAAACATTATTGACAAAGTACTGAGAGTAATACATGTACGTGTTTTACCTAAGATGTTTTTTCCAAACTAGAAAGCAATTGCACACATTATTTTTTAAGGGCCCAACACTCGATCTGTAGGTGCTCCTGAAGTCCTGCTCTTTGTTGTTCACCTAAAAAACTTCGGACAACTGATTTTAGATTCTTCACAAGTTGTACGGGAAGATCCATTTTCAATGTGCATTTCCATCAAGAATGCTCTAATTAATAATATTATATTTTAGTAGTGCGGCCGTTATGAACATGTTTCTATGAAAATTGTGGCTAAGAATTTCACAATTAATATCATGCATGTTGAAGTATCATTATCTATAAAGAAAACATCCATGTTGAAGAATAAAACTGCTCTTATTTAAGGATGCTCATCATCTATTAAGAAAATGCATGTTGAAGTATGAAACTGCTCTTATTTTTAGGGGTGCTCCTTATCTATAGAAAACAAAATGCAAGTTGAAGTTTGAAACCACCTTTATTTAGGGATCCAAGTAGATGTTTTTAACTAAATAAACGAAAACGCCTGATTAGTGGAGTAGGCCAATTCTTGGTTTTGCTGCAAGCCTGCAACACTATATATTGGTTAGATTTTTTGTCTGGTTCCAAGTTGACTCCTCTCTCATTGTTTTTTCAGAGATTCAACCCCTCTCTCATGTAGCAATTACACTATTATGAAGATGTACTTACTAGCTTGTGCATGTGCCAGTCAAAACCTCAAAGGTAATTAAGGTGATTTTTAATCCCTCAACAAGGCCCAATTGTTGTACTTTTCCGCACTTTAGAGCACCAAAGATGAAGTGTTTGTGAATAAAAAAATGTGGCGGGTTGTAAATATGAAAATATATTAATAACCTGACATTAGCTATGCGTACAACCAGTACGCTGGACCGTACCGCAGCTTAATTTTCAGTGTGGCAGCTTCGTTTGTGAATGTTCAACGTGTTCATATACAAGAAGAGTCATTAGAGTTTGTTCTTGTATCATCTAAAAAACATAGGGTTTTGATAACATCAGTTTTAGTTAATTAGTTTTCATTTCGTGTGATGTAGAGTTTTAGTTAGTGTTCATTGCACCAAATTAAATCAAAGGAGAGGATGGGACGAAGAGAAGTAGCGAGGAAGGGGTAACATGTGTGTGACGGCCAATCCAACCTGAGACTTCCTTTCTGAAGAAACAAGGCACTCTCATGGAGCATGTTGCAGTTTCTCCTTGTAGAAAGCGAATTATTCTCCAGCATCATGTCATGCGTGTGTTTGCTGGCTTGTGTGATTACGCTAATAATTGTAGCTGCGCATACGTAATTGCACCCACAGTTTGGAGGCAAAACCACCTGGGGCTAAGTCAATTGGAGCATATATATGTTGTTATAAAATCGGTGAACATCGAGAATTAAACACGAAAGAAACGTTATAGAAAATCCAAACACAATAACGATACCAAGGCACAATATTTTGTTAATGGGGTTCAGCCAAAGCCTATATCCCGAGGCATTAATTATGGGTGCTCCTTCCCGATCAGCATATTACAGTGTATCCGGATATTCACGACCCTTCATCGGCTAGGTCACCGACCAGTCGTATCCATACCTATGTTATTATCGTCTTTCTATTGTCGTCTCGCGGGTACAACCGGAGTGTCTCTCTATTTAACCTAAGATAGAGTTCAACTCTTACTCTATTTCTAACACTTAGTACAACTCAACTCCTAAACTGTGACTGACTTTGTATACATGTTCGACACAAACTCTAACAAACTCCACCTTGACAAATATGTCACGCCAATATGAATTTGTTATTTGCTTAACCTTCATGTATCAGGACTTAAGTTGGTTCTTCCTTTTTGCTGCTCACATCGAGCTGCCCCGATGAACCTTTACCTGCCTCACCGTAACAAGAGATTCTGGCTATCCCTGTAACTTCTTCCTTTTGACTCCACCTGCAACAGTGCTCCATCTTCTCTCATATCAACACAGTCGTCTTGCCAAAGTGAAATTGGATTTCTCCCTAGCTATCACATCATAGACTCTCCAAAAACCATGTTCAACTCCATCTACCGTCTTAAATTTGACTTCGATCTAATCCATGGCAAAATAAACGATGGCATCATCAAATAGATGAAACCAAACTCACCAAACATAAAGAGAACTCTTTCTTCGTTATTGTCTTATGAATCGAGCTAATAAATCCAACATCCACGCTTCTCACTATGTACCTGATAATTTGAGAAAATTCACTATTACTTGAATCACCCAAAGAAAATTACCACCATAGCATTTGCTCTTCCTCTGCAGTGATGCAGATTTCATATATCCCCATCATGCAAACCCACAAATCCTCGATATACCCTGTACTGCCAAACAATCTCTTTGAATATATCAACGTATTCGACCCGATGTTGCCCGGGACTTTCTTGAATTGCCTCATTCAGATATATAACCAATTCGAACAGCACCCTGTCCACGTGAGCCGTCCTCGTTTAACATGCCGAAGTCGCCGCCAACCGCGCCATCTTCGTCAGCCGCCAATCGACCCGAGTGCCATGTCTAGCCACCTCCCTGTTGACCGCAACTCATTGAAAGGCCCAGACCACCCGTCCGAAGTGTTCGACTCCACCAATCGATTTGTCGATCGTCTCCAGCTTCAATCAACCCTCAGTGTCACGTCTGACCGTCTCCCTATTGAAAGTAGATCACCGGAAAGTTCGAACCACCCGCCCAAAGTGTCCGATACCATCGATTGGATTGTCAATTGCTCCTACCGCCATCAACCCAAGCACCATGTCTGGTCATCTCCTTGTTGAAAGTAGCCCATCGAACGGTTCAGACCACCACCTAAAGTGTACAAATCCATTGATCAAATTACGTTGATCGCCGTCGTGCTCCACCTTGCACCATGTCCTATCCGGGACGCTGTGTGCAACCTGGTGCGGTGTGAGGCACCTCCCTCGTACCTCTCTCCATGAATATCCTCGCAGGCTCTGATACCACTTGTTATAAAACACGAAAGAAACGTCATAGGAAATCCAAACACGATAACGACACCAAGGAACGATATTTGTTAACGAGGTTCAGCCAAAGCCTACATCCCCAGGGCACTAATTACGAGCGTTGCTCCCCGATCCAGCATATTATAGTGTATCCGGATATCTACGACCCTTCATCGGCTAGGCCGTCGACCAGTCGTACCCACACCTATGCTATTGTCGTCTTCCTATTATCGTTTGTGGTTACAATCGGTGTGCTTTTCTATTTAAGAAAGAACCTAGGATAGAGTTCGATTCTTACTCTATTTCTAACACCTAGTACAACTCAAGTCCATAACCGACATTGTACACATATTCGACACAAAATCTAACATATGTGCAATGAATTGGATAGCAATTTTGTGTTGATACATAGTATCTAATACAGAGCTAGCTACATCCTATGTACACTACGTAATGACTTTTGTGCATATGCATGTGCATTCATCCAAATATTATCTTGGAGATATTATCTTGGAGATCTAAATTAACCTGATCTCCTTGCAAAAAAAACTGATCGTATATATATAGAGAGAGTACATGGTAGAAGAGTTTATCTATGAATTCAATCTACAGTTATCACTAGTATAGATCCTCTCATCTGTGACGGTTTCTCATATGTCTAGGTTTTGCGGGCCGTCACAACGAAGTCATCTCAAACGGGCCTAAAAAGAGGCCGACAAAAAAATACTCGCACATACATGTTAGATATGCAAAAAAAACTCGAGCCTATCACGGATGATACCTATCGTTAACGGGCTCAAATCATGGCCTGACAAAGATAACCTATGATATCTTTGTCGGGCCCCAACAGAAGCTTGTCACCAATGACACTCATCGATGACGAGCACCAACCTGAGGCCTGATTGAGATAACAATTAGGCCCGTCACCGATGAGTGTCATCGGTGACGGACTCCAACCTAAGGCTCAATTGAGATAACAATTAGACCTGTCATGGATATGCTTCAAAATCATTTAACCTAGCCTGAGCGCCAATTCAGATCTACACATGAGCGCGAAAATTTTCTAAGTCCTCACATTGCAAACCCTAGCGCTGCCACCGTCTCTTGGAGATCGTCGCCGCCGTCCCTCGTGCCCTCCCGAGCCCGACCGTCGTTCTCCCTCACCACCACCGTGCGCCGCCGTCCCCGAGCCCGAGCGCCGCCATCCCCGAGCCCGGCCACCGAGCGCTGCCGTCCCTGAGCCCAGCCACCGAGCACCATCGTGCTCCAGGTAAGTCTATCTTCCTCATGTGTTATCGTGCTCCCTCATGTATATATCTGAGATGAATGCCATGCCATGTATTGAATCTGAGATGAATGTCATGCCATGTATTTTTATCAAACCCTAGTCATCACGTCTAGATTGTACGCGTGTAACAAGTTTTTGCGCATTGTTCCCCCTTTTGTCATGTAATTCGAAGATCGGTTTTTAAAACGACCATAACTTTCTCATACGGACTTCGATTAAGACGTTTCATATATAAAAAATCAGAAAATTTTTTTGGATACATTCGTCCGCAGCTTTGCAGGTTTCTGTGATTTTATTTTCCCCAAAAGCTGCTCAGAAGATTGTCTTTCGAGCCCGAAAGCTTTTTTCTAATTCTGAGCGCGTCTTCTGATTTTTTTCACCAGCCACGTCTTTCACTTGTTTAGGCTCAAATTTTTTGTCATTACCTCTCGTATGCTCGTAAGTAAATAAAAAATATAAAAAATAAAAAGAAAAGTCAAATTTCTCAAAAAAAGATCAAACAGATTAAAAGAAAAAATAGAGAGGGCAAAAGAGAAACAATATCTAGAGAAGCACATATAGAGGTGCAATGTATAAATCTGAGATAATGTCACTTTTATTTTGGTTGTATAATGGGACATGTATAGATCTGAGATAAATTTAAATTATTTTTTTGTTGAAAAACACTCATCGGTGACAGCCTAAACTTAAGCCCATCACGATGACACCATGAGTGTCATCCGTGACGGGCTTAAGTTTAGGCCCGTCACCGATGATAAGCCCGTCACCGATGAGTGTCATGTGTGACGGGTTTAAGTTAAGACCCGACAAAGATAAGTGCATCGGTGATGGGCTTGTGCTCGATACAGATGACTTCTTATATCACTAATTGCAGCGTCGTGACGGGCGCTGTACCTGACACAGATGAGGGTTGCCGTCCGACACAGATGAAAGTTTCTGTTGTAGTGTATGTAATTAGACAGCTCGATCGGTGTTGATAAAATCAACCCTATCCACCTCGCCTACTTGTCATTTAACTGTTTTTCTGCTAAAGAAGTGGACGGCAAAGAAGATAGACAAAATTCGCCGAGGTTTTCTTACGGACAGGATCGGAACAAGCGTACATAGGATGCTGCTTGGTTAACTGGAAAAGAGTCTGCCGACCAAAAAAATTTGGGGGACTAGGAATAACTGATCATCTTGATCGTTTCGGCCGTGCTTTGCTGTTAAGGTGGCTCTGGCAAGAGTGAACGTTCGATGACAAACCGTTACGCTGGGAAATGGATGCAAGGCCAAATTTTGGCATGACAAGCCGTTGGATGGTAAATCACCAAAAGAGATCACTCCCTCGCTCTACCAGATAGCGACCAGAAAAAACAGCTTGTTCAACAGGTTCATCCAGATGAAGATACTGAAGACAAAATCACTTGGAGATGGACATCAAATTGCTGCATGCTACTCCTCCAATTCTGCTTAACATATCCAATTCATGCGAGACGGGTTTGAAACATGGTCTGGAGGAGGCTAGGCCTTCATATGCCGGCTACCTCTTCGTTTGACGGAAATTTCATGTAATAATTAATAATCGGCACGGCCTGGGGCATTTAGTTACAGTGAAACGACAGAATTTTCAATGGAGCTTACAACATGGTTGCTCAGGTGGTGGATTCGATCCTTGCAATGTGCAAGGCGCGGGAGAAATCCCAATTAAATACCCCATAATTTAGATGATTTTGCGTCGCTTACTGATGCTTGTTGCGTTGGGCCTCCTGAAAATTCTTGTAACCCTGTAATCCGCTCCATGGGACTCTTGTAGCGGTTCTTGTACATTTTTTTCTCTCTTCTCTATAAATGAAATGGCAGAGCTACTGTTCGTTCCCTCGGAAAAAGGAGCTGCTTTCTACACCAGAGGTCTGATGCAGAGTGTCTCCTTTTCTTTTTCATGTAGCACCCTAATTAACTAAGACCTTAGTTGCAAATTCTAAATCAGCTACATGCCAATGGAATAGTATTACACTTGTGATTTATATCATGCGTTTCTCTACCAAACTAATGGCTCCTTGCAACACTAAGCCTTTATTCCTTTAGTTTCCAAAAACATCTATTACGTGGAAAAATTAAACTACTTTTTTTGTCAGTTGACTTGCATTAATAACCAACATGGCCAACTTGATGAAACGGCGCCTATGGGTCATGAAAACCGCTGTACTAATTTTCTATAAGAATTGCTAATCTTCCATGGACAAAAACCCATCTTGAAATTTTGCAGATTTTAGGCTACTGAATGAGATTCACGATTCGTGCTCTAAGCCTTCTCCTCCAACTCCAATGACCTCTTCTTCTTCGTTAGAGTTGGCAACACCCTAACTCCAGTAGAGGACCCTACGAGTCCCAGGTTGAGTGGGGGTGGGAGGAGGCTAGTGGGAGAGGAGAAAGAGGAGGGAAATCGTCGGGTTTAGAGAGATGGCCATGGGAAGCATCGGCCTAACAGTGGGGTGATGGACTTGGGCGGGTGATGAGGCACCAGCGGCGGCGTCGAAGACGTGGGGATGGAGGAGGACGGTGGGCCGGCGTTGGTGACAGAGACAAAGCAAGCGTGCGGTTAGGAGGTGACGGCTGGTGGTGGCGGGAGCCATCGGAGACGAGGAAGATGGCTGGGCAGAGACACCTTAGCGTTTTCACCTTGAGGAGAAAGAAAGGGAGGAAGGAGGAGCAGGGAGAGGGAGGAGGATCGCAGGGTGGGAGCCTCGCCGGTGTCGATGACGTCTTCCGACCAGCTGGCGAGGCGGACAGTGGCATGGTGGGACGGTGACAGCGGGGTTAAAAATGCGCGAGGGGAACAAGAGGAGGAGAGAAGTTAGGGTTAAGGGCTCTACACAAATCTTAAAAGTATGTCTAACGGTTCAAAATTCGAAAGATAGAAGACGAGATTTTCTGTCAACAGATATATGGACAGTTCCTTTGTTTTTTTAATGTGCTATATCAGGATATTTCTTACTAATGGGCTTGTTCGGCATACCCGCAGCCTATGACTACTTTGTTTGCTGCACGACATATGCTTGGCCTTCTCATACATTAATTGTGTCATTTAGGCGGAAATTGTGAAAATGCCGAGGAAATGCAATTATGCTGTGGCGCCAAGTTAACCGAATGAGTAATATATTCTCTGTTTGCAAAGCTTGTGATCCACTGCTACTTGTTTATCTTTCAGTTGATTTACAAATCCATAGAAAGAATGTATTGTACTAGTGACATGACAAATACTGTAATATGTATTCTCGTAATATCCTGCAGATTGCAAGTAGGCCAATCAATAGGCAGTAAAACGACAAACTAAAAATTATGCAAAAAATAAATTTGCTTTCGTTGAGAGTCGAACTCAAGACCTCCCGCTTACTAAACGGGTGCTCTAACCAACTGAGCTACGAAAGCTCCTGACATATAAAATTATTTATATACATTTGATCGATTAATCTTCGAAACAAACCTCGCCTCCTTGTAAAGAGAGAAAAGAAGACAAACCTAATGTCACACTGTACAAAAATTATGATTTACATCAGAACATTCATTAGAATACGAATTCTACTTATTAATTATTTCCTACCCTTTCAAATTGTTCTTGATTTCCTGTAATTCTCTACATAAATTATGCCTCTGAAACAAGTATTCCACTAAACATCTTAAGGCATCCTCAACACATCATCTAAATTTGGACCCCATATTTCGACAACGTATCAGGTGCACACGCACCCATCTGTGTACATATACACTCTACCAATCTGATCCATCCGATCTCGATCCTACGGCTACTGTATTCCACCAAGAGGCAGGGGGTATTCTGCAAAGAGGCAAGTGCAGGTGGCGGGTGGTTTTTTGCAAAATTTCCACACCAAGACAGTAGCCGTAGGATCGAGATCGGATGGATCATATTGGTGGAGTGCATGTGTACGCAGATGGATGCGTGTGCACCTGATACGTTGCCCCATATTTCTATACGGATGGTCATCCAAAAAAATTCCTCCTTTGTATCTTTATCCATTCTAACAGATCATTCATATTACACCCTCCATATCAAACTCTTTTATATTTTACTATTATTTTTCAACTACCTATATATTTCTACATTTTTTGTAAGATATGTTTGTTCGATTTAACTGTAGTTACCACTTTGAAAAAAATACTTTGTTTACCATTTTTAATCCTCTGTTTAGAACCACACGAGGCATAGCTAAAAGAAAATGAACGGACCTTATCATCTCACTAAAAAGAAAAAAATAAAGAAAAACAAAACCGCCAGATGTATCGCTCCTCACCAATTTCTCGTTGACTCCAACCAAAAGGCAAGAGGCACACGGCGTAGGCGGAGGAGTAGTGGAGGGGCGATGCAGTGGCACGGCGCGAGTGGAGGAGCGATGTGGTGGGACGGCGTGGGTGGCATGGGCGGAGGAGTAGTGGAGGGACGATGTGGCAAGGTGACACGGGCGGCAGAGCTTGGCATGGGCGGAGAAGCAATGGAGCGGCGATGCGGGTGACAGGGTGGGATGGTGGAGCTAGGCTTGACCCCTACATCCGTTACGCCCCTTCTTCTCCACTTCACTTCTCCATAGCTACATACACCGGTCTTCGAAGGGCAGCGACTACATCAACGGTTGACGACGAGAGAGCTCGGTGGTTCTAGATGGGGCGGGAGCTAGGTCGGGGGACCGGTAGTTGCGTTTTGGCGTGAGGAGAGAGGAAATGGCAAATTTGACGTTCCTCTCTCCTGAATAGCGTACACGCTATTTTTGGAAGCCCGGAGGGCGTATTCACTGGACCTTGAATTTCAGCCCACATACGTTGTTTCACCGATGGATGATGGGATAGAGCATCTGCGGAGGACGCTCTTACACTATAAAATTAAACAATAAAAGTTAAAGACAGGGCCAGGAGAATACTACGCAAGAACTTAAAAGACAATTATTATGAGCCGTAATCAATCACAATCCATCCTGTTGGTTGCCTTGGCTCTTGTTTCTCATAGAAATAAGTCTATATTACGTCCCTTATCTCTTGGTCGTGATTAAATCGTCTCTCTTGACAACAAAACCAGGTAATAACGCTTCCTTCATCTTTAAAAATCGATGCAAATCGACTTTTTGATGGTTTTGAAAGTGGTTTCTGCTGATGTTTGGATCTCTTCTTGATTGAGGCCAGTCGGCCAGTCGACACTTGATAAAATGTCGAGTGACTTGCTCTCTAAGTAAGCCGGCATCCTTAATCTTTACACTTTTTGCCAGAAGGGCGTTATCCTCGGCAAGATCAGCCCCTTCAGGTTGTGAATTCTAGTTGAGGCCATGGACAGGAGACAGACCGACAAAGCCGAGAAGGCAAGGAGTGGGATTCGAGATATAAAACTAATTGAAATGTCACCCTTTGTTGGATGATTTCAGAGGAAGAGCAAAGTAGTGTTGCTGGAGTTTTCCACACAGTTGGAAACTAGAGCCACCAACTACACATAGATTTTCTTTTGTGGGGTGAACTTTTAAGTAAAACATGCGCCGGAACAAATTGAAGTGAGGACAAATGCCTAGAAAGGCTTTTGCAAAGATGGATAAATATGGTGACATGGAGGATGGAATTACAGTTAGATGATATATCATAATCCCATAAGAATCAAGTAAGCCACAGAAGAAATTGGAGGTTGAAAGATTGAAACCACTATAGAAGAAAGGTTAAATAGGCCACCACCCGATGATTTCCTTCACCGGCAGTACTCCCTCCTTTGCTATTTCCTTCAAGGTCGACTCCTTCACATAGGACGTCGCCCATTAATCAAACGGAATTTCTCTCTCCCACCATGGATGAGCTCAGGAAGCTTTGGATTAGGGTTTTTGAGGGGAGATTTTGGGGAAAATGTGTTTGAGGTGGACCGGATCTGTTCGGGGGCTGGCATAATTTCCTTTTTTGGTGGCGGAATGTGCGGGGAATCCTAGCCCTAGCTCCAACGGTGATGGCTATGAATAGGAGCGTGAAAGGGGATTTTTGGAAATGAAGTGGTGGAGATGAAGGTCTACAGTAACCATAGTGTTTTTATTTTTTAAGGGTATCGGCGAGATTTCTTATGGGCTAGGGCCTGTTAAGAATTTGCAGACCATACTTTTCGGTTATGGCCTCACATGTGCCTTTAGAGACTTAGGCATATTTTCTCTTGGCAATATGCGCATGTTCAAATGCCCAATACCTTAAAATTATTTTATACCGTTGTCACTTAACTCTTTAGGAGTTGGTACAATGCAATTTAAAAGGTGGTAAATAGTGAAGCTTTTTATATATAGCTGCTCTTATAATTATTTTATATAAGTTAAGGCACTGTTTGGATTTTGTAAAGCAATTCATTGGATACTATATCATTGCTTTAGGCTATATATGTGTGTATTTTTGGACCAATATTATGGCTTTTGCTGATTATATATTTTGGTCATTCTTCGGGCGGTTGGTAAATTTATTTATGAGTGATATTTCACTTGTATTTTACACCACATGTGCCATACCTTAAAAAATTCCTTTATTCGCTACATACATACTTTTTATTAAAGTCATTTGCTATGTGATTTTAAAGGTGACCAATAGCATGTTTTTGTGACTTTTATAAACTGACTTCTTTTTTATAGGAGTCGGGTGCTATTTGTTATTATTTCAAAGACGCATTTGACCTAGTTTTACACACATTCTATACATGGTTAGCCTAGCTTGACGTGATTATTTTTAAGTCGCACATTGGCCTTGAGCTAAGTGCATTATATATCTTAAAGTAGTCGATATATCATTCGAATCATGTTATCCGAGGATTCACACCGTATATGTTGTATGTTAATGTTAAGTGACTCGGTTGACTATAATTATCAGAAACCACTATGTTGGTTAGATTATTTATTCCTTGACTGTATGCTTAGTTTGCTCAACTAACCACATAGTCAGGGGCTACACCTAATTAAGTGCAATCATTATTATTGTTGTTAAGATGAAAAATAAAAGTGTGATGTATATGAGTCGTCGTATACTTCCTCTTTTTCAAGTAATTGTAAGTTTATCTTCAAACTCAAACATTGCCTTTTTCTTCATTAATATTTATAAACATATAACAGGATATCATACTATCATATCACAATATTATATATATAGTTGGGCTACTGTGTGACGCGCCGCATAGCCACATCCCATGTGGGATGGCCAAATCTATAATTTAAAAACTCAAATTAAAAATCCGAACCGTTCAAATTGTTCTACATATTAATATCGCCTTGTATACCAAATTTTATATCTTTTTGAATTTTTTTACTATTTTATCGGATATGTCAAAAATGCATTAATCCAACGATTTCAAGTATCTATTTTATTGCATTTTGACCTATCTCGATAAAATGTAAAAATTTAAAAAATATAAAATTTAGTCTACAAGAAGATATTAATATGTAGAATAATTTAAACGATTCGGATTTTCAATTTGAGTTTTCAAATTAGAGATTCGACCATGCCATACGGGATGAAGGCATGCTGATAAGGTCACAAGAAATTTCAACTATATATATATATATATATAATATTGTGTCGGGAAGCTTTGATACATTATGATCGAACCTTATTTACCATTCATCAATGTCAATGCGAAGCACTCATAGTCAACTCTGTCAATTAATTAGCACTGATTTTTTAATAATGGATAAAAATACGGTTTAACTAACTAAAGGTTACATAAATAATTAAATTTTAAGTCTCATAGTAAAGAAACGGAAAAAACTAGCTTCGATCTTCTGCTGCCTAAAAAGACATTCTTCCTTTTGTATTTACCATTTTTTGGTCTACCTCCTATCGACTTATTTTTTTCGCACGTTTACTCATTTAATTTTGCTTTACCCATTGTCTGTGAGGCCTTCTAGTGGAGACCATCGTATCATACAAAGTTGAGACTGGGTACAAGTAAAACCATGATGAAGCAGACAGTTATGTACACCTTGTACATGCACTAATCTCTGCCTGCTAATCCCTCTAGAAGTAAGCTAACAGAGATTTAACTAGAAAGTGGATACTCGAAAGCATGCATAATTAAAGTTGAATGTTAGCTTTGAACAAAAAGTGTTTAATTTTCTATGGGAAATCATGACATATTGACACATTGCTTCTGATATACAGTATCATGGCAAAAAACAGAGAGAGTATACGTATGTTTAATTTAGTTTTTGGGGTCGGGTGCAGGGGAAATATCACGTGGTACACGTACATGGTGTGCATGCTAACACGCTTGTCCTCTAGCTTGGCACGCGTGTGCCTTCGCCTCGGTTTTATTTAAACACAACATCAACTTACATGATGCATGATTAGTACTTAATTAATTGTTTCTTAATTTCGGAGTTTGGAGGCGCAAATATCTTGTTAATTAGACTAATGTTTGTTCGGTTTAATGAACTAAATTTCTTATTCATATTAAAAAAACTTATTTGAGGTTAAAACCACGTACAATCACACCTTTCCTTTAGATATTCTTAAAAATTATTATACACATGAAAGATCCTAGCTAGGGCCGCCAATTTGCAGACAATCAGTGTTAAATATGTAGGATTTGAGTCAAATAGTGTTCTTTCACGCTACATGCAAAAAAAATGCTTTAGTGCTCAAATGAATTTGAAATAGGGACGCCAAAGAAAAGAAGAATAAGATAATTAAGAACCAATAAAAAGGAAAAAAATGTTGTGTTACACAATAGAGTATAATCTAAGATGAGTTTTGGAGAAAACGTGTCGGTGGACGTTGTTCGTGTTAATTTAATCAATACACCAAAACGCGATATTCAGGAGATTCCTGATTACATGCGGCAACGACTCTATCAATCCGAACCAACTTAATCTTCAAGCATATATGATTACATTATCCCTAATGATGATAACCAACTACTTTTCTAACACCCCTCAATTACCTTCCAAGGTTCAGATTATTATTGAATATCTCTAACAGTCACACTGGTAATGCCTCAGTAAAACTATGTGCAACTTGATTTTTGGATGATATATATTCTATCTAAGTAGCTTTCAACTCTTTCTCTCAAAAAATTAAAATTAATTTCTATATATTTTGTTTTACATGAAAAACTGAATTAGCATAAAAAAGATACTTAGCTTTAATGTTATCACACCATAATTTAACAGCTCTTAGCGCTTGTACTCATAGTTCCTGCAATAGTATTTGAATCCACATAATTTCTGCAGTTGCATTTGCTAAGTCTTTACATTTCGCTTCTGTATTTGATCTTGACACTGTAGCTTATTTTCTGGCATTTCATGACACTACATTAGGACCTAGAAAAATAGCAAAGCCACCAGTTGATCTTCTATCATCAGGCGAGCCTGCCTAATCTGCCTCTGAAAAACATTAACACGCAAACAAAATGCTCTACAGAACTTAAGACCCATATTAACGGTATACTTAACATACCTTAGAATTCTCTTCACTACTCCCAATGAGTAGTAGTTGGAGTATGTAGAAATTGACAAACCTTATTAATTGAAAAGAAAATATCCGGTCTAGTCAATGTCAAATATTGTAAAGCTTCAACCACACTTCTATACTGAGTGGAATCTTGAGACCCAAGTGGAGTATCCTCATGAACTAAAAGTTTTTTCAAAATTGATAATAGAGTACTTACTAGTTTACACTCATGCATTTCAACTCGATGTAGCAAATCTGAGGCATACTTCTTCTAACTTAGTAAGATCCCATTATTGACTTTATTAACTTCTATACCCAAGAAATAGTGAAGATCACCCAAATCTTTTAGTGCAAAATCTTTACTAAGTTATTTTAGAAGTATTGTAGTTGCATCAGAGGTAGAGCTAACAACAATAATATCATCAACATATATCAAAACAAATATAATGACATTCCCTTTCTTATAGAAGAATAGTGAGATTTCTGCCTTTGATGACTCAAACCCCAACTGATTTAATTTAGTACTTAATCTTGAGTACCATGCTCGAGGTGCTTGCTTTAACCCATACAATGCTTTGTCTAGTTTACACACATACTCAAGCATAGAGGATTTTTCATACCCTGGTGGTTGTCTCATGTAGACTTCTTCTTCTAGGACTCCAGGGAGAAAAGCATTATATACATCCAACTGTCTAAGACTCGACTCTAGAAATAGCAAGCGACAAAACAATACAAATAGTGACAGCTTTAACAACAGAACTAAAAGTGTCCTCATAATCTATCTCATACCTTTGTTTAAGGCCTTTGCAACTAACCTCGCCTTGTATCTATCTAGGCTGTATCAGCCTTTCTCTTAATTTTATAGACTCATTTACAACCTATAATATTTCTGCCATTTTTTGGTGGGACAAGATGCCATGTCTTGTTTTTCATCAGTGCCATGTATTCTGCATCCATAGCCTCCTTCCAGTCATTGTGATGCAACGCCTCATCTAAACTTTGTGGTTCACCAGAGGAGGTAAAACATGACAATTTAATTGTTCCATTTTTTCATCAGTATATACCTTTTCCTTTCTTATCCCACTCTAGAGACGTGTATGCGGCCTAGCTGGTACTGTTGTTGAGTCTGCACTTGTAATATTGCCCTACAAATTATAATCATTCATAATCAGCTATTCTCCTGCCTCTACGGCTTGAGCATCATCAACAATTGCTCCTGTAGTGCTGCCTCCTAGACTTGGACTTGCACTACCATCATCAGAACTTGCACTATTGTTTGAAGATGAGCAATTTTACATTCCTTAAATAAGTATTCAAAAACTTGGATCCTCTGACTTCATACGGTAAAGTTAGAGGAACACAATATTTATAGCCGTTAGATTCACACGAATGGATAAGGTAGTTGTGCCACAATATTTGATGACATTAAATTGCTGCAATATAGACATTGTTTTGAACTGTTGATAAAATGAACTGCTAAAATGAACCATTGCTGTGTAGTAATTCAAGTATAGCACCAGACTCAATTTATTGTTCTCCTTTACCTTTACATGCACGACATTATGGATCACATCAAACGAAATATATCCTCCCAAAGCAACAAGCATTACATCAAAGTGTCTTTTTTCACAATGTTTACAACAATTCTCTGACAATATTGCTACACACAACTACATCATTTCCATTTAGTAAGATGCCTAAAGCCCTAAATTGTGTATGTTGTTGTCATTTGCAAGTTATTCATCTAGAGTGCATATGAATATAGATATGATGAAAGCACGTAATTGAGTGGAATGGTCTTTTCTCAGAGAATGCTTGACCAAGGTGGGTTTTGCTGCTTCCTGGATTGAAACTGTTATGAGGTGTGTGACCGAGGTCCATTATGCAATAAGAGTCAATGGATAGTTGACGATCCTATGATCCCTACACGTGGTATCCAACAAGGTGATCCCATTAGTCCATATTTGTTCTTAATCGCATAGAGGGACTATCTTGCCTGTTGAAAAACAAGAAAGAGGAAGGTTCTCAAGAGATTGCGAAATGGTAGATTTGGTCCTCCTATATCTTACTTACTCTTTCCTGATGATAGCATATATTTTTTTTACTAAAAGTGATCACAAAAGTGTAGAGGCTTTGAAATCAAGTCTAGTTATATTGTGATGGCTCAGGGCAGAAAGTGAACTTATGAAAATTTTTAGTTTTAATTTCTTTGGCTCTCATTGTCCTGTTGCCATGAGAAACAGTGTTATGGCTAGTCTACAGATTTAGAATGATGCTTTGAAGGATGCATACTTGGGCATGCCTATAGAAGTAGGACATTCTCCCACTAAGTCATTTAATTTCCTATCAGATAAATAGCTAGAGTGATCGGCTGTCATCTAAAGATGGCAAAGAGACCTTCTTAAGGCCGTGGTTCAGTCGATTTTGACTTTTGTTATGAGCTGCTTACATATTCCACAACTACAACTTAAGAGAGGAAGCCGATTGCTAATGCTTGGTGAGGGGGGGGGGGGGTTGAACAAGGAAAGGAAAAGATGCATTGGCGTTCTTGGGATTGGCTTTCCTCACCGAAGTTCCTTGGTGGTTTGGGGTTTAGAGATCTTCAACTTTTCAACCAAGCCATGTTAGGAAGACAAGGGTGGTACCTTTTGACCGATCTGCGTTCCTTGTGTGCTAGAGTACTTAGAGATCATTATTTCCCTAACTAATTTTTTGGCATGCAAGTTTTCCCAAATCAGCTTTCCTATACCTCAACAGCAAACAGTGGATTCTTTGATCAATCGAGGACACTGTCAATGCCTTCTGTCAATGGACACGGCTGAGAAAATCATGCATATATCTCTTACAAAATGTAATCTGGATTATTTTTCTTGGTCTAATAACAATTTTGGAGAATATTATATGAATTCAACATATAATTGCGTGAGAACCTCTTCCTTTTCCTCCTTTCAAAGTAGGAAGTAGGTTGGACTCTAGATTTATGTCCTTTCGCGATGTCTCTGTGGAATACAATCAAAACACAGTTTAGCATTCAAATTACAAAGAAAACTTCTCCCCAATGTTAAGCATTCATTATTTGATTTACTAATTCGTTGCAATGAGGTACAGTGTGTGGTAGTTGCTTGTTACTTGTTGGCATGTCTGGGAAGCCCGAAATGGAACTCCAAATTCAGAATCTATGGTATGCCCCAAGTAATAATAAAAAAAATACAAGCTTTATGTGGATATGATTATTATGCATTGTTTGAAGCTAAATCAGTCATCAAGGCATGTAGTTCCTAAACAAGTTCAGAAATGGAGTCCACCATTGGCTAGTTGGGTTTGCCTAAATGTAAATTTGGAAATCTTATCTTCTTCATCGAGTTCGGCTCTTGGTGTGGTGGTGCAGAGCCATAACAATCTTAAGCATCACTACACCGGAAATTGTAGAAGCACTTGCTCTTTGATGTGATGTGATTTTTGCACCATGATGGTTTTCACAAGGTGATTTTTTTTGCATTCTAATTGCTTGACGTTAATAAAAAGCGAATTCTGCAAGGACTATGACAGTTTTATTAATGTGGATAAAACAACTTTATTTTGATTTCATTTCTTCATGCAAGCCGTGGGGATGCCCCCGGTAGCCCACGCTAAGGGAAAGGGTCGATAGGCCTGGATCGGGAGTCCTCGTGCTGGGTTGGAAGCTAGACCTCGGATGAGGACAGTCAGCCCGACCTCTACACACGGATCCAACCCGAAAAAGGCAGTCTTTCTCCTTCGGGAAGGAGGCTTCCTTGGCAAGTCTCGCAGATAAGACAAGGGGGGACAAGCCAGCAGGGGATAATGTCATCCGGCAAGACTGCGCATAAGATGCCTACTGCGAGTGGATCCCAAGGTTGTTCCTTTTTGCTTTTCAGCTTTAGCCTATATTTGCCTTTTGCTTTACGACTAGCTTTCTTGCGCCCCTAGTCCCCTGTAACTATCCCCCTTGGACTATAAAAGGGAGGGCAGATGACGTGGGGATCCAAGGACACTCTTTCACACCTATACTCAAACCCTAATGTTTCACCATCCTAACACAGACACATGAGTAGGCTTGTCCCACATGTGCCCACGTGGTACTCCCGCACATGTGCCCACGTGATACATCCTACTGGAGGACCGAACCTGTCTAAAAAACATTGCTCATCTCTTCCCGAGTCGATCATCAGGCCCTTTGGTAGACTCCCGACCACTCTCTCACCTCCTCAGGCACCCTCCTTAGAGGACTGCTTGGCATCCCGTTGACACAAATGCTAAGGTGGCTCATGTTGGCTGTATCGATATCGAGTGAGTGTGTTGGTTATTTGACTTTTTGATAGTGTGTCTCTGGTTGTATCTAAGGTATTATAAATTCTAAATATTTGTGCAATGAATTCACGAGTGTGCCAAGTTTGATGTAAAAATCCTCAACCCCTCCCCGTGGCTTGAGTATAGCAACCGGAAAAGCACAAATGTATGCTAAAATCTTAATCACTTGTCCGTAAGAAAAAAATATTGTTATATTAAGTGCAAGTGTAATTAAAGAATTAGCAACAAGATGTTTTTGTCTATGGCTACACCATCAATATATCGTGATTAAAGATGAGATACTTTATATTTACGGGATAAATAGCATACTTTGTAGTTTACGTAGAAGACCAACATAGACTTTTGATAAATGAGTCACAGATGTTAGCTTTAATATTTTGCACCAATATGTTTGTTTTATATTACATACTAGTAGTTAGTTACTTTTGGTGAGTAGAGAGAATACACAACCCACCTCTTCTCTCCCCCTCCGCCGTTAAACTAAAACTACAAACCTCCAAAAATCAAATTAAAAATTTTCTCCCCAAATCCACCCTAAAGTCCTTCATCCCAAATCTTCCCCATTTTCGCGAAGTCATCCTCTCCAGCAACCGCACCCCAGTTTTGTGTTTCTTGAGGTGTTTCTTTGGGGTCTTCTCGTCGCCATTCTTGGGCGGGTTAGGGTTAGGGTTAGGGTTAGGGTTCGCCGGGATGAGGGGGGTGCACGAGGAGGCGTCGGACTACGCCCTCACCAAGAAGAAGGTGACGAGCTTCCTCCAGCCCAAGCTGCTCTCGCTCGCCAGGTGAAAATATGACCTTTTCCTGGTTGGTGAACCATGACTCTTTTCGGAAAAAAAATATTAGATGGATTTTATTCTTCTAGATTTACTGGTACTCTCCTTTGATATTTTATAAGAAGCATTTGTACATAAATATTATCAGATGATTTATACATAAAGTGTCCTTTGCCATTTAGAAGCTTAGATTTCAAAGACCCTACAAAATGCCTTTTTGTCTGCAATAGTTTTAAAGCGTCATATTTTGGTTGTTGAAGACTTGAAGTGATCAAGTTTTCAATGCTTCCAGAATGCAGTAAAAAGTTCTTGAATGAATTTAAAGTCAGGTGTTAGCTCAAAGATTGAAGCTATTATCCTATTATCAGTATTATACACAAACTTATGATGTGTTGTAAAGAAAACAGAGTTTTGGTCTACAACATTTACTTGCTTTACCGCAAACATTGGTAACATCCAGATGTTTTTTCCCTACCTGTGGCCTCTTGGGAACAAAAATGTTAGTGGTGTTTGGGTAAGATGTAGCAGGAGAGCAGTGGTGAGGTGTTCTGACATGTGTATGCCTTTAGTTGGGATGGTATACTTGGCTACATTTGCGATTGAATCAACAGATCACATAGTAAAATATTGATAGTCCAGAATATAAAATCAGTATGCTATTTTTTTATTAGATATACTAAAGTGCAAAATTAGGGGAATTGCCATGTGGTTTCTAAACCAACAAACTACAAAGATGCTACACTAGACATTATGCTGATGCCAGTGATCACATATACCTGAATGCTACATTGACATTATAGGATGTTGTTCAAAACAATGGCAGGAGTGACTACTACTCAATATAAATGTGTTGATGCTGTTTAATGATTTTTACAGTTAAGTTGGTTCTGGGGTATTTATTCTGTTCCTCCTTTGCGTAATAACATCGTCTCTCTTAGCTTCGTAAACAACTGGGTAATTAATGCCACTGTCTAATTCTTGGAGGAAGGATCGAGAGTTTATGTTGCTACAAAAAATTTTCCCTGGTATTCAAGTTGTATTCAATGTCTTCCCAAATTAAACAGAGCTATAGTAAATAAAACTTGCCCTTTGTATTTAGCTGGAGCCCATGCGCTCTATGAGCTTCTCATATGGTCACTTGCTCGGAACGGTTAGTCTGTTTCTGGGTGATCTGGTCGTGTAACACTGTGTGTGGCACGTTTCTTACTTTTGGGGGTGTGGTTTCTTATATGGTCCTCTTGATTCCTCCTTTGTAAGTTTTCTCTCTTCCTAATGAAATGAAGCACAGTGTTCCTGTGTTTTTGAGGGAAAAAATCTATGAGTTCTTCAACTGTGTTTCATAAGTTGCCTTAGTTTAGTTCAAGCATTTTCTTTATCTGGATATATCCTGCTGCCCAGGGATAACCTGTGGTACTTTTCGAAAAGTAAATCCTTTCATCAATAGTAACTACAGTATGATCCAGTGCATTTCTTAGTTAACATAAGCAAAAGCTTGAAGCTGTCTGAAATAATTACACTCATTCCTTTGAAACTATTCCTATACTATTTTCTTATAGACTACAAGCTTACATTGTTATGATCAGTACACCTGTGTCCGCATCAGGTTTTTTCTTCATGTTAATTTTTTGCAAGTTTCCTCAAACTGTTAACCCTTTTCCTTCAGGAAGAAGAGCATTCATTTTGTATCAATTGATGAGACTCGTCCTCTCTCTGAACAAGGCCCATTTGATATTATATTGCACAAGGTTAGTTCTCATGCCTCTCTTTGCATGCACTAAATCAAAAATAATATGCCATATATTAATTATGTTTTGTTAAACAACCATATACGCCTTATGTCACTGCCTTAATCTTATCAGATATCTTAAAAACTTTTTCCTGTATATGCTATGCTGCCTAAGATTTTTTTTCCTGATTGATTTTCCCTTTTTATCAGCTTACTGACAAGGAGTGGCAGCAAGTTCTGGAGGTAGTCCTTGAGCACCAAAGCAAAAAAAATTGATTTGATCAAACAAAGACTAAGCACTCTCCAATTCATTTTTGTCCTTATTGACCTTTTTCATCTTCTTGAAGGATTATTGTGAAGAACATCCAGAAGTAACCGTCCTTGATCCACCTAATGCTATTCAACATTTGCACAATCGCCAGTCAATGCTTTAGGAAGTTGCTGATTTGAACTTATCAAATGTCTATGGTTGCATATAATTATTGAATGTCGATACCCATATCGTATCAAAGAGATTGTGTTATAGTTTCAATGTTCATACTATTCACTTTAGTCCAAGTTAACCATTGATATATTGTGATTCAACTCTTGTACACATGAAATTATCATGTAGCACAGTAATAATGATCCTTGAAAGAGCAAAACAGTACAAAAAAAGGGGACAAGAAGAGAGCATTAAATTAATATCTAACTAGTCACATTATGTAATTATCCATGGAATTTTGTGGAACTGTAAAAACAGATAAGTCTTAGTTATATTCCACTGCTTTCTTGAGTTCTCAAAGTAGTTTCTTAGCATTTCTAAAAATGTAAACTGCAAATCTTAATACTGGCTTATGTCTGAAAATTACCTACCTCCTCTACCAAGAAAAATAATATGCATAACATTTTGTTGTTATTTCTTGTGTTCAAACAATGCAGGTGAGGTTTGCACTCCACGACAGCTGGTTATCAACCCATTGTCTATACCATCTGCAGTTGCCAAGGCTGGACTAACGTTGCCCTTGGTTGAGTTATCCAATTATTCTACATCCATTCTCAGCCCTAAAATTAGAGCCCACTATCTGCACCACCAAGTCTTCTTTTCAAGGAATATATATATAGAGGAAGTCTAGGTTATGAATTTCCAATTCATTTCATCGAATCTGTTAAAAACTGGATGGCAAAATCCTGGCATGATTCTGATGTGTATAGTACTCTATATGCAGTTGCCAAACCATTGGTAGTTGATGGAACATCGAAATCCCATGAACTATCTCTTGCATATGTGGAGACATCCTTATCAATGCTTGATCCTCCTCTTGTTCTCCAGGAATTTGTCAATCATGGTAACTTATTTTAACCTATTTATCCTGTTCCATTTTTGTTTCCAAATCTTTGATCTGTCCTGACACCTCCTCAAATGTGGATATTGAAGTGCTGAGTTTGTTGTTGTACAGGTGGGATCTTATTTAAGGTATATGTTGTTGGTGAAACAATACGGGTTATCCGCCGATTTTCTCTTCCTGATGTAAACATCTATGATCTGGAAAACAATGATAGTATCTTCCGTTTTCCAAGAGTTTCCTGTGCTAAAATAATGCAGAAGATGCAGAAGTCGACCCTTCTATTGCTGGTGAGGCTTCTGTGTTGCTGCCAGACCTTTGTTATTCCACATTGGGTTTATAGTGGCATATTTCTAAACCTTTCAAATTTGGAGTTTAGAGTGGCATGTAGAGAACTCATATCTCGGTTTGCAACTTTAGAGTGGTATATACCTAATGTTTCCTTTTAGTCTGGTCTTAACTATTCCAAGTTGCTTGCTTCATGGGCATGATAGAGTCCTTTTCCTAAAGAGACTTTTGGGCTATTAGGCCTGTATTTTAGTCTGATGAATAAGCTATCTGCTAAATCTGTCTACTAAAATATCAACTACTGCAGCCCCCTGTTGATTCTCCATGGGAAAAATAAAACTCTATTATTAAAGTTGTTTAGTCTCACCGAATACCCACTTTCAAATTATCAAATTATAAACATATTTATGTTACTAAGCAAAATGCCATAAAATGACAGTACTTGCTCCAAAGGTGCTTCTAGAGAAACTTGGGAGGGAGCTTCGCGCCGACTGGTATGAGTAAATCCCATTCATGTTAACTATATCTGCTCTATCATTTGTTATACCTAACTGTAAAATATTTCAGGGTCTTAAGACTGTTTAACTTCGATATGATTATAGAGCATGGAAGAAAGGATCGGTACTATGTCATTGACATCAACTATTTTCCTGGTGAGTCACATTCTTGTGCTGTGTGTTGTCAAGTAAGGGGTGCTCGGTGCAGTTTTCTAATGCTCTGCCACCACAAATGCTCTACTATTTTCTGGACACTTTACCAATGATTTGATTGTATTATGATAGAATATAGCCGTTGTTTGCATACCTGCTGAGGGTAACATAGTATTAATTACTTAGAGGATCTACACCGATCTGTAGATTGGATTATGCTATAGCCATTGTTTGCATTGAAGCTAAGCATAGCTGTGTCAGCGGGTCAGGCACGGTACATGCATATGCTTATAACTGTGGAAGTGCTCCTAGGTGGACATCTGAATATGTGGAACATAGAGATTGACATGACTGCCATTGTACTGAGATGGGCATCAGTTTTTAACTTCATTTTACAGACTGGAATTAGATACTCTATTGGGTCACCTTGTTTTTGTTACCAGCATCCAGCGCATCATATATCCTCAAGATCATGTTATATGATTGTTCTACTTGAAATCCTGCAGGATATGGGAAAATGCCAGGCTATGAGCATATATTCGTTGACTTCTTACTCAGCCTTGTGCAAAACAAGTAGAAGAGGCGTTTAAGCGGGAGCTGAAGTGTAGAGAATATATACAGCCGAGAGTGATACCATTGACAACAAAATGCCACCAATGTTAGCTGATAGCTTAGATGGATTTTCTTTTTTCAGTTTGTACAGATCAAGGAGATGTTAGCTTCGAGGTAGATGCCTGACGAGCAGTTCGAAAAAATGGCTGCTTAGTGCCAGGACGATATTAAGAACAAACAAAAAAAGGGAAAGAGAAGAAAGTTTAGGTCTCTCCGTGCCCAACCTGTGTATAAATCGTTCACAAAATGATGTGTTGGCCATTTCTATGAGCTCTATCTGTTGCGTGCTGGTGCTGTTTTCATTTGCTCTGAAAATGAATGCTGAATTGCTGAATGCTGATGGTGGCGTCGCTTCTGGAGTCTATCTCTTTATTGTCATATCGTATATGATGGAACTGTTGATGTAAGTTGACATCTTCTGGCCCATCATCCATTCTCCTAATGCAATGTTGAGAAAAGCCCAAACTAAAATGGGAATCTTCATCTGGTGCACACTCTTTGTGTTTCAGCTAGTAACTAAACTAGACGAGTACTCCTACAATACAGTAGCCAAAATCTGCTGAGAATGCTGTGATTCAGGACGGCACAACAATCTCAGGTTATTTCTTACCCATACATATTGTTGCATCACAAAACCTACATGCACGGTCATAATCAGCTAGTGAAAGCAAGAATGTTTCCTTCACATCACGGTTGATTACGGATGAGGTCGTTTTCAGATAAGAGAGCATCACATTTATGTGGCCTCATCCTGTAAATTAAGATTATTATCTCTTCCTGACTGTCAATCCCATTCACATACCATGAGCAATTTAATGCACTATAGCCAATTGCTATCTCATGGGAATGTAGAGAATTTCTATTACTACTTCCTTCGTTCCTTTTTAAAATATAAGTATTTCTAGGATTTAAATTCTATATTATAATTTTGTAGGATTTCTTTGTTGATTCCATAAATCCTATCATTTCAATGATTTCACAACCAATCATAAAAGATCTAAGTAGTTTAAAATTTTAAAATTAACAACTGAAGTGACTAAAACAAACTTTTGACCTAACCTTTGTACTTGCTAAATAGCATAAAAATCTTTATATTTTGAAACGGAGAGTATATTACGGTGAAGAGCATCAGCATATGTGTAGACGAAGTTACCAGGATAATTCCAGACTTATTGGACAGAATCACACAAGTTGATAACTACATGATATAATAAATTATCGGCTCATGCCTTTTACATCACTGAAATGCATATCACAAGCTGAAAGAAAGCTCTCAGAACATTATCATGTTTGGTCAAGATCACATAATTTATCTGTACACATTACGCAATGAACTTATCTCAGAACTAACTAATGGAGTTAATCATGAACTTTGTGATTACTTCACCTAATGAATAGCACTCTCCACCGCACAATCCACAGGTCAACACATGCCTTTTCTTTTCTCCAAAGGAGAAGATATGTAGACATCGAACCGGCCATTTCTAAATTTCAACGTCTCCAACTGATGAATGTTTGGTTCTCTCTCTCTCAAAAAGAGAAAAGAAATGAAAAGAAAAACTAAATGTTTGGTCACACACATACCTTTTAGGTAGTGAGTGATCGAGCGTGCAATAGGTCCTTAGGTCAAGTTTTGATAACAAAAGAAGAAGAAACAATAGTTGAAACAAACAAATGAGTGCCATCAAGAGTCACTTTCTCCCTTTTTTTTAATGAGAATCCAAAGTCACTTTCTGAAAATCACACATTATGAATACTTTGAAAATGCCCAAATGATTGGTCTTAGTCATATGTTATTGCAGCAATGCAATGCAAAGCAAAGCAAAGCAAAGTGGAGGTATGGTTGTTCTGCCGGGCCTGCATGCTCTCTGAATTTCCCAATAGCCCCCACTAGTGCTTCTGCTTACGGACACAAGCCAAGCAGAAAGATTTGCACCTAATGATAGATCGCTATTATCAATCATTGCCTTGCTTACTTGCTGCAAGACATAAGGAATCTCAAACCTATTAACTAATCAACTGGAGCAGGTTCATTCTCATTATATATATGTATATTTTTTCCTAGGAAATTAATATACTAGCATGTATTTTTAATCCGGATTAAGATTGAGTACGTATAGATTTGAAGTGCCATATCCAACAAGAGGTACATATCATTTGAAGGTATTTATATGTTCTATTCTTGGGATTAACCAATAATTATATTATATCGTTGGAACACTTTGTAGAGCATGTACCATGGAGTTCTTTTTTTTCTTTCTTCTGCAGAACACTTAGCTTGTAGAAACCACTAAAAATTAAAGTGAAGATGATGCGTGTTAGGGATCGATCGATAGATAGATGAAGTGTTGCTTTTCTTTTTCTTTTAATTTTTTTTGGGAAGTTAAAGAAAAAAGTTGTTGAGATGGTATATATCATGTGCAGGCCCACATGAACTGCAGGCCATACTCATATGTCTCATTCTGTCTGATACAATATATCTGGGAATATCAGAATTTTTCTCTCCGATCCATCCCTTTTGTCTGAACATTTATTATTCGATCGGTGTCAAATCTAAGATCGATTCGATCCGGCAGGCAGGGCCCCATTAATTATGCATATACTCAATATCGATCATGCATGCATGCGTTGTATTCAATTAATTAATTCAAGCAACACTTGGTACATGGAGATGGAAAATAAAACACACCTGTCGTTTTTGGTGAGATTTGCCGCCTTATTACCTAGGATATTTGTCGACCCAAGAATTTGGTGCACTTGTTCACACCGATGACCTAGTTTCGGCTTAATAATCTTCCTCAGTGACAAATTCTTTAATTATTTAGTACTCATCTCATGAATTAACAAATTCCTGGTGACAACTAATTAATTGAGCTAGTAACAGTTAACTTAAGAGCATCCCAACAATTTGGCAAATTTTATTCCCCATTCATACGCTTTTGCCAACTCCTAAAATAATATAGGGAGGAAAAAATTAATCATCTCCAACAGTTTGGAAATTTGAACCATTTTTAAATTTCTATAGCCCAAAGGTTTTAACAATTATTTCAAATAAAAATAAACATTATGACGCGTGTTCATGAAGTTGGAGTAAAGTTGCGTTCATGAGTAATATTATCGTTCTTAATTATTTTAATATTTTTAACTTAACTATAAATATTATATTATATTATAGATATAGTTTAATGTGCGAAGTAGAGTATAGTCAAAAACACGATAGTAGCCACACATATAAAAAATCAAATTGCTGAAGGATGCACCTTCTTATCCAACCCATCTAGCGTACATAAATACACACAATAAAGCCCATTTTACCAAGTTTTCAAAAATGATAAAGTCAGTTGTTAAACTGTTGATGATGAATTTTTGTTTTTTCTCAAAATTTAGAAATATGAAAACTATCTACTAAACTAAACTGTTGAAGATGCTCTTATAGCATACATACATATAACAATGGACAACTCTTTTATCCACGCGCGCTGATAGGATTAATTAATTATTATCCTTGCATGGAAAAAAGGAATAAATTAATCATCGAGGCATATCCCAAATGTCAGAATTATAATTAATTAACTAGAAAAATTTATTTTAATTTAGTGGACCCCGCAGCTAGCAAGATGCATGGCTAGTTAATTGGGAGGAGGGAGAAAAGCGAAAGAAAATGTTTGGTCCCATCATTTTCTGGCAATTATCTTCATTGAATTGGCAAGGGTATATATGGATGATGATAAAAAGCATGTTGACCACAAAAACTGGAGATGAGATTGGATCATTGGTTGCATTTGATTTGTCTCTTACAATTTGCTGCTGGTGCCATGTTGGCCTGGCTGCAATATTTGCAAGAACGCCTTGCATGGCGGATGGCGGGCAGAGTGACCCATCAGAGATCGTGCAGGATTTGTTGATGATGGTGATTAATTGGAGCTGCATGCTGATTCAGACGGCCGGACCCCTCTCAGCATATACATGCATGTATGGATTACAGTCTCATTCATCACTCACTACTATAAAAAGGTGTCTACTTAATATAGTTCAACAAAAATCAACACTTATTAAAATAATAGGTAACGGCTCTAAAAAAACCATCTATACTATAGATATCGGTTTTTTCTAAAAATCGACACCTATAATATTTTATAGGTGTTGGTTCTAAAGAAAACCAACACCTACAGTATAGGTGTCGGTTTTTATAAAAACTAACACTAAAAACCGACACCCATGACAGACTGAGCCGAGCCGACACAGGGACAGCTGAGCCTTATCTCTTCTTACCCTCACATCTTTTCTCACTCTCTCATTCTCATCCATCTCTTCTCACTCTCTCCACCATGGTTGGCTAGGAGGCTCCATCTCTTCTCACTCACGACGGCAGGAGCGGCGGGAGGTCGGCGCCGGGGCGAGGCGACGCGGCGGGAGGCCGGGCGGTGGCGGGAGGGTGGGACGGCGGCGGGAGGCCCGTGTCGGGGTGAGGCGACGGGAGGACGGGGCCGGGACGAGGCGGCGGGAGGCGGGCGGCGCGGGAGAGGGCGGTGAAGGAGCCCTTCCTCACCGGATCTCGGCGAAGGGAGGCGGCGGTGGCAGTGGATGTGCCCTCCTCCCACTGGATCTGGCAAAGGAGGTGGCGGCGGTGGTGGAGGTGCCCTCCCTCCGTCGGATCTGGCGAGGGGAGGCGGCAGCGGCGGATCGGTCGGCGTCGGGTGCTTCCACGGGCGGGGCATGACGGGGCCGGGAGGTGCATGGCGGGGCCAGGCGACGCATGGAGAGGGATCTCGACGGCGACCCGACGACAGCGACCCGACCGGTTCTTGATTGTTCTTAGCTCTGTTTCTTGATTTTGTTGTCCTCCTCCTATGAAGGTTGATTGTTCTTAGCTCTGTGTTCTTGATTTGGTTGGTTGTCCTCAAGGATGGAATGGATTTGTTGTTGATGGAATGGATTATTGTTGTTGTTGATCTGTAAGGATGGAATGGATCTACTGTCAAGTATAATTGTTGTTGATGGATCTGTTATGTTCTTGTTGATGGATTGGATTAGGGGCAACTTGAGCCATGGATGGGATTAGGGGCGGCTTGAGCCGATGCGGTGAGCCATATTTCTTTAATCGGGAGAGCACAAAGGTGTCAGTTCTATAACCGGCACCAATGACCTAGCATATAGATGTCGAGTAATTGGTGCTGGCTACAAAACTGATACCTATGTCAGGTTTACAACCGACACTGTCTTCTGTAGTAGTGACTGATCGATAGACGACCTGCATCTGCATGCTAGCTTCTTGTCCTCATCATCCCAAGCTAATTAATTAAGCTACCTATAGATAGATATTTATCACTAGTAATTGTTTGTTAGGTCAGGGACACACACTAGCTATACTACTGCTGATGTTAATTTTGCCAATAATTGACGACCGATCGATCGACCAAAAGCTACGTTACCTACTTTATTCCTGCCCCCCTCTCTCTCTCTATTTATATCTGCAGCAACTCAGTTAGAGATCTAGAGGGAGAGATCGAGCATATGCATGATTAATCATCAACATCATCATAAATTGTCGATTAGTTCCTATGCACGGTCGCAATCTCAATCATCGAATTTATCTATCTATCTACTCAAGAGGATATATACTAGTCCCATATTTTGCACTATACACACGACACGTTCTCTGTTGCCATGTGGCCGCTGCTAGCTGCAATGAAAAAGATATTAGAAGTATCGGAGAAGGAATTACATACAACGTACTATCAGGTTCTCCATTATTGAATTATTGTTATGTTTTAGTAATGGATTGATATTACTTGATTGCTTGTTAAGTCATGCGTGCAAACTAAGAATTGTCGGTAGACAGACATGATTAGAATTGATAAAGAATCGTGTCCTTTCCCTCTGTCATAACCCCGACCCATGCATTGCCATATCCCTTTCCTCTTTGGGTGTGTAAAACAATGATGGAGATAATAATATTTTCTTCACTGATATCAATATTATCAGGCATGTTTGGTTCCAAATTAATTGGTTTGACAATTATATATATACACACTATTATAGATTTGATTTTCCTCGACGAGGCCCTCAATAGTTTTTAGACGGACCATAAGTGATCGTGCCCGGAAAAACCGGTCCCGAAGGACCGGCTGTTGGACCGTACGGGATAATACATTATTCTATGCGGTCCACTTAAGTGACCGCACGAGCATTATCCCGTATGGCCCACCTAACAACCCGCATGGGATAATGGTGTATTATTCCCTACGATCCACTTAAGGACTGGCACGGGATAATGCATTTTCCCGTGCGGACCGTTAAGTGGACCACACGTGATGATGCACTATAAAACAGCTGCCTAACATGACAATGCCACATTTAACATGGTATTTCTCTCTCCAAACAGACAATTATAGGGGGAAGGTTTTCAACTTGAATTCTTTAATTGAAATAAATACAAAAGGCACCATACTTGATCTTCTCTTCCATTTGTTTCCATTTTTAAAAAAATTTATTGGTTGAATGCGAAGATATTTGAACTTTTTTAACTTGGTTTCTCTCTCCAAAAATATGCAATTTGGTTTTAGACTTGAAATCTTCGATTGACATCAATATAAAAGGTAACGTGCTTGATCATCTCTTTCATTTGCTTCCGTTTTTGTAAAATTTCATTGGTTAAATGCAAAGATATTTAAACTTGTTTGAGTTGTCATTTTGAGCTATTTTTGTAATTTTTAGGTCAAATATTTTGTTTATTATTGAATCATTTTTTGGTAACTAATATTGTCTTAGTATTATTATTTGCTGTGAATGAGGTTTTATTTATAAAGTAGGATTTAAGTTTAATTTGTTTATTTAGAAAACACCGGTAATATAATATTAATTTATGCTATGATTTTTTTAGATGAATCAGACATAGATGTATGAGACACGGAGAACTCATCCGGTGTTCATGAGAGAAGCATCAACATTTATTGATAAGGCTAAGGCACACGCTTTGAGGGAGAATAGGAAGGATATTTTTTATCCTTACATGGATTGCAAGAATCAGAAGATGTGGAAAGATCCGAATGTAATTCTCGGACACATAATTCAGCGTGGATTTGTGAAGAAATACACAGTTTGGAATTATCACGAGGAAGTCGCCCCTCCTGAAGATATTCCTAATATTTGGTTCGATGAGACAGAGAATTTTATAATTGAGGACATATCCCACGGGTGATTTTTGCGGCTCTGGTTTTGACGATGCAGAGGTTGATATTGATCTTGATCTTGAGGATATGTTGCAGCACGCTGAACCAGAGGTCCTAACAGATAAAGCAAGAGATTTAAACAATTGGGAGGCGTTGCAGAAATCAACGAAAGATCTTTTGTACGATCAGTCAAAGGGATGTGACATGGATTATACAGTGTTGCGGTTGGTGCTAGAACTTCTTAGATTGAAGGCCAGGCACAGATAGTCTGATACTAGTTTCAACGACTTGATGTGTCTCCTAAGAGCTATGCTTCCTAAGCCTAACTTGTTGCCAACTAACACCTATCAAGCCAAGAAACTGATATGTCCATTATCACTTGATGTGAAAAAGATCCATGCATGTATTAATCACTGTGTACTTTATCACAAGGAATACGCTGACTTGGAGAAGTGTCCAACTTGTGGGGCGAGTAGATAAAAAAGGATAACAGTCCCACCGATAGTGATGTTGCCGAACCAAATGCATTGGTCAAACCAGGAAAAAAGATTTCGGCCATAGTGATGTGGACGGAAGAGAAGGACGCAAGATGTCTTTTTATTTCGTTGTTAGTCATTTATATATAACTTTGAAAGCAAGGATGTCTTCAACTTTGTGTACCACTGGACCTTGATTAAGAAATAGTATCAGATAGACATTTAGTTTAAGTTAATTTAATTTCATCAAACTAAGTCAAAAATATAATGAAAATAGATATTGACTTACGATACTTTAAACCGATTAGAAATTTGGTAAAAGTTTATAATATTTACGACTCGGATATAATTAGTTAGAAAAGTATATTGATGAATAGGATAAGTAGAATGTTATCATCAACAGACATATGAACCCTTGCATCTTCTTATAATTTACTTAGCCCAGTTGACTACGGTCAAACATCATAGCCAATGGGGCCTGATGTAGCCTCTGGGACCTGTCTGTGATTTACCACAAATATGGGACTAAACTATAAAATTGCCAAAAGCTATAGGATGTCGTCTTCCTTCCGTCCTCACCCGAAAGGTGACAGCGCTCGGCCATGCCTTCGGCCGCCGGCGATAGGAGGACGTCAGGGAGGCATCCTGCTTCACAGGCGCTTCTCTCCCTTGTTCGACGGCGGCGTGCTAGCTCACGCGTGCAGCGTGTGCTCGGTCGCCGCTCAGGGCAATGCACAGCGAGGCAGGAGGCGCATGAGTTGGGCTCGCTTGAGGTGAGGAAAGCAAGGCAACAATGGAGCGAGAGGTTATACGGATCGGAAATTTTATAGATTTGGATGAAAAAATAATCTGATGATCGAAAAATTATAGATTTTTAAGTAGTTAAGATAAGCTCTATCGTACGTATAACTAGATTTTTTTTAAAATAGTCAGGCAGACTGCGGATTAATTTTGAAAAAACTCAAGGGGTTTTCTACGAAATAGCCAGGCAGAATAAAATTTTGGGTGGAAACACTACTTGCTTTATAGATAGTTATAGATGTGATGAATTTAAATTATTAAAGTTAATTTGTGATTTATAAAAAGAGGATCTTTCCGTGCGGATGGCTTAACGGCCCGCACTGGAAAATCATCTTTCTGTGCCGGCCGCTTAAATCGCCCGCACAGGAAAATCATCTTTCCGTGTGGCGGTTTAAGCGACCCGCACGGAAAGATGATTTGCCGTGTGGGCCGTTAAGCCACCCACACGAAAAGATCGTGGCCTATATATACTCGCGCGTAGGCTCCCAAATTTTTCTAAGTCACCAGGCGAAATTCCAAACAACCACCGCGTCGTCAGGCTGCCGAAATCTAGCACCGCCATCATATCTCCACCCTGTTCGCCGCTGCGCCGCTAGATCTAGCGCCGCCGCCGTCGCCGCCCTGCGCGTCGCCAGATCTAGCACCAGCGCCGCCGCTCAACCCTAACCCCCGCCATCGCCGGCCTCAAGACGCCGCCGTCTGCCACTTCACCGACCTCACCACCGTCGTCCTCCCCTTCACCGCGCCCCATCCCCCTCTCTCTCCCATCGTCGGCCTCAAGACGCCGCCGTCTGCGCCGGCCCCTTCACCAACCTCACCAGCCGCCGGGTCCGCCTCTTCACCGACCTCGCAGCCTGCGCCCCTCGGTGAGACCGCTGCGCCTCCGGCCTCGACGCCCTCACCGACGACACCCCGGACGCAACCTTTGGCTCCGACGCCCTCACCGCACCGCATCCTCACCGTGAGCAATAGGTGCATATATTTGTGCATATATTTTTTGAATGAAATTTTTTATTGTTGTGATGGATTTGGAATGGATGCATATGCCGTGATGGATGATTTGTTGAGAAAATCTTGAATGGATGCCATGATATTGTGATATCATGGATGCATTGTTAATATTGTGGGTGCCATGATATTTTTAATGAATGAATGGACTGTTAATAAATTTTGAATGAATGAGGAAATAATATAATTAAATATCTTTTTTTCTCGTGCGAAATATATATATATACATGCATCTTAATCGACCGATAATATTACTGAGAGAGAGGAGATGAGAGAGAGAGGAGAGGAGAGAGAGAGGACAGAGAGGAGAGAGGGTGATCAGAGAGGACACTAGATAGAGCTTTGCACATAAAATAATGGGCACGGGAGACAATCTTTTCATGCGGTCGACTTAACGAACCGCACGGGAAGCTCGATTATCCCGTGCGGTCAGGTAAAATGGACCGCACGGGATAATCGATCTTCCCGTGCGGGTCGCTTAAGCCGATTGCACGAGATAATCGATCTTCCTGTGCAGTTGGGCCGCCCGCACGCGAAAATGGTCTTTTCCTAGACCTTCTCGCGTGTGGGTAAGGCTTCCGCACGGGAAGATGCCTTTTGACCCGCACGAAAAAATCATTTCTCCAATAACTATATATATATATATATATATATATATATATATATATATATATATATATATATACACGCGCGCGCACATTAGTTTTTTTACTGCGCTGCAATATATGATAATTAAGTATAATTGGTTTATTTGTACACAGGATGATTTAGATTATATTTTGCACTACATATCCAGCTGGGAAAAGCTCCCTAGCTAGGGAAAAGTACTCGGTAGTAAAACCCAATTTTTTTTACCGGACTCACATGGACTTTACCACTGCCGACACTCTATAAGCCAAAGATATGTTAAGAAACAAGACAAAAAAATCAATGAAAAATAGCAATTTAGATATGCAAGTATTATCCAAGAACAATATATTTTGAACGAACTGACGTGCGTTTATTTTATTTAATAGAGTAGAAGAAAAAATTTTACAAGTATGAAAAGGAAAGAAAAACTGTACAGGAAAATACAAGGGAGCGCCTATGGTAAGAGGTGACGATAAATGAAGTTTCGGCACACCTTTCACACTCCTACAAACAAACTTTTCACAGACAGCCAATATTAGTTTTTGCAGGCGTGTGGAGCAACTGCTTTGCTCTAGGTGCATGTAAAATCACCATTTTCACGTGAGGGTGCCACAACTGCACGAAAACAAAATTTTGCTGGCGGGCATGTTAAGATGCCCAACTGCAAAGAGTTTTGTATGAAAAGTTAAAAAAAACAAAAATAAATCTAGAAACCCTAGCGATCATCGACGTGGCTGCTGGCAAGTCACAGTCATTATCGCCATATGGCAGAGCCACGACTAGAGCAAGGAGCGATCATCGGATCCGTCTCGGCTCCTTCTCCTTCAGCACCCGATCCGCCTCCTCCTCCATCGTGCCACCCCTTGCTTGTCTTCAATCGTTGCTCAAGGGCGGATACACCCCTCCCATGGCCACCATTGGTGGATACACCGCTCAATATCCCACAGGTGGCAGATCCGTACTTCTCAAGGCCGCTACTAGAGGATCTGTTGCACCGGTGGCCACAGGCGGCAGATCCTTCGCTGCCATGGCCGTTGCCGCTGCATGATGCTCGTCGCCGCCGACACCCAAAGCCTGCCATCGCTGCCCAAAGTGTCAATCCTCCAAAGAAGGGGGAGAGGGAAGGGGAAGGGACACTAGTGCACACAAACCCCCATAGGTGCCAGTTTGGAATCAGCTGGCACCAATTTGTCAAAACCTTTGCTCCCGGGCGTAGGTGTCGATTCCAGAACCGACTCCTATAGAGATTATAGGTGCCAGTTTGTAACCCACAACTGACACCTATAATATTTAATAAAATAAAAAAAGAGTCGATGGAGCTACCTTCGCCTGATCTGGTGGCCTCCGTCGGCTGCCACCTTGCCGGTGCCGGCCTTCTCCACCACTGCCACCATCATTGCATCCGGAGGAGAAGGGGGAAAGGGGAAAGGAGGACGGAGAGGAGAAAGGGCCCCTGGGAGAGAGGGGGCCAGCGAGCCTCCACCACCACCAGCGCCGCCACCTCGCCCAGCCTCCACATCGGCCTTCTCCGCGGGCGCTGCCATCATTGGATATCTGGAGGAGGAGAAGGAAGGAAGGGAAAGACGGACAGAGAGGAGGAGGGAGGGCCCCCAGGAGAGAGAGGGGGCCGGCGAGCCTCCTCCACCATCGCCGCCACCACCTCGCCTGGCCTCCACGTCGGCCTTCTCCACCGCAACCACCATAACCAGATCTGGAGGAGGAAAAGTGGGAGGATGGATGGAGAGGAGGAAGGGCACTCCCGGCCACCGGCACCACCTTGTCTGGCCTCCACGCCGGCCTTCTCCATCATCGTTGTAGCCGCCGGATCTCGAGGAGAAGGGGATAGGCGGACGAAGAGGAGGGATGGCCATCGGGAGAGAGAGAGGGGGAAGCGGCGAGCCTCCTCCACCACCGCCACCGCCACCGCCGTCTGAATTGGAAGAGGAGAAGGTGGGGAGGTGGATGTAGGGAAGGAGGGGAAGTGGGATGTCAGTAGACAGGAGAAAGACGAAGAGGAGTATGCTAGAGAGACAGGAGGGAGGCTGGGTGTGGGCAAGGAGATAAGGGTGGGAGCTTGGGGGCATTGGCTTGGTTCGGCTTGGCTCGGGTGCCGGTTTTTAAAAAACCAGCACATATATAGTTTATTATAGGTATCTGTTTTTTCAAAAATAGGTATCTATACGTGTCAGTTTTATCTGGAACCGGCACCTATACTATAGGTATCGGTTTTTATCTATATTTTTTTATAGATATGAGAATCAGTAATAAGTGCCGGTTTTAAATAAACTGGCACCTATAAGCCGGTACCTATAAGGTGTTATATTTCTTTGCTATTACCCACGGCGGTGGTGTTGAGAGTCCCACATGTAGAAATATCCATGTTTTTACAGGTGAGTCTCTTAGTACCCTGTTTGTGAAAATCATGTTTTTTTCATAGGTTAGTTTTTAATAGGTCCGCCTGTAAAAATAGGACCGTATATAAAAATCGCTTTTCACGTGTGAATCTCGACGGGGAGCCTTATTCAGTATCACAGGCGGATCTTTTTATGTTCGACCGTAACAATGGAAGGAGGTGTCTGGAAAAATAGTTCTTGTAGTAGTGTCACATTTGCAATCGTTTCGCAGCACTCATGCACTGTCGTGCTTGGCTTTCAAGCAGCAAGGATCTAACTTTTTTTGTGTATCTACATAAGGACATAAGGTGTTGTTAGGCCATCTCTGGACCGCGAGAGCTTATCCGATGTTTTCACTCTATTTTCTATGACCAACAAGCAAATGACCAGAGGAATTTCCTTTGGTATTCACGGCTTACTATTTTATCAGATAGGTCAAAGATGTAATAAAATAAATACTATTAATGTATCTTTGACTTATCTAATAAAATAATAAAAAATTCAAAAATGTAAAATTTGGTATTAATATGTAGAACAATTTGAACGATTCGGATTTTCAATTTGAGTTTTTAAATTAGAGATTCGGTTATGTCACATGGGATGGGGCTGTACGACGCGCCACACAGTAGCCCATCTCTATTTATGTATATAAACAAAACTAACAAGCATTTATAAAAGCTAACTTAGGTTTGCACCCAGTGGTAGCTAGTTTCAGAACATGACAGTATCATCATTAAGTGTCACACGTACGAAAACGAAAAAGCAAATTAAGGTGTGTATGTACAGTACTGTTTGGACTATTTCATACTACCATGGATATACTATAATTTGTCTATATGTGCTTGTGTCATTACGAGTAAGCTGATCTGCTCTGGCGATGACGAGGAAGGCACACAGAGTAAGAAAAGGCTTTTGTAGACAAGAATGGTCGGCCCAGGTTTTTCTGTTGGGATGGGTAGGAAGGACAAGGGTTTTTCATTTCGCGCACGTCTACCGTGTCGTCCTTTCACGATAGCATGGTTTTTATATGAAAATCATAAAAACCGTGGCGAAGTGAATAGTAGACGATTTTAAATTTGAACCAATTTCAAAATATTTCGTCGCGCCGTGATTTTCGTCCAAACCGCACGAAAACCGTGTCAAAATTGCAATAACCGCGAAAACCATGCCCAAATGAACACGACGCAATTTAAATTCGAAACAAATTCAAATCAGTATCGTGCCACGGTTTTCGCTCAAACCGCGTCACCTACCGCGGTTTCCACAATGGACAGAGCGATTTTTATAAAAAAATAAATATATTTTTGTGATTAAATGAATTTTTTCAAATCTTTAAATCCGTACGAAATTTTTCAAACCAAACCGTAGCTCCCGTGCCGCACCCACGTACGGCCGAAAACTACGAAAATCATGGTGGTTTTCGCGGTTTTGATAACCGACAGTCGAACATTCGGACAGAATGATATACATTATTTTTGTTAGGATTAGATAGGTATATGTTACCCTGAAGAGGTTTTTTCGATTTTATGTTTTTAAAAGGTTAAGGTTAAATTTTTACAACTTTAATTATTAATTACTTTAAAAATATTTGGTTTGATGATAATAGGATACCGTAGATAGATTTATCTTACAAAATATTATAAAAATAAAATTATATTTATCATATATATTATAATAGAAAAAATATAGAGAAAACAAACCGTGTCATTAACTCATTATAAACCGGACGAAGTAACGGTAGTAGTAGGTCGCTAGTTTTCCCTGATGACTAAGATAAAAGAGTGTTTGGATGAAGGGTCTAAACTTTTTATTTTGATGTTTAAACATTAATTTAAATGACTAAATATAAATTAATTATAAAAACAATTATATAATCATATCGTAAGACGAATCTATTAAGCCTAATTAATCTATAATTAACAAATATTTACTTGTAGCATTACATCGTCAAATCATGACGTAATTAGGTTCGTTAGATTCGTCTCGCGAATTAGCCTTTGACTATAAATGAGTTTTATAAATAATTTATATTTAATATTTTTAAAATAGTATCTAAAAATTTAACATTACTATAAAATTTAGTCCTGTAAACAAATAACGCTAAAATCTCATCCCTTTCTTTTTCATTGAAATTACAAAAAAAGTCTCATGATTGCCTACTCTTGTTGTTTATGGATCATCTGTGCACAGGCAACTAGTAGCCTGCCTCCACACTTTTATGTGCTCACTTAGTTTAAGGCATGACAATGGTGCTACCAACAAAATATGAAACTAGTTTTTGTCATTTACCCAAACTTTTGATTTTCAGTTTGAATTCAATTGGTACCTTTCTGTTAATTTACATTAAGTTGGAGACTAAAGCTTTGAAATCCATTGGCCAACAAGAAAATCATAAACATCCAAATGGAAAAAAAGGCAGTTCTCAAAATTGTTGGAAACTCTGTTTTTTAAAATACAAAAGTTGAGTGCAGCACTCTTTGCATGCAGGATCTATATATATCCATAGTTTGGTCACATGTTTCCCTGTTAATATAGAAAATATATATGGTATTTTCTAGGAAAAACACAAATTAGTGGCATCTGCTAGTTTATTTTGATTGTTCTCCCCGATGTAGTGATATAGTTATATACTCCATCCGTCCTCTGTCTCAAAGTAGTAGCTGTTTGCAAATTGGCTATATTTAATTCTACCGTTCTAAAATTAAAAATGGGTTAGATATATATTGTCCCATTTTCCTTTTAAGAAAAGGGGATGTTTTTCAGGATTTTTTTTCAAAGTGGTGTAGAGGTAAAAATAAAGATGCTTTATCAAATAAAATGAAGTGAAAATTATTACTTTGTTGCTCACTAAAAAAAGTTTGTAACGAAGAGTGATATTTGGGAAGCTCAAGATTCTACAAAGCGCCCTTTGAATAGTTATAGTTAACTCGTGAGAATATGGAAAAACTAGTTTTCTTAACTTGTTATACCTTTTATAGATTGTTTATTTTCTAAATTCTAAATTCTTATAATTCTACACTGTGTGGGAAGCTGGAGGTTTAGGGAGAAGTTATACTCGTAAACGGAGATGATAGAAAATGAACTTAAGCTTAAGGTGGGAAGGGAAGAGCAAAGTCGTGGTCATGTCCACATCATCCTACCGTCCAAAGTGGATCGAACGAATGTCATCGGTGGGACCCCACACACGTACCCCACGACATCCCAGTCAGCACGTGAACGTGTCAAACGCAGCCCTGACGATTTTGTCTCCTTTTTTCTCTGACGAAAGAAGAACACTAGCTAGTAATGTCAAATTAATTTCTTTCTTGCTTCGTGTCCAGTAAACTGACCATGCTGTCCAGTAAAGTCCTTTTCTTTTCAGCGCTCTCTCGATCATGTCTCATCTCGCCACTCTATCGATTATTTGCTACTTTAGAGAAAACGTAAAAGGGAATGTTAATGATGATAATAATGTTACTTGTACATCTGATTTATAGTATGCACGACCACCGTTTTGCTGCACGTAAGACGTAGCACCGTTAGCTTTTGGTCTTTCGAAGTAATCAGTGATATACACTTGTGCCCCCAGAGATAATCAATGATTTATTTCAAGCGATTATTAATAGACAGAAAAAACCATGGTTACGTGCATGTATATATCACTGTTATTTCACATTTAATTAAGCCTTTCATAGTGCTTAATTAAAAACGTAGCATATTAAGAAAAAATCAATGGTTTTTTGCAAATATCTTTGTGTTACTATAATACTTGTGCACAGTAATAACATATACTTGCGAAAGTATTTGCGAAAATTTATGGTGATTGCACTCTAAGTAAAAAATTTGTTAACATTGAGTGTATTTTAATTATAACACACTCCGTATGTCTTTTATATATATATATATATATATATATATATATATATATATATATATATATATATATATATATTTTATGTGTGCGCGCGCACTCATCCGTGTGGCGTGGCGAATCTCAATTTGAAAACTCAAATTGAAAATTCGAACCGTTCAAATTATTCTACATATTAATATTGTCTTGTATACCAAATTTATATTTTTTTGAATTTTTACTATTTTATCGGATAGGTCAAAATGCAATAAAATAGATACTCCGAAATCGTTGGATTATTGCATCTTTGACTTATCGATAAAATAGTAAAAAAATTCAAAAAATGTAAAATTTGGTATACAAGGCGATATTAATATGTAGAACAATTTGAACGGTTCGGATTTTCAATTTGAGTTTTCAAATTAGAGATTCGACCACGCCACATGATGAATGCAATTTATGCCACACAAGAATCATCTCTATACTATATATATATATATATATATATATATATATATATAAGTATATGACATTAAAAGAAACGACTCCCATTTACCCGCCAAAATAGGCCCTTGCTGGTTCATGCATGCAGGTTTGAGCCGTACTGTGAACACACTATAGGTAGTTAATTATGTGCCAAAATCATGCTACTATTAGATATATACTCCTAATATATTTAATTATTTCTTTTTGATCTGCTAGATTCGGTTGAAGCTGATGACGATTTTATTAACTAAACAACTTGAAGAGGACAAGACGTCAAGATATGGTTATTAATTAACTATACTCCTATATGGATAAACATGGGGCAAATTAAGTAGGATTACATAGTTGTATATAGTATATATGTTTGCCGTGTGGCATACGTGTGAATCGGGAGCCAATCATTAAAGCTGCTGGATGTGTGTGGTGCATGGATGACCTTGGTTAGTATTACTAATTACTACTAAATAGTAATAATTGACCTATATATTAGTCAACTACACAATATATAAAACCACCACAAATATTTTTTCATACACCAGGTGTATGACACAATGACTAATTGTCGCCATCATGTGATAATTAGTACTGTGTGAATGGCAAACCCCAGGAATACTACTCTAGATCATATATATATATATATATATATATATATATATATATATATATATATATATATATATATATACACACACACACACCCATACTAGCAACTATGCTCGTGCATTGCAACGGGTAAAATCGGGGCGCGACGTGGATGGGACGGGAGGGAGGGACGCAGGCGCAGCGTGGGAGCTCCGAGCAGCGACTGGAGGGATGGGCGCAGGCGCGCCGCGGGGTACGACACGGATGGGGACGGGCAGGAGGGGCGCAGGAGGTCTTTTTTTCATCCAAGCCTTCTCTTTCTTTTCAGCATTAGAATTACGGGTTAATTTTGTAAACACTTAAGGAGTTTTCTAGAAAATAATCAGGCGGACGAAAATTTTGGGTAGAAACACTACTTGCTTTATATATAGTTATAGATATATATATAAATATATATACTTTGTATGCATACGTACTTATACAAAGTGTATACACAAAGGTTGAATAGTAGCCTGTTAAAAAGCCCGATTTGGTGTGTAAACGAATTGGGCCGACCTGCTAAATAATAAAGCCTATAAAACATACAAAAGAGAGTCTGAAAACGTGTAGCCAAATTTGATAATGGGCCGAATTGATCGCATAGGCTAGGCCGAAAAAGAAAATTCCCAGAACAACCAATGAGCCGAAAACAAAAGTGATCGCATACATAGTGGGCTGTGCGCCTGGTTGTCCATTAGGGATTTTGGGCGTGGTTCATGTTGGGCGCGAGATGGCCTTGGAATTGGATCAAATCTGAGATGGATCGCTGCTTGGGCCGCGACCCTCCACTTTAGAAAAACTCAAGGGTTTTTTACAAAATAGTCAGACAGAACAAAAATTTTGGATGAAAATATTACTTGCTTTATATAGGTTATATATATATATAAATCACATGCACTGTCTACAGATGCATGACTAATAATTTGTACTCTTCCTTGGAAGAAAAAAACTATATTACTCTGAAACAACGTATGTGTCCACGCATGTTAATTTATAAGATTTATATAAGTCCTGGTCAAGAGTAGATATTAAAAGGAGATTAATTTGTACATAATATGTTGTTTTCCAGAAAGTTACTTGAGCGTATATCCTCTATTTTTTACACAATTACAACCCATTAGATACAATTATCCTATAAAAGATGTATTGTGAAGCCATCTTTTATATGTGTGAAGCCATGGCTTTAAAAAACTAGTAGACGTGTATCCATCAACAGCGAGGTGGTTATAATGATTTTATCAATTTTAAGATATATCGGTTTAAAAATGTTAAGGATATAGCATGTATGTTTGTGGTTATAGCAGGCTGAGGGTGGGCACGTAACATGAGCCTATGTGTCTGTACCGTGTGTTTAAAAAAGAAGAAGAAAAAGCTGATCCAATAGATTTGATCTGTGCGGTCCCTGGCCATTCTTGCTTGTCGATATTCACTAGAGCAACACGGGAGGGTGTCAACTAGTTATTAGTTAATTAGCAATAAACTCTTTCTTGATACGTTTTGTTGCTGTTGCTTCGTACATAAATAACTGGAACACACATGAAAATTAGCTTTGGCTCAGCCTCTTCGGTTACATCGACCATTATTGCCAAAAGTGAGGGGACATGACCAAACAGTACACAAATGATATCTTGTGCCGACTTCCAACACACAGTGCATGCATACAACAGTTTGTTAATTTCCTTGTGAGACATCAATATCTAAGTGATTGTCATGCTTGATTATATGCCTTCTTTTCCTCATGTAACCAAGACAATGAGGCCATGCCTGCTCTAGTAGTGAGGAATCACACCCAGCTAACATATACATGCGTTTATTGGCTGTTAGAGTGTCCACCTCTAGCTAGGATGGAGTATATATATAGTGTTTCAAGCAATGTACATGATGGGGTCCGGTCAGTGTCTCATGATCATCCCAACAAACTTGAAGATGAAATAATGTATGAAGGAGAGAATGTTCATCTAAAAAGTTTGAAAGTGGTTGATGAATAAGGATTTGATGATCATGGCGCAATGACATCGCTGCAGGATATATAGCAACCATTGCTTTGATTAATTTAAGACATGCATGCATGTTTATTGGTTGTTTACATTTGATAGTGTAGTGACAACAGGTGAGGTCTTGTCTTTAATTTTCCACAAACTCATAATTTTTTCTTTTTTATAAAATGTTTGTGTTTGGAGGGACGTCTATCTCGTTTTCTTTGTCGTCACAAGGAAATTTGGGTTCTTTTCTGAACTTGTATTGTGCAGCAAAGTTGTTGTGGCAGAAAAATCCAGTGATTGTACAAATGCGAAGCTGGAGTGTATCTAATAAAGTAACTTATTGGACCAAATAAAAAAAGGAACTTCGATCAATTGTATAAAAAACAGTCCGACACTCTTATATCATGAAAACTAGCAAAAGAAAAACAAACAGAAGAAGAAACAAAAATGATGAATTGCTCACACATATGCATGCTGGGGGTAGGTAAACTAAAATCTGATTGATGAGATGGATGAAATGTGACCTGATCTGACCCCCATCATTAAAAAGGTAGTTACAATATGAGCTAATCACTCCCCTGTCCCACGTCAAATAGACCTTTCCACTACATTGGCCTTATTCAACAAAGTCCCATGTGGAAAGCAATTAGATGGTGTGGAAAGATGGCAAAGGCCTATCTACAACAGGAACAATATATACTATATATTTATACTGTATATATGATCAATTAATCTTTTCTTGGTAATAAGTAGGAACCTAATAATAAGTAGGAAAAGAAAGTTACTTTGGAGTAGTCACCATGCATATAGAGCTTATTAGGTGTGTGACTGGTAAATGGTTGGGTGAGTGGAGGATGAGTGTTGTTGGCACAATAACACCCACCCTCTAGGTAGCTTCCTTGCATGTAAAAGAATAAATTCCACTAACTTTCCACTAGCCAACTAAATGCATGTAACAGTCCAATCAACTCTTAATTAATTTACATAGAAGATTTGTTAATAATTAAATTGTATCTAGCAGTAAACTATATATAATATATATTATTGACAAATAAAGTCGGTAGCCAGGAGCCGGAAAAAATATGATGCACAATAAATTGAACAGAAGGGGCCAATAGCTAGAGCTAGCGTGCAGAATAGAATAGATTTAACAGTCCAATCAATATATACATAATATCCAGTGAAAGACTAATTCATTTTGTGGTAGTAAATTGCTTGGTATTCGCAATTAAATGTGCAGGTAGGATGAAGAACAGAAGTGTTCATTCACACTAGCTATATGGTCAGGGGGATATGCATGCTAGCTGAAGTTATTCCTATATCCACTATCAAGTAGTAGTTAATTAATTAGGAACAAATTAATTAGCAAGATATAAGAAGAAAGAAAGGAAGCTAAGCATGCATCCCATATATATATATATAATTAATAGGATATATATATACTTATAGCAGAAATGAAAAATAAAATCCTAGTAGTTGCTGGAGGATAGCATGCACTTTTTCTTATTTGTCAACCTTGGCAAGTCAGAAATGCATTATTGTGCCTCATCACTAGCTAATATCTATTTGTTTTGTTTTGTTTTTGTTTGGTCTCCTCTCTGCTTCTCTTTAGTACTTAGTTATGTGCCTTGCCCTTGCCTCCTCTCCTATATGTATGGGTCTCCATGCCCCCATTCTCCCTCCTCTTCTTCTTCTTCCTCCTCATCTCACATCTCTCTCTCTCTCGCTAGCGCCTAGCAGTAGCACACAAGAGAGTGAGAGAGACCATAGCTAGTCTGTTGCTGCATGGCGCAAGATGAGGACGTGGGTCTAGCTCTGGGCCTCTCCCTTGGCTCCGGCGGCCACAGCCAGAGAGAACCGCCGTCGCCGGCGTCGTTGTCGCAGGCGACGTGCACGCTGGAGCCGTCCCTGACACTCAGCCTCCCGGCTGCTGCATCAGACAGCGGCCTGACGACGACGACGACGACGATGCCAGCAGCAGTACTGGTCGCCGCCGCCGTGAAGGTGAAGAGGGAGCTCCGGGCGCAAGAGGAGGAGGAGGAGTACGAGTACGAGAGGGCGCTTTACTCGGTGCAGGCGTCGTCGGCGGTGGACGACGACGAGGGCTGCAACAGCCGGAAGAAGCTGAGGCTGACCAAGGACCAGTCGGCTCTGCTGGAGGATCGCTTCAAGGAGCATACCACACTCAACCCTGTAACTACTCTCTCCTCACTCAACCACTAGCTAACCACTCCTTCCTTTAGTTTCTTTTCTTTCATCCTGAACTTAATTAATTACTTCTACTTTCTTATAACTCAACTATAATAATTTAATTATTAGCACATAACATAGTAAAGTTAATTTACAATTTCTTTTTTAAAAAAAAGCTAGAGAGAAGCTAGAAAATTAACAGCTAGCAGCTGGTAATCAATTTCAGTTTAGCAAAACTAGAATAAATAGATCACTATAGCCGATATTATGTATGTTCAATACATTTTTTCACTAGGGTATAACAAAGAAAGAAAGATTTTTGTTGTTGTTGGGTTTGTGGGTTGATATATTAATTGAATGGTGCATGCAGAAGCAAAAGGTTGCTTTGGCGAAGCAGCTAAACCTGAGGCCCAGGCAAGTGGAGGTGTGGTTCCAGAACAGAAGAGCCAGGTGTACTTCACCTCTAACTCTCTATCCACTTCCTTCCATCCTTGTGATTTGTCTATTCGTTTTTCTTTTTTTTCCCATCATTTATTCACATGTAGGAGTAGATCTTTTCACTTTGTAACGTACCAAAGTTATTGTTTACATTTATTCACATGAATATATAGGAGCTTATTGTTTTTGTTTTGTTATGCAAAGAAGAAGAAAAAGTAAAATTGACAAGGTGAAGTGCAGGACGAAGCTGAAGCAGACGGAGGTAGATTGCGAGCTTCTGAAGCGCTGCTGCGAGACGCTGACGGAGGAGAACCGCCGCCTCCATCGCGAGCTCCAGCAACTCAGGGCGCTCAGCCATCCCGGTCCCGGATTCTTCATGGCCACCACCCTCCCCGCCGCCACGCTCTCCATCTGCCCCTCCTGCGACCGCCTCGCCGCCGCCGCCGCCGCCGCCGCCGCCGCCGCCGCCGCCGGAGCTTCCCCCACCGACCGCACCAACAACGTCAAGCCACCCGCCCCTCGCTTCTTCACCCCTTTCGCCAACTCCGCCGCCTGCTAATTAATCCTCTCTCTGCATGCCAGCAGCTTAATTAACTAGCAACCAAGATTAATCAATCAATTAATCATCAGTGTGTGTACATATAGTATAGTATATTAATTCTTGCATGCTTGCATCTAGTAGTAAATAGCTAGCTAGCTCGCTCATCAGATGGCTCTCATCCCCTCTGCTTTAATTAGTTAGCTTCATTTTTTCACAAGTTAATTAATGTGTGAGGAGGATGGACTGAGCAATGCCGGTCGCATGTACATGTAGGATCGATACGATCGAGAAATCAAACAGAAATTTAATTAAGGTTATTGGTTTTGCATCTAGCTATAGCTAGCTAGCCACCATAATTCAGCTAGATGTTGCATATGGTTACTGGTGATGAATTTTATTGTCAGGGGAGTTAAAAGAGTGTTGTAGTTAGATGATGACGACATGACACCTTGCTAGCTAGCTCACACATATATATACTGTACTCTGTTACGTGATCCATGTATTATATTGATTTGTTTCAGAAATTATATATCAATGTATATTGATTTGTTTAATTGATTCTTCAGAGATTACATACATGTGTGTGTTGTTTGATGATAAGCATACATATATACAACAGCAGAAAACCTACAAGTAATTAAGGTGTGATTGATTGGTTATATAATTAAAGAGGGAGGCACCAATTACGTGGGAGAAGGCATGAAGGAGGCATGAAGAAGCTAATTAGCTGCTGTTGCTAGCTGGACTAATTGGATAGGAACAGGAACAGGAGGAGGAGGAGTTTGGGTTGGGTACCTGTTCTGTTCAGTAAGGCTGCTAGGTAGTTGAGTGATTTGCTTGCGTCGCAGGGGACACAAACAAACAATGATCTTTCTGCTGAGACTATCATATATATATACATATACATATACTATACACACATATATATATAATGCAAATCATCTATATAATATATATATATCCATCCTTAATAAAATTGATGCATGACCCCGTCACCTACGGCAACAACCGCCTAGCTGCTTATTTGTGTTGTCACGAATCTTCCATGCAATCCCATCATCCACGGATACCTGCAGACCAGATGCCTTGGTCGGTCAAGCAACAGCCAGCTAGCTTCTGCTCATCCCTCCAACACTCCAAACTGTACACCAGCCACTGTTTACTCTTCTGCCGGTCAATCCGATCCGAACAGTACAACATATATAATAAGTCGCCATCGATCAGCTCTGTCCTTAATTCCAAAATAAAATTACCTTTAAAATCTCGACTTATCCTACCTACATGATTTTTATCAATTATTTTCATATGCTGAAACAATCTTAATAAATGTCGGTTAAAAACCGACCATAGATACCGGTTTCTCACCTTACATCAATTGGTCGACACCTTTGCCTCCTTGTACTATAAAGATTCTTTATAGATGTCAGCTCATACTTTATAACCGACACCTACAGTATTCAATGAAATAAAAGAAGGGTCTGATGGAGCCGCCATAGCTGTTGACCATCACCTCGCCCTTCGCATCGGCCTTCTCCACCACCGCCGCCGCTGTCAGATCTGGAGGAGGAGAAGAAGGGGGGAGGTGGACGGAGAGGAGGAGGGAGGGTCACCGACAAAACTCTGGTAACCAACCGTCGCCATCTTGAACGAACTAAAGGCAGGGAAGGACATCGCCGTGACCCGTCGCCGAGCCAACACATAGGTCGTCAACAATCGTGACACCCACGGCTGCCACAGTCCCACCCGCCTCCTCGAACCCTCACCTCAGTCGTTGCCATCTCTGTCGCCAGCAGCTCCGTCTCTTTCTTCCATGCAGGTTGTCGCCTCCTCTGCCGCAGGCATCGTCGCCGCGCTGTGAGCTCCAGACCCCACACCCAAGACAGCGCCGCGAGCAACCTCGTCTAGATCCAGAGAGGGAGAGAAGCCTCGTCATTGCCTTCCTTGCTGTCGCACGGAGATCGGCAGCTAGCTCTGACAACGACGAGGTGGAAGAGGGATGCATGAGGAGAAGGACAGAGAGGAGGAGGAAGGAGAGGTGGATAGAGAGAAGTGCAAGAGAGAGAAGGGGATGGGGTGGACGAGGATAGTGGATAAGGTGGAGGGGTGGTGGGCATGGACTTGGCTCGAGTGTCGGTATCGGTTTTATTTAAAAAACCGATACAAAAATATAGGTATCAGTTTTTATCTAGAACCAGCCCCTATAATATAAGTACATGTTATTTTTTTAAAAAAATTGACACATAGATGTTGGTTTTTATCCATATTTTTTCCTATATAGGTGACAAACGATAATAATTTTAAAACTTACATATGAGCCGATACTTATTATGTGTTTTGCAGTAATGACATTCTACCCCAAACGGGCTATACCACACCAACAACCTAGCTCTAGACTATAATGAGGGATATTTTTTTACTTTGCATCATAACCCTTAATCTCTTCAAAAGGTTCGTGTGTAGCTAAAATATATCTTAGGACGTAGGGAATACTAACTACTATATATATAAATATAAAGGATAGGTGTATAATCAGAAGTAACTAGGTCTCTTTGAAAACTCTTTGAAAAAGAAAAAAAGTTTATTTTACTGTCTCGAACATTTCATTTCATTGATTCGCTTAACACCCTATAAATTATTTTTTCCCTATTTTATATCCCGAGCTATTAAAAACGGACCAACTTAATCTCTAATGGAATTTCTCTCTCTTTTTTATATAAGTCATGTTTTTTATATAAGTCATGTTTTGCAATGAAATTCGGTAGAATTGATAGATGCATTACAACATATACTACCTCTTAGCATTTTTGGGTATTTTTTCACTATTTATATATTGGAAGCACTTAGCCTGATTTAAACATCGGGGTTTTAAATTTTAAGCAAATATGCAAGAAATTTTTTGAAAATATTTTGAAACTTGTAGTATGCTAGTTAAGCTTAAAATATGACTAAAATATGACTTGTATAGAGATAGACGAAGAAGAGAAACTATTAAACAGTAAAATAAATTATTTTAAATAGTTTAGGATTAAAATAAGAAACGATAATTTAGGGTTTAAGTCAACCAATGAAATAGTTCGGGAAAATAAGATGATTTTTTTATTAAAAAAGAGACTACGGGGACAATTATTTGGAAACGAAAATAGACGAGTACATATACGCATATGTTTTGAATCAATCCAGTGGTTAGAAACATTCAGTTAGATCATTATTTTCATGAAAACTTCGTGTTAAATTTTTACATAGTTCCACATGAATGCGAAGTTATGTTGACATGCATCCAGTCACAACATTGATATGTATATATATACTTGTCAGTTAATTGATGGGTATAGTTTAATGGTAGGGTCAGGGTCACATGCTTATGTCGGAGGAATTTTCCGAGCTTTAATTAATTGATCTTAGTAGCTACTCTCTCCATTTCTCAAAATACAAAGTTGTTTTAGTTTCGTTGTAAGTCAAATTTCATCAAATTGGTTAGGTTTATAAAAAACATAGCAATATTTTTAGCACCAACAAATATATTATAAAAATAAACACACTAAAAATATTTTTTAATGCAGCCAAAACCTATTCTTTTATGCAGTTGGTAGGGGTGGATAGCGAGCCGGCTCGGCTCGGCTTAGTTCATTAGGATAACGAGCTGGCTCGGCTCTGGCTCGTTATCGTAACGAGCTAAAAACCCAGCTCGGCTCGGCTCGTTTGAAAGCTCGAGCCGGCTTGTTAGGCTCGTGAGCCGGCGGCGGGAGGCGTGTGCGCGGCGTGCCGCAGTGCCGCGCGTGATGCGGCGCGGCGGCGGGAGGTGTGCCGCGGCGCCGGTGCGGTGTGGCTGTAGCGGGAAACGGGCGCGCGACAGCGACTCGTTATCTCTAACGAGCTTTAAAGCCAGCTCGGCTCGTTAAGAAATTTAGACGAGCCGAGCCAAGCCGAGCCGAGCCTATCACGAGCTGAGCGAGCTAACGAGCCACGAGCTTTTTGTCCACCCCTAGCAGTTGGGGCGCCCGTCTGTCCAAAAAGGTGTGCGAAATTAACAATTTTTCATATGGTGGCACCCTCGCATGCTAAAACCTATTATTCCATGCGAAAACCAGATTTTCGCATGCTGGTGCTTATGTCAGCCACGTGTAAAAATCCAAATCCAAAAAAATAAAAATATCAAAAATTCAAAAACCGAAACCCTAGCTAGCATCGGCCGCCAAGCCTGGTGCCCTCATCATCGAGCCCGGCCACTCTCACCCTTATCCTCCTCATCTCCTCGTCGTTGACGGCATGCCCACCACCCACCGAGCCCGTCCACTCTCGTCGTTGTTGTCGATGACGGCGTGGATCCGATCGTTGCGGCGCCGACGGCGACGACTAGATCCCTTCGCCCGCAGAGCCCGTCTCCCGCACCTCCTCTTCCCGTTGGTGGTGACGGCCCACTCGTCGAGCCCGTGCCTACTCTCATCGGCGACGTGGATTCGGCGGTCACGGGGCAGACGACAGTGGATCCGACCACCGCGGGGCCGCTAGATCCCGCTGCCCGTTGAGCCTGTCTCTTGCCCTGCTCCTCCTCCTCCCATCGTCGGCGATGGTTCACCCACCGCCCGCTCCTGTCCTTCTCCTCCTCCACCCGTAGTTGGCGGCAGCTCACCCACCGAGGCCGATGCCGCTCGCCGTCGGTAGCTCGCCCTTCTTTATGTAGAGAAGGAAGAGAGATAGGAAAGAAAAAGAGAGAGGAGAGGATAGGAGAGGAGAGGAGGAGAGGAGAGAAAGAGAGAGGAAGAGGTGAGAGGAGGGGAGAGGAAGAGAGAGAGGAGAGGAGATGAAAAAAGTTTAAAGTGTTACGAGGAAAAAGAGAGAGAAAGGGAAAAAATCTATAACGGGAAAAAAGTATTTTTCATGCGGATCACTTAAGAGACCCGCACGTGGTCCTTTAAGAGAACCGATAGGCGTTCGCCTGTGAAAATAGAGTTTTTGCATGCAGGTCTTTTAAGGAGCCGTATATGAAAATGAAGGTTGATTTTTACAGGCGCGACCAATTTCGGATCGTCTGCAATCTATAGGTAGGGTACTCGTGAAGGAAAATTGTTTATGTAGCAGTGATATTTAACAGTAGGTTTAATAAAATTAAAAGGAAAATTGTTTATGTAGCAGTGATATTTAACAGTAGGTTTAATAAAATTAATTTGATATTTTAGATGTTGTCATGTGTTTCTCTATACATTTGATAAAACTCAAAGTACTTTTAACTTTGAACAAAATCAAAACACAAGCACGAAGGTTATTATGAACTGAGCACACAGCTCAACTAGTTGTCTCTTCTGATGTAACCTAATTATACTCAAGTCGTAGATTTTGCATATGTACTCTTTTTACAGCTTTTTATTACGAGTAATATAATTATTTTTTATTGATATGCGGTTTATATATCGATAACGAGCTGATACGATGACTTGGTTAATTTTACGATACGTTGGAGCATGGGTATTAAACGTGCATGTCTTCACTTTATTCTTTTTAAGAAAATAAAAAGTCTGAAGGTCGTTACTATTAAAAAAAAGAAAAGTCTGAAGGACGTCACAATTAGCGGCACAACGTTGTCTACATGTGGTTAGAAAATAAGCTGCTGGCTTATGGGCACAGTAATTAAAGAAGGAATGACTGAAGATGGACTAGTCCAAGGTAGGAAATGATGGATAAGTTGTCCAATCCGCTACCAAAGAAACGATCTTTGATTGAAGCACCAAAATCTTCTAGTTAAAGTTGTACCTGAAACTAAAAAATATTTTTAGTCCCGGTTTAAAAAGTCAATAGCTCTTTAGAACCTTTAGTCTCGGTTCGTGGCTCTAACCGGGACTAAAGATTATCTTTAGTCTCGGTTCAAATCCTGTCAAAACTTGTCAGGACGCCGAGGGTCTTTAGTCCTGGTTAGTAACAAAACTGAAGGAGGAAGAAGTATAAAAGAACTCTATCTTTAGTCACGGTTCATGTTACCAACCGACACTAAAGATCAAAATTATCTTTAGTCTCGGTTGGTAATACCAACCGGGACTAAAGATCCTATTTTTAGTCCGGTTGGTGTTACCAACCGGAACTAAAGATAATTTTGATCTTTAGTGTCGGTTGATAACATGAATCGGAACTAAAGATAGAGTTCCTTTTATACTTCTTATTCCTCCTTCATCCGAGCGAGGTGCATTTGTTTTTAAACTTTTGCTCTAGCTAGAGGGGAGGTGCTGCCAAAATTTTTTGTGATTTTGTTTTGGTGATAATACACAAATCTTTACTATCTACAAGGTTAACAACTTCTCCCTCTTATGATCTATGCTTAGTATTTTGCTTTTTACGGTTGTTTTCTATATATTTTTATCTCTAGATTTTTATGCAAACATGAAGAGAGAGAAGATTTGTTTGGGACTAATTAGCATATTACATTGTGTTGAGAAAAATGTTTAGAAAAATAAAGAGTAAGAAAAGTATGCTTAACAAGTTACATTTGTAGGAATTTATTACCTACAATTTATCTCAAAAATTTTTATGAAAAATGATGAGAGAGAAACTTTTGGACAAAAAAGATAAAATAAATGACAAAAAAATATAGAAAATTTGATAATAGATTAAAAAATATGGTAATTTAAAAATCATTAAAATAGTTAGAAATATCTACACTATGTACATTAAAAAGAACTTTTAAAATAATTAATTAATTTTATGTTTACAACTTTAAAAGAACTTCTAAAATAATTCTAATTTTTTAGTACAACACATTATGTATGTTGGATTAGTATATAATTATTGTCTAATTACACACACATATATATATAATTATTGTAATAATATTTAAATGGTTTGACTTTCATGGATTTTTCTTACGATTTTTGTGCATTCCATGTAGATGGATCGGCAATAGATGTACAACGCGGATCGACGATCGACAAAGTTTATTCAAGGCGTATATTATTTTTTGAGTATAGTTGATGCCAACAAGTAGAAGGGTTTCATACGTTGTCCATGCAAAAAGTGCAAAAACGAGAAGGAGTATTCTACATCAAGAATTATTCATGCCCACTTATTTTAGTCGAGATTCATGCGTCACTACAATTGCTGGACATCGCACGGAGAGGTGGGGGTTGCAATGAAAGAAGATAAAGAAGATGACGACAACATTTCGGACTATGGTCACTACGATGGGTTTGAAGAGAATAGAACATGCGAGGCGGGCGGGGATGCTGAAGAAAATGACGATGCCGATGACGGTTCTGATGACCTTGGTCAGATGTTGCGCGACGTATAGGGGGACTACGAAGGTGAAAAGGAGATGCAGAAATTGAAGCGTATGTTGGTGGACCACAAAACGTCCTTGTACCCAGGTTGTGAACAGGGGCACAAAAAGTTGGGTACCACGCTGAAATTTTTGCAATGGAAGGCCAAAAATGGTGTCAGTGACAAAGCATTTGGCGAGTTACTAAAACTCGTGAAGAACATTCTTCCAGAGGGAAACGAATTGCCAGAATCAACGTACGAGGCTAAGAAGTTAGTCTGCCCTCTAGGACTGGAGGTACAGAAGATACACACATGTCCTAATGATTGTATTCTCTACCGTGGTGAGGAGTACGAGAACCTAGAAGCATTCCGGTTTGTAAATAACTTCGATACAAGATCAGACAAGATGATCCAGGCGAAGTTGACGGACGACCTTCAAAGAAAAGGGTTCCTGCTAAGGTGATGTGGTATTTTTCTATAATACCATGACTGAAGCGTCTGTTCAGGAACAAGGAGCATGCAAGGATGATGCGCTGGCACGCGGAAGAACACCTACAAGACGGCATGCTGAGATATCTCGCCAATGGGTCACAGTGGTGAAACATCGACAGAACATTTAAAGATTTCGGCGAGGATGCAAGAAACCTATGGTTCGGCTTAAGTACGGACGGCATGAATCTTTTTGGAGAGATGAGCAGCGGGCATAGCACTTGGCATGTAACGATGTATATCTACAACCTCCCGCCTTGGCTATGCATGAAGCGGAAGTACATTCAGATGTTGGTTATTATTCAAGGTCCGAAGCAACCTGGTAATAAAATCGATGTGTATATGAGACCACTGATCAAAGATCTTAAACTGCTGTGGATGAAAGAAGGTGTCCCCGTGTGGGATGATAATAAACAGGAGCAATTTAACCTACGAGGGTTGTTGTTTGTTACCATCAACGATTAGCTTGCACTTGGCAACCTATCTGGACAGTCAAACAAGGGATACAACGCTTGCATCCATTGTATGGATGAGACCGAATGTACGTACCTAAAACACTGTAAGAAGGTAGTGTACATGGGCCATCGTCGCTTTCTTGTTGCAAGCCACCCTGTCCAGAGAAGAGGCAAATATTTTGATCAAAAGACAGACCATCGTACTAAGCCAAAGCATCGCAACGGAAAAACCATGTTTGCCATGGTGAAAGACCTCAAAGTAGTATTTGGAAACGGACTCGACAGCCAACCTATAGCAAGTTAAGGTGGTCACGTGGCGATGTGGAAGAAGAAGTCAATTTTTTGGGACTTGCCCTATTAGGAAGTCTTGGACGTCCACCACGCAATCGATATGATGCACCTCACTAAGAACCTTTGTGTAAACCTGCTGGACTTCCTAGGTGTATATGGAAAATCAAAAGATACACTTGAGGCACCTAACGATCTGAAACATATGGCACAACGCGACGGCCTTCACCCGCAACCAAAGGAGAAAGGATCCCACTATCTAAGTCTAGCAAGCTACACTCTGAGCAAGGCAGAGAAGAAAATAATGTTTGAATGCCTAGAGAGCATCAAGGTACCGTCTGGATACTCCTCAAATATAAAGGGAATAATAAGCACGAAGGATAAGAAGTTCACAAATCTAAAATCCCATGACTGCCACGTGCTGATGACACAGCTGCTTCCCGTTATAATTCGGGGTGTCCTTCCCGATAATGTCCGGGCAACAATAACAAAGCTATGTGCTTTCCTGAATGCAATTTCACAAAAGATCATCGATCCAAACAGACTAGAAGACTTTTAAAATGATATGGTCCAATGTCTAGTCAGCTTTGAGATGATCTTTCCACCTTTCTTCTTCAATATCATGACGCATCTCCTATGCCACCTTGTCAAAGAGATTCGTATCCTCGGTCCGGTATTCCTACATAACATGTTCCCTTTCGAGAGGCATATGGGCATTCTAAAGAAGTACATCTGTAACCGTTCTTGTCTGGAGGCTAGCATCGCCAAGGGATATGGAACAAAGGAGGTGATTGAGTTTTGTGTTGACTTTATTGAAGACCTTCGTCCCATCGGAATGCCTGAATCAAGCCATGAAGGTAGACTACGGGGGAAAGGAACTCTTGAAAGGAAGACAATAATGACCATACACAATGAATTGTTCAGGAATGCACATTGAACCGTGTTGCAATATCTTCCTTGGTGGCTCCTTACATCAAGGAGCACTTGGCAATTGTTCGCTTGGAAAACATCGGTAAGACGGATGCCTGGATTACACACTATCACATTACTGCATTCCCTGCTTGGCTGCGACAACGTCTCATGGGCAACACGAGCATTGACCAACAACTAGCCTTCTTGGCGAGGGGACCATCTTGCTCGATCACCACATTCCAGGATATGAAATCAATGGGTACATATTTTACGCACGGGCCCAAGACTTAAAGAGCATGAATCAGAACAACACTGTCCGCATCGATACCGTGAGATACAATGGTACGACTAGCACATATTACGACAGCATCGATGACATATGGGAGCTGGACTATGGACCTTTGAAGGTCCCTCTGTTTCGGTGCCAGTGGGTTAGGCTCAATGGTGGAGGCGTAACCGTTGATAAAAGTGGGATGACAACAGTCGACCTGAGCAAGTTTGGATACTCAGACGAACTCTTCGTCCTTGCCAATTATGTATGACAAGTTTTCTATGTCAAGGACATGGCTAGCAACGCAAAGAAGGGAAAAGGGTCCGACAAGCCAAAGCGCCACGTGGTTCTCCTAGGCAAAAGGAAAATCGTGGGAGTCGAGGATAGAACTGACGAAGATTACGATCAGTTTAACAGAAAACCTCCGTTCGTGGTGTCGGTTGACCCGAGCATCCTCATATCAAATGAGGACACCCCTTACTCACGCAACGATCATAACGAAGGAACAATTGTACGGAGAAAGTACGAGAGGACAACCATCACTTAGCTAAATTTTTGTATGGATGATGTAAATTAGATTAAATTATTGAATTAATTGTAACCCTTTGAATTTATTGTAAATTATTAAATATTATTGTAAACTATAGATGATTGTTACAATTTAAAATACTTTATGTGAAGGGCAAATGTTAATTACATATTATTATTTAAATTTAAAATACTTTTGAATAGGGCAAATGTTAATTACATATGATTGTTAGAATTTAAAATAGTTTTGAAATAGAGCAAATGTTAATTATATATGAATTTAAAATATTTTTGAATAGGGCAAATGTTAATATAAAATACATTATAATAGGACACTATTTAAATAATTAATCCTGGTTTTTAACATAAACCGGGACAAAAAAATTTGGAATGGCGGAAAAACATCTTTAGTCCGGTTGGAGCCATCAACCGGGACTAAAGATGCTCACCTACCAGGGAACACATGGCTGCTTCGTCATCCTTAGTCCCGGTTAGTGGCTCCAACCGGGACTAAAGATATATATTTTTTCCCGGTTGTAGCCACCAACCGGAACCAATGTATCTTTAGTCCCGGTTCGTGGCTTCAACCGGGACAAAAGAGCCCGGTATCTATATATAGCAGGAATCCAAACACTTAGCCGTTTTCGCAACCTCTTCGTCTTCGTTGCCGTCGCCGAAGAGCCCTAGAACGTTGCTGCGCCGTCGATTCTTCTCCAGCTACCGCCGTCGCCATCGTCGGAGTCGCCGTCGCCAGCCGCCGACGCCCCTTTATTTCTTTCCTCGTGTGCCGTGCATGCTTAATTAGAGTTTAGGACGCTCGCCATCGCCGCCATCGTCGTCGCCGCCATTGTCGTCGTCGCCCCCGCCGCCGCCCCTAAACCCTAAACCCTAAGGCGCCTCTGCCGCGCGACGCCGTCGCCCCCTATATGCCTCTCCCTCAGCCGCCCCCTGCCCAACCGGTGCCGCCGTAGCCACCCTCCACTGCCGTCGCCGCTCCCTCCTACATGGATGAAATGGATATTATGAATTTTGATTAAATTTGTAAATTTTGAATGGATGAAATGTATAAATAGACTTTATGTGTATGAATTTTGAAATGTATAAATGGACTTTATGTGAATTTTGAATGGATGAAATGTTAGAAGTTTTATTGAATGGATGAAATGTTAGATTTTTTATTAAATGGATGAAATTTAGAATTTTGATGTGTATGCATGAAATGTTAGAATTTTGATTAAATGGATGAAATGTTAGAATTTTAATTAAATAGACAAAATGTATAAATGGACTTTATGTGTATGAATTTTGAAATGTATAAATGGACTTTATGTGTATGAATTTACGATCGAACGAGAACGATAAAACGATAGAACAGACGCGAACGAACAAATGAACGAACGAGTTTCGTTTGTTCTGTCGGTCGGTCGGTTGGTCGTTCATTCGTTCGGTCATTCGGTCGGTCGTTACAACGTACCTCGGCATTCATCATCCTCTCTTTCTCTCCTCTCCTCTCCACTTCCTCTCATCTCCACCTTATCTCCCTCACATCCTCCTCCTCTCTTTCTCTCCTCTCCTCTTATCTTCCTCTACTCCACACGATAGAACGAACGATAGAACGAACGGATGTGAACGTACGATAGAACGAACGGATGTGAACGTACGATAGAACGAACAGACGTGAACAAACGAACAAACGTGAACGAACGAACAAATGATAGAATGGACGTGAATGAACGAACGATACAACGATTGGTTGGTCGGTCAGTCGATCATTCATTCGTTTGTTCGGTCAGTCGGTCTTTCATTTGTTCGTTCGGTCGGTCGGTCGGTCGTTCGTTCGTTCGTTCGGTCGTTACGACGTACCTCGCATGCATCATCCTCTCTTTCTCTCCTCTCCTCTCCACTTCCTCTCATCTCCACCTTATCTCCCTCATGTCATCCTCCTCTCTTTCTCTCCTCTCCTCTTATCTTCCTCTACTCCACACGATAGAACGAACGAACAAACGTGAATGAACGAATGAACGATAGAACGGACGTGAACGAACGAATGATAGAATGATCGGTCGATCGATCGTTTGTTCGTTCGGTCGTTCGGTCGGTCGGTCGGTCATTCGTTCGGTCGTGTTCTAACAAAGAGAAACAAAGAGAAGAAGAAGGAAAATATAGATGAAGTCTGGCACATACTTGAGCCAAGTGTGCATATCTATAATTGCGACATTCTTTAGAAGTCTTTTCTAGGATTGAGAAAATTTGTGATTGTGAATCCTCTTCGTCATCAAAAGAAAATTATTATGGGCAATGGAGAACACAATGGCAATGGGCTTCATCGCTACTGTGTTCTCCATCGCCATGATGATTCTATCTTCTTCTCTTTGTTCATTCTCTATGTTTTTTTTCTAGGTAGACATACATGATTTAACTAAATAATTGATACATGTATTAACTAAAGAATGTTTTCCTTGTCAGAATTCCTTGATTAAGTCCTCGAACTCACAACAATCAAATGGTTGATTGTGAGGACGAACAATTTTTTCTTGACGAGATCACCGAGGGTAGCAATCAATATTATATTGAGGAGGGGAACGAGGATCCAAATCAATACCTCCACGAGGAGAGGAACGAGGAGGGGAACGAGAAGGGAAATGAGGACACCCCAGCCGTTGGAGAGAAGAGGGCATGCAGGCAACGCAGTGTCAACAAGCGAAAATAGGGTCGACATGTCATAACGGAAGTAGCACCGAACGGTCGACCAAGTGCCCCAGCCGACGCCGCAAGGAAGTTTGTGGCACACAACTGATGGGTGGTGAGGGATCACATGTCCATCAGCATTGTGAACTGGAGGCGATCAAGGACAGGGAGGAGATGAGCAGAGCTATCTCCGGATACGAGAGAAAGAGATGTTGTGGACGACAATGCTGCAGACGTTCACCATCCCGGACTACGAACGAGGCAAAGGTCAAGGAATGAACGTTAAAGAAGATGGCTGAGCTCTTCAGAAACTATAAGAAGGAGTTACACAAGAAATTCATCCTGAAGGGCCAGAACCCAGACTTTGACAAGTTCTCAAAGCTCAAAGATCACTAGGAGGCCTTTGTGCATCACAAGACTAGGGAGCAAGCGCAAGCTCTCATTGAAAAGAACAAGGCCAACACAGCCAAGAAGAAATACCATCACAAGCTAGGGTCGGGCGACTATCAAAAGGCCATGCAAAAATGGGAGAAGATGGAAGCCAACCTGAAAGCGCAAGATATCGTTCCGGGCATAGCCAACTGGCTGGAACGATCAAAACATTGGTTCTATGCTCACGGCGGATCGCTTAATCCCGCAGATGGATCAGTAATCTTCGACGCTGAAATCAAAGAAGCCGGTAGAAGATTAGAAGAAGCGCTGGAGGCCTTTGCCTCGGGCTCGTTCAAGCCCGACAGAGAGAAGGACGAGCTAACGCTCGCACTCCCCAGAACCCCGAGCATCCGGGACGAACGCGAGAAAAAGGCGTCGTTCCCTGGAAATATGGGTTTCAAGCGGACGTCGACACATATAGGAGCCGCATGAGGACAAAGCGAGAGACGGATGCGATGTTCGCAGAAATGGAGATCCGTCTCTCGTAGATCGATCAGATAGTAGACCAAAAGGTGTCTGAAAGGATGACAGTGGAGCGAAGCCACTGGGTTAGTCAACAGCCAGATCCAGAACAACAACTCAACTACAGCAGCAGCGTAGCAGCTGCGCTTCAACGGGAAATGAAGGCGAATTGGCCCCACAAGCTCCAGTGTGTCCGCCTTGCCCTATTGATGATATCACGCAGCGAACACCGTGTGAGCTACACATTCCACTCAAAAACATAACAATCAAGGTATGTTAGTAGTTTTATGTTAGTTATTTCCTTGAATAACTTGATAATCAAGGTTCGTTACTAATTAATAAGCTATCTTCTCGAACAGGTGGCATTGGGTATGGGGATTCCAGTAGACCAAGACGACACCTACCATTGTAGGCCCGTTCCACCTGGGTTCTCAAAAGTCAAAATTGAACAGGTGGAACGCGGATACGAAGATCTCGAGCTGGATATCCCCGAAGGAGACGGGGAGATGATGCTAGGAGAAACAACTCACGGGATATTTCTTTGGAGGAAGCCCTTCATCATATTTCCCGGGCGAGAAGCGACACCTTTCGTTCCTCCACCGTCACCTCCACGTGGACCGTCTCCTCCGCCTCCTCCGCCTCTTGCGTCGCCTCCATGAGCATCGACTCCTAAATGGCCGTCTCAACATTTCCAGCCTTCTCCGCCTCCTCCATCGTCACAACAAGCACCGACTCCTAAACGGATTGCCTCTCAGCCTCCTCTGCCTCCTCCGTCGCCTCCTAAGCGTAGAGCTCGAGCCACGTGGTCAATGTCAACCACTGGACCAAGAAGCAAGATGCCTAAACTTGACCCGCTCCCGCCAGCCCCAAAGAAAATATCGTACGACAAGACTCACAAGGAGTTGGACGAGGCCGTCCGAGCCGAGGTCAAGGCACATTTCAAGAAGAAGTCTCCTGAGAAGCCTCCTGAAATTGCCCTGGAGATTAAGGCTTTTTTTAAGGAGACGTACCTAATGCCACAACCTAAACCGCAACCGCAACCGTAGTCCGACTATGACAGGACTATCAGGAAGGCTTCTAGGAAGGCGCAAACAAAGGACAAATATGTACCGCAGCTCGACATGCAACCTCAAAAACCCCTGGAGTTCAGCATGATTCCAACTGTTCAAATCGAGTTAAGACAATTTATGGGATCTGCTGGAATATCAATGGACTAATTATCCGGGCGTGCACCCCTCGCGAAGGCTCTGCTGAAGTACAAGTTCAAAATTGGAAAGCCTCTTGTAAAACCGTATCAAGTTAAACATCTACCTACACATATGCACCACTTCCATAGGTGGTACATGTAAGAATCAAATAGAGGTACAGAGATGGTCGTGGGAAAATACTCAATAGACTATTTCTTCGATGGAGGTGACCAATTCTTTATCCGATTCGAAAACATATTCGACCTGTACCAGCTGGATGCCCTCGACGTCTTTCTTCTAGCCACGCGGGTTTTGTAAGTATAGTTCAGTTACATTTATTTTGTTCCTTAGCTCCTTATATTTAGCTGACTAAAATTCTTTTAACCGTTGTAGAATGACGATCCAATATTGCAACAAGCAAGAATCTCACAAATATGGATTCATGGACCCATGAAAAATCAACACCGCGATGGTTGATCAATATCCAAAGCAAACAGAGGATAACATATACAATGTAACTACAAAACGTTTATCCTTCTGACCTACAACACAACATGAGTTTTTTACCTTCCGTACCAATTTCAATCCCGTGCATACATAAAGTTTCATATGTGCCATCTCACACAATTTACAAATTTCACTGGGCTCTGTTCATAATTGACATGGATCACTCGCGGATCCATGTCTTTGACTCAATGGATAAACCAGAGTCCACGTACGCAAAGATCTTTGAACTGTTAAACAAGTAATGACATCTTACTTGCTATTGCATATATCCGGTTCTCGGATAATTACTAGCTATCTTTCAACTGCACGTAGGGCATGGGCACAACTCCGGGTGAATGTTTGCGGAAATTGGAAAGATAAGCTCACTGTGAGGATGAACTTTTCAGTGAGTAACATGCTTCAAAGTTGTATTGAATCATTAATTTGTTCAAAAATATGAAATGTATATTCAATCTGTCGCCGTTTCTCCTTTAGTGTGCAAAATAGGCGCAGAGGACTAACTTATACGGCTACTACGTCTACAAATACATTCACCGCTTTGTTACCGAAGTGACAAGTCTCGACGATATAGATGTATGTATAACAGCCATTCATACATTACGTCTTGATTTTTTATTTATTTTATATATTTATTTCTCGTTTATTCGAATTAATGATAACTTATGCAAGCAAGAGACAACCTCCCCCACATGACATTCATACAAGCTGCTCAAGAAGAATTGATGAGATTTATAAATGAGCAGATCATTAATCCCACAGAAAGTTCTACTTTAGTTTGAGTAACTTTATCACTGGATCCACAAAGTAGATAATTTTTTTTAACATACGAAATATATGTGGATATTGTATGTGTGTACATATTTTGGTAATATATGTATATATTTCCTTTATTAAGTTCATTTATATATGTGTAAAATATATATACATATACTAGCAAAATGCCCGTGCGTTGCAACGGGACGACAATGCAGGGAGAGAAGCAGGCGGAGGGCGAAGGTCTAGGCGGTGGTGCGGAGCTCCGAGCGACGATGGGAGGGAGGGGCACAGGCGCGGCGCGGGACGCGGCGCGGATGGGGACGAAAGAGAGGGACACATGAGGTCTTTTTTCATCCAAGCCATTCCTTTCTTTTCAGCATTGAGACTACGGGTTAATTTCAAAAAAACTCAAAGGGTTTTCTGCAAAATAGCCCGGCAAAACAAAATTTGGGCATATATATGCATGTGGCATATATATGTGTGTAAAATATGTATGCATAATATATAATTAACAAGCTAGAAGCTAGCAGGAAAAAATTTTAAAAAAATAAAAAAAACCTTTAGTTCTGGTTGGTAACACCAACCGAAACTAAAGATGGCGGAACTAGTCACGTGGTCTCTTCATCTTTAGTCCCGGTTGATGTTTTTAATCGAGACTAAAGATGCATCTTTAGTCCCGGTTATTTCATCCGAAACTAAAGATGTCGATCTTTAGTCTTATTTTCGTAGTTCTGGTTCGAGAACCGAAACTATAAAGGATTACAAACTGAAACTATTATGTGGTTCTTCAGCAGTGATCATACATATATGTAGATCCTGTGGAATCACGTACACACACTTGCTGCCGGGAATCCCCTTCATAATCTTCAGGAGATTTGTATATGAATTTATTGAGTAGACCAAGTCTAGCATAGACACTACCTAAAATTAATGTGCGTATCGCATATGCAACGTGAAATATAAATCCACATTAATTGTAAACCAGAATATATCTTTTTGTTTTTCTTCTTGTCTTTTTTAGAGAGAATTTTAATCAGCAGTTTCCGTTGTGATCAATTTCCTGCCATGCGTTTGAGAACATTAATTATTGGGAGTTAATTACAATTGCATGAGTAGTGAGAACAAGAACAGATTTGCCTAGGGAACGTGATAAATCCATCGCTTGGAAGGAACTGAAACAACCCATTTGCCTAGGGAACGTGATAGCGATGATCGGATTAAAATCCAAAAAGTCTAGGATCCACACAAGTACTCTATAACTGTTCTATATATGGATGGAAAAGTCGTTCATGATATTGATCGGTCAGAAGTCAGAACTCAGAACTGATCGCACAAATTAAACGTCCCTGTTGAACGGTGCTTAACTTAGTCCAAAGTATGGATCTTTATCTGTTTAATTAATTATGTCACTTGTAGTAATTTTTTTTCAACTCTTCGGCCGATGGGATCACGTGATTTTTGGACAGTTGAATCTACTTCTCTTTGAGTAACAAGTCAAAAATCTTGTTGGCCTTAGTGATGTCGTAATCGTATCTTTCTTCTTTAGCTGTCTTCAGCAGTCATTGGCAGACGATGACCTTTTTATTCTTGGCCCACTTGGCTGCTGCCACTTCTGCGTCATCGTCGTCGGACCCGTAGTCTGACTCGACGATGACCTGGGTTATATTCTTGACGGCCTTCCTGGTGTCTTGGAATCGTTGCTCGTGGGCCGTTACCTTCGCGCTAAGTGGGCCAAGCTGTCAAAGTCTGCGCAGAGACCGTTCTCGATCGGCGCGATCAAACCATGAAAGGCAAAATCGGCCAGTGGGCGTCCAATAGCACCAGGTTGTAACATCGGTTCCTCATCTCCCTGAAGCGTTGGATGTATTATTGGACCGACTCATTGTGTTTCTGCCTGATGCTGGTTAGGTCCGACAACTTCATCTCGTGGTTGCCAGAGTAGAAGTAGTTGTGGAACTGTTTTTCAAGATCGGCCCAGCTCTGAATAGAGTTGTAGGACAATGAGGAGAACCACGTAAAGGCCGATCCTGAAAGAGAAAGAGGGAACAACCGGACCCTTAAGGCGTCCGTGGCCGATGCTTCGTCGCACTGTGCCAAGAAATGGCTAACATGCTCGTAGGTCGAAACGTTGTCTTGCCCTGAGAACTTTGAAAAGTCCCAAGAAGCGTGTTGATGAGAAATCTCTCTCACGCGCGGCCCGGGAGATCCGCTGACTCCAGTGCGAGGTCCTTCTCCGCCTACGCGTGTGTGGCGTGTCGTTGATTTGATCTGTCAATCAACAAGAAAAACAAAGAAATATGCGTTAAGTGTTAGGTTAGATCCCCACGGGATTGGCTGAGGGAGTCCATGAACATATATATGCTATTCTAAACTATATTAAAACCAAGTGACTGGAATGGATCGGCTATACCGAGACAGCATCAGCCGTTTAATCCAAATACAGTAAAGAATAATAAATATATAGATCGATAACCTAGCCGATACTGAAAAGCTAACAATGAAATCGGCCATCGGCTGTCGATGATAGGCCGATTTCGGCTAGCAGCGTCTGACATGATTGTGATCTTAACATAAGAGGCAATCCTAATACAAATCTAATAATAAGCATATTAAAAGAAACATATCAGGGCAGATAAGACCGGCTGAAACCTCGGCACTGTCTCTAGACAATATTAATCTATTCAAACAGATCACTGGCAGCTCTAAGAACGACTTAATAGTTCAATCATGATGCAGCATTAAGTATAAAAAGAACAACCCGATCTGTTTTAGCTGATTTATACCTCTCGAGACGGTGGATACCGCATATAAACTAGCCAACCTTTAGGTCTAGCCCTATTGGCTGCGAATTCTTGATTGAACTAGCCAATGGCAGGATGGATCCAAATATTGATCTAATTTAGACGCGCTATATGATAAATAGCGTAGTATAAACTCCTCATTCTAATGTATCATTACGATGAAAGCACTAGAAACAGTAAATCACACCACTAATGACAAGCGTTTACCTAGATCTGGGGGTCCAAACGATGCAGCCCGTAGCCAAACAAAGTGCTCGTGAAGAAAAGGTTGGCGATGCTCCGAAGATTTGATTGATGTGAATATGATGATATTTACAGGGGGACTCGGGTCCTATTTATACCAGAGATACAATTATCTGTACAAACCCTGGACTCTATCGAAACTACCATTTAAAACACAACATTATCCCTAACAAGGCCCATGCCGTATTACAACTAACAGTCTAAATAAACCCCTAGATTACAGATACAATTGCTGTTAAAGGACTCTATCCATAAGTGACAATATCATTTAACGCGCAATTAGCAACCAAATCTTCTATTTATCCTAAAACTTCTGCATTAGAAACAGTTTCATCTCTTTTGGACCTGAAATCGGCTACCGGCTGCTCCTGCTCAACCCATCCTTAGCCGATTGGCCTTGTAGCCGATCACTCCCTTAGCCGATGCGACCCCTGTCTCCAGCCGATCCGACTCTGCTTCGCCTTTACAGACTTAGGGATTCGATTACCAAATTTCAGTGTTAACACATGCCCCCAAGTCCGTGATACGAAGTGTTGCGGATTTGTTTTTCTATTCAAACAACCGCTTCTTTCTTGACCTAGATCGCTTCGGCTTCTCCTCCCCTCGGCCGAGCCGCCTACGCCTTCAAAACGCACTCAGCCTCCTTCGCAAACAAGCCTCCTACCTTCTCTCTCTCTTCTCCGGCGATCTCACCGGTGCTCGTCAGACTTCATCGTGCTCCTCAGATCAAACCCAACTTCACCTCCGAACACTCCGATGGCCTCCACCACCACTGCTTCGAGCACCTCTGCTGCGCTAGCCACCGTCGCCGCGCCATCCGTAACCGCTACCATTCCGGCCGTCTCCATGGCTGAGTTCTCTAAGGTACTCCTTTTCGATCTACAACTCTCTTTTTCTTTCAAACTGGCTTCCTTGAACACATTGCATCGATATTTCGTTCAATCATTATTTGAGTAGCACTTTCCTTTACTTTCACCAATTAGTACTTTTCCCCTCCTTGAATTGAATGTGCAACCATTCTTGATTAGTGCCCCCTTTTCTTTTACCTGTAGCACCTGTCACACCAAATACTTATCCCCAATTTGACACAAGCGGAAAGGTATTTCCTCGGCCCCATCGGCAACACGGATCCAGCCGATATAATCATAGCCGAAACGAACCGGATCCCTTTTAATACTGCTAAGCCGTCCCTCGCCCACTGGAATGGGACATTCAAGTCTTGGCCGACGACCGACGCAGCCTGGGTCAAATGGTACAAGAGAGTGCGATCGGCCAAGTACACTCAGTGGGAAGAAAAAGGGCTTGCCTAGTGCCTGGAACTGTCCATTGCCGACATAGAAAAAGATGAGCCGCTCTTATCGGCTGCAACCTACTTCTGGAATGATAGTTTCAATGCCTTCATCTTCCGGCAAGGGCCGATGACTATCACGTTGGCCGATGTGTTCATGACAACTGGACTGGACATTGAATCGTCGGCCGACCCCAGCACCTTGAACCGAAAAAGCCAACATCAGTTCAAAACCAAAGCCATCGGCGGGTGGAGCGACTTCATTGCCCAAAACATGAAGGAGGGGACAGTAGACCACAGGAAGCACATTGCATTCCTAGTGATGTGGCTCGAAAAGTTTGTGTTCTGCGGATCAAGCTGTGGGCCGACCGCCAATTGGCAGATTGTGGCCGAAGCCCTGGCCGATGGGAGGAAACTTGCGCTGGGGAAATACCTCCTCGGCTACTTGTACCAAATGCTGCATCAGGCCGCCATGAAGATAGCCGCCAACGCTCCAATCAACACCGGCGACCCCTGGTGGTTTCTTCAGATCTGGCTGGTGTTGGCGACCCAGAAGATAGCCGGTCGGCCCCTTCTGACAGAAGCCGAATTCCCAAGGCTGGAGCCGACTGAAGATGACGAAGGCAACCGGATCACCACCAGGAGATGCATGAGCTACGGAGAGGCAGCGGCAGCCCACGGAGGCTCAAAGCAATCGGCCGAGCTGCTAGCCAAATGGTTTATAGCCCTCTATGACGGGCTATCTCATGAGAACTGTGCCTGGTATTTCTACCGGGACCGGGGGCACTTCGAGTTGCCGGCCGACTTTAATTTGGACGACGTCAACTCGGCCGACAACCCAAGATGCAAGGAGTTGTTCACTGCCACTCTATCCCCCTGCATCCTGCCGATCGGAATTCATCAGGGCCGATCAGTTCCCAAGAGTTACGAGTTCTACTACCCGGTATCGGCAGCAAGGCAGTTCGGCCTCGGGCAGCTGCCCATCGGCTTCTTCTACACCGACAAGATTGAAACGAGGGGAGTGGTCAGCCAAGACTTGATAATGGATCGGCTGCTGAATATAGCCGGCCCTCCCCTCGGCGACGTCGGCGTGATGACATTGTCGATGAAGAAAAGCGCCGCTTACGACCGCTGGTGGGCTGAATTCAAGCGCCACGTCTTCCATCAGCGGTCGTTCCATTACATCGACCTTCTCCTGCCCGAAGAGATCCCCTCGGTAAACTTTAAGTTCCAACTGATTTTCTTCTTCTCATCATCGGCTGACATAGCCGACTAACATCTGCCCCTTGGTCTGCAGGAAACGAAGACGGAGCGGCCGACGGTGAGCGATTCTGGCCGCCCCATTGAATACCGTTTAGGTGTTCTGCCCGAGGACGGCCTTGCCCCGTCGACCATCGGCTGGAAGGCGCCGAAGCTAGCGTCACTGTTGCGAGGGCAGGTGCGTCGGCCGATCGCACAGAAGAGAAAGGCCGCACCACCACTACGGTCGTCAGCCGCGCCTGCCCCCAAGAGGCTGAAAAAGACAAAACCGGCAGCGCCAGCCGATAGCCTCCCCCCCTTGGATCCGGCCGTCGTGCAGTTCCTCGACACTGTCGCCAGCGAGGAAGTGCCGGTGGCTGTCGGGGCGGCAGCCGAACTCGGGATTTCGAGTCCGGAGTCGGTTAATGCTCGAGCCGACGTCCTGCCAGTCCCAAGTCCCCCAGCAAAACGTCGGCCGGTAAGCCTTTACTCCATCAGATTTGGCTCCATGACGATCCTTTGCATCTGATCAAATCATTCCTTTTAGGTCAAGAAATTGGCCGGTCGCACCTCACGCCCCGCGCCATCGGTAATCATCCTATGTTACTTGACTTGTAGTAACCAATCGACTTGTCCGCCAACTCCTCCTTTTGCAGCCCCCGCGGTCTCCATTGGCTGCCCCCCAGGCGCCCAGTGAGCATGCTGCGCCTGTCGGGGGTGGTGGCGACAACGCCGACGAAGAGGCCCCGACGGCCGCGGGCAACGATCCAGCCGAGCCAACTACTCCAACCCCGGTGTCGACGGTAAGCCAACTAAGTTTGATGATCGGTCTTGTCAGTTTAATATCTTCTTGATCATCTTCTTCTTTGTTGCAGAACATACCGACCTCCTCAATTTTGACATGTCGGAGTTCGAGGAGTCCGGCGACATCGGCGAGGAGGAGTCGGTGATGCTGGCTGAGGACCTGAGGGGCACCTTAGCCGACATCGGCAATCGGCTGGAAGCCTCGCTGGACGCGCTGGTGGTTGACAGCGGCTCGATACGCACGCGGTTCCGAGATATCCAAGACCAGTTGCCGGAAGCCCTAGCCGAAGTCATCATGCCGGCGACCTTCATGGAAGCCCATCAGTTCAAGTATGAGTGGGCACGGCAGCGGATAATCGATCGCCGGGAGAGCCAAGCGCGGTCGGCCACCATCCAGTCCACCAAGGGCGCCATCGAGAGTCGGAAGGCCGCCTTTGACCGCTTGAAGACCGAGCCGGCGACCAAGCTCGAGCAGCTCCTCACTCGTCAAGATCAGCTGATAGCTGATCTCGTCCAAGTCACGAACGAGATTGACGTCCACAAGGAGTACATGGCTAGCTTGCCGGCCAAGATCGAAGCCGAACGCCAGGGCATCAAGGCGGCCGTAGCACATCTGCGCAACCTGGTGAGGAGCGTCCGACCGGTGGCGGGGTCGGAGGCCGACGATGTTAAGGCCATTGAAGAAATAGACCAAATTAGGCGGAAGACGTTGTCAGTCATAGCCGATTTCCTAAAAAAATGAGATTGTAATATTCCGATCTTCTGAAATCAGCTAACGCTTATGTATCATACTTGTCATGCTTCTGTGATGGGACTGGACGGTCATTTTATTCGTGCTTGCACTAGGCTTCGAATCGTGTGACATAATTTATCGATCTTCTGCCACTGCGTTCTTAGATACGATCGGTTGTACTTGTAGATAAGATCGGCTTTCGGCCGCGCGCAGTGTCTCGAATTGCTTACGTTGAAATCGGCTCCAGCCACCTGTATCGCTTTATGTTGCTGATTTCGGCACCGCACCGCGGTAGTTAGTGTCAGCGCTTGAACATTAGCCTCATTGGCTATCGGTCAATCATATCCGAATGCACCGCCGATTTAGCCTCATAGTCTGACTCATTCAAATCTGCATTTAAAGAACCCGTGAGTCCTGAGAAATGGGTATCCAGTCTTGAGTAGTCACCAACCATTCAACGATTCCCAACGCCTTTAATGATGACCCCTTCGACTTTCACATCGGCAGCGACCTTTCACATCTGAAACCATATCTTTTCTTTCTATAAATGGACTCCTTCAGGTCTCCCCGAATAACTCACAGCCGAAGAAGAAATTCACTCTCCAGGTGTACAACATCCAGATCTCCAAGCTTTCGGCAGCGCTTCCCATGGCTTCCTCAAGCTCGTCGGTGAACCAGGTGATTTCCCAATTCAACCATTCTCACCATTTCTTCTCTCCAAGTGCTCAGGAGTTATCCTTCTCGCAGCCGCTCCACCTCCTCGGATGATTCTAGCGATCATGGACACGCCGTATGAACTGATGGCTAGCCAAGAACGACAAGTGAGAACCAACTTGAAGCGCTTCAGGGAACAGGACGCTCGTCATCCGGCGGCCAGACCTCCCATCAACCTTGGTAGCGTCCTGGCCGCTATTCCTTTGGCGTCTTCGATGCTCACGCGCCTCGACAGGCTGGAAGCAAGGCAAACACGCCTTGCCAATGAACTATTAACCACGACCACCGATGTGAGGGTCACTAGGCTAGAGTATTTGATCTTGGATGCTTTAGAGTTGGAGTCTTCGAGGCCATCAACCGAGCCCCGACGGTCATCGAGATTACCTAGGAGATGTGTAATCAAAAATGGCTTTATGCTGATTATGAATAAAAATCGGCGAATGTTGTAGCCTGATTTTGCGTTGCAATCGGCCTGATTTTGCGTTGCAATCGGCCTGATTCTGTGATCGGCTTGTGTATGTACATGCCCCCCAAGTTTTGTTGATAGCTTCGGTGTCGACAAAATTGTGAGTTCAAGCCATTCGCGCATCCTGGCCGTCCTTATCGGTCAATCATGAGCCGATCGTAGGGCACTTAGTAAAAAATGTTGTATAAAATGCCTAAAGGCGATGCCTCGTAAATGCAAGACATCGGCTGTCGTAAATCGGCTGAAGTAACCATAGCCGAATCACGAGTTGATCCACACGCTTGGGTAATATTTCTTTAAATATTTTCCATTAAGAGCCTCTCCGAATATCTCTCCATCCAGTCCTTTCAGCATGTAAGCTCCTTTAGACACGCATTTGTGGATCTTGAAAGGCCCTTCCCAATTTGGTGATCGTTTGCCGAACTTGTTGTCTCTAGATCCGATCGGCAGTATAAGTTTCCAAACAAGCTCGCCTTCCTCAAAAGATTTAGGCACCACCTTTTTATTGTAATGTCTGGCTACTCGTTCTTTATCTTTTGTGACTTTTTCCAAGGCCCTCATCCTGGATAAAACTAGATCTTCCGATTCGTCCACCATTAGGTGATAATAATCGTCGGCTGTGAGTTGATCCTGTAGCTGAATGTGCCTTGAGCCGACGACACTCTCCCATGGCTGCATTGCTTCATGTCCATAGACCAGTTTGTATGGAGGAACTTGGATTGACCCGTGGCATGTCATCCGATACGCCCACAGTGACTCGGCTAATCGGCTGTGCCATTGTTTAGGATACTCAGAGATCTTTCTTTTAATCAACTTGATCAAACTTTTGTTTAAGGCCTCGGCTTGCCCGTTGGCTTGTGCATAGTACGGAGAAGAATTAAGTAGCTTGATCCCCATGCCGTCGGCAAACTGAACAAATTCGTCCAATACAAAGATAGATCCCTGGTCTGTTGTTATTGTTTGTGGAACGCCAAATCGGCAGATGATGTGCTCTTTGACAAACTCGATCGCGTCCTTAGAATCCACTTTTCTGAGAGGAATCGCCTCCACCCATTTTGTGAAATAATCCGTTGCCACCAGGATAAATTTGTGTCCTTTGCTTGAGGATGGATTGATCTGGCCGATCATATCAATGCCCCATCCTCTAAACGGCCACGATTTGATGATTGGGTTCATAGCCGATGCTGGTGCTCGTTGTATAGTGCCGAACTTCTGGTAGTCCTGGCACCCCTTGTAATACTTGAAACAGTCTTCCAGCATCGTCGGCCAGAAATACCCCGCTCGGCGAAGTAGCCACTTCATTTTGTGGGCCGATTGATGTGTGCCACATATTCCTTCATGTACTTCCCCGATGGCTACTGTAGCCTGATCGGCTCCTAAGCACTTGAGTAGCACGCCGTCAATCGTTCGATAGTACAGATCTTCATCGAGCAATACGTATCGCAATGCCTTGTACCGTAGCTTCCTTGTAGCCGATTGAGAAGGGTTTCTGAGATAGTTGTAGACTTCAAACCTCCAATCATCGGCTGAAATGGTGGCAAAGTCTATGTCGACTTCTTTCAGCATCGGCCGATAACCCGATGCCCCTTGAGCTAAGTCGTTGGCCTCTGTGTTCTGCTCTCTGGGGATATGCTTCAAAGTAACTAGCTGAAACCCGTCCATTAATTCTCGGCATTGCCAATAATAAACCATCAATGCGTCATTTTTGCATTCATATTCTCCTGATAATTGGCTGATGACCAACAATGAGTCTCCCATTATTTCGACGACGTCGGCTTCAATCTCCTTGAGTAGATGCAATCCTTTAAGGACGGCTTCATATTCGGCTTGGTTGTTTGTAGCGTGAGGATTGATGGCGAAAGCAAACTCGAAGCTTGCCCCCTGGGCGAAATGATGACCAAGCCGATGCCATAGCCGTTGGTGCAAATTGAGCCATCGAACGTCAGGGTCCAAGGAATAATTTCCACTGAGCCGATTGAATCGTTCCTGTGCTCCACAATAAAGTCGGCTATGGCTTGCCCTTTGACTGCCTTGGTGCCTGATACCTCAGATCAAACTCTGTTAGTGCAAAAATCCACTTCCCAACTCTTCCTTTGAGCACTGGAGCCGGTAGCATATATTTAACCACATCGGCTTTGCAGATTACTGTGCACTCGTTGGACAGCAGATAGTGCCTTAACTTTGTACATGAAAAATAGAGGCATAGGCATAACTTCTCCACAGGTGAATACCTTGTCTCTGCGTCTAACAATCGTCGGCTGAGATAAAAAATGGCTTTTTATTTGCCGTCGACCTCCTGGATTAGAACGGAGCCGATTGATTTGTCATCGGCTGATAGGTACAGCTTGAACGGTATTCCCTCTTGTGGAGGCATTAGGACTGGAGGGGAGCTTAGATAATCTTTTATGTTGTCTAACGCCTTTTGCTGCTCTGCCCCCCATGTGAATGCCTGATCGGCTTTCAGCCGAAGCAGTGGTGTGAACGGCTCAATCTTTTCTGAGAGATTACCTATGAACCGTCTGATGAAGTTTATCTTGCCGATCAACGACTGGAGTTGTTTTTGTCCTTCGGAGGCTGAATTGTCTTGATGGCATTTATGCTCCTTGGCGTAACATCAATTCCTCTTTCGTGGATGAGAAATCCTAAGAATTACCCGGCCGATAAGTCGAACGCTCACTTAAGCGGATTCATTTTCAAACCGTATTTCCTCGTCCGTTCTAATATTTGTCTCAGATCGGCAACGTGGCCTTCTATATCGCTTGACTTGACGACCACGTCGTCAATGTATATCTCCACTAGTGAGCCGATCATATCGTGAAAGATGTAATTCATGGCCCGTTGATATGTTGCCCCAGCATTCTTCAAGCCGAACGTCATTACTACCCATTCGTACAGGCAGATTACGCCGGGACACCGAAAAGCGGTTTTGTGGATGTCCTCGTCGGCCATGAATATCTGGTTATACCCTGCACTGCCATCCATGAAACTGATAATTTTATGGCCTGAGGCGGCGTCGACAAGCAGATCGGCTATCGGCATTGGGTATTCGTCCTTAGGGGTTGCCTTGTTTAGATCTCTAAAATCAATGCACACCCTAAGTTTACCATTTTTCTTCAATACTGGGACGATGTTTGAGACCCACTCGGCGTATCGGCAAGGCCAAATGAATCCCGCGTCGTATAGCCGAGTGATTTCGGCTTTAATTGCATCGTACATATCGGCCTTAAACCTCCTGGGAGGCTGTTTGAACGGCCGATAGCCTGCTTTAATCGTCAGCTGGTGAACCACTATCGATCGACTGAGACCGGGCATCTCGAAGTACTCCCAAGCAAAACAATCTTTATATTCTTTTAATAATTCAATAAGTTGGGATCTACAATAAGGAGACAAATTTTTGCTAATGTACTCGGCCTCGGCTTATCACCAGAGCCGATGTCAATTTCTTCTAGTTCGTCGGCCGACGTGAAACCTTGCCCTAGCTTGCCATCGTCTTTGTCCGCGGTGTCCATGCCGAGGACGGTCGAGCCCTTCACCATGTCTTGTTCAAAGCAGCAGCTGCGGCTCGTCGTTTCCGATGGGCTGTATCGTTGAATTGGACACATTTAGAAAATCGGCTTGCCAGATTTTCCCAGATAAACAATCGATGCCTTCGATTTCCCAAAGTGGCAAATCGGCACTGACGACGCTAACTGACCTATCGGCTGGTACGATCTCGATCTTGTCGCCATCCCATTGGATGAGGCTCTGATGCATTGTAGAAGGGATGCAGAAATTAGCGTGTATCTAGTCCCTTCCGAGCAGCAGGCTGTAAGACCCCTTCCCGTCGATGACAAAGAACGTTGTGGGCACGGTTTTGTTACCGATGGTCAGTTCAACGTTGAGGACGCCCTTGGTTTCCGATGGGTTGTCGCCGAAGTCCTTGAGCACCATGTTGGTTTTTATCAGGTCTTCGGCTCCCTTGCCTAATTTCCTGAATGTCGCATAAGGCATGAGGTTGACTGCAGCTACCCCATCGACTAGCATTTTGAAAATCGGTTAGCCGTTGACAAATCCTTTAATGTACAACAGCTTTAAGTGCCGATTTTCGGTTCCTTCAGGCTTGTCGAAGACAGCCTGGTCTGGTGAGATCGCTAGCTTTGCCAGGCCATCTTCGATGGTGTCTGCATCGGCTTCGGGGGCACCGAACTCGGCTGGCAACATGAAGACCATGTTAACCAATACAGAAACTTTGCCTTTTCCTTTGGCTGCCCTCCTGGCTTGATCAGCTGGGCTTTCCTCGGCTTGCTCTTCGTCGGCTATGGCAGCTTTCTTTTTGGGTACCCACTGTCTTTTGATTTTGCCCAGCCGACGGCGCTGCTCGTGGATCATTTGTTGTACTTTGTCTTCTCTCCCTTCATGCTTAAGCCGTTGAACCCTTCTTTTCTGCGTCTTTGTGAAGAGATCGGACGGGCACCATTGGAGGTTGGCCGATTCCTGATCATCGGCCTCTTCATCGTCACAGTTGTTCTCATGGCGGCTTTCATCAATGAAGAAGTCCTGGTGGATCGGGCCTAGCCGATCATGGACAGACCGCCGCCTTTGGTTTAGTTGAACGGCTCTGGGGACGAACCGGGCTGGACTTGTAGACGGTGATCTTTTGTGCTCGTCATTGCGACGATCGTTGCATGCTTGGCGTCGTCCATTGTTGGCGTCTCATGCCGGATTCCAGAACTGAAAAGTCACAATGCCAATGTGGATCGGCATTGTCGTGGTTTATCTCGTATCGTCGGCTTTGGGTGTTCGGTTCGTGCCGATGAGGTGCTCCATCGTAAGCTTCTTCCTGCCGAGACCGATGCTGATGACGGTATCGGCTGCGTTCATGGATCGACCGTCGGTCAACCGATCTGATGACTGGGCGCACCATGTTGATTGGCGCGGCGTGACATCTAAGTTGGTCGCCTTCTGCCTTGGCCCCGATCGATGTGTTGACTAAGTCGTGCGCCATTCTGTTCTGTCGATCAGCTTGCCTAGGGCCGACTTGGACCGTGTTGACCGGGAAAGGATTGCCATCCACTTTCATCTGCCGACTTGAATCAGTGAACTTCAGCTTCCCGGCCTCGATTGCCGACTGGATTTGCTGCCTAAAGACCTTGCAATCGTTGGTGGAGTGGGATGTAGAGTTGTGCCACTTGCGTACTTCTTTTCTTCAACTCTTGGCCGATGGGATCACATGATTTTGGGCGCTTGAATCTACTTCTCTTTGAGTAACAAGTCAAAAATCTTGTCGGCCTTAGTGATGTCGAAATCGTATCTTTCTTCTTTAGCTGTCTTCAGCAGCCATTGGCAGACGATGACCTTTTTGTTCTTGGCCCACTCGGCTGCTGCCACTTCTGCGTCATCGTCGTCGGGCCCGTAGTCTGACTCGACGACGACCTGGGTTATATTCTTGACGGCCTTCCTGGTGCCTTGGAATCGTTGCTCGTGGGCCGTCACCTTCTGCGCTAAGTGGGCCAAGCTGTCAAAGTCCTGCGCAGAGAACCGTTCTCTGATTGGCGCGATCAAACCATGAAAGGCCAGATCGGCCAGCTGGGCGTCCGATAGCACCAGGCTGTAACATCGGTTCCTCATCTCCCTGAAGCGTTGGATGTATTCTTGGACCGACTCATTGTGTTTCTGCCTGATGCTGGTTAGGTCCGACAACTTCATCTCGTGGTTGCCAAAGTAGAAGTAGCTGTGGAACTGTTTTTCAAGATCGGCCCAGCTCTGAATAGAGTTGTAGGGCAATGAAGAGAACCACGTAAAGGCCGATCCTGAAAGAGAAAGAGGGAACAACCGGACCCTTAAGGCGTCCGTGGCCGATGCTTCGCCGCACTGTGCCAAGAAACGGCTAACATGCTCGTAGGTCGAAACGTTGTCTTGCCCTGAGAACTTTGAAAAGTCCCAAGAAGCGTGTTGATGAGAAATATCTCTCACGCGTTGGCCTGGGAGATCTGTTTGACTCCAGTGCAGGTCCTTCTCGGCTGCCTACGCTGTGCAGGGCGTGCCAGTTGATTTGATCTGTCAATCAACAAGAAAAACAAAGGAATATGCGTTAAGTGTTAGGTTAGATCCCCACGGGATAGACTGAGGGATTCCATGAACATATATATGCTATTCTAAACTATATTAAAACCAAGTGACTGGAATGGATCGGCTATATCGAGACAGCATCAGCTGCTTAATCCAAATACAGTAAAGAATAATAAATATATGGATCGATAACCTAGCCGATACTGGAAAGCTAACAATGAATCGGCTAGTACTCCGATGAATCTTATAGAAAGATAACATTACTGAATCGAATGCATAGCCTGGAAATCGGCCATCGGCTGTCGATGATAGGCCGATTTCGGCTAGCAGCGTCTGACATGATTGTGATCTTAACATAAGAGGCAATCCTAATACAAATCTAATAATAAGCATATTAAAAGAAACATATCAGGGCAGATAAGACCGGCTGAAACCTCGGCACTGTCTCTAGACAATATTAATCTATTCAAACAGATCACTGGCAGCTCTAAGAACGACTTAATAGTTCAATCATGATGCAGCATTAAGTATAAAAAGAACAACCCGATCTGTTTTAGCCGATTTATACCTCTCGAGACGGTGGATACCGCATATAAACTAGCCAACCTTTAGGTCTAGCCCTATTGGCTGCGAATTTTTGATAGAACTAGCCAATGGCAGGATGGATCCAAACATTGATCTAATTTAGACGCGCTATATGATAAATAGCGCAATATAAACTCCTGATTCTAATGTATCATTACAATGGAAGCACTAGAAACAGTAAATCACACCACTAATGACAAGCGTTTACCTAGATCTGGGGGTCGAAACGATGCAGCCCGTAGCCAAACAAAGTGCTCGTCTGAAGAAAAGGTTGGCGATGGGCCGAAGATTTGATTGATGTGAATATGATGATATTTACAAGGGGTCTTGGGTCCTATTTATACCCAAGATACAATTATCTGCACAAACCCTGGACTCTATCTAAACTACCATTTAAAACACAATATTATCCTTAACAGGGCCCGTATTACAACTAACAGTCTAAACAAACCCCTAGATTACAGATACAATTGCCGTTAAAGGACTCTATCCATAAGTGACAATATCATTTAACGCGCAATTAGCAACCGAATCATCTATTTATCCTCAAACTTCTGCATTAGAAAGGTTTCATCTCTTCCGGACCTGAAATCGGCTACCGGCTGCTCCTGCTCAACCCGTCCTTAGCCGATTGGCCTCGCAAGCGATCACTCCCTTAGCTGATGCGACCCCTGTCTCCAGCCGATCCGACTCTGCTTCGCCTTTACAGACTTAGGGATTCGATTACCAAATTTCAGTGTTAATAGGTCCTCATACAGAAAAATTATTTTTTAGTAGTGTAAGGGTAAATCAGTAATATATTAATATAGTGATTATGGGTAACTTTGTCACTTATGTTTTTTCCTGGCTATATCGATATGTAGTCATCCATTGCACTAGCATCACTCATATTCCATCGACAAAGCCAAAAAAGAAGGAAAAAAGTTTTAGTCACTGCTAAATGATGATTAAGCTAATCTCAATGGAAAGTTCATATTGATGTTTTCAAGACAGCCACATAAGCATGAATAAAATAAAATAGTGGTTGAAACTACCCTCCGTAATGCATAATTTCATGGTGTGGTTTCATATGATCAAAACCACGTTTAATTTCATGACTAATGGAGAGTTGGTATTTGTGTACACAACGTTTTATTCAGATGAAACTGGTTCCCTCTCACTTCATAATTACGTTGTCATGTCATCACATATACGGATGTGTCACTATATTTAATGTGCATGAAATCTCTATGAAACTTTCACTGAGATTAGCCTTATGCTCCTCTGTCAATGTTAAGGATAAGGCATACCTCCTATACTTAGGTTCATGGTATACGAAAATACCATACAATTAATGATATATGAGAATGTATAATTTAGTTAAGAAAATATGACAAATATATAGAAGAAAATTGTCTTATTGGGATAGAAAGTATCATAGTTCTATTTTAAAAAAACAATATCTCTTTAGTCCGTATCCTATTCTGTTTCTTCGATAATCTATTTGGAGGAGAAGATGATCTACGCTATAAATACAAGTTCCCTCGAGGAGAGAGAAGATCGAATCATAAGCCATAGCCACGAGCCATATCAAGAAGCAAGCCGGAGGAAGCCAGGGCCACATTTGCTGATTAGATCTCGTCAGGCTGTTCTCGTTGGATTCTAGTCCGTGAGTTAATTTAGCTATCTTACTCCCTTTATAATCTATATGGTATTTATCCATTTATTCATATAAACAGGAGTAGAGTTATTATCTGTCAGTTAAGGAGTCCGAATTTGTATAAAAATCCTTGTATCTCGTTTCTGTTACCTAAATCTGGCGTATATTTTGGTTTCAACGATCCCCATACTCTACAAATATCGTCTGCGGGAATAGGCTGTTAAAAGTGACGCGTCAGGTAGAAGACTTGGTGCTTCAAGGTTTCAACGAGATGGGTTCAAGAGGCGAGATTTCTGACAAAAAGAAAATCCTTCGACGACTTTGGCTTTGGGAGGTATGATCCGATCGAAGTGTATTCTCTTCTAGATCAAAACTTTTGTCATCTCAATCTTTATCAAAGACATTACTGTTGTGGATTTTTTGACGAGGGATATTTCGACAACCTCGGCTCATTCGTCCCGCCGGATCGGAACCATCGTTATTTGACAATACGATCTATCAAGAACAAAAAAAAAAGTTTTAAGATGTTTTCGTTACGGAGAACATAGGACCTCGGTCTATACCGATTACTCCAGAGCTAACGTCGACGAAGAACAATAGCTCAACATTGTCAACCACGAGGCCTTGCCTCGGACTGACCACTTCCAAACCGACATCACCGCATAAATTCAACCGGACCAATCCGATCGACTACAAGATCAATGCTCGTTTTCTCCAGCCCTGCCTATCACGTCGTCGGCCGAGTCCAATCAAAACCCGACGTTAGTCAGCCTCCTACTCAGATCGATGCATCTGTGTACACGGCGTATTTTCCACAGCAAGCCAACCGTCGCATGTCCTGAGTTCAGATCAAGTCCCATCAACGTGTAGCTACACTATTAAATTATATCCTTGTACTACTGCTGCACACCATTCCGTATATGGCCGTGTAACACAAGATGATCGACTACATACATCAGTATATGACGTGACACACATGCCATCCAAGATATTTAATAGATTAATTTTTTAATTAATCTATTAATTTTGTAGATATATTCATCATATACTACACAAGCACGCAATATCTCATATAATTTATCGTACCTATTTCACATGGGCCAGCAAACATACACATCGTATCTTACATATATGGGCCAACAAAGCCAACGATCAACCGAACATGCCAACGAAATTAGGCTCAAATCAAATTTAAATTTATAAAAAACTAGATTTTAAAAATTGTGTTGGATGAGAGTTAATTTTTTTGAAATGCATTAAAAATAAAATTATTGAAAATTTATTGAGTCACTCTGCTCTAATTTCTTTTACGTGCGCGAGGAGGTGTGGGGTTTGCGAAACAACAAACAGAAAAACTAGAAAATAGGAAGGGGGCGCTACCAGGAGTTGCTGTACACTGATTAGCGCTACCGTTGTTTTTGTTATAATATTTCGTGGTTACAAACACATAAATTACTTTCTGTTTTAAAATAAGTTTTGATATTTAAAATTTATCTCAACTTCTCACTTCTCTCATATCAACCGATCATAACCATTGCTCGTTTAGAACATGTTTAAAAAGCTAAAGATTATGAAAAACAACTAGCTAGAAAATCTAACATTATGGAAAAATAACTAGTTAGTCTGAGTACCAACTTCCTCATTCCTATTTCTTTATCTACTTACTCATCTCTCAATCACTCATAACCATCTTCGCTTAATTCTAACTCCTTTCTTAATATTCTTTCTTAATAGCTACCATGTAAAACTCTAAAATCCAAGTAACTATCGGGTTAAAAAGTTTTTCAAAATACTGTTATATATATATATAATGTTATATATAAGAACCTTATGCACAGGAAACTGTTGCAAAGATCACGATGCATGTTTAGGAAGGTGTGCATAATGATAATGTATAATCCGAAACCTATGCCTTGTTAACGGGGCGATTTTTTTTTGCAAAAGTTTCTACGTACATACATATAAAACTGGCGCGTGTATGCATGCATGTTTGGTTTGTACGCTAAATTGCCTTTTTCTTTGCACTGCTGACGCTGCTGCTGGCGGCATTGTTTCGAGTAACTAAAGCCCCTAATCATATATGGATTTAAGAGTATGAGATATACATATATATATATATATATATATATAACAAACAAGGAAAAGAAAATGTTGTACTCGTGAGTCGTGACACACGGAAGATCGAAGTGGTTCCCCTAATTTAATGCGTATTGTTGATTGATGCAGGGGTTCGTTCCTGCTCTACTCCGAAATGAAGGGACGATATATGATATTAATTGATAATTCATCAGTAGCAGCAGTAGGGGGGGCCTCGATAGGGCCGATTGTTCAGAGACCCTGGCGTCGTCGACCCAGCACGCAGCATCCTCCTAATTCCTCCTCCTCCTGTTGTTGATTCATAAGTAAGATTTGTAAGAACAACCTATGTATTATATATATATCTAGCAACTACAAATTAATACATCCTAATTAAGCAACAAACATTAAGATTAGGAAACACGCGCATTACCTCCTTCAACAGCGATGGCACAGCCAAGAAGCAGCACGATATTTAGCAGCAGCAGCAACAGCAGCGTCCTCATCATACCTCCTGCAGCAGCAGCAGCAGCAGCAGCAGCAGCACGAGGACGACGAGCCTCTCTACATGTAACGGTGGACATGATCGATCAATGGCAGGCCAAGATGCTTTGCTATATATGAGATCGATATGGATGCATGTATGATATAGCGGCTGGGTCTTAATCGATATGGATCAGCTCATTGATCATCAATAATGGTAGGCTTCCTTCCTCTCCGTTCCAAGCGAGAGTCAACACTTCTACCTATACCGGCCTTGTGACCTTGTCGTTGCTTTCACTTTCATAGCTAGCTAGTCAACACTCGAGTACTAGGTAGTGGCAGAGCTTGACCTCAATACGTGAGGAGGCCAAGCACCAATTGGCACAAAAATTAGTGGTATTAATTTTTGGGTGGCCAACACCGAATTGGCCTAGATGAAGCCCAGCTCTTATCAGTACTCCCTCCGTAAAAAAAACCCTAATATAAAATATAACATATTCTACTACTATAAATTTAAAATATAAAATTATATTAATAATATTTGAATGAATTATTTGTTTATTTTAAATAAAATATAAATTTCTGAAACAATATAATCTAACATATAAAGGAATCGAACCTGCATCAGTAGCTATGCCATATATCTCGATAGATTTATAGCATGAGCTTATGTTATTTTTTAACCAACGAAAAGGCTCTAGTGCTGAATCGCGCTAGCTTATGTACAATATAATGGTCAGCACTATCTGGCTGAGCTTAATTCGGACCGATCGTCGATCGATCAACTGACCCACTCCATTGACCAATATCTCAACATTTATGTCTCCTGCCTTACAAAACCAATTCTCACGTTATACAAAACACGGATAACGCTCTCCCATTTCCATTTAACACAAATGGGTAGCCAGTTCAGTTGTCATATGTATCACTACTGAAGAAAGCCATACTAGTCCCGATTCGTAACCTTCAGTAGTCCCGGTTATCAAACTGAGACTACGAATCCGGGATTAGAGATAGACGATCTCTAGTCCCGGTTCTCTAGTCCCGGTTAAATAATCGGGACTAGAGATGCATCTTTAGTTCCGGTTGAAGCCACCAACCGGGACTACCATCTTTAGTCCCGGTTGGTGGCTTCAACCGGGACTAAAGATTTTTTTATATTTTTTAATTCCTTCTCCTCTTGTTAGCTTACTACCTATTTACACACACATATATACATATATAGATTTGCATATATATGTCTAAACACATAACACACACATATATAACACACATAACATACATATATATGCAAACAACATCGAAATCGAATACAATAAAATGCAACAACAAAATTTAAACATGTATACAACAAATTGTCCACAAATTTATTCACACATATATACAACAAAATCCACTATATACAATAAAATACAACAACATCAATTTTCCGCTCGGCTCGCCGCTGTCGCCGGCTCCCGCTCCCGCTCGCTGCTGGTGAGAAGATGGCGCCCCGCTGCCGCCGCCTCCTCCCCCGCCGCCGCCATTTCCTCCCCTACCCTTGCTTGCCGAGGGGAGAGGGAGAGAGAGGGAGAGGGAGAGGGAGAGAGCTAGGGAGAGGAAGAGAGATCTGAAAAATGTGCTAAGTGTTGGATTGGTGGACAAAACGATGCGAGCCGGGGATATATATAGCCAATTCATCTTTAGTCCCGGTTGGTGTCACCAACAGGGACTAAAGATAATTTTTCGCTATTTTTAATTCATCTTTAGTCCCGGTTGGTGGCACCAACCGGGACTAAAGATAATTTTCCGCTATTTCTAATTCATCTTTAGTCTCGATTAGTGCCACCAACGGACTAAAGATAATTTTCCGTAATTTTCCAAATTTATTTGGTCCCAGCTAGGGTTAACAATTAACTAATCCATTAAATAGGGTCAAATTAAATTTATTAAATATATGTTTAAAACCATAATATTAAAATTAAATCAAATATAGATAATCCTAGACATTAATGTGCTTCTCTAGATATTGTTCCTCTTTTACCCCTTGGTTTTCTTCATTTTCATCTCTTTGTTGAGCAAGACAGAAAAATTTCACTTTTTCTTTTTATTTTTTATATTTTTATGGACTTAGGAGCACACGAGAGGTAACCCCATAAAATTTGAGCGTAAACAAGCAAAAGACGTGGCTGTGAAAATTCGGAAGACATGTTCAAAATCGGAAAAAAGCTTCCTAGGACTCAAAAAGGCAATCTTCTAATGTTTTTTTGGGCAAAATAAAATCGCGGAACGTGGCAAAGCAGTGAACGAACGCATCAGAAATTTTTTTCTCATCGACTTTCATATATGGAACGTCTCGATCGGAGTCTGTATGCGAAAGTAATGGCTGTTTTAAAAACCAACTCCGAGTTAGAGGACGAAACATGAACAATGCGTGTAAAACTTTTTAAACGCACATAAACTAACATGACGACCATGGTTTAAATTTTCTTATCAATATTGTACATCCCTCTTATTCGTATATTATCACCAAAATAATTTTACAAAAGATTTTGTATATTGAGAATCATTAGATAATAACAATATGATGATATGTAAACAAAATTAAAGCTTCCTTCTATCTTTAATCACCCACCTCCACACAACACCACACTCTTTGAAATTACAGATCCCCTTAAAATAATTTTTGATCATTTGAATCATGTAGCAAAATTTATATATTTTTATTAGGTTCCGTTAAAAAATAAGCACATTCACTTTTGTCTCACAAAAAAATAGCATCTCTAGTCCCGGTTGGTGTTACCAACCGGAAACTAAGATGGTGTCAGAGGCTGTCAGAACCTGTCAGAGCGCCAGACATCTTTAGTCCTGGTTGGTAGCACCAACCGGGACTAAAGATAGCATCTCTAGTCTCGGTTGGTATTACCAACCGAGACTAAAGGTGGCCGGCGCTCTGACAGGCTCTGACAACATTTGAACTAGAAGTAGAGGTGATCTTTAGTCCTGGTTCGTGACACGAACCGGAACTAATGTTCCTAGAAATTCGTAGACTTTTTAAACCGGAACTAGAGATGATTTCTAGTCCCAGGTGTAACTTAAACCGAGACTACTGTGGTTTTTGCCACTTCAACCAATGATGGTTTCTTCGGTAGTGTATGCACCTGACTTTATTTTATATCTTCCCAAAATGCATAACAACGAAGTAAATTGTAACTGGTTGTATTGGTGTATGTGCAATATGATTGAGTTTTTTACGTTTTATCTTTCCAAAATGCATAACAACGAAGTAAATTGTAACTGGTTGTATTGGTGTATGTGCAATATGATTGAGTTTTTTACGTTTTTTTTCTCCTCATGTACAAGGGGAGTTGAGAACACGATTTGTGTTGCATATACTTTTTTCAAATAGTACCATAGCCATTTGGTATAGGAGCTATTGGATTATTTTCAACTATTAACACGTCTGCTACTAGTTATTAATTACCGTACCAAAATATCAGTGAGTCAAAAAGTAGTACCAGTCAGTGGGGAGTACAATAGCTGTTTGGGGATAAACATAACAAATCACCGCATGAAAATCGAACTTTATACTCATGCGGACTGAGTGCATGCTGTGTGGAGGTAAACCTAACACACTTTCACTTCTGGTTCAATTTTATAAAATATCGGGTGCTGTCTGAGGACATTTTCCAATCATGGAAGAGAGCCCCCATGTTGCCCCTCGACGGGCGACTCAGGAGACGCATCGTCCTCCGTTGCCACGCTCCCCTCCTCCCCACATTGGCCTTGTCACTGTCCGAGCGCGTCGCCTGGATTCCACACGAGCGCAAGGATGGATGGTGGGGGGGGGGCTCTCAGCCCAGGTTGGAGGTGGTGGCAGCTCCATCGACCGGTGGCAACAGCTTCGTCGGTTGGCCGGCAGTGGCTCCATCGACAGCCATACACAGAGTCTGACTGGCTAGATCCATCGCCCCTCCATCAGATCTGGCCGAGCATGCCCTAAAAAGCACCAGCTTCGGTGGGACAACGTGGCAGCGGTGATGGTAGGGTCGCGGTGTGGCAGAGGCCGAGTCGACGCATGGGCGATGGCGGGCGACAGTAGAGGAGGCCACGCAGGGGGCGACGACGTTAGGCGCTGGGAGTGGTCATACCGCTCATCCTTGGCTTCAGCGTTGGGAGCTTGGCATGGGAGGTGCACCCGCGCGCGTGGTGGTTTCGCCAACACACCAACGAGGTCGCCTGCGAGGCAGGGGCGAGGCGGCAGGTAGGACGGAGGTGGCGGTTGGGCAATAGGGGTAGGCTTGGGCTGCCAAGGCAACACTGTCTTGCTCCTTCTCTCCTTGGCCAGATTAGAGAGGGCAACAGGGAATTCCCCATCGGGGAATGCCTCCCCTTTCCCGTCCCCGTCCCCGCCAATGTTCACGGGGAGATTTTCTTCTCATCCTCGTCCCCGACGAGGATCTTGTACTCGACGGGAAAACCCGTTCCCGTGAACAAGGGACATTACTGGTAACCATCAGTAGGCAGTAGCAATAACACAAGCAAAATTAAAAGGTGATTTTTAAATCATACTATCAAATTCAAACACAACATCAAACATTCATTAACACTTGTTCAGCAACTTGCAAATAAGAAATGAAACAGCGTGGGGTGGGCGCCTAGGCTAGGCTGTCAATTTTCTATCCGCAACATGTGAGATTGAGGGAGAGTCGGGTACGCGGGTTCACGGGGACGAGGAATGGTCGCCCGTACCCATCCCCGGCATACCCGACGGGGATCAAAATTTCCCCATTTCAATCCCTGTGGGGATAAATTTTTTCCCATCCCCGTCCCCGAATGGGTGAATTCGCGCGGGTAATCGGGGATCGAGTCTCCATTGCCATCCCTAGGCCGGATCCAATGAGGAGGTTGGTGAGTGGTGGGGTGGAGGAGCCCTTAGATAGTGCGAAGGGAGTGGCGGCGGGGTAGTGTTACCACCAAAATTTGATAAGATTTCTTGACGGATTCAGTTAAGGGAAGAGATCAACCATCCAATATAAATTTATCCAGAAGAGACCGAAATCAAGAAAAAAACGTGAAGACCATGGTATGGCAGCTTAACTTATCTATTAATTAGGCATGGTTTAGTATTGTTTGTTTTTATCTTTAGGAAAGTGTGTTTAGTTTCCGACGAGGACTTTATGTTTTTTCTTTTACCTTTATAAAATTTGTGTCGTGTTCAATTAGAACTTATATTGACCTGTGGGTATAAATATGTACACCCGGGGTTTTTGTAATTTATCTCTACAAATCAATATACATCTACTTTCAACACATCATCACCCTCTTATGAGGTTTTATTTCGACGAGTTCTTGTTCCTATGCATGGGCTACATCGATTTAGTTTGACCTCCTGCAAGAAGTAAGTGAGTTTCGTCATCTTCGCTTGCAATAGCATGGGTAGGACTTTCTTGGTTGAGTTCGATAATCTAATCGGGCCGACGCAATTGTTACTTATGTGATATATCATCTTTATCTTTTAGTTCCATTACTGTTTATAGTCACATCTTAGTTAAGACTTTCTTGGTTAGGTCCGATACTCTGATCAAGTTGATGTTTCTTTAAACATAATATCGCTTTAGATAGATTTGTTATATCCATCACATTAGACAGATTTATCGGCTCATTGAGTATTAGATTATCATATACAATCTCATGCTGCATTAGTTAGGTATGACCTACTAGATTGTTATTCATAATCTAAGTCTTGTTAAGACGATAGGTTTATGCTAATGTTTTATCGAAGGGTTAGCTAATCTATGTTGAACGTGCACCTTGATCTACAGGAGATAAATATTCATAGTGAACTCTTGCTTGTAACAGATGCAGAGACAGACAGAGTGTACCTCCCTCCAACTTGCCACACAATGTCGAAGGATGAGAAGATCATAATGCTATCATGCCTCAGAGATATCAAAGTTCCATCAGTCTATTCAGCAAGGATATGTAAGTACGTCAAATTGGACGAGCTAAAACTGGTTGGAATGAAGTCTCACGATTGCCACGTGTTCACACGCAAATTTTGCCAATTACTATCAGAGGCATTCTACCACCCAAAGTCTACCACACGATCCAACGTCTATGTGCCTTCTTCAATGCAATCGGTTAGAAGGTTATACATCCTAAAGACCTAAATGGATTACAGATCAATATTGTCAATACCCTCTGTCTTTGAATGAACTGATCTAGCTCAGGGATGTGGTCATGTGAAACGTCCACTGTTTCTTCAATTTCTAAGTCCGCATCTTCATTCCCTTCATCTTCAACAATCATGTGGTGCATGATGACACACACAATCATAATGTTTGCAGGAGTTTTTTGATCCAAGTAACGAGATGGCCCTCGAACAATAGCGAATCGAGCCTGTAGAACCCCAAATGCTTGTTCTCACATCCTTCCTAGCGGCTTCTTGTGTTTGGGCAGAATGTTTTCTCTTATTACCTTGTGGCATAGGTATGGTTTTCACAAATGTTGTCCATGGAGGATATATGTCGTCTGCAAGGTAGTAACCCATTGTGTAATCATATTCATTCATACTATAATTTACTTTTGGAGCTTGTCCTTCCGCCAGCTTGGAAAACAGTGGTGACCGTTGCAACACATTAATATTATTATGTGATCAGGCAAACCAAAAAATGCATGCCAAAATCAAAGGTCTTGTGACGCCACCGCTTCAAGAATAATTGTGGCTTCATGAGTATGCCCAGTGTATTGACCATGCCATGATGTTGGACAATTCTTTCACTTCCAATGCAGACAATCTATGGAGCCAAGCATTCCACGGAAACCTCTGCGCTAATGCATTGCAAGCAATCGTCAGTATGCGCTAATGCCCAAATCAAATTTAAATTTATAGGAAACTATTTTAAGAATTTTGTTGGATGAGAGATCCTATATTAAAAGTTAATTTTTTAGAATATATAAAAATAAAATTATTAAGAATTTATTTAGTCACTCTGTTGCATGTGCTCTAATTTCTTTTACATGCATGAGGAGGTGTGGGGTTTGCGAAACAACAAACAGAAAAACTAGAAAATAGGAAATGGGCGCTACCGGGAGCGCTGCACACTGATTACCGCTACCGTTGTTTTTGTTATAATATTTTGTGGTTAAAAACACATAAAATTACTTCCTCTGTCCTAAATTAATTTTTGATATTTAAAATTTATCTCGGAACGACACAACTTCTCACTGCTCTCTCATATCAACCGATCACAACCATTCCTTGTTTAGAATATGTTCAAAAAGCTGGAGATTATGGAAAACAACTAGCTAGGAAATCTAACATTATGGAAAAATAACTAGTTAGTCTGAGTACCAACTTCCTCATTCCTATTTCTTTATCTACTTACTCATCTCTACCACTCATGACCATCTCCGCTTAATTTCTAACTTCTTCCTTAATAGCTACCATGTAAAACTCTAAAATCCAAGTAACTATTACAGACCAGGTTGAAAAGTTTTCAAGATACGGTTATATATAAAGTTATATATAAGAAACTTTTGCACAGAAACTGTTGCCACCAGGCCGATGCGCACGCCGCTGTCCTCTATCGCTCACCGTCGCCGGGGCTCTGCACAGCGTCTCTCTCATCTCGCTTGGAGGTATTCTCATCTCTCGTAATCACCTCTCCCCTTCTCCTCAGCGGCCCCCGGTTCATGAGCCGTCCCCGTGTGGCCGTGTGACATAAATTGAAGATCTGTTCGTATATAATTTTACATGAACTTTGAATGTACAGCATTAATCGTCTTCCAATGTTTTTTCTCCTGATCATGTGCTAGCTTCTCTCTCTTTTTGTCCATGGTCGGTGAAATTAATGTACTGTATTGCTGCTACACAATGGCAGTAGTTAAAATTTAGCTATTTGTTTCACTCATGTATCTTCCACTCTAACAATTGTTGATGTTAGTTTGGTACCACTACCTGCTGGTAATCAGATCTCCCCTGAAGTCCTGATTGACCTGATGATGCATTCATGTGTCTGCAACTCTGCATGTGGCATGGATATGCAACATCTCTTGCCACTGTAGAGACAAGATATGGACATGACATACATACATGTAACTTACTCTTGGTTAATTATAAAATGTAATTAGCTGAAAAATATTTCTTTCAATCACTTATTAACCGGAAAAATTTATTGTGGGGTTAATTATAAAATGTAATTAGCTGAAAAATATTTGTTGCAATCACTTATTAACCGGAAAAATTTATTGTGGACTCGTACAGTGGTATATGCATTCTTTGCCTTTTACAGGCAATCCTGTGCTTGCTTTTTATTGTCTTGGATAGAATTAGTAGTTTTTGAGATTTGAATCTGAGTAAATTTGACAGCAATTATTTTCAATGCAGCTTCATTTAATATATCAACTAAACTATGCAGCCTCACTTATTTTGATAATTGTGGAGCAAGTTGGCAATTTGGCAATTTGACATGGAGAAGAGCGGTGGCTCAATCAACCAGTAATTTTCTTCACCTTAATCAATTGTAATCGTGCAAATACATTATATTTTTATTATTTTTTCATATTAAAATAGAGTACAGTGACTAAGGTACAATATCTACGAAGAAAAATATACATAGACAAGTTGACCGACTAATCCCGACTAATCTCCGACTAGTCAACCTAATCGCTAGTTGACACCTAACCGACTGACCAGCTACTAGTGACTTATTGAACATTTGTGTGCATAATGATAATGTATAATCCGAAACCTATGCCTTGTTAACGGGGCGATTTTTTTTGCAAAAGTTGCTACGTACATACATATAAAACTGGCGCGTGTATGCATGCATGTTTGGTTTGTACGCTAAATTGCCTTTTTCTTTGCACTGCTGACGCTGCTGCTGGCGGCATTGTTTCGAGTAACTAAAGCCCCTAATCATATATGGATTTAAGAGTATGAGATATACATATATACATACATATATATATATTATAAAACAAAATACATATATATATATATTAAAACAAACAAGGAAAAGAAAATGTTGTACTCGTGAGTCGTGACACAGGGAAGATCGAAGTGGTTCCCCTAATTTAATGCGTATTGTTGATTGATGCAGGGGTTCGTTCTTGCTCTACTCCGAAATGAAGGGACGATATATGATATTAATTGATAATTCATCAGTAGCAGCAGTCGGGGTAGCAGCAATGATGGGGCGAATCGTCTGGCATCGGAGACCCTGGCGTCGTCGACCCAGCACGCCTGCCCAGCATCCTCCTAATTCCTCCTCCTCCTCCTCCTCCTGTTGATTCATAAGTAAGATTTGTAAGAACAACCTATGTATTATATATATATATATATATATATATATATAGCAACTACAAATTAATACATCCTAATTAAGAAACAAATACTAAGATTAGGAAACACGCGCGTTACCTCCTTCAACAGCGATGGCACAGCCAAGAAGCAGCACGCTATTTAGCAGCAGCAACAGCAGCGTCCTCATCATACCTGCAGCAGCAGCACGACGACGACGACATGTAACGGTGGACATGATCGATCAATGGCAGCCCAAGATGCTTTGCTATGTATGAGATCGATATGGATGCATGTATGATATAGCGGCTGGGTCTTAATCGATCAATCTGATCAGCTCATTGATCATCAATAATGGTAGGCTTCCTTCCTCTCCGTTCCAAGCGAGAGTCAACACGTCTATCTATATCGGCCTTGTGACCTTGTCGTTGCTTTCACTTTCGTAGCTAGCTAGTCAACACTCGAGTACTAGGTAGTGGCAGAGCTTGACCTCAATACGTGAGGAGGCCAAGCACCAATTGGCACAAAAAATAGTGGTATTAATTTTTGGGTGGCCAACCCCAAATTAGCCTTGATGAAGCCCAGCTGTACTCTCTTCATAAAAAAAACCTAATATAAAATATAACATATTCTAATACTATACATTTAAAATATAAAATTATATTAATAATATTTAAATGAATTATTTGTTTATTTTAGATAAAATATAGATTTATGAAACAATATAATCTAACATATAAAGGAATCCAACCTGCATCACACTACTGGAGAAAGTCATAATTATTTTTCAAAATTTTCTAATTCATCACACTACTGCATCACCAACCGGGACTAAAGATAATTTTTCGCTATTTCTAATTCATCTTTAGTCTCGATTGGTGCTACCAACCGGGACTAAAGATAATTTCCTGTAATTTTTCAAATTTATTTGGTCCCAGCTAGAGTTAACAATTAAATAATTCATTAAATAGGGCCAAATTAAATTCATTAAATATAGGTTTAAAACAATAATATTAAAATTAAATCAAATATAGATAATCCTAGACATTAATGTGCTCCTCTAAATATTGTTCCTCTTTTGTTCCTCGGTTTTCTTCATTTTCATCTACTGTTGAGCGAGACAGGAAAAATTTCACTTTTTATTTTTATTTAGCGAGGCAACCACATAAAATTTGAGCGTAAACAAGCAAAAGACGTGGCCTGTAGAAAATTCGGAAGACACGCTCAAAATCGGAAAAAAGCTTCCGGGCTCGAAAAGGCAATCTTCTGATGCTTTTTTGGGCAAAATAAAATCTCCGAATGCGGCAAAGCAGCGAACGAACGCATCCGAAATTTTTTTCTCATCGATTTTCATATATGAAAACGTCTCGATCGGAGTCCATATGTGAAAGTTATGGCCGTTTTAAAAACCGACTCCGAGTTAGAGGACGAAACGGAACAATGCACGTAAAACTTTTAAACGCGCATAAACTAGACGTGACGTCCAGGGTTTAAATGTTCTTATCAATATTGTACATCCCTATGATTTGTATATAATCATCAAAATAATTTTACAAAAGATTATGTATATTGAGAATCATTAGTTAATAACAATATGATGATATGTAATAACAAAATTAAAGTTTTCTTCTATCTTCAATCACACACCTCCACATAACACCACACTCTTTGAAATTACAAATCCCCATAAATTAATTTTTGGCCATTTGAATCATGTAGAAAAATTTATATATTTTTATTAGGTTCAATTAAAAAATAAGCACATTCACTTTTGTCCCGGTTGGTATTACCAAACAGGACAAAAAATAGCATCTCTAGTCTCGGTTGGTGTTACCAACCGGGACTAAAGATGATGTCAGAGACTGTCATAACCTGTCAGAGCGTCATGCATCTTTAGTCCCGGTTGGTAGCATCAACCGAGACTAAAGATAGCATCTCTAATTTCGGTTGGTGTTACCAACCGGGACTAGAGGTGCCCGGCGCTCTGATAGGTTCTGACAATATTTAAACAAGGACTAGAGGCGATCTTTAGTCCCGGTTCGTGATACGAACCGAAACTAATGTTCCTAGAAATCCGTAGATTTTTTAAACCGGGACTAAAGATCATTTCTAGTCTCGGATGCAACTCAAACTGGAACTATTATGGTTGTCGCCACTTCAACCAATGATGGTTTCTTCAGTAGTGTATGCACCTGACTTTATTTTATATCTTTCCAAAATGCGTAACAACGAAGTAAATTGTAACTGGTTGTATTGGTGTATGTGCAATATGATTGAGTTTTTTACGATTTCATTTTTTTCTCCTCATGTACAAGGGGAGTTGAGAACACGATTTGTGTTGCATATACTTTTTTCAAATAGTACCATAGCCATTTGGCATAGGAGCTATTGGATTATTTTCGACTATTAACACGTCTGCTACTAGTTATTAATTACCGTACCAAAATATCAGTGAGTCAAAAAGTACTACCAGTCAGTGGGGAGTACAATAGCTGTTTGGGGATAAACAAATCACCGCATGAAAATCAAATTTTATACTCATGCGGACCGAGTGCATGCTGTGTGGAGGTAAACCTAACACACTTTCACTTCTGGTTCAATTTTATGAAATATCGGGTGCTGACTGAGGACATTTTCCAATCATAAAAGCACTATGGAAGAAACCATCATTGGTTGAAATGGCAAAAAACACAGTAGTCTCGATTTGAGTTGCACCCGGAACTAGAGATGATCTCTAGTTTCGGTTTAAAAATTCAACGGCCTTTTAGGAACAGTAGTCCTGGTTCGTGTCACGAACCGAGAGTAAAGATCACTTTCTAGTCCCGGTTCAAATGTTGTCAGCGCGTGTCGAGCGCCGGGACCTTTAGTCCCGGTTGGTAACACCAACCGGGACTAGAGGTAGCATCTCTAGTCCCGGTTCGTGTTACCAACCGGGACTAAAGGTCCCCGGCACTCGACACGCGCCGACAACATTTGAACCATCACCTTTAGTCCCGGTTCTTGAAACGAACCGGGACTAAAGGTCCTAGAGAGCCGTTGAAATTTTTATACCGTTGCCTCGGGACTAGAGATAGCATCTCTAGTCCCGGTTGGTGTTACCAACCGGGACTAGGGATTTTCTTTATATACTCCTTTCTCCTCCATCCCGAGCCATCCACACTTGTACATCTTCAAAAAATTTCTCAGCTAGAGGTCCGGTGATGCCAAGGTTAGCAACTTCTTTGATGATAATACACAAATATTCTGTATCTATAAGGTTAGCAACTTCTTTCTCTTATAGATTTGCGGTTATTTTCTATACATTTTGCTATCTACATATCATGTGCTATCTACAATCTTAGCACTTCGCATTTTGCGGTTGTTTTATATACATTTTCATCTCTAGATTTGTATGCAAACATGAGGAGATGTTTTTTCGTCCACTGAAATTCATCTCTAGTCCCGGTTGGTTTTAAAACCGAGACTAATTATTACATCCCCAAATATATTGTGTTATATTCATATATAATTATAATTAACATATGTTCATATATTCATATATAATTAATATATGTCCATATAATTAACATAAAATATTATAAATTAAAATAATAACATATAATTAACATTTGTCATATTCTAAACTATTTAAAATTTAAATAATAATATATATTTAACATATGGCCTATTTGAAAAAAATTTTAAATTGAAATAATAACATATAATTAACATTTATCGTATTTAAAACTATTTTAAACCATAAACCCTAAACCCTAAACCCTAAACCTTAAACCTAAACCCTTTTACCATTAACCCTTAACTTAAACCCTAAACCCTAAACCCTCGTGCGGCCTGCGTGATTGGCATGTAGAAGTACGGTGACACGAGCTGAAACGTCAATGTCTTCTCCTCTGATCTAGCATCGTCTCTCATGCTCTTAGAGGCTGCTCCGTTCTCATCACTGTAATAGAGCAGTGGCAATCTCTTCTCACTTTGTTCTACCTTGTTCTTCGATTGCTCCATCTCATCCCAATACTTCAGCACATCATCTTCAAAGATGACACCAAGCTCGTCTGCATGGCAAGAAACAAGTGTCTAAGCAACACAAATCCAGAAAGCACCATTCCTTTTCGATTAGAAAAAAGAGAGTATCATTCTTGCATTGATCTGAGTAGAAACAAAAGAATCATACCTTGTAAAACGTTGCTTTGAATGACAGTAGAGCAGAATAGCTGGGGATGGAAGCTCGGGAAGGAGATATTGAAGAAGAGAGCTTCCTCCTCAAGCAGGTAACTATGAGGCCAAAGGCTAGTGCAATAAGGCCACCAGCTAGTTCATGAAAAAAGGTTAGATCAATAACAGATAAACAGATAAACAAAGACAGTCTTACAGCCAAAAGAAGCTACTGCTATAAAATTTTCTCAGCGATGAGCATGGTTAACCATATGCATGATGCAAGGCAAAACTGCATTTACCTATGTTTTTGGCTGGGCTCCATTATTTCGAGAGACATGAAGCAAATCTAACACTCCAATGAGTCGGGATCAATGAAATAACTTATCTTAGTCGTCTCGTCCACATCCGTATCCAGTTGCTCCTGATGATCCGTGGAGAGGCCCCGACATTTTTTTCCTGCCTTCTCCACCGATCTTGGTCTCTTCAACATGTCCTGATCCATCGTAGTAGCCTTCTTCACCGATCTTGGTCTCTTCAATATTTAATGATCCGGATCATGGTCTTTTTTCTTGCTTTTCTCCTTTTGCTTCATAATCTTTCTGTCTTGCTCTTTCTTCGAGTACGATGTAGCAGTACTCGTGTATCTCTATCAAACTTTGAATAGTGAGAGATATGGCAATGATTGGATAGTACGGCTATATATGGCAATGATGGCTTGCCTCCCCCGTTCCCGTCTCAATGTCTCGACGGCACCATGGAAGCCGCCGGTGACGCGCACGACGGCGGACTACCTCTATCCGCCCGTCGTGATCGATGGGTACTATCCGCCGTCGCCGCCGCCCCAGTCTTGGCTCCAGCCGCCACCGCTGCCACCGGTCTCCCTGATTTAAAGGTGTGCTTTCTCTGTGTTTCAGCGACAATGTTCAAGTTCTCATTGCTAATGTCTTCTGCCTTATTCTCGTGAATTGCCACATAAGCATTAGCCGTTAGAGCATTATTGTCCTGACCACAAGTTAGGATCTTCTGTGAGTATGGAGCATGTCGACGACCGCCCTCCTCCTCCGCTTGTAATTCTCCCTGAGGACTTTTTCATCGACCTCGGTCTCACCCTTTTACCGTTTTTATTCATAGCTCCCTGCAATTGTAATATGATCTAGGGGAATTGACTATGAATTCAGTGGATGGTGTTGGTGCCTCCTCCAACGTGGTTTCCCTTGTTCACTGTCCGAGGGACTATTCAGTGCCTTATGACGTTAGAAAACAACCGTTGGAGGAGGAAGAAGTTCATAAGGCACTGAACAGTCCCTCGGACAGTGAACAAGGGGAACCACGTTGAAGGAGACAACAACATCAGTATCTCCTTCCCGAGCTTCCATCCCCAGCTATTCTGCTCTACTGTCATTCAAAGCAACGTTTTACAAGGTATGATTCTTTTGTTTCTACTCAGATCAATGCAAGAATGATGCTCTCTTTTTTCTAATCGAAAAGGAATGGTGCTTTCTGGATTTGTGTTGCTTAGACACTTGTTTCTTGCCATGCAGACGAGCTTGGTGTCATCTTTGAAGATGATGTGCTGAAGTATTGGGATGAGATGGAGCAATCGAAGAACAAGGTAGAACAAAGTGAGAAGAGATTATCACCTTGCTCTATTACAGTGATGAGAACGGCGCCTCCAAGAGCATGAGAGACGATGTTAGATCGGAGGAGAAGGCATTGACGTTCCAGCTCGTGTCGCAAGTACTTCTACATGCCAATCACGCAGCCGTACGGGTTTAGGGTTTAGGGTTTAGGGTTTAAAATAGGGTTTAGGGTTTAGGTTAAGGGTTAATGGTAAAAGGGTTTAGGTTTAAGGTTTAGGTTTAGGGTTTAGGGTTTAGGGTTTAGGGTTTATGGTTTAAAATAGTTTTAAATACGACAAATGTTAATTATATGTTATTATTTCAATTTAAAATTTTTTTAAAATAGGCCATATGTTAAATATATATTATTATTTAAATTTTAAATAGTTTGAAATATGACAAATGTTAATTATATGTTATTATTTTAATTTATAATATTTTTTGTTAATTATATGAACATATGTTAATTATATATGATTATATGAACATATGTTAATTATAATTATATATGAATATAACACAATATAATTGGGTACTGTAATAATTAGTCCTGATTTTTGAAACCACCCGAGACTAGAGGTGAATTTCAGTGGGCGGGAAAACATCTCTAGTCCGGTGGTGGCTTCAACCGGGACTAGAGATGCCCACCTACCGGGACACGTGGCTGCCCGTCATCTCTAGTCCGGTTGAAGCCACCAACCGGGACAAAAGGTATGATCTTTAGTCCCCGTTGAAGCCACCAACCGGGACTATATCATCGCTAGTCCCGGTTGGTGGTTTCAACCGGGACAATAGATGTTGTACCTATATATAGCAAGGGCTTCACTGGGATCCAAACACTTAGCCGTTTTCGCACAACTGCATTGTCTTCTTCGTTGCCGTCTTCGTCGCCGGAGGATCGCCGCGCCAAGGTCTTCGTCGCCATCGCCGCCGCTGCCACAGGTTAGCCCCGCCGCCCCCTTTATTCTCTGTGATGCGCGCTAGGGTTAGCCACCGCCGTCGATGCCATCGCCATCGCCACCATTGTCGTCTCCGCCGCCGCCGTCGCTGTCGCTGCCGCCCCCTCCCCTTTCCGCCCCCTCCCTGATCCCCATGCCGGCCGGCCACCCCCTAAACCCTTAAACCTTGCCTCCCCCTCCACACGGCCGGCCGGCCGCCTGCATCATCGCTCGTCGCCGTCGCCTCCCCTCCATGCCGCCGCCGCCGTGGCCACCGCTGTCGCCGCTGCCGTGCTATATGTTTAATGAATATGAATGTGAATGAATTTTGTGAACTTTGTGAATGTGAATGAATGAGGAGGATTTGAATATTATTTTGATGTGTATGTGTAAATTTGTGAATATGATTTCGATGTGTATGTGTAAATTTGTATGGACTTTATATGTAAATGGACTATTTATTTAAATTTTAATGCATGAATATTGTGAATTTAGAATTTTGAATGTGTATTTAAATTTAAATGCATGAATAGATTTAAATTTGAATGTGTATGTGACTTGTGAAGTTTGTATTTTTCAACGAACGAGAACGATAAAATCAACAAAAGGATGTGAATGGACGGACGGACGAACGGACGGACGGACGTACGGATGTGGACGAACGGACGGACACACGAATGAACACTCGTTCGTTCGGTCGGTCGGTCGGTCGTACATTCGTTCATTCGTTCGTTCGGTCGTTCGTTCGGTCGGTCGGTCGTTCGGTCGTTACAACGTACATAGGCATGCAACGTCCTCTCTCTCCTCTCCTCTCCTCTCCACTTCCTCTCCTCTCCACCTTATCTCCCTCACATACATGATCATCTCTTTCTCTCCTCTCCTCTAGATGATCGTACTCACAGACGTCAACGAACGTTAGAACGAACGGACGATAGTTTAGGATTTGGGTTTGGGTTAGGGTTAAGGGTCCGAACGAATGGACGTGAACGAACGATAGGTTAGGGTTAGGGTTGGGTTTAGGAAACTGCATTTAGGGTTTAGGGTTTAGGGTTTAGGGTGAACGAACGAACGACAGAATGGAGACGTGAACGATAGATTGAACGAATGGTCGGTCATTCGGTCGTTCGTTTGGTCATTCGTTCGGTCATTCGGTGTGGATGTAATCCAGGAAGTGACTTCTGAAAAATATCACCATTGTGGATGTGCACAATTGGATCTGGTGTCTATCGGATTTCATCTATTTTTTCCATCTTCTTCTTTTCTGACTATGTTTTTTTACGTAGACATACATGATATTCCTAAATAATTGATACATGTATTAACCGAATAAATTTTTTTTAAAATTCTTTGATTAAGTCCTCAACCCACATCAATCAAATGGCGGATCGTGATGAGGAACAGTTTCTCCTTGATGAGATCGCACGAGGAACAGAGTTTTACAACGAGGAGGGACACGAAGATCCAGATCAGTACCTCAATGAGGAGGGGAACGACGGGGGGACAAGCAGAGGAACGAGGAGAGGAATGAGGGCTCCGCCTCCGCCTTCGCCTCCGCTGGACAGAAGAGGCCACGCGGCCTCAGCAAGAAAATAGAGGGTCGACATGTCATAACGGAGGTGGCACCTGACGGTCGACCATTTGCCCCAAAGGACGCCGCAAGGAAGTTTGTGGCGCACAGCGGATGGGTGGTGAGGGATCACGTGAAGGGTTACGCGGAGGCTACCCTAGCTGAAAACAAAAACTTTTAACCGCGCAAACCAGGAACACTTGCAAGTAAGGGTCGATAGATCGTTACCGATTGGAGTAGAGTGCAGCGGAATAGCCAATCAGGGCAATCCGATCCGGAACAGTGTAGCCGATTCCCGGAGACAGCCGATTCGCCAATCAGCCGATTCGAGTCGTCCGGCCGCGTTCTCACGCCTCGCTCCGATGCGCCCGACCGTAGCCGATTCCACCACAGCCGATGAACAGCGTGCAACGTAGCAGCGCCTCTACCGATATCCACACGTCCGGGGACAAAACGCCGAACACCCGTGTGCTAGCACGCGATGCAAGGCTAGGGTTTGGCTCGAAAGTGGGGAGGGTTTCCGTGGAGATTGATCTCGGCGACTTCTGTTGCACGCGATGCAATTGACGTGCCGCAGCTCTCCACCCCTCCCTCCTTTATATAGAGTTGGCCGACTAGGACTAGTGGCCGATCAGGACTCTATTTTTGAACCGGATCTCATCCGTATCTCATAGAGTTGGCCGCCCATACGTCGTAAGTCTATAGGACTCTATCCGATCGGATCCCTATCCGATCGAGCCGTATCCGAGTCCAACTCGAATGCCTATTCTATCCCCTTAAGCGTGCGACCCTGTAGGTTCAGGTATACTCGGTTTCGGCTATAGTCTAACTTAGCCGATCGTCGGCTCGAGTCCAACTCACCGACCACAACGCGGCGCCTAGCAAGACATATTGACACACCATAGTATACAAGAATAATATCGGCTCTGAACCTGTAATGTGTACACAAATCCCTTTGTGTCATGATACCAGTTAAGCTATAGGCAAGATGTGTGCCATCCCTTCAATAGCTTAACCATTCACTCGAACCGTATTGGATTATCCGTCCGTTGATTGACTCCTCAATCAACTTAGCATGGCCATGCATTTCCATAATCCATTACCTCGAGGGGCCCGAGATATCTCTCCAAAGGAGGGGCAAATTCCATCTTGATCACTCACATCCCACTCCATGTTTCATAGCAAACCCGAAAACTACCTTTATAACTACCCAGTTACGAATAGCGTTTGGTAGTCCCAAAGTAGGCTACTACACATGTTAGAATCCATGGTGATCTCAGGTCTAAGGACTTTGTACCAACACTACCTGAGACCAACTAATGACACATTGATTCCTGTAGTGTCTCATGGTGGGTCTATCCAACAATGTGTTCTCCAACACATGTGTCCATGTTTATTGATTTGGTATCTCCATACCCATGATCTATGAGACATGATCATCAATCAATAAACATGCCGATCTTAGAATCATATTTGTTCCAACAATATGACATATGATCGGGATCATTTAGAAATAGATTCATACATATAGAGTCTCATAAATAAGTCACGTACTTATTGATCAATACAAGATGTCTATTTCATGGAACCGAATAACACTTTATTCATTTATACATAAACATTGACGTGATATCCAACATCTCCATGTTGCCTCTAGGGCATATCACTAACATCACGTGCCCGTAAGCGTTGCCAACTGGAGGCGGTCTACCAAAGGAGGAGAGGAGCAGAGCTATCTCCCAGACTCAGAGAAAGAGATGCTCTGGACCACAATGCTGCAGACGTTCACCATCCTGCACTCGGATCGTGCAAGGGTCAAGGAATGGACATTGAAGAAAATGGCGAGCTCTTCAGAACTACAAGAAACAGTTACACAAGAAATATATCCTGAAAGGCTAGACACCAGACTTTGAGAAGTTTTCAAAGCTTAGAGATCATTGGGATGCTTTTGTTGAGCACAAGACCAGTCAAGAAGCGCAATCTATCATAGAAAAGAACAAGGCCAACGCAACCAAAAAGAAATACCATCACAGGCTTGGGTTAGGCGGCTATAAAAAAGCAATGGAGAAAATGGGAAAAAATGAAAGCTGGCCTAGAAGCACGGGATATCGTTCAGGCACAGCAAACTGGCCGGAACGATCAAAGAACTGGTTCTATGCTCACGGTGGCTCACTAAATCCCGTCGATGGCACAGTGATCTTCGGTGATGAAATTCAAGAAGCCGGACGGAGGTTAGAGGACGCGGTGCAGGCCAGTTCCTCGGGCTTGTTCAGGCCCGATAGAGAGAAGGACGAGCTAACGCTCGGCCTCAAAAACCCAGAGCACCCGGGGCGTACGCGAGGAAAAGGCATCATCCCCTGGAAATACGGGTTCCAAGCTGACATCGACACATACAGGAGCCGAATGAGGGCAAAGCGAGAGAATGATGCTAGATTCGCTAAGATGGAAATGAGGCTCTCGCAGATCGATCAGATTGTCGACGAAAGGGTGGCCGTAAGGTTGGCTGAGGAGCGGAGCTAGTGGGTTAGCCAACAAATGGATCCAAGAACAACCGCACAACTCCAACAACAGCGCAAGCAAAGCGTGCGTCTACCGAAAATGAAGGCGAGCGGCCCCACAAGCTCAATCAGGTTCGCCATGCCCCGTGGATGAAAATCACACAGCGGACCCCGTGTGATCTGCACATCCCGTTGAAAAACATAACAATAAAGGTATGTTCATACTTTTATGTTGTACGTATATTTTCTTGAATAACTTGTCAATCAACGTTCAGTATTAACTAATAAGCAATCTTCTCCAACAGGTCGCGTCGGGCATGGCTATTCCAGTAGCCCGAGACGGCACTTACCACTCCCGGCCCGTTCCACCTTCGTACTCGAAGGTTGAAATTGAACAGTGGAACGCGGCTATGAAGATCCTGGAGCTGGATATCCTCGGAGGAGACGGGAAGACGACGCTAGGAGAAACGGCTCATGGAATATTTCTCTGGAGGAAGATCTTCATAAAATTCCCCGGACGAACAATGTCTCCTATCGTTCCACCGCCCTCGTCTCCACGTGGGCCGTCTCCTCCGCCTCCTTCGCCGCCACCGCCTCCTCCGCCTCCTGCGTCACCTCCACGAGCATCGACTCCTAAACGGCCGTCTCCAACTCCACCGCCTTCCAACCCTCCTCCGTCGCCGCAACGAGCACCGACTCCTAAACGGTCATCATCCAAGAGCGCGCCGTCAATATCAAGCGGTCGTTCAAGAAAGACTCAGAGAATTGAGAAGACGCCGCCACCCGCACCAAAGCGGTCAACCTCAAGCAGGGCGAAGAAAGCGGGCAAAGATATACCCCAGCTTGGCATGCAACCACAGAAGCCTATGGAGTTCAAGACGATTCCAAATATTAGACCCGATTTAAGACAATTCATTCAAGAAGTGGAATTAATATGGATCAATTACACAGTGCCCGCACTCGGCGAAGGCTACGCTTAAATACAAGTTCAACCTTGGAAAACCTCTCGTCAAGCCGGATCTCGTGAAAAGGCTTCCAACTCAGATGTACTGCTTTCATCAGTGGTACATGCAACGATCCAGCAAGGGTGAAGACATGATAACATGCAAATATTCAATTGACTACTTCTTCGATGGAGATGACTACCTCTATATCCGATTCGAAGATATATTCGACCTGTACCAACTTGATGCCCTCGACGTCTCACTTCTAACCGCGCGGGTTTTGTAAGTATCACCCGGTTATTTCGTTTCTTACCTCCTTGAATTTAGCTGACTAAAATTCTTTTTAACCGTTGTAGAATGGCGATCCAATACTGCAACAAGCACGAATGCACCAAGCATGGATTCATGGATCCACGCAAAATCAACAGCCCATTGGTTGATCAGTTTCCTAATGACACCGTGGACAACATATACAACGCGCTTGTGAAGCAACCCTTTCGGTCCTTCATCCTTCTGCCCTATAATACTGGGTAAGTTTTTTCTTTCTTTCCGAACCAATTTCAATCCCGTGCATACATAAAGTTTCATATGTGTCATCTTAAACCAATTTACAGATTCCACTGGATTCTGTTAGTACTTGACATGGGTCAGTCGAAGATCCATGTCTTTGACTCAATGGATAAACCAGAGTCCACGTACTTCCACATATTTGAACTGTTTAACAGGTAATGCCATCTTACTTTCTATTGCATATATGCGGTTCTCGAATAATTACGTGCTAACTTTTAACTGCACGTAGGGCATGGGAACGATTTCGGGGCAATGTTCGCGGAAATTGGAAAGATAAGCTTTCTGTGCGGATGAATTTTCCAGTAAGTAACAGGCCTGCTCCTAATTTGAGTTGAATCATTATTATGTTCTAAAATATGAAATGCATATTAAATGCTCATCGTTTCTCTCTTAATGTGCAAAAATGCAGGCACCAACCTATGTGGATATTACGTCGCGACTACATTCACCGCTTTGTGACCGAAGTCAAAACTGCCGAAGATCTAGATGTACGTATAACACCAATTCATACATTACGTCTCAATTTCTTATTCACTTCATATATTTATTTCTCGTTTATTCTAATTAATGATAGCTTATGCGAGTAAGAGACGACCTCCCCCACGAGACTTTCATACAAGCCGCTCAGGAAGATTTGATGGGATTTATTAACGAGCAGGTCGTTGATCCCGCGGGGGAGTTCTTCATTAGTTTTAGTAGCTAAACCACACCAAAGTAGATTAGAGACAATTTTTTATAAGCTAGCTAGGAAACATGTATGAATATTGTACATATTTTGGTAATATATGTATATTTTCTTTCTTAAGTTCGTTTAAATGTGTGTAAATTATTATATATTTATGTGTAATATAATATATGTGTAATATATATATAGCATACGTTGGAGAAATGACAAATTAAAAAAAATTGCATCTTTAGTCCCGGTTGGTGGCTTCACGCATCTCTAGTCCCGGTTATTTAACTAGGACTAGAGATAGTCCATCTCTAGCCTCGGATTCATAGTCCCGGTTTGACAACCGGGACTACTGAGGGTTACGAACCGAGACTAGTGTGGCTTTCTCCAGTAGTGAAGAGAGCCTCACTACTGGAGAAACCATTTTCGATTAAAGTACCAAAATCCACAATAGTCCCGGTTTGAATAGTACCAAGACTAAAAAATATTTCTAGACCCGATTTAAAAAGTCTACGGATTTCTAGGAGCATTAGTTCCGGTTCGTTACACGAACTGGTGATCTTTAGTCCCGGTTCAAATATTATCAGAAGTTGTCAAAGCACTGGGCATCTTTAGTCCCGGTTGGTAACACCAACCGGAACGTATTTTTTGTCCCGGTTGATAATACCAACCGGGACTAAAGATCCCTCACGCTCTTTAGTCCCGGTTCTTTAACTTAACCGGGACAAGAGAGAAAAAAAGAATCTTTATCTTCTCGTATCCCGTGCGCAAACAACAATAAGTGCACACTTAGCTAGCTCCCTCTCTCCCGCAAGTCGCATGCTCTCGGGCCACGGCAAGAACTCTCTCTCTCCCGCAAGAACTCTCTCTCTCTCTCTCTCTCCTGCAATAAGTGCGCACTTAGCCTCCCTCTTCCTCCTCCTCTCCCTCTTTCTCTCCCTCTCTCCCGCATGGAGGCCGGCGGCGAGTGGCGAGGCCGGGGTGGTGCGAGCGGCGTGCCGGTGCGGGCGGCCGGGCGGGCGGCGGGCGGCGGGGCGGTGCGGGCAGCGGGGCGGTGCGGCGGCGGGCGGTGAGCTCGGCACGATCCGGCCTCCATCCCCCTCCCTGGCCTCCTCCCTCCGGCGGCCGGATCGTGTGGCGGCGGCAGCGGATCCGGTGCGGTTGGCGTCGGCCGGATCCGGTGCGGGCGGAGTCGGGCGGATCCAAGTGCGGGGTGGCGGCGACCGGATCCGGTTCGGGCGGCGTCGGCCGGATCTCGGTGCGGGCGGCGGTCTTGGTGCTCCCTCCGCCGGATCCGGCCTCCCTCGCGATCCAACGTTGTGAAATTTTTTTTAAAGAATTTGTGATGTTCATCTGTGATGTTTTGTGAATATTTTGATGTATATGTGAATTTTGTGATGTGAATCTGTGATGTTTTGTGAATTTTGTGATGTATATGTTAAATTAGGGATGTTTTATGATGTGAATTTGTGATGTGGATGAGATTTTGGGATATTTGATATGTGATTGATATGTGATTTTGATTTGGGCAGAAAAAATAATGAAAAAAAATAAAATGGGTTTGGGATGTTATTAGGGCGTTGTATCTTTAGTCCCGGTTGGTAACACCAACCGAGACTAAAGATTTATTTTTGGACCCGGTTATTTTACCCGGGACTAAAGTTAGCATTTTTAGTCCTGCTTTCGCAGTCCCGGTTTGGAAACCGGGACAAAACAGGGTTACGAATTGGGATAGTTGTACCTTTGTGCAGTAGTGCCCCCACGTCGCCCCTCGACGGGCGACTCGGGAGGCGCATCGGCCTCCGCTACCACGCTCCCCTCCTCCCTACATTGGCCTTGCCACTGTCCAAGCGCGTCGCCTGGATTCCGCATGAGCGCAAGGATGGTGGTGGTGGGGCTCTCAGCCCAGGTTGGAGGTGGTGGCAGCTCCATTGACCGGTGGCAACAGCTTCGTCGGTTGGCCAGCAGTGGCTCCATCGACAGCCATACATAGAGTCTGACTGGCTAGATCCATCGCCCCTCCACCAGATCTGGCCAGGCAAGGCCTAAAAAGCACCAGCTTTGGTGGGACAACGTGGCAGCGGTGATGGTAGGGTGGTGGTGTGGCAGAGGCCGAGTCGACGCATGGGCGATGGCGGGCGATAGTAGAGGAGGCCACGCAGGGGGCGACGACGTTAGGCGCTGGGAGTGGTCATACCGCTCATCCTTGGCCTCAGCGTTGGGAGCTTGGCATGGGAGGTGTACCCGCGCGCGTAGTGGTTTCGCCAACAGACCCGCGAGGCCGCCTGCGACGCAGGGGCGAGGCGGCACGTAGGGCGGAGGTGGCGGTTGGGCAATAGGGGTAGGCTTGGGCTGCCAAGGCAACACTGTCTTGCTCCTTCTCTCCTTGGCCGGATTAGAGAGGGCAACAGGGAATTCCCCATCGGGGAATGCCTCCTCATCCCCGTCCCATTCCCCGCCAATGTTCGCGGGGGAGATTTTCTTCTCATCCTCGTCCCTGACGGGGATTTTGTACCCGACGGGAAAACCTGTCCCCGTGAACAAGGGACATTACTGGTCACTACCAGTAGGCACTAGCAATAACACAAGCAAAATTAAAAGGTGATTTATAATCATACTATCAAATTCAAACACAACATCAAACATTCATTAACACTTGTCTAGCAACTTGCAAATAAGCAATGGAACGGCGTGGGGTGGGCGCCTGGGCTAGGCCGTCAATTTCCTATCCGCAACATGTGAGATTGAGGGAGAGTCGGGTACGCGGGTTCACGGGGATGAGGAATGATCGCCCGTACCCATCCCCGCCATACCCGACGGGGATCAAAATTTCCCCATTTCAATCCCCGTGGGGATGAATTTTCCCCTATCCCCATCCCCTAATGGGTGAATTTCCCGCGGGGAATCGGGGATCGGGTCCCCATTGCCATCCCTAGGCTGGATCCAATGAGGAGGTTGGCGAGCGGTGGGGTTGAGGAGCCCTGAGATAGTGCGCAAGGGAGTGGCCATGCCTTCAAGCATGGTAACCCTCTTGAGGGCACTATCGAGGTACCTTTATTCTCACTCTCTTTACGGGAATATCTGGGTGAAAACAATGTCCAAATTCTTTTAACAGCGATGACGACATCCTTTTTTAAGGGAAACAGCAGGGGAGGCCCTTACTGGATATTCATTTTATAAATTATAAATATGTACAAGTTACAAGGCCTCAGGCCCAAAAAAGAGGAAAGTAGAAAGGTTTAGCTGAAATTACAATACCATGCTTCTAACTCCACTTTTAGGGAAGGTTTAGCTCTATGAATAATCAAGCCAAACTCTCTCTTAAACAGGAATTTCCATCTATTTAAAGATAAGGGCACATTTTCAAAAATGACTTCATTGCGATGTGCCCATAAAGACCAGACCGCCACTATGATGATCTCTCTGAAAATTCTGGAGTTGAAAGAACGACAAGCTTGTATGATCATTGCGAAGAAAGGCAGCTCTGGTCGCCAAGTGATATGAAGGAAACGCCAACACCAACTGCTGAAAGGACAAGAGAAAAATAGATGATCATGTGTTTCTTCAACCCTGGAAGCACACATTGCACAATTATAATCATCCAAGTGCCACTGCTTGTGGTGCAGCATGCCTCTGCTATTGAGTCGTTCTCTTAACAAAAGTCAAAAAGAGAATTTGTGCCGACCCCGGCAACATGAGCCCCACATCCATTTGAAGATTGGTGATATGGGAAAAGCGCCTTGAATATATTTGTAGGCTCTTTGACTTTGATAGTCATTCGAGTCCCAAATGTATGACCATGAATCCTTTGCAGAGTTGCTCACTAGAATGGTACCCAAGTGTGATTCCAAATTATGCATTTGTTCAGCAGCTTGAGTGGATAGCGGAAGCATAAAGTTGGAAGCAAAATTCTGAGCTAGAAAATGTTGAACAGAGATTCCTTTGTCTTGAGCAAAGGAGAAGAGCTGCGGCATGGTATGCTTAAGGACTCCCAAGTCCCATTGATCCAGCCAAAAGGCTACTGAATTTCTCTTCTCCACCTGACATCTTGCAAGAGACAAATATGAGTCACATAGTGACATGATATCGCGCCACCAAAAGGATCCAACCGGCCTTTTTAGATGAGGCATCGAGCCTGAGGAGTATAGATGTTGCCAAGTTAATGAGACCCAGGAAACATCTTCACAATTGTAAAACTTGTGGAGGAACTTCAGTAAGAGTGCTTTGTTATAGATCTTCAGATCAAGTACCCCAAGACCACCCAGCTCTTTTGGTTTGCAAATTGTGTTCCAAGCCACTAAGCATCTACCTCGTTTATTAATATCACCATTGTCCCAGAGAAAGTGTTTTTGGTACCTATCAATCTGCTCAATCACAACAACAGGAAATTGAGAGTGCATAAATAGTACGTGGGCAGAGAGTACAGGACCAAATTCACTAGGGTCAATCTTCTCGCATAGGAGAGAAATCGACTAGTTCCCATTAGCCGATTTTCAATGCGGTTCAGTAGTGGCATATACTCGTTTATCATTGGTCTAGTTGTACCAAGAGGCAGTCCAAGATAAGTAAAAGGCATGGATGCAACTTGGCATCCTATCTCTGCAGCAAGAGAAGTCACTGTGGGCAAGTCCACATTGATTGGCACCATTGATGATTTTGTGAACTTTCAGCCCAGTTGATGAGGCAAAATCCTCAAGGAGAGATTTCAAGGCCATTATTTGAGAAGAATCTGCGGGGAGGATAACAAGAGTGTCATCAGCACTTATTTGAGAAGGCCATTATTTGATGATGACATCCTTGGCGTCGTAACCTCAGTGGAGGCATCGTTTTTGAGAGTTCGCTTCATGGTTTTGTTGTAGGCTTGGTGGCGACCGACCACACATAGCAGTGGCCGGTTTGATTCTAGGCTTCTCCCTTAGTAGCATGTGTTTGTGTGGTTAGCGTGTGTTTTGGGTGTGCGCTTCAGTGCACAACTAAACTTGACAGCTTAACGATGCACTTCAGTGGTTCTAGTAACTTTTTTCTCAATCTTAATGATATTTGGGCGATCATTCCAGCAAAAAAAAATACATATAATATGGCTACAAGTGTATGCATGTCTGCGATGTTATCATCAGAACAGTGTCGTGTTTTGAAGTTTAGAACGAATAACTTTTGTGAAAGTTTAAAGAGTAAAATGGATATTTTCTTATACATATACACTTCCTCCATTTTAGAAAGACTTCATTTTGTTCCTCTTCATTTGTAAAAAAAATCATCTTTCAAGCGATTAATACATTGGATTAGAAAAAGTGAGAAACAAATGCACTAAATTTGGAACGACGTTAAATCCCTTGAGTTTTCTTCGTGTGTTGAAGCACCATATTAGTGTTTGATTACTTCCTCTGTTTTTCATATTATAATTCATATTATAAGTCACTTTAAAATAACTAATAATATAAATAACGAATTTTTCGTATGCATTAATTACAATTTATTGTATTTGTTTATAAAAACGAATCATTCAATATCTCAAACGACGTCGGTTGAGACATGCTCTATTATGATCAAAGCTTGACGTGCCTATAACTTTCTATTTGATGACCTTTTGATTTAAAATAATTTATAGTGTTAAATACATATTATAGGTTTAGGAGAAAATGGATTTACATATGTGGTCTTAGACCACAATACCCCTCGTTATTATTACTGATGGATTTTTGTTATGACCTATGCATACAGAAATGAAACCAGGGTGTAGGGCTTGAACAGTAGGCGAGATAACTGGTGTAGAGACTGGATTAATCCATTATTTTTTCAAAAAAAAGTAGGCGAGACTAGAGTGGTATTCGACTACCTACACACTACACACTACAACGGTCACTCTCATCTCAATCAAGCAGCAACCCTCATCTGTGTCGGGTATGACGTCCATCACGACGCAAAGCTCACTGATGTGAGAAGTCATCTCTATCGAGCAAAAGCCCGTCACCACTTTAAATTACCTTTATCAGGCCTAAACTAATGCCCGTCACCGATAGGTTTGACCCATAAGACCAGTTAAACAAGAGACCGACACTGATGATAAAATCTTAAACGGGCTCCAATTAAATTCTGTCATGGATGATGAACTACTCAATCGGGCTTTAAAATAAGCCCGTCACGGATGACTAACTACTCAATCAAGCTTTAACTTAAGCTTGTACTAACAACTCAATCGGTCTTTAACTTAAGCCCCTCACGGATGATGTCATCTCCATCGGGCTTGAGTTAAAGCCCTTCACGGATGATGTCATCTCCATCGGGCTTGAGTTAAAGCTCGTCACCGATGAGTGTTTCCAAAAAAATAATCTCCATTGGGCTTATGTTAAAACCCGTCACCGATGAGTGTTTCCTAAACAAAAAATTGTTTTTTGCTAGCCTCAGGCCTTTGCTAGCCATATCCACTGCAAAATGAGAGAAACATAGATATATATTCCATTTCCTAGCATCCCCATTGATATATATATATAATCACAGGAAACCCCATTCAAAAATCACCTATGTCATTCACTTATTTCACGCATCCTTTCACATACACATCCATTATTCACATATTTCACAATAATATATTCAAGTGCTATGGATCAAAACCTGCAAAACCGAGTTGTAAATTGGAACAAATTTGTATTTAACATTGCAAGTATATACATAAGTAGATTGTAATTTACAATATAATTATATGTCTTTGACATTAATTTTGAAATGTTCAACAATGTTCATCATTTAACTTTAACCCCGTAGTCTAAATATTCATTTGGAGTGCACTATATCGCGGATGATAAGCCTGCTATCTCCTCTCTAATCTCCTCAAAGCTGGCAAGCACAGACTTGGATATATGTTCCTACATGTACATACTTTGAAATTAGTCGATACATATATACACTCCAAAGTAGTAGTTAGTATATATCACCATTGATATCACAAATCTCAAATTCGATCAAACTCTTCACTTTTTTGTTGTACATAATCCGCATATTGTGGCACACATGGAATCCGCACTGTCGGGAAGTCATTTTTGTGGATTAGGCCTTTTGTCATTTCTTATGCAGGCCTCCTTTCTCCACATAAGGACCCCATACTTTATTTATTGCTTCTTGGATCGGCTATAGTCAAGGCATATAACACACAAAATTATCATGAAAATATAATAGCCCCATTGAGATAACACAAAATTATCATATAGTCACATTCAAATCTAAAAATTCACAAAATTACATACTTCGGCTATTCATCAATACTATGGCTATTCATCAATACAATATATCAATACAGTCCCCTTACAGTATATCAATACTTCGGCTATTAATAGTCTCAAATTCATCTCAATTAACAAAAGTATATCATATTCAAAAGTCTCACATTTAATAACAGTTTAATAACAATCCAGTTTAATAACAAAAGTATATCACATTTCAGTTTAATAACAGTCCATTAACAAAAGTCTTCGGCGCTATTCATCTCACATTCAAAATGGCATTCATCTTCGGTAAAGGGAGCACATGAGGGGGACTTACCTGGAGAACGGTGGCGCGTGGTGGCTGGGCTCGGGGACGGCCGCGCTCGAGCTCGGGGACGACGGGTGCTTGAGGACGACGGCGCTCCAGGAAGATGGTGCATGGGGACGATGGCGCTCGAGGACGACGATGCTCCGGGAAGACGGCGCTCGGAGAAGACGGCGCTCGGGCTCAAGCGTGAGGGACGGCGATGGGCGTGAGGGACGGCGATTGGCGCGAGGGACGGAGACGAGCTTGGGCGCGAGAGACGGCGATGGCTAGGGTTCTGAGTGAGTGAGGACTTAAAAAATTTCCGCGCTAATCTATAGATCTGAATCAGCGTGGAAGCACATCTGTGACGAGTTTAAGCTTAAGACCGAGATGATGCCATCTCAATCAGGCTTAATCTAAAGCCCATCACAAATGAGATATGCATCGGCGGCCTAGGAAAAATTTAAAGGCCGATGAAAAATACTATCGGTGACGGGCTTAAGCTTAAGTCCGATAGAAATGACATTATCTTAATCGGGCTTAATCTAAAGCTCATCACAGATGAGATCATCGATGACGGGCTTAGAGCTTAAGCCCGATTGGTACTGTCATCATCTCTATCGGGCCATAGTTAAGGCCCAATTGAGATGATCCAACATCTCTATCGGGCGTAATTATGGCCCGATTGAGATGACATCATCTTTATCAGGCTTGACTCAAAGCCTGTCACCGATATAATTTTTCCATTTTTACATATAGACAAATTAATTTTTAGTACAATACAATAAAATCACTAAATAATTAAGTAAAGTTCACTAAATTATTATTTTCATATAAATTATTTTAGTGAATTAAATAAACTATAAATTACTATTTTAGTTTAGTAAATTCCTATTTAAATTACTATTTTAGTTCAGTAAATTACTATTTTCATATAATTTACTAAATAATTTACAAAAAAGGCATGTTAATACAAAATACTTCATTCATTACAGGAAATAGCAAACAAATAAGTACAAAGGCATCAGTCATAAGGTTATGCCTTCCGTATGATCTGAACGAGCATATGCCACATCCTCTTGGGGATCATCGTTAAGGTCGATATGAGGTCTTCCATGAAGATTCTAGTTGTATTCTTCTTTGTCGACGACGTTGTCAACCCGACAATTCGGCGCTTGCCACCTTGACAATGTGCATCTTCTTGTTTGCAGGGTCTTTTATGTAGAAAATCTACTTGACCTGTTTCGCAAGTATGAATGGTTCATCAGCGTATCCAACCTTGGATAGATCTATTAAAATGAAACCTTCCTTGTCGACTTTGACACCAGTGCGTATATTCACCCAATGGCATCGAAACAAAGGGACTTTGAACTTCACGTAGTTCAGCTCCCAGATCTGTTCAATGCGGTCGTAGTATGTGTTCGACCTAACTTAATCCTGTAATGCATCTATATAAACTCCGTTGTTTTGCACTGTGCTTTTGTCATCTTGTTTTACGGTGTAAAACGTATATTCATTAATATCGTATCCTTGTCATGTGTCTATCTCCCAACACGGTCTCATCCCCAACAACTGTACTGTCTCACTTGAAACATTCGTCAAAATTGTAATACAATTCTTGAATCATTTGTTTAACCAAGAGTTATGTTCTCTATTAATCCATATAGCCGATCGCCCCAAGTTCTCCTGTCGGATTTTCGCTAAATGCTCCTCAAAGTATGAGGCAACTTCTACCATATGTTGGAGCATAGTGAAATGAGCCTGCGAATAGGAGGCTCAATCGGGCACAATTCTTTTCCTGCCTATTGTGCCAACACCTGACAACCTTCCTTCGTGTAGAGACGCTGGTACTCCAATAGGATCGACCTCGGACATATAATCGACGCAAAACTCAATAACCTCCTCGGTCGTGTAACCTTCAATGATACTCCCCTCCGGTTTTGCTCCGTTTCGAACGTATGACTTTAGAACTCCCATGTACCTCCCGAACGGATAAATTTCTCTTAAAATTGCTGGGTCACATATCTCTGTTTGCTTCACAAGATGAACAGAGAGATGAATCATGATATCAAAGAAAGACAGCGGAAAAAAATATCTCCATGTGACAGAGGGTATTGACAGTATCAGTCTGCAATCCTTGTAGATCTTCGGGATCTATGACCTTCTGATCGATTGCATTGAAGAAGGCACATAGACGTTAGATCGTGTGGCGGACTTTGGGTGGTAGAATGCCTCTGATAGAAATTGGCAAGATCTGTGTGACGAGCACGTGGCAATCATGAGACTTCATTCCAACCAGTTTTAGGTCGCCCAATTTAACGTACTTACTTATCCTCGCTGAATAGCCCGATGAAACTTTAATATCTTTCAGGCATGATAACATTGTGATTTTCTCATCCTTCGACAAGGTGTGATAAGCTGGAGGGAGGTACACTCTTTATGTCTCTGCATCTGTTACAGGCAGGAGTTCACTACGAATATTCATCTCTTGTAGATCAAGACGCGCGTTCAACCCGTCCTTTGTCTTCCTGGGAATATTCAGCAATAGCCCAACCAAACTCTCACACACATTCTTTTCTATGTGCATCAGATCAATGCAATGACAGACCTCAATATCTTTCCAGTAAGGTAGTCGTCAAAATATAGATTTTTTCTTTCACATACCCTTGTCCATTGCCTTACTATGTTTTTTTTTCTTCCCAAACTCATTAGTTATGTCCTTTACCATGTTATGGATCTCATCTCCGGACAAATCCTTGGGTGCAGGCTGAAGTTCCCTCTTACCGTCAAAAAATTTCTTTTTGCTTCTAAATGCGTGATGGAGCGGGAGCCATCTCCTATGACCCATGTAAACCATCTTTTTGATTTCTTTAGCCACCTACAGTGTGTATGTTCCATACAGTCGAAGCATGCCTTCTTTTCTTTCACGGTTTGTCCAGAAAGATTGCCAAGTGCGGGATAGTCATTAATGATGCAGAACAATAGAATGTGTAGATTGAAGTTATCCTGGCCGTACGCATCCCAAGTTTTCACACCTTCTTTCCAGAGAGTCTAAGGGTCATTGATAACAGGCTCCAAAACACATCAATGTCATTGCTGGGTTGTTTTAGTCCTTGGATTAACAAGCATAGCATAATCTATTTTTTTTTGAAGCACAACCATGGTGGTAGGTTATAGTTTGCAATCAAAACTGTCCAAGTGCTATGAGAACTGCCCATGTCTCCGAAAGGATTCATGTCATCCATACACAAACATACTCTCATGTTTCTAGGGTAGGCTATGAATTCTGGGTGTCTTCGATCAATATTCCTCCATTGAATTGAATATACGGGGTGTCTTAGCATACCATCGTTTCTTCTCTCTATGGCATGCCAACGTACTAACTATGTTTCTTTGGGGTTGGCAAATATTCTATTGAAATGATTAATGATAGGTAGGTACCACACAGCCTTCGTTGGACTACCCCGTTTTGACTTCTTTCCTTTGTCAGCACTTTTTGTTCTCTTGTATCGAGAAGCCTTGCAGACAGGACAAGTATCTAAGTCCATATATTGTTTGTGATACAATATACAGTCATTTGGACAAGCGTGAATTCTACAGACCTATAACCCCAGAGGACACAAAACCTGCTTTGTTTCATATGTCATCTTGGGCAATGTTTTCTCATCAGGAAGCATGGTATTCAAAATTCCCAAAAGCTGTGTGAAACTCTTGTTTGTCCATCCATCACTTGCCTTCAGCTTCATTAGCTCTAAGGTAGCTGACAATTTGGTGTGTTCTGCCTTGCATCCGACGTATAGAGGCTTTTCCGAGTCACTGACCAACCTGCTGAACTTCATGGAATCTCTTTCTTTGTAGGCTGAGTCCTCAACGTTATGTAATATGTCTTGCAGCATATCGTGATCCACATCAACCATTTCACCGCCTAATGAAGAAGGTACAAACATGTCATGTTTATCTTCATCTTCCTGATTTTGTGCATCACTTCTGTCTACAGCTGCACCACTACTTGATTTTTACTCTCCATGTTTCACCCAACATGTTTAACCCTCCATGAATCCTTGTTGTATTAGATGAGCGTGTACATCCACTCTGCTATCAAACATATTCTCATTTTTGCAATCTGCACATGGACAACACATGTAATCGTACTTTCTTCTTTTTTTATCCTCCTCCGCGGCGTTTATAAAATTTAACACGCCATTTCGATACTCTTCGCTATAACGTCCACAGTTTTTCCATACATCCAACTTCGATCCATCCCTGAGTTACAAAAAGTGAAAAAATATTAGATAAATATTTTGTAAATAAGTATTTCCTAAGTTTATGAGAATTGTCTACTATTTTTCAATTATTTTTTACTTTCTGATATTGTTGGAAAAAAGAGACAAAAATCAGCCTCCTCCTCCCACCAAAATAGTGAACGGTGGGATAACCAATACAATAGGTGATGGGGGTATTTATAGTCTGCAATAAATATATGTAACGGTCAATGAAGTAGCAACTGTGACGGGTATTTCATTTATCTTTGTCGGGCCTAAGTAAATGTCCAACACTGATGACACTCATCGGTGACGGACATAATTGTTATCTGAATCAGGTCATTAATTCGAGCTCGTCACAGATGATAAACATCGGTGACAGACTTCTATTGGGGCCCGACAAAGATAACATTGGTTATCTTTGTCGGGCCTTGAATTGCGTCTGTCATCGATAGATATCGTCCGTGACGGGTTCGAGTTTTATGTACATCTAACATATATGTCTGAGTATATTTTTGTCGGTCTTTTTTTAGCCTGTTTAAGATGACTTTGTTATGACGGTCTATAAATCTCAGACATGTGATGAGTCGTCACATAGGAAAGGATAGGTAGTGATAGTCAGTTATACGATGCATGAGCAGATAACACCAATATGGTGCTTCAATTTCGATACATGAAGGGAACTAAGTTTATGAAACCAGAACAACATGAGAAGAAATAAATGTGGTTTCTTCTTGCATTGGGTTGTAGGTAGACAGATACACATACCCAGGACTTCCGGCGGCGGCCTGTAAACATCGGGGATCACGAACGATCACCAGCGTGACGGCGGAGCGCAGTTGGGGCAATCGGTATAACCGTACCCGTTTGGCATCGGGGATGCCGGCGTCGACCACCGCCCGCCGAGCATCCTCCTCCCTACACTACCTCTATCTTCGTTGCCGGCGACGGCGCAGCTGGCCACAAGCACCACAGCTAGGCTCAGCAGCAGCTTGAGGCCACCAGGACGAATGACCATCACGACGGCAACTAATATCAACGCACATGCTGCAGCTAACTTAACTAGTTGCCTTCTCCTACTCCAGTTAGTTGTATTCTCTGTGATCTAGCTAGCTTTTATATATATATATATATATATATATATATATATATATATATATATATATATATATAAAAGTATGTGTAAGTGCTATACACAGCTTGTGGTTATCAATCGATCGATGTTTAGGTGACCCGATCAATTGCGTGTCAATATTGAATGGCCACTGGTCAACACCTAATTAAGACCAGTAGGTTTCTTCAGTTTGCTAACCCGGCGGCCTATACTTCACTACCTCCTCCTCAAAAGAAGGTCGTTTTTCAGTATACCAATAAAATAATAGTAAAATATCCCTACTTTATTAAATCTTAATATAATTGCTTCTATCTTATTGTTCACTTCTTTTATAACTTAACCTCTAGTATAATGATTAAACTTATTTATAAAAAAATATGAGAGAATAAAAATGATCTTACTTTCAGATTGGAGGAAGGTATAAGTTGGATACTAGCAAGGTGATGAAGAAAGAAAAATGTGTCTATATATGCTTGGGCTTGGTCAAACCCATGCGTTGACCTGGTTGAGAAATAAGGCAAAGACCGCCGTTTAAATTGAAAAACCAAAGAAAGAAAAGAGAAAAAATACTCCACTAGGAAACAAGAGTAAACAGCGTGGACAGGCCAACCAACAGCCTCACACAAGTCACAACACAACAAGTATACAAGAAAAGATTAGTGCTAGTCAGTCGAAGGCAGTAGCACTGAAAGCTGGCTTGTCATTATGCAAATTACATTACATTACACTACACTAGTAGGTTGCAAATAGTAAGGATAAAGGAGTGAGGAGAAACTAATTCTTGTGTACCAACATCTTACTGATCGGCTTCTAGGCTTTTGCAAACATACAAGGAAGGAACTTTATTAGACGACAGCCTCCATCCAACCAAACAAACAATACTCAGGCACCCCAGTCACTAGGATGCAAATTTGGCCTGTACAAGATGCGACGACCAACCGGAGACTTCAAAAAAATCTACTAGTATGATGCAGTTGAAGGTAGACAGACAGCTCGCTGAGTAAACAGTACCGGCATTCGCGTCTTTGCGTTTATGCGAGAGCAAAAACAGAACAAAATAGCAACAGTGAGTAGTTTTCCTCATGACAACAACAACAACAAAAAGAAAATTTACATTCTTTCATTGTCCACTTTCAACATTGTACAAAGACACATGAAAACTCTAAAAACAAAAAGAAAAATAATACATGAAAACTCTACAAGTTTTAGTCTGTTTAAAGTACACATGTACATCGCACCACTGCTTCTCTGCTCATTCTTTTCTTACACTATATCGAGCCCAACAGACAGCTAACCACAAACTTTCCCATAATCATGCACATAAATCATTCCTTGTGGTGCACAACGGGAATTCGCAGTCTCTCATAGGTCCAGGGGAGGGGTTTCCTGTTACATAGCATGATCATATCTTAAGCCAGATATACGCAACTTGAACCATTCTGTCATGTGGATTGCATTCAACATCGACAAGCAACTAACCCAGTTATTGTTCAGCCAATATAACTTATGTTTTGAAGGTCTACATATATTCCACATATGGAACCATGAAAACATGCATCCTCTAGATGTATGGACTAACATTTCATACAAAATATTGACGTTGATAACATAACCAAATTAATTTCATCAAAGCACATAGACAATATTGTTTGCCAGCCAGTACTCGATAATTGCAACACATAAAAATAACCAAGAAAATGGAACTAGTTATCAATAATTGGAACTATATTGTTTGACAACAGCCAATACTCAGTAATTTGTGTGTCACGTGGGGACGCACCTACATTAGGCGGAAGCGGGCCCGCGACATACGCCGAGCCGCCGAACGCGCAGATCGCGCGGGGATCGCGGCCAGGAGCGAGGCTGGCTCAACCGACGGATAGAGTCGGATTCTATTATTAGTTAGAGTTGGTTTCCATTATTAGTTCCTAGAGAAAAGGAGTTTGTTTCCTTTTAGATTAAGGCCATCAGCCATATATATTCATTATATCCTGTACGTGAGATACTAAGCAATATCAAATCAATCTATTCCTCTCTATCTTCTTCAACCTAAGCCCAGCAGATCGTGAGGGGTAAAACCTCCGTCCCTGGAAGACACGGCAGGAGACTACGAACTCCGTAGTCGAGGGCCAGCTACCCGAGGGTTTGAGGCCCTTGACAACCTGGTATCAGATTCTCGGCGATCCGCTCGTTCCCGGTCTTCGTCCCCACCACACCATCCCTCTCCAGACGCCGCCACACCACCATCCGCACCCGCCGTTCCCATCTCCCCCGCCTCGTCGTCCACCGGCTCGTGCACTACCGCCATGGGTGACATCGATGCCCTCAAGTCCACCGTGGAGAAGCTCGCTGAAGCCGTCGCGTCCCTGCAAGCTACCACGCAGGCCAATGCCAAGACGATGGAGGCTCAGGCTAACGCAATCGCGGCACTCTCGGCTGATCGTTCGTCCTCCTCGGGCAGCAAGGCCCCGTCCGAGGAACACTTCTAGGACCGGCCGCCCAAGCATTAGAAGATGGACTTTCCGCGCTATGACGGCAAATCCGACCCGCTCGCGTTCATCAATCGATGCGAGTCGTACTTCTTCCAGCAGCGGATCATGGAGGAAGAGAAGACGTGGATGGCGTCGTATAACCTCGTCGACGACGCCCAGATGTGGTACATACAGGTCCAGACGGACGAGGGCACACCGACTTGGCGCCGTTTCAAGGAGTTGATCAACCTGCGGTACGAGCCGCCGCTACGTTCTGCGCCTCTCTTCGAGCTTGCAGATTGTCGTCGCACGGGGACTGTCTAGGAGTGCCAGGAACGTTTCTAGGCGCTCCTGCCCCGGGCCGGCCGGCTGGACGAGAGCCAGCGCGTCCAACTCTTCATTGGCGGGCTCCTCCCTCCGCTCAGCCTCGCCGTACAGGTCCAGAACCCGCAATCCCTCGCGGCGGCAATGAGCCTCGCTCGGCAGATGGAGCTCATGGAGCAGTACCAGCCCGCGTCGGCCAAGGCTGCACCTCGCGCCATCTGCCGCTCCACTCCGCGCCAGCCGCGCCCGCCCGGCGGCGCCTGGGCACCCACGCCTACGGTCACCACCGAGGGGCATCCGGTGAAGCGTCTCACCCAGTCGGAACAGGAGGAACGGCGGCGCCTCGGCCTATGCTATAACTGCGATGAGAAGTACAGGCGGGGCCACAACCGGGTCTGCAAAAAGCTCTTCGTCCTCGACAGCATCGAAGAAGACGACGACGCCGATGCCGAGGGCAGTGACGACGGCCCCGCCGCGGCGGACGCGCCGGTGTTCTCCTTGCACGCCGTGGCGGGCGTCCACGTTGGCAAGACCATCCAAGTCCGGGTCCAGCTGGGCTCCGAGGTCCTCACGGCCCTCCTCGACACCGGATCCACGCATAATTTCATCTCGGAGGCTGCGGCATTTCGGACGGGCCTGCCACCGCAACAACGCCCACGTCTCACAGCCACGGTGGCCAACGGGGAGCGCATCTCCTGCCCTGGAGTGCTGCGGCAGGCACCAATCACCATCCAGGGTGCACACTTCCACGTCGACCTGTACATGATGCCCCTGGAGGCCTACGACATGGTCCTGGGGACGATCTGGATGGAGACGTTGGGGCCGCTCGTATGGGATCTCACTGCCCGCACCCTGTCCTTTCAACGCCATGGGTGCAAGGTCTGCTGGACGGGCGTGACTTCGGCGGACGAGCCGTGCGTCCAGTCCGCCACGGCCACCCCGTCCCTCCTCGACGAGCTGCTCTCCACGTTCTCGGATGTCTTCGCCGAACCAGTCGGCCTGCCCCCACCAAGAGGCTGTGAGCACGCCATTATATTGAAGCCCGACGCGCACCCGGTCACGGTTCGCCCTTACCGCTACCCGTCCTCGCCCTCCTTCGCCTCCACCGCCTCTTCGTCAAGCGGTCCAAATGCGCGTTCGGTGTCACGGCGGTGGCGTACCTCGGCCACATCATCTCTGAGGCGGGCGTGGCCATGGACCCGGCCAAGGTGCAGGCCATCCATGACTGGCCGGTACCCCGATCCGCTCGCGCCGTGCGTGGCTTCCTCGACTTGGCGGGCTACTACCGGAAGTTCGTCGCCAACTACGGGGCCGCCGCGCCTCTGACAGCCCTCCTCAAAAAGGACGGCTTCTCGTGGACTGACGCCGCGGCCTCCGCCTTCGCCGATCTCAAGGCCGCGGTCACCTCCGCCCCTGTGTTGGCTATGCCCGACTTCGACAAGGGCTTCGTCGTCGAGTGCGACGCCTCGACGCATGGGTTTGGTGCCGTCCTCATCCAGGAGGGCCACCCGATCGCCTACTTCAGCAGACCCGTCGCGCCCCGACACCGCTCTCTCGCTGCCTATGAGCGGGAACTGATCGGCCTCGTCCACGCCGTTCGCCATTGGAGGCCCTATTTGTGGGGGCGCCGTTTCGTCGTCAAGACCGATCATTATAGTCTCAAGTACCTGCTGGACCAGCGGCTCTCGACGATCCCACAACACCATTGGGTGGGTAAGCTGTTGGGCTTTGACTTCACGGTGGAATACAAGCCTGGCGCGGCGAACACGGTGGCTAACGCGCTCTCACGCCGCGACACGGACACGGGGGCCGTACTGGCCATCTCGGCGCCACGGTTCGACTTCGTCGAGCGTCTCCGTCAAGCTCAAGCTGCTGACCCGGCCTTAGTGGCCATTCATGATGAACTTCGTGCAGGTACTCTTGGCGAGCCGTGGAAGGTCGTGGACGGCATACTCCAGTTCCGTGGCCGCCTCTACCTTCCGCCTGCGTCCCCGCTCGTCCAGGAGATCATGGCGGCTATTCATGACGACGGGCATGAGGGAGTGCAGCGCACGCTTCATCGTCTTCGCCACGACGTCCACTTCCCCGACATGCGCTGCCTCGTGTAGAATTTCGTGCGCGCGTGCGATACGTGCCAGCGCTACAAGTCCGAGCATCTCCATCCGGCCGGATTGCTGCTGCCCCTGCCGGTGCCGCAGGGTGTTTGGTCTGACATTGGTCTGGACTTCGTGGAGGCTTTGCCGCGCGTCCGTGGGAAGTCCGTGATCCTCACCGTGGTGGACAGGTTCAGCAAATATTGCCATTTCATTCCGCTGGCCCACCCCTACACCGCCGAATCCGTCGCGCAAGCTTTCTTCACCGACATCGTCAGGCTGCACGGCGTACCGCAGTTCATGGTGTCCGACCGCGACCCGGTATTCACCTCCGCGTTCTGGAAGGAACTCATGCGTCTCATGGGTATTAAGTTACATATGACGACCGCTTTCCACCCTCAGACCGATGGGCAGACAGAGGCGGCCAACCGCGTCATCGTCATGTATCTTCGCTGCTTCACCGGCGATCGTCCTCGACAGTGGGTCCGCTGGCTCCCTTGGGCGGAGTACGTCTACAACACCGCCTACCAAACGTCGTTGCGGGACACGCCTTTCAGGGTAGTCTATGGTCGTGAACCGCCCACCATCCGGTCCTATGAGCCGGGCGAGACTCGTGTGGCCGCGGTCGCCCGCACCATGGCAGAACGCGAGGAGTTCTTGGCAGATGTCCACTACCGCCTGGAGCAAGCACAAGCCCTCCAGAAGAAATACTATGACAAGGATCATCGTCCAGTTTCATATGCCGTGGGCGACTTTGTGCTCCTTCGCCTTCGTCATCGCGCTCCAGCCTCGCTGCCTCAGGTTACCAAGGGCAAGTTGAAGCCCCGCTTCTTCGGGCCGTATCATGTCGTCGAGCTGATCAACCCCGTCGCCGTCCGTCTCGAGCTGCCTCCACGCGCCAAGCTTCATGATGTGTTCCACGTCAGTCTTCTCAAGAAGTATGTCGGACCTACTCCGGCTGCACCTCCCGTCCTGCCGGCCATCCATCACGGCGCGGTCAAGCCCGAGCCCGAGAGTGTAACGCACGCGCGCCTGGCCCGGGGAGTTCAGCAAGTGCTCGTTCATTGGAAGGGGGAGACTGTAGCTTCAGCTACTTGGGAGGATCTCGACACTTTCCGCGAGCGCTATCCAGCGTTCCAGCTCGGGGACGAGCTGGCCCTTGAGGGGGGGAGAGATGTCATGTGGGGACGCACCTACATTAGGCGGAAGCGGGCACGCGACATACGCCGAGCCGCCGAACGCGCAAATCGCGCGGGGATCGCGGCCAGGAGCGAGGCTGGCTCAACCGACGGATAGAGTCGGATTCTGTTATTAGTTAGAGTTGGTTTCCATTATTAGTTCCTAGAGAAAAGGAGTTTGTTTCCTTTTAGATTAAGGCCATCAGCCATATATATTCATTATATCCTGTACGTGAGATACTAAGCAATATCAAATCAATCTATTCCTCTCTATCTTCTTCAACCTAAGCCCAGCAGATCGTGAGGGGTAAAACCTCCGTCCCTGGAAGACACGGCAGGAGACTACGAACTCCGTAGTCGAGGGCCAGCTACCCGAGGGTTTGAGGCCCTTGACATTGTGACAAAAAAATAAGCAGGAGAATGAAACTAGTTATCAACAATTTTAGACATTTCGGGTTAAAAAACAATTTTAGACATCAAAACAATCATATCATTTGCAAGTAGTGATGGATTTCACCTTGTGCAGCAGGTCATGTGCAATGTAGTCCCAAGGAAGAGATACCGACATCAAGCAACACTTCAAAGGCAGAAGCTCATCATCAAATCGTTTGTTGGTAGATGCAGCCTCATAGGCATGCTTTGCCAGCTTTGATGCAGCAGAAGCTGCCCTATGAACAAAGACTCGAAAGCTATCTCCTGGATCTTTCTTTGATCTCTCATGGCTCTGATCTAATAAAAGACAATCATTTCCATGTGAGAGTTTGACGGATCAACAACTTGCATCATGAGCTACAGTAATCCAAGACATGAATGTGCATGTTGGGGGTTGTACGGAAAGGATATTTGGAAGCACTTTTAATATTGTTATCATTGAACATAGCAAGTGCTAAATGCAAACACATTGCAACAAAAAGTGGCGACTGTTATAAAGATAGGACAGTAGTTTACCATAGGCAGATGTGCATCAGTATTTTATCTGAGAGCCCCAAATCCTACTCATTACAGTAAATGCATGTAACAGCAAGATAACTTGAAGGCTTGTGAAACATATTCCAGAGTCAGCCCACGCAGTAAATCGCTACTCAGATTAAACATAACTGACCTGCAATTCCAGAAACAGCTACTTCAACTTCCCCACGTCCTTCAGGGCCCCTCATATAAAGTTTATCGAGTTTAGTTTGGTCATGCCCGAGCGAAAGTAAGCTCCCAAATTGTGATCTGCCAGCTATAACAGAGTACATATCAGGAAATGTAAACCTAGAAGGAATGAAATGGTAGGTACCTACTACTTTTTAAAGAGGAAAACCTCTAGTTGAGCAAAGTGTTGATGCAGTTAAAAACAGTGTCATCAAACACATGATTCTATCAAGTTTAGCTATGCAAGAAGAAAATGTTGACAAATATTAATACTTAATAGGACCACATGACAGTAGTTTCCAGGCAGATGAAGTTGAAAGGACATAACTACTTTATAAGACCATCTGAACAATAGTTTCCTTGGAGATAAGTAGATGGATGGACTCACCATTGTAGGCTTCTCGAACGTTTTGGTAGCTAACGTAGCCTGAGAAGAGAGTTCTCTGCAATAATCACAGTAAGCACAATGGAGGTGAGAAATGCACTATGACATATACTTAATACAGTTGTGTTGCAGAAGCAGACATCTGCTAAAGTGTAACTACGCTCTAAGCAAGAGTGATGCCAGTAGGCAGAGAACCAGAACATTAGTTCTACTTTAGATCGAAATAATCAGGAGGAGCATAGTGAAAGATGTGACGTAGCTGACCAATCCCTCCAAAGCATAAAAAATATTATATCTATAGCAGCAGAAAAGGTTGAGGCGCAAAATGAATATTACTTACTGTGACACTGACAATATGGGCCTGAACTCTCAAACTGTTGTGAGTTGTGAACACAATAATTTCCCAGTTGTCAACAACAACAGTTTAACTACAAGATATATCTTACGGTTTTAAATACGTGATGTCGTGACCACAGTTTTACAGATAAGATGGATTTGGCATTCAATTACTAATTAAAACAAGAAAATATTGCAGATTAACTATACATAACTCTTTCAAAAACAGCAAAATTTCTGATCTTTAATTGCAACAGTGACAAATAATATATTCCCTCCGTCCTAAAATATAGCCACCTTTAGAGTGTTGCACAGGTATTAAGGAAATACATGGAACTAAATGGAGGATAGTTGTGGTAGAGATGACGTAAGTAAGTGAACAAATTAAATAAGAGAGGGTTGTGATTGGTTGAGATGAGGGAGTAGGTGGCGAAGTAGCTATATTTTGGGACAAATCGGAATGCTCCTAGATTTTGGGACACAGGGAGAATTTACTAAGTGCTAAATTCTGAGAGGGAGAGGGGGAGAGAGAGAGAGAGAGAGAGAGAGAGAGAGGTTTGGTAGATTAGAGGGCAGAGGACCTTTGGTGGTTTTTCTTGGTTGCTCCCAGTGTCTAGTAGATTTGAGCTGGCATTCTTCGATTCAGTGTCTTCAGGAAAAGCTGCCCCATCATGTGCATTGAGAATCACACAATAGCAATGTTCAGGGTCTGACAAAACCTGCTCAAATTTAGATGATCACATTACTCTTTAGGGTCATTCTATAAAGATGACAAAAGCGATGCAATATCATAGATACATCCATATGAACAATACTTGCTAGAACACTATCTCTTCTACTTGGGAGAATTAAATGGGAACTTACAACAGCATCAAAGGTATCATCGAAGTCATCAACTGAGAAACAAATATTGGGATATGCAGGTACAGTTTCCACAGCCTGTCCAAAGATACAGGAATTTTTACTAAAACATCATCTCTTTCAAAAGAAAATGCCAGAAAAAATCACCTTTCTTCGATCAAGATGAAAATTTACACGGCTTGGGGATGCATACACAGTTTTTGTGACCTGTTTTAATAAGACAATGAGTTTAAGAAAGAATTACTTAATACCAAAAACATGTTAAACTTTAGCTAGGTAACTAGTACTGCAACAATGAAATATAGAAGTTGAGTTAAATAAAATGGACAACTAGAGTCAGGCTCATTTCAGACTCGAGACTTGGAAGAAAAGAACCCCAGCTGTACACTTTAGGAATGATCTTAAACACACTGAGAAGTGCCACAACAGAAGCCTGTTCCAGTCTTGTTCACAACCTGGATTGTTTAGCCCCAAAATAGGCAAAAAAAATTAAAGGAATTGTAAACATGAACCCCCTTTGCCTTCCAACTGTAGGAAGGAATCAAGTGGACTAGGCCTATTGTTGGGCTATAATAAGCATAAGAAACAATATTAGATTATATTAGCTCGTAAACAACTCGAATAACTGTCGATTTTCCAAATCATTTTGTCGAAACAATTAAAATGTTGCCATCATCAAACAGTGTTCCTACAGGAAAACCAGGAAATGGCCATGTGACCAGGTCTGGTTTAAAACTGGTCTACCACTGTTATCCAGATTGACAGAAAATAAAGCAATAACAACAGCTAGTTTCACACTACAACATTTTGGGATATAGACTTCTATGACGTTAGGCTTTAAACTTATATTAATTTTGTACTTCTATTAACAAGTCTAAGACATCATGATATAACTGGATAAAGTCAGTTATAAGAAAATCCAATTTTCCGCAAGTATCCATGATATAATGAAACTTCCTACAATCATTGCACAGCAAAAATTGTGGAATGTTCTGAAACTATTAATCATAGTGAATTCTAAGTAGTCATGACACAAAGCTCAACATTACACAACACAAGTCTATGCACCTATGTAATAAGATTCACTGGTAAATGAGCACCGTGAAATGCTTACTTGTACAGTACCTTATAAACTGGTGATAATGGTTTGCTTTTCTCTGCACGGCTGCGAAGATCCCTGACACTGTACAGCAGATTGTAAGAAACACAACTACATAATAGTAACTTGCTAGATATATCAACTAACGAGGTAAAGATAACACAACAAGAGCTCTCAGTTTGCATGACAATAGTTATTGTTGGAACCCAAACATCTGTGAGTAACCCCCCTCCCCCCCAACTCTTCCCTATGATGCCAGGCCAAAATCCAAACTAATATTGAAAGATACAATACATCAATCCAATTTATTCCGAGTCAACGAGCTAACCTAGACCAGTTCTCGGCTGCTACAGCAAAGGAAGGATAAGAACTTAAGACCAAAAATACAGGTAACATTTTACTCTTGACAGATTGGGACCAGCAAGTTGCACATCAGAGAGGATGTGCATCACTAGATCATCAAATAAACTTTTCATTGTTAACATAAATAACAGCATGCCAATCATTCAGTATAAATACTAGATACAAAACTTGCGATATCTTGAGAGAACTGGCAGAAATGTACCTGCATATGGCAACTGTAACAGTGTATGATGTGTGAGCAATTAAATTCAAATAGAATGAACGCTCCCAATCAACTCCAGCTGAATTTATATTGCTGATCTTTTCAAGCTGCATCACATAAAACAAAGGAGAACAAATAAAAAAACCAAGAGTTAGTATGTATTATCAGAAACTTTTTTCTGTAGAAAGTATGTTATGAACCAAACACTAGCTTATGGAAGTCAATTTACCAAATTTAAGTCTATCAAATCGTGGTAGGCAACCATAAATACACTATAAAACTTACTAGTGCTAGTGCAAGGGATAATAAATGCTATTAGATGGAAGCTGAGTGAAAAAATATGTTATGGTTGATGCAGTTCATCTTGATACAGTTTTAAAGTGAATAACTCAACGGGAAATTACAGAAAAAATTTCTTAAATGGAAGGAAAGAGTAAGTCATATGAAAATTTTCCTTGAAGCTACTAGCAAAAAGGGAAGCATGCATTTACTGATCTGATCGAAATTGAACAAGATAGTATTGGTTAATTTACCATAGGAGCCCATCTTCTCACAAAAAAGGGAGGTGGATCTTCCATGTTATCATTGAACCCATACCCATGCATTTTCTGCACCAGCATTGAGCCTCAGTTAGCATACAAGATAACACTGTAAGCTAAAATAAGGGGAAATCAGCAGGATTGGAAGTTTACCATATTATTATTAACAAAAAAGACAAGGTCATCCTCTTCCCTCCTCTTTGAAACCCTACCACGCACGAAGAAAAGATCAAGCATTTCATGCCAGAATCGATCATCCATTCCCACGTCTGATGCATCATCCTCAGCATCAACAACTGTCCACCCAATCAAATGTGAATGCTTTTTCACCATACTCAGCAGCTCGTTCCTGAAAAGACAACAGGTAAGTACAAGGCAGATGGTCGAGCAGTGCTCAAAGGATATATATACAAGAAGGACATAAGCTTTTACAAAAAATGGAGATAGGCTCAAAACAGAATCGACCAGCATCGTGTTGGTTGGTATGTGGAACTGTGGAGGATTAAAGTTGTGTATTTTATTTAAAAAAACATATAAATTCTTCGGCGGAAATGACAAGAGTGGTTCTCTTAGTCATGTTTTCCTTAGCAAGGGAATCAAGAGCACCTTTGAAGTAGAGAAGACAGGAGCAGGGGTTAAGCATGCAGACTGAGCAAAGGAGGGTGCTTTCCTTGTAGTGATAGCTTCAGTTGTACTCCATCCGTTTCATTTTATAACTTATAAGTCGATTTGAATTTTTTCCTTGTCAATTTTTTTTAAGTTCGAATAAGTTTATAGGAAAATTTAACAACACCTAAAACACAAAATTAGTTTCATTAAATCTAAGATTAAATATATTTTTATAAAATATTTGTTTTGTGTTGGAAACGTTACTATGTTTTTCTGGTCAGACTAGTTTGACTTAAAAAAAAAGGTAAAAACGACTTATAAGATAAAACGAAGGTAGTAGTGAAGTAGGCAACTGGGGTGTTCGCCAACTTAGATAAGAAGAAGTTGTCCAGCAGGGTCCCTCCCCTCCCCCACGATCCAATTAATCCCGGGCACGGCAAAACCTAGCTAGAAAATCCGATGTTTAGATGAGGCCATCTTAGAATAGACAAGATATATAGCAGCAAGAGGAGCAGTGCTGAAGCAGGAAAAAACAAGTCCCAACTCCCAACTAGGCATAGTAAGTTTGTTTCGCACTACTAATCCGGTAAATAAGAGCGGTGGTATGGTATGATGGTACTAACATTCAATTTACATAATGCAATTGTTTCGAGGACACCAGAATGAATTGAGCAGTAAATTTAAGTTTGTGCGAAATTGTGAAATTGGGAAAGATAATAGTAATAAAAGAGAGAGTTGGGGAAAGCTGAGAGAAGAGAAAATAAGATAAACTAACTCCTTGGCGGGCGGCTCCTAATTTAGGATGGGGGGGATACCTTGAGGGGGCGGAGGAGGAGGAGGAGGAGGAGGACTCCATGCCCATGCCGATGCCGGGTGATCTCTCTACAGCGACTGCGACTGCAACTGATGCGGAGGAAGAGCGCGGCTGATGCGAAGGAGGAGGAGACGCCATCCTCTTCCTCTCCTCTCGACAGATGCAATACAACTATACTACAAGAGAAAGAAGAAGAAGAAGAAGAAGAAGAAGAGGAGGAGGAGGAAAGGGATCCCCGCATCTCCACGCAAGTCGCAACGCAAAGCAAAGTGAGTAGGAGGATGTACATGGGCTGGGCTGGGCTAGGCCCTAGGAGAAACCATCATGAGCGGCAGGCCTAGCTACGCACAGATCGAGCCGTCGGAAGAGACGAAAACCCTGGCCGTGAAGGGCTCACGGACCCGAAGGCTCGGCGCATAGATACAAGACAGACAGACAGACAAGAGAGGAGCAGAGGAGGTCACCTTGGGGCATCCGCCGTCGACGAGGTCGGCTTCGGCGGTGACGTGGTCATCGGCCATGGCGCTTGGGTTTGGGGGTCGAAGTGGAGGGCTCGTGGGGTTTGGGGCCGATGCCTCTCTCTCCTTTGTTTCTCTGTGCTCTCTCTCGAAGCTGCTCTTTGTTTCAGATTGGTCGGGCCCGGACCGGCCCATCTATACGTACGGGATGTATTTCTTCATGTGGGCCTACCCCTCGCCCATCCAAACGTATGGGCCGGAATTTGTTCGGTGCATTAATTCTGGAATAAGTCAAATTTGGTTTGTATCCCTCAACCATAATACTTGATATGTTGACCTCCGAACTATTAAAACCGATGCAAAATTACTCCGTCGATGGTTTTGAGAGTGGTTTGCGCTGATGTGGCACGTCGACATAGTCTAACCGGTTGAGTTAGCATGTGGAGCCTATATGTCAGTGACTTTCACTCTTCTCTCCTCTATCATCTCCTATCCTCGTTCATCTAGGCAACACTAGCACCAGCTTCAACGGTGTGTGGGTAGGATGGGCATAAGCGATATCGTAGAGGTTGGAGGAAAGGAGGCATGTGGCTGGCCCACTTCTTTTCTCTCTTCTCTCTTATCTCCTTCACATGTGTTTATAGCTGGTTTATAGTCTGCCTTGTACATGCTCTAATTTGGTTTATCTTGCCTTTGGGGCATAACTCTGCACTAACTATCAACCTGTAAGTCGCCAACTAACAAACACCCACTACCCAAGATATGCCAGATTCGCCATACTTGTTCCTGGAACAGCACATGGAGGGTATTCAATATTGTAATATGTAAGCTTGAGATGTGTTGTCCACAAGACACAAACTACCAAAAGAGATACATAAGGTAGCGAAAGCTAAGCTGCGACGGTCCTGCGCTCATCCACAAACATCGACTGGGAACTTAGGTCCTATGATGGTTCCTCCTCCTCTGGATAGTGCTCATACAAGTCACTTGTGGTATCTAACTCTAAAAAGGAGAAAATAAGCTACGGTGAGTACACAAAGTACTTGCAAGCCACTAATGCAACATGCATTAATGCTCATAGGGTTCAAAAGAAGGCTTTAGGGTTATTTGCACAAAGCAAGTTTTCATAAATCATTTTATAAGCTTAAGACTTAACCATTTTACCAAAAAGAGTTTGCTAACCATTTCATGAAGGTTGTGTCCACCTTGCCAAGCTTCACTTGGTTCGGCTTACCTCCGTGGTCCATTTCTTCCATCTCATACCCAAACCCAACTTTCCCTCCCTCCTAGGATAGTTCAATTCTCCAACCCATTCTAGTCATGCAAGTTTAAAGTTTAGTCTAGTCAAGATTAGTACAAGTTCCGGCACTCAATTAACCATGAGCACGGGTATTTAAATAAATTGGTTTTATTCACATTGTAGTGGATGTACGTTTTCCTACAGTACATGATGTACCCAACACAAGAGCGTAGTCCCAACACATGAGACGAGTCATAACCTAGTTTTTCAGATCTTCTAACACTGCAGCACCCACTCCAAAGACTATGATCCCCTATGCACTCCCTGGCCCCTTCATCCCGTCATGCCAATGGTCAGGAGAGTCTTGGACACCGAGGTATCAAAGGAAAGGAAAGCAAGCAAAGGTTCATTTTACTCAACATATTGTTTTAACACACGCACTATCCTCTTTCAGAATCGGCCATGACTAGGGTGCCGCCCCACTCAAATTGGTTGTGCATGACGGTCGACACACATGGGAGTAGGCGAGGGCGACAAGCCGTGGGCGACAGGGCCGTATCGGCTAGCATCAGCGGCATGGGTGGATAGGGTCGAACGTGGTCGGTGCGCGTGGGGCAGGTAGGGTAGTTGATAATGGCTACGCGACGTGTAGTTGTTGACATGGGTGGCGAGGCATGGAGCAGCAACGGCAATGCGTGTGGCATGCCGCTCGAACCGGCGGACACATGGTGGGCTTGAGGATGGAGACGGTCGTGTGATGCTCGTGCGGACGGGCGATCACCAAGGACGTGCAGCTGACAGGTAGGGTTGGGTGCAACATCAATCTAGCGAGCGAGCGCATGGAGGTGGCGGATGCAGGCGAGTGTGAGGAAGGAGGGCGGGTTGCAGTTGGCAGGCCTAAGAGTAGGGGAGGAAGGCCAGCTCGGGCTGAGGAAAAACAGGCTGAGGTTGGTTGCCTGTTTTGGTTAGGGCGAAAGAGAGGAGAACCAAGAAGATTAGGCCCAAGGACTAGAACAAGACTTAAGGTATTATATTTTCTAAGGATTTCTTTTGAGAATTTCGTGAGTTGTAAAAGTTTGCAATTTGAATAATTTGAATATATACTATACATATCAAAGTAAACTCCAAGAAGGCCCAACATGATGCAATTTTTGAAAACAAGAATTGAAGGTCCCAAATTTTGGTTTTTGGATTTAAAATTTAAAATTTTCAGGGTGTTACATGAACTTTTCGGTCTTCCTTGTCGTTGTGCTCCTGGTCGTGGCCGGCCTTCGCCCTCCCTCACAGATGCCATCACTTGTTGCATTGGCTTATCTCCCATGAAGATGCAATAGAGGACGACTCAACACTAAGATCACTATTACAGAAACGGTTTTTCTAGGTGGACAAAACCGATCTTCGCATGCAGTTGGCCGGCCCGTCTGCACGCAGGTGTCTGCGTAGATCACCATTTTCGCATGCGGCCGGCCCAATCACATGTGAAGATCGATCTTCGCATGCGACCAACTCACTGGCCGTTTGGAAAGATCCCCTCCCCTGTGTAATATAATATTTCCTGCTATTTATAATCAAAATTTGGAATGGTACGCATAGGAGCTAATCGAGTTGTCATTTTTTGCACACAAATAGTGGAATCTTGCATTGTCAAATAAATAAGGCTTCAATATATAAAACATAAAACAGTTATATACATATCTAGACATATAAACATGTTTGTCCCATAGATTACAAATTAATGATTGTTTAAGCACAAATGAAAAGGTATATTTTCATTGCATATGTTCTTTCTCCCACTCTCTTAGGAGCTTGAATTTGTCTTCGAATGCTAGTTGGCTCTAATCGTTGTAGAATTCCCCTAATGTGTTGCAGGAGTCATGGCGGATGAAGTGGCACAGGTTGGCGCATACGTTCAAAATTATTTTTTTGTCGAACTGGTTTGCTACATAAAAGATTTCTGAGATCTATGAAAAAAAGACAATATAAGTTAGAAAATAAACTACAACAATATACTATGTATAGAGAACAATATCCAGACCCTAAGCATATCGCACACGTAATATCCACATAGGTTAGAGTCCGGGGGTTGCTTGAAACACTGCAAACATAATAATAGCACGTCAATATAAAAAAGTGAAGATTACATGAATTTGTGTTATGGCATATGTCAGTATCGACCAGCTTATCTTGATGTTATGTTTTATCCTTTGTGGATCGTTTATTGGCCAGTGATGTTTGATGTAATACTTATGTATGTTGTGCTGATAAAATATTTGTTTGAATTACTGATATTTCAGAATAGCAATTATGTACTGAGTGAGGACTTTATTACTTACAAATTCAAAATAGTGAGGAACTCCATATAGGTTTCCTTGTTGTAGTATGACGGATCAAGAGCTACGACCAAGTGGTCCCTCAGATATACAAGCAATAAATATAGTGGTCATTGCAAACAAAATAGATAAATTAGAGACAACATTTGCTACTAATGATGTATTACTGCAAAAATAATAATCAAAAGGAAGAGTTGCTGCCTACGTAAAACATAAGGGGCCATAAGTCATTTTTGTCTCGGTGCAAGAGCAATGCTCGTCCCAAGTATGTTGCTACCTCAATCTTCTTATCCTTGTGCAATTTCTTGATATATGCTTCCTATTCCTCTAGTGTCTTATCCCTTAGTTCTGGGCAATCCACATGAAGCTGTACGGTGTGTTGTGTCTGGCAAACCCTAGTTGGGTGGATATAACAACCCAGTTACCTTGATCTTTTCGCGTCGTGGAATTATGACCTATGGAATGCAGCTTAAATGAAATGGAAGTTTGTTTCATATATATTCACGAGCAATATACAAGAGTAAACACTTGCAGGCAAAATGCTACAACGAGATTGACGTCCATTTAATCGAGCTTGAAGAGGGCGTGTTGGTCACAGAAATTGATTAAGAATATCCCTTGGGTCCAATCATGAAAGCGTCAAGCGGGACCTTGATACTAATGAAACTAAGGCCCTTTCTAGCTGCCTTGAGGTACCATTCATGTATCACCCTCATCTACCATGGTAGATTATTCATAATGTGCCATGGTAAGAATGGCTTTCCATATTCGTATTTTTCGGGCACATCAGCAGATTCCCAAGGTTGCAAGTTCTCCTTGGCCCATAGTACTGACTTCTGGGATTTCGACAACTGATCAGCATCTTCTTTCTTCTTATTTACCAAACCTCTCTCCTTGAAGGCAAAAAACAAGAATCTCTCTTTATCTCTTACATTTCCTTGGGGCCGCACATGAAAACCATTTTGGTTATGAGCCAATGAGGTCCAAGGGTAACATAAATAGGGCCAGATGCAGCTACTTGTGGAGGTGGGACTTGTTGGGCGAGAGCAGATTGTGGTGTAGGTAGAGATTGGTGAATGGGAGCAGGTTGTTTGACAGGTGGCGGAGGGGGAGGGAAAGGAAATTGAGCAGGGGATGGAGGTAGGGATTGTGGATGGTGTGGTGACGCCATCGGAGCTGGGAAAGCTGGTGGGGAAGGTGGACAGTGTGATGACCTCATCGGAGGTGGGGAAGCTGGTTGGGAAGGTGGTTCTAGTGGGGACAATGATGTAGGAGAGACAACTATTATTGGTTGGAATGGAGCTAGGGTTGATGGTGACTGTCTAGTAAGGATGATGTCTTGACGATGCCACAAGATGAACTGGTTTATTGCATCTCTGAGAAGTTTGATCCCCTCCAGTGTGGGAATGTCCAAGTCCAACGCGATATGCTCAGCATGGACCTTAGCCACTTGCACCCTTGCATATTCCTCCGGAACGGTGGTGTTGTGAAATTGACGACCGGGATCACAAAGCCAATGGAAACCTCTTTTGTCATCAGGACGTAACGTGACTTCAGTTTATCCTTCGTCTTACTTAGGATGTCTAGTAAGGTACCAATGGTGTTGTCGAACAGATTCTTCTCGAGGTGCATGACATCAATGGCATGACGAATCTTCAGGTCCTTCTAGTATGGCAAGTACTTGAATAAGATTGAGTGCTTCTTGAAAGGCAACGTATTTTCCTTCGCTGCTTTTTTCCTCTTTCCTGTCTTCTTTCCCTTCTCAAAAATGACCTTAATATTCTTTGTCATTTTGAAGACAACAACACCACTTCATGTTTCAAGGTCAGTCTCATTCTCTACTGTCTTATTAAAAAATTTGGCCATCATATGGTACTTGTGTTCCAGGGGGTAAGAACTATCGATGTCGCAAGTAAACTATCTTGGCTGAGGATGTCAGATATATGTGCGATGTTTTTTCAAGACTGATAAGACATCCAGTCTTCCTTTAATCTGACCATAGAGGGAAAAGTTCGCAGATAGGTCATTGATAGTAACAAATATGATAGCACGCAGGGTAAAGTACTCCCGTGGGTATATTCATCCCACACTCTTAGCCCTTCTTTCCATAGATATTCCATATCCTTCATCAAAGGTTCAAAAAAAATATGTATGTCGATGCCAAATTGTTTTGGGTCTTGTATAAGGATAGTCAATAGAATATACTTTTGCTTGTGACAAATCCATGTAGGAAGGTTATAGATGGTGAGCAGGACTGGTCAGGTATTGTGTGAGCTGCTTAGGTCACTAAATGGGTTCATTTCGTCCGTGCTCAACGCAAACCTTACATTTCTCGGATCCTTAGTAATTTTTGGACGTAGTGAATCAAAGGTCTTCCACTGGCGAGCATGGACAGGGTGTTGAATCATAGCATCTGTCTTTCGATTCTCTTGATGCCATCTCATCAACTCAGTGTCATTAGGGTTTGAGAACAGGCGCTTCATGTGATCTTTCACTGGCAAGTACCACATCACCATGGCCTGAATCTTTTTCTTTGTATGCACCGATGAATCAGGGTCAAAAACATTACTATCAGAGGACCCATTACCCGTTTTGTACCGACTTGTCAACACACGTTGGGCAACTGTCCAAGTCTGCATATTCCTTGCAGTACAATACACAGTGATTTACACAGGTATGAATCTTTTGAACACCTAGATATAATGAACATATGAGTTTCGTCGCTTGGCATGTGTTGGATGGCAAGAAGTTAGGTTTAGAAAGCAAAACTCTCAAGAGACCGATCAAATTGTTGAAGCTACTATCGGACCATCCTTACCTAGCCTTCAACATGAGAAGTTCAACCACCAAATGCAACACCATAAAATTCTTATCACAACCCTTGGATTCGGTGTAAAGAAGATCCTTCGCTGACTTTTGTAACGCCTCCCAATTGTCTAACCTTCACGTTGTACCCATTAGCACCTCTAGTTTAGCGTGGCACAACATATTCTCCAGATCAAAATCAACCTCGAAATCATCAGTACCACTGGAACCATCTTTGTCCATCATATCACGAGCCATGTCATCAATTGTAAAATTTCTGCCTCATCCAAGGGAAAACAAGTCTCTTCAAATTCCAACCTTCAAGAACGGTGATATCCCCATGATAGGTCCAAACCTTGTAATCCTCCATAAATCTATGCTTTACTAAGTGGCCAAATATTGTACTACGATCTCTCCATAATTTCTGATTCTTACAATCAAAACATGGACAAAAAATGTAGCTCCTGTCTTCCTTAAAGCATGTGCCTTAGTCTAGTCAATAAATTTGGATGCTTTTGTCATGTACGTCAGATGAGTTCTTCACATGTCGTACATCCATGCCTAATCCATCTATAAATAATCATAGTACGAATAAAATTAGAGTATAAGTGTTTCCACCAAAACATGAAAATGTATGTATCTCCTCAAAATTAATACAATATCACATTGAAGTAGTATGCACTAGTAATTACAACAACAATTTGCTCATCTTAACATTCTATTTATGCTACAATTTGCAAAAATAGCTCAAAAAAAGTCCCCTTCTAAAACTACAAAATTTGTTGCATTGCACCGAAGGAGGTAAGCAAGTATGAAACCTTCTATATCAATTTCAATCAAAGATTTCAAGTTAAAAACCTCTCCGCTATTTGTTGATTTGTTTTGAAGAGGAAAACTTCATGTTCAAATGGCTACAGGTGTGGCTAGGTATGGATATAAGGGCTATCATCGCATGCAAATTAATGTATTATTCTATGCGATCACTTAAGAGGCTCACATGTGATAATAACCGTATTATCGCATGCAGACGTCTTAAGGGGCCGCATCTATTTTCTCATGTGGCGTCTTAAGAGGGTCGCCTACGATAATACGGCTCCTCAACCGACCCTCGAAGAGCGTTTTTTAGGCGATAGCACTTATGGTCTGCCTATAACCTAGCGAGCGTCGTTTGAAAAAAATCAAATTTGTAGTAGTGCATGCCGACAATGACATCCTTGGTGGAATTGCATTGTGAATTTTGCAAATCTTTTATGAGGAATTGCATTGTGAATTAGATGATATTTTGGTTTGGATTTTCATTTTTTAGGAAAAAAACTTTTGTGCATGCTGATCTCTTTAGATCTCCTTAGAGTATCGTATGTAAAAATATATTTTTCACAGAAGAATATATTAGATATGTCTATAAAAATTGATTTTTGGAGGTGAGCGTGAATCCACCCTATAAATATTGACGATTTTCACGAGTATTTTGTTAGGCCTTCCACCCAACTTGCGAAAATCGTTCTTGCCCCTCTGTAAAATCGTTTTTAGTAGTAGTGCCGTACATTGATTGACACTTCCAATTTTTATAATGATTCCCCTCTTATTAAAATATGTGCATGGTCTTCATTAACCATATGGAATTTTTCAGATATTACCTCATGAACGGGGCAACACAACGAGCATATATTTCTGTAGTCTATGGCTATCATGTCGATCTGTACATGTGTGTGAACGCATCAGCCTGCAATGCAGTGCACGGCGCTCGATTATAGGCTATAACTTTATCTGGATTTATTTACAGAGAATCTACTCAGGCTGATTTAATTTGCCAATGACTTTGTCTTCTTAGATATGATATGACATATTTCTACAATATACCGTTGGGTCAGATATTTTCTTAAAAATTATCCACTTTGCAAATACCTTGTGTATATATAAGAAGTTATAAACTGATTTATTCCATTATCCAGTCAGATTTTTTTTACATATGAAAACATTATTAGCTTCTTTATATGATGTAGAAGTTTGTGCATATATTTTAATATATTTTTTATTTTTTAAATTATTTTTGTGTGGCATATAATACAGGACTCACTTACACAAAAGACAATAGAAAAAAACATACACATAAACTTGCATAAAACATACGCATATTTTTGTATAGCACATATACAACATAATTTAGATAACAAAAACAGTACAAAGTACTCTATGTAGCATATAATAAATAAATTATATTCTTTTTGAAAGATAATGCAAAGATCTTGAAAATTACACAAAATTTTTTGTTGGGTAAGGAGGAAAAAGAGTTTCATAATTTTTGAAACCTGTCAATCTTTTATATGTCTATAGGAGCATTTTAGTTTTTTTGAGAAAGTATTCATCATAAAAATATATTATAGAAATAATTGATAAACTTAATGACATACATGTATATTATGATATAGCTGATATACTCCATATCATCTCTAGCTTGCGTGGGTGTTTTGTGCCGGTGCACGTCTGCTTATATATACCACCTGAATAAATTGAATATATATATATATATATATATGAGTTGGGCTGTCCTATCTCGTGTGGCATGGTCAAATCTCTAATTTGAAAACTCAAATTGAAAATCTGAACCGTTCAAATTGTTCTACATATTAATATCGTCTTGTAGACCAAATTTTATATTTTTTAAAATTTTTTACTATTTTATCGGATAGGTCAAAAATATATTAATCCAATGATTTTTGGAATATCTATTTTATTGCATCTTTGACCTATCCGATAAAATAGTAAATTTTTTTAAAAAATATAAAATTTAGTCTACAAGAAGATATTAATACGTAGAACAATTTGAACGGTTCGGATTTTCAATTTAAGTTTTTAAATTAGAGATTTAACCATGTCACAAGTGAATTTGCATGCGACACGCCACACAAGAAATTTCAACTATGTATATATTCGTGCACTAGTTGCATCTAGTAGTTAATTAGGGCAGATCGATCGATCAATTTAATGTCGTGAAAAGTAAACACATTAATTAATTCGCAAGCAAGTTTAATTACGTACGGTGGCAATGGTAGCTTCAATTTAGTACACGTCTGTTGTACAGTATAAAAAATTATTACATGCTGGGAGATACAGGCACTTGTACAGTAGTCATTGCAACAACCCCACCAACAGTTAATTAATTTGGCATGCAGCTCGATTCTACTCCCTCGGCATACAAATTAATAAATGATATTTCTGACGTTTAAAATTTATTCTTAGATAGGATATTACTATTAAAAGCAAGCTTTACAGTTTAGAGGATCCCATCTACTTATTATTAATTAAGAGATAACAAACACAACATATTATATCTAATAAATAAAACGGCCTCAATAATTTTTTATTAGTTCACTCTTGTATTTTTCTTGAACATTATGTGGAGGTTGTCCCTTAGATAAAGGGTGGCTCATCCTCTTTCTCCTAAAGTCTCTACTCCATCTCATCCCCTAATCCTTGATAAATTTAAAGACAACATATAGAGACTTATCGTACATGCTTTAAGCCATCTCAACTGGCAACTACGTACCCTCATCTATATAATAATCCACATATTCGCAATTGATCATTGTATTATAGAAATGCACCAAGAACAAAAAAATCAATAACCTTTTCATATTAAATTAACATTTTGATAATATACTCCGATAACAAATTAGATGATGTATCATCTCCAGACCTTGCATGTTCATCGTAAAAGGTTGATCAATATCCATTTACTCTAATACATAGATAACAAACTATTTAAGGAATGAATAATAATATATAATCATTTGAAAATAACCTAAAAATTATATGATGATTCTTTAGAAATGGAGAGAGAGAGTAAGTATTACTTTTTAAATAATAAAGGGGGCATATCATTGTTCTTTCCTAATCATATGTGAGGATATGAGTCATTCGCTTTTTGATCCAATGGGTTATATATATATATATATATATATATATATATATATGTATGTATAGAGTTGGGCTACTGTTGGCATTGATGAATCTCTAATTTGAAAAATCAAATTGAAAATCCGAACTATTCAAATTGTTCTACATATTAATATCGTCTTGTAGACCAAATTTTATATTTTTTAAAAATTATTTACTATATTATCGAATAGGTCAAAAATGCATTAATCGAATGATTTCGGGAGTATCTTCTTTAACCTATCCGATAAAATAGTAAAAAATTTTAAAAATATAAAATTTAGTCTACAAGAAGATATTAATATATAGAACAATTTGAACGGTTCTGATTTTTAATTTGAGTTTTCAAATTAGAGATTTAGCCATGTCACACGGGATGAGGCTGTGCGACGCGCCACATAATAGTTCAACTATATATATGTATGTGTATATATATATGAGATGTTTGGTTGTTGGCCATATTTTTTATAATTTACCAGATTAAAGATTAAACAAGATTGATTGTAACCAGGGCCGTTCCTGAGACATGGTGAGAAGGGTCGACCGCCTAGGGCCCAGCGGATTTAGCGGATTTAGGGGCCCCAGTCAGCAGTCAGTTGATATGTCCCTAAGCATTAGTCTTACAATGTCTAACTAACTTAGACCAATCAACTAAATCAATCAATTAGTAGTAAGATATAGTTAACCATAATTAATAATATTAACAGGAAATGTGCAACTATTATCCATCCATCTAAAGGCCCGATCAAAAAGTGATTTTTAAAACATTATTCTCCTCGTTTTCCGTTAGCACGGTTTTCAAACTGTTAAATGGTATTTTTATGAAAACAATTTTATATAAAAGTTGCTTAAAAAATCTAACAAATTTATTTATTAATTTTTTATATATTAATAGTTAATTAATCATAGGCTAATCACGTTTCTCGTTTTACATGTGACTAATCATCACCCGCAAGAATCACTTACGAATGCGCCCTAAGTGGTTCTTGCCTACGGTTCTGAAAAAGTTACACATTATATCAACTCGTCTACTTAAAGCTTAATAAGTGCTTCTCTAATTAAAACAAATAATATGTATATATATTGTTTTGACTGAAAATATTCTTCTCTTAGTGTTTTCTATGTGTTAGGTAGTGGTCATTAATAAAGTAGAACCAATTTCTAGCTTTCTGCTAATTTACATACGACTAATTTATAATCTATTATAAATTCCATCATATAGAAATCATTAGCATAGTGCATTTTAAAAAATAATTGATGTAATTAATAATAGATTTATTAAAAAGGGCCCTATATTTTTGGTCACCTAGAGGCCCCGATATAGCAGGAATAGAGCCCTCGATATATCAGGAACAGTTTCGATTGTAACACAGTTGTGACGAGATTCTTTTTAATAACTTAAGGCCCTATAGACCATGACTTAAAAAAGTGTGACAAAATTCTCTTAGGCTTGCTAAGGTATGGCCAATAAACGTGAAAATATTTATTGGTAAATGGTGACAAAGTATGGCCGGGAATCAAACCCATAACTATACCATATGCAGTATGGTACATCCTGGTTCTAAACTGCTTATTAGATTATCACCGGCATATTTCTCAAGCTAATAAATAGTGTATTTTTTAAAAAAATATTCATTAGCATTTCTGCATCTGCCCTCACCGTCTACTGCTCAACAATACGAGGGGCAGCAACACTAGTTTAAGCCGAGGGAGCATGCCGTACCTCTCTACGAATAGCTTAGAATATATAGTTTAGAATGAAAACCAAACAGCTGAATAAATGGTCCAAAATAGATGAACATATTTGAATTTTGCTATCATGCTATCGTCCATAGAACGAGTCTAATCGTGAAAGAGCTCAAGAGTTTTACCAGCACAATCACACTACTACACTATTACAAAATACTACTACAAAAACCTTCATAGGAACCAGCATATGGGTGTCGATTTATTGAAAACCAGCACATATTGACGTTTTCTCACCTCCCATGGGCTAAAAAACAAAAAACAACATCTTTGAACAACAATAATATGTGTCAGTTCTAAAGAAAAATTGGCACCTAAACTATTAATATCATTTAAAAAAAACACGACATATATAATATATTATAGGTGTCGAACCGAGCCAAGCCGGCGACCACGAGGGATAAGTATATCTCGGTCCTCTCTCTCTCCCCCCTCTCTCACTCTCTCTCGATCTCTCCCGATCTCTCTCAATCTCTCCCGATCTCTCCTCTCTCTCGATTGAGCCCTCTTTCAGCGACGGTGGCCCGACGTCAGCGACCACGAGGAGATAAGTCTCTCTCGGTCCCCTCTCTCTCCCCCTCTCTCTCGCTCTCTCTCGATCTCTGCCCTCTCTCTTGATCGAGCCCTCTCTTGGCGACCATGACCCAGCGCCGGCGACCACGAGGAGATAAGTCCCTCTCGGTACCCTCTCTCCCCCTCTCTCTCGATCTCTCCCCTCTCTCTCGCTCTCCTCTTTCTCAGCGACGGCGCCCCGACGGCGGCGGCGACACCCTCCCCTCCGCAAGATCCGAGGGGGAAGGGAGGTGATGCCCAAGGGGAGGTGTCGGGCGGCAGGCGGCAACACTCGAGGAGTGGCGGCGGGTGGCGGGTGGCAGGTGACGGGCGACGGGCGGCGCCCTCCCCTTCGCCATATCCGGCGGGAGGAGAGGTGGCGGCCTTCGGCGATGGAAGCAGCAGCGGGAGGGAAGGAGTAGGACGTCGGCACCGTGTGTATCGTCATCGTCATCGTCGTGTACGTTCTTGATGTTTTTGATGTTCACTTGTTCATTTGTTCTTGCATGTTGTTGATGTTCATGGGTTGAAGGGAGTTGCTCAATGCATCGGCTCAATTCGAGCCGATGCATCGAGCGAATTTTTTTGGATCATGGAACCTTAAAGGTGCTGGTTCCTAAATCGACACCTTTGAGAAAACCACAAAGGTACCGACTAATAGGTGCCGGTTGGGAAATCAGCACCTATTGTCGGTTCTCAACCGGCACCTATGGGGGTTTGTGTACTAATGAAACCCCCTATAGATGACGGCTTATAAGTGTTGATTCAATTGAAACCGATACCTATTCTATTTAAAGGTGCAGTTTACACAAAAAACTGACACTTAGACTATAGGTGGTCAGTTCTTAATCTAAACCGACACCTATAATTGAGAATAAGTGTTGGTTATTTAGAAAAACAGACACCTATACAGAGGGAAGTATAGGTGCCGGCTCCAGTCCCAAAACCAACACCTATAATATATTATAGGTGTCAGTTTGTTAAAAAATCGGCACCTATACAAAACCGAGCCAAGCCAAGTCAAGGAGAGGGCATCCTTATCCACTCGCCAGCCTATCTTATCTGCATACACCCTTAGCAGAGTATCAGCTTTCTCTCTATCTTAGCATCTGTCTTAGCAAAGCGCAACCAAGAAGAGACAGAGCGTCATCCTTCCCTGTCACCCGTTGTTCCCTTCTCCCTCTTTCTTTCCAAAAGCGATGGCCAAGGGCAATGGCGGCAGCGGGCAGCAGGTGGGACGAGGAGTCCTCCACGCGACGACGGTGGCCAAGGACGGAGGTAGTGGTGGTGGAGGTGGCCCTCCCTCTGCATCCGCCTCTCACCCTTCTCCTCCTCCAGATTTAGCGATGGTGGTGGTGGAAGTGGCCCTCCCTTTACATCCGCCTCCCTCATCCTCCTCCTCCAGATCCGATGGCAACAGCGATGGAGAAGGCTAGCGCGAAGGGCGTGGTGGCGGCCGACGACCGGGAAGGAGGTAAGGTGAAGAAGGAGGCTCGCCGACCTCCTCTCTCCCCCAATGGTCCTCCCTCCTCCTCTTCGTCTGCCCTCCCCCTTCTCCTCCAGATCCGCTCGATGGCGGTGACGGTGGAGAAGGCCGATGCGGAGGGTGAGGTGGTGTCTGGCGGCCAGGAAGGAGGTGGAGGTGGAGGCTTTCACACTCCTCCCCGACCTCGTCGAGACCTCGCCAGTGACCGCCGGATCTAACGACAGCGACTCCATCAGAATCTTTTTTTTATTTTTTATTTCATTGAATACTATAAGTGTCGTCAGTTATGGGTAAGAACCGACACCTATAATCTCTATAGGTGTCGGTTTCAGAACCGACACCTTTGCCTAGGACAAAAGTACCGATAAATTGGTGTCGGCTAGAAAATTGGCACCTATGTCGATTCTCGATTGGCATCTATGAGGGTTCATGTATTAATATGATGTCAGACCTTTCATTAATAAAATGGGAGAGGTTCCCCTCTCTTTCTTAAAAACAAGCATAATCAAATAAAAAAGGAAGAAATATAGTACCTACATCATCGCATGTACTACTGTTTACTTTATTTGATTTTTGGTATACAACTTTTGACCACTATTTGGAGTATATTGACAATATTTAACAAATTTATTATATTGTTAATACATGTGTAGTTTTATGTTTTCAAACTAAATATTTGGGAGGTTATCCATGGTTAAATTTTAAATGTTTGATTGGATAAAGCCAATAATTTCAGGTATTTAAATATGGTGGGAGTAATTAAGTTTTAAGGCTCCATGGCGTGTTTAGTCTTTTTAAGCCGAAAACTTATCCTACGCAGCTAAGCTTTCGCGGGTACATCGTGCGTACTAACTAAAAATTATCATCAAAAATTTTAATATATATATATACATGAATTTTTAATAATATTATATCTTCAAATTCATTATAGAGGAAAAAGACAAAATTTTAACAGACTTATAGTCGTACAACTATTATTTTTTATATTATTTTTTATATGGTTAAAATATAATAAATTTGATGTTAAAATTTTATACATAAGTTATAATATTATTGAAAATATATATTTTTAGATTTTTTAAGATAATATTTATTAATTGGTGGGCATGTGGTCGATGCAAGTGCATATATGCTAATAGTTTTGCTTATGCCACTCTTAATTATCCCTTGGTCACTAGAGTCTACAGATGACATGGAGAGTGGGGAACAATCTAGAAGCAAACGAATTGCTAGTTATAGCTGCCCAACAATCTACAGTACATTCTCGCAAGTATACGAGCAACATCCGTAAAGTTAGATAATCGCAAGCTCCCAATTAATTTCTGGTGAATTAGTTCCGTCCTTCCCAGACACTCGCAGGTAGCCGTCAGCCCTTTTGATTTTGCAAACAAGTAATGGTTTATCTATATAATCTCGAAAATATCCTCTATCACCTGACAACACAACACACATTATTTTCACGAAAATACTATGCAAAGAGGGAAGAATTCCGGTTACAGAAACAACGCTATAAACCTAAAAGTAGGAGACCATATCTCCAAAGAATATCAGCACACATCTAATGATTCCCCACTTGAGCTGACACCAAGGACAAATATTCAATCAAAAATCATTTCATTTCTGTTGACAATTAATGTTTGGTTAAATATATTGGTCCCTGAGTAATACTCCTTCCTTTCCATATTACAAGACATTCTGATACTTTCGTTTCTCATCTAAATTTGCTAACACATAATATATAAAAGTATATATATATAGATCCATGAATCTATTTAAAACCCAAAACGTCATATAATGTAAAACAAATTAAATAAGTAAAATTTATCCCATGAGCAAATTATAGTCACACCCAAATTGTTGTTCGCCAAAACTTTGTTCAATTTAATAAAATAGATGTGGTGTTAACAAACTGCTAATTATGTATAAACTTATTGTTATTATGGTATTTGCGCATGTTTTATCATGTTTTCACAATTTAAGACTCGTTTAGTGTTCTTTTTTCTTGTAATTGAATAAAAATAACTTTTTGTTTATGATAGCTAAACTGTGTTAAATTGTAACAGTTTTTTGTGAGCTTGGCGTGAATTGTCTCTTTTAATTTAAATATACAAATGTCCTCTTCTCATCCTTATCGCACGCAACACGAGAACATCATATCCCGCATAGAAGGTGTTTGGATGTTGGGATATAAATTTAGTACACGTCACATCGAATGTTTGGATATTAATTTAAAGGACTAAACATAAATTAATTATAAAAATAATTACAGAATCGAAGGATAATTAATGAGACAAATCTATTAAGTCTAATTAATCTATAATTAGCAAATGTTTAGTGTAACATCACATTGTTAAATTATGGTGTAATTAGCCTCATTAGATTCGTCTTATAAATTAGTCATCACTCATGAATATATTTTATAAATAATTTATATTTAATACTTTTATATAATATCTAAATATTCAATGTGATAGGGACTTAGTCATAGAAAACAAACACCCCTTAATACAGGACCGGCTCACTCCTCCCACCTACAGCAATAATCGTTTCTCGTTAAAATTAATCCACACTAAACAAATCGAATAGAAATTACATACTAAACCCTAGAAAAATCATTATTCTGTATCCGTTAAATCCTATTGCAACGCATGAGTATAGCGTTAGTCTATTACAAGTTTCTTTTGACACCAAGACAGGAAAATTAACTCATCACCAATCACCTATGTAACAAAATAAAAAAAATGTATGTATATTTACAACCAATAAGTATTTATACTAAAAAACCATTAATAATCCTACAAACACTCCTAATTAATCCATTACATGTCACTCTTACCAATGCTTCTAAACGACCATGTGTCGCTCTAATAAATTTATCTATTTTCTATTATATATAAAGTTCATCAATAATCCTATACAAATGCTCCTGAACTACGCCACATAACACTCTTACAAAACGCTCCTAAACCACCCCGCAACACTCTAATAAATTTAAAAAAATCCTATAAATTCTGAGAAATAAAATAAAATATGTAGTCATTAATTTTTATTTAGATTAGTGGTTCTATTAATTTGAACCCTTGGATCAGCTATGAACCCTACGTGTTCAGATTAATCCACATATATAAATATGTGCGTACTACGTATCAGCGTGGTTACTGGTTAGGTGTGGACGTATCAGAGAACTTATCTAGGCAAACGTATGAGAGTCAAAATTAATTAAATCATCTAAGCGGGAGAATCTGGGTTCATTGATGGAAAAGGGCATCGGATCGGAGTTACCCGTGATTAATGTTCATATATAGTTTTACTAGCAATTGTGATATTGTGCTCGTGCATTGCAACGAGTAAAGTCAAGGCGTGACACGGATGGAGACGGCACAGAGGGACGCGGGAGCTTCGAGCAGCGATGGGAGGAAGGAGCGCAGTCGCGATGCTGGGCGCGGCGCAGATAGGGACGAGAGGGAGGGGCACAGGGAGGGAGGAGCGAAGGGGTTTTTTTTCATCCAAGCCCTCCTTTTCTTTTCAGCATTGGGATTGCGGGTAGGGCTGACGAAATACTCGTGGCTCGCTAGCTCGTTTGGCTTGTGGATGGCTCGGCTCGGCTCGTTGAGAAAGCTAACGAGCTGCGCCAAGGGTTTAGCTCGTTAGCTATAATGAGCCAGCTCGAGTCAGCTCGCAAGCTGCTCGTGAGCTCAACGAGCCAGATGCAATGTACAAAGTAGGGCCTAATGTTTTGCTTGTTTTGCTATTCTTTTGCTTGTTTTGTTGTTGACGTGACAATAAATCAATAATTTTTATAATTTTGTGATGGTCAATATGAATCTAATGCTTTAGATTATAATAGTAATAATATCTAATCTAGTTGCATCATTACATTTGCATGGATAATTGTCGATGAACAAGTGTTATTACGTTAATTATGGACTTAATGTATCACTTTTTATTTTTTAATTGTATATTTACATGTTTAATACACTAAAAATAAAATGTAATTTGTACATAAATTGCACCGTATTAAAAGTGGCTTGCGAGCTAAACGAGCCGGCTCACGAGCCGAGCCTCCTAGCTCGGCTCTCTACCGAGCCGGCCGAACCGAGCCAAGCCGAGAGCCGAGCCGAGCTGAGCAGAGTCGGTATCCACCCCTAGCTACGGGTTAATTTTGGAAAAAATCAAGGGGTTTTTTCCAAAATAGCTAGGCAAAATAAAATTTTGGATAGAAACACTACTTGCTTTATAGATAGCTAGCAAAATATCCGTGCATTGCAACGGGACGACGATGCAGGGAGGGAAGCAGACGGAGGACGAAGGTCTAGGCGGCGGCGCGGGAGCTTCGAGCAGCGATGGGAGGGAGGAGCGCAGTCGCGATGCTGGGCGCGGCGCAGATGGGGACGAGAGGGAGGGGCACAGGGAGGGAGGAGCGAAGGGGTTTTTTTTCATCCAAGCCCTCCTTTTCTTTTCAGCATTGGGATTGCGGGTAGGGCTGACGAAATACTCGTGGCTCGCTAGCTCGTTCGGCTTGTGGATGGCTCGGCTCGGCTCGTTGAGAAAGCTAACGAGCTGCGCCAAGGGTTTAGCTCGTTAGCTATAATGAGCCAGCTCGAGTCAGCTCGCAAGCTGCTCGTGAGCTCAACGAGCCAGATGCAATGTACAAAGTAGGGCCTAATGTTTTGCTTGTTTTGCTATTCTTTTGCTTGTTTTGTTGTTGACGTGACAATAAATCAATAATTTTATAATTTTGTGATGGTCAATATGAATCTAATGCTTTAGATTATAATAGTAATAATATCTAATCTAGTTGCATCATTACATTTGCATGGATAATTGTCGATGAACAAGTGTTATTACGTTAATTATGGACTTAATGTATCACTTTTTATTTTTTAATTGTATATTTACATGTTTAATACACTAAAAAATAAAATGTAATTTGTACATAAATTGTATCGTAAAAGTGGCTTGCGAGCTAAACGAGCCGGCTCACGAGCCGAGCCTCCTAGCTCGGCTCTCTACCGAGCCGCCGAACCAAGCCAAGCCGAGAGCCGAGCCTCGGCTCGGCTCTCTACGAGCCGAGCCGAGCGAGCAGAGTCGGTATCCACCCCTAGCTACGGGTTAATTTTGAAAAAAATCAAGGGGTTTTTTCCAAAATAGCTAGGCAAAATAAAATTTTGGATAGAAACACTACTTGCTTTATAGATAGCTAGCAAAATATCCGTGCGTTGCAACGGGACGACGATGCAGGGAGGGAAGCAGACGGAGGACGAAGGTCCAGGCGGCGGCGCGGGAGCTCTGAGCAGCGACGGGAGGGAGGGACGCAAGCGCAGCACGGATGGGAGCAGAAGAGAGGGACGTACGAGGTCTTTTTTTATCCAAGCCCTCTCTTTCTTTTCAACATTGGGACTGCAGGTTAATTTTATAAACAGTCAAGGGGTTTTCTGTAAAATAACACTTTTTTCTTCTTTAATTGGGTTTTTTTAAAATAGTCAGACGGACTGCGGGTTAATTTTGAAAAAACTCAAGGGGTTTTCTGCAAAATAGCCAGGCAAAACAAAATTTGGGTGGAAACACTACTTGCTTTATATATAGGTATAGATATATTTGCTTAATTTATCAATTATACGCTTATACAAAACGAAATTAAAAAAAAACTGACCAGTTACTCCTAGCTCACTGATAGCTACCGATTTTTATCGCCTAAAAATTGAGAACCAAAATTTACTTTTTTATCCGTCCTAAAAATCTGAATTCAACTCAAATCTATATTTTGGATTGTTGAATTTATGTTCATATGCTTTTGCCGATAGACAACCTTCTGACTGGTGTTCAGCTCGATCTGCCACAGTTAATGCTAATTTCTGAATTCATGGTACAATTAAAATTCGCCATCAAAACCAAAACAAAACTACGACTAGTGCCAGATAAATTATGAAACTTATACGATAAAAATTTATTCCAAATTCTCAAATATCCAACAATAACATCTACTCCATCTACTTCAACTTACACGTCATTCATAGATTTGTTATGTCAGACATCCGTATGATGTCTCTTTGACTATTAATTTAATATAGTTTAGCATCATAGTAAGAAATAATTTCATAATATATAAATTATATGTTATTAAACTACTCGATTCTTAAACATAAACACGTTTAACTTATAACAAACAACAAACCAAAGAGAGTATAAGAAAAAGAGGGTAGAGGTAATAAATTAAAAGAATATTTTAAGACAAAGCGACTTAAAATACACTTTTATATATTTATAATTCATAAGTAAGATGAAGGCCTTAAAAAATGAAATCTTGACACCTCTACAAAGTTCACAAAATTTATAGTAGACAATTAAATGTAGAATATGATAAAATAAGTAAAAATCATTTAAAATCAAATATTCAACGAAAAAGACTGAGGGCAAGAAAGGAAGGCTCGACACAGGGCAACAAGTTAAGAGTTAAGACAGAGGCAGGAAACAGATCCAATCATGCTAACACACCCATCTCTCATCTACTTGCTTACGAGCTGCTCCAAGAAACAGAGGCAAGAATGCCCCCCATGGAAGAGGAGGAGAACCCGAGGTTCGCTTCCCGTACCTATTGCTAGCACAACGCCACCTCGCCGGAGGGCGTTGGGAGGACGAGCTCCTCCTGCTGCTCTTGCCTAGGCACGCCGGGAGGACGAACTCTTTCTGCTGCTCTCATCTACTACATAGAAATGTTTTTTTCTACGAGAACCTGTATAGTTTATATTTACAGTTACAGATAGATCATAACCGGTCGTATCTGTAAAAATCGACCTGCATTTTCACATACGACTTCTTAAGACGCCTGCATAAAAAAAATCAATTTTTAAGAATGGATCTCTTAACATACCCACCTACAAAGATATGCCTATTTCTATAAACGAACCTCTTTAAGGTGTCACATGCAAAAATATATTTTTATATGCGGGTAACATGGAGAGTGCCCACGCTTTTATCTAGTACTATTTTTTATCCTCCCCTCTTCCTTTCCACCACACCTTTTTTCTCTTTCTCTTCTCCTTCTCTTTCTCTTCTCCTCTCCCCACTCCTCCATGCCATAACTTCTCTCCCTGCTCCATTACTCTCCCTCTCCCTCTCCTCATCTCTTCTCCTTCCATCTCCCCTCTCCCCCTTTCCTTTTCCGACGATCGAGGCGGAAGTGGTAGGACTGAGCGGACGGTGGCAGGCTCGAGCAGGAGGTCGGTGGAGGAGCGGCGCGGCGACGGTGATGGCCATCCCCCCGCATGGATCTGGCGGTGGGCTAGAGCAGGAGGCTAGTGGAGGAGCGGCGCGTCTATGGCGGTGACCCTCCCCTCGTGCGGATCTGGTGGTGATGACCCTCCCTCACGTGGATCCGGCAGTGGTAACCTCCCTCACGCGGATCTAGCGATGGGGTCTCGACGACGGCAGGCAGCGAAACGCATCGGTGGCGACGACTGGTATTTGCTACACACATAGATAAATCCACAAGCATATGAATATCGTTGTAGCACTTTCCATTAGAGTATTCCAAGGGTATCGAGATGTGTGTGTATTTCCACAAATAGGATTCTACTCAAGGACAACAACAATAGATAAGATTGGCTAGAGAGGATTCCTTTGGATTCAATTAATTATCTTAAGTTAAAGGTAGAACTCTATCGAATGTTTTGGGTACCGACCCTCTCCTGGTCTGTCAGGGTGTTGACAAGAAAAATCAACACGTCGGCCTGGGAGATCTGCTTAGCTCCAGTGCAGGTCCTAAAATAGATAAAATACATGCGTGCCAGTCAGTTTGATTCTGCCACTGACAAGTTATGCAAAACATCAGAACATAAATCATATCGGCCGATAGACCGATACCCAAAAACTAACTGATCGGCTGATAAACCGATGGTGCAATTCCAACCGATGTCGATGCCAGCCGATGGTGTTAGGGTTTGAATCCATCGGCTGTGTGTTGAACAAATATTTATATAAAGGCGATCGGCTGACTATAACATGATATATGGAACATTGCATGAACCAATCACATGATGAAACAGATACTGATTTAAAGGTTAAAGCACATATTGGCTGGAAGTCCGATGTCATAAAATCCAAATGGTCAAATATCCAATGAAGCCTCCGCTGCGATCAGCTAGATCCAACTTGTATACAATCCTTGCAAGCTGATGCAATGCCCAGATAACTCACTGGCTGAAACCCCGATGAAACCCTTAGTGGCAGTCAATAGACAGGCTAGAGATTACGGTTCTAATCATGACTTAGTAGATCAAACTGATGCAGCACTAAGTATGAAAAGAAAAGCAACATCTAGACAATCAAGCCCTTGGTCGATTTTCAGGGTGGTAGATACCTAAGCTAATCTAATCTAATATAACGATTTAGCCGGTATCGGCAGAAACCCTAAAACGAGAGATAGCCGATAGAGCCAAATCAAGATACTAAAATTAGATTCAACAGAGACATATGATAAACAATTAGGCAAAGATATCAACCGAATCGAAGAAATCCAAGAGGTCGAATGTACTGATGCAGCCTTGGACGACGCCAACGTAGCCAATACGATTGCCTGAGCCGGCGGGACCTTGGACTTACCCCTTCGCCGGAGATCGAAGCCGATGCAACCCCGCGTTAGGTGCCAAGTTCCGCCGAATGAAAAAGTAGAATAGATAAAAGAAAGGTGGCGATGCGCCGAGTTGTATTGATCGAGAGATGATTTACATGAACCCCGGGCTTACATATTTATACCCGTGGGATGACAAAGATCCTAACAGATTACAAAAAAGACTTTCCTAAAGATAAAATAGGAAACTAACAACCTCTTCCTAATTAATAGATACAAGCCGTATCCTCCCTGGACTCGGTTTCTTCTGGATAAGATCTTCTCAAACTGAATCTAATAAGAACTCGACTGCTGGAAATATGGATCCTCCATCGGCTGTCGCAACACTCTCAGCCGATTTTGCTTCGAGCCGATACTAACCCTTAGCCGATAAGGACTTTGGGGCTTACCATATTTTGGCGTTAACACAGGGTGAGTCCGGCCTTGAGCTCTATGATGTATCAGAACATAAAGGGATACAAAGAACGAACAGGGCTGTCACCACTTATCGTCTACCTCACTTTCCGTGGACCACACAACAAACGAAGGTAACCACTAACCTAGATACCATGCCTAAGTTATTGGTTACTACTCTAGCCTTATGGAGAAACTTCCTTCTTTATCTAGAGTCCTAGTACTAGAGCACTTAATTATAAACTAAGCGACGAACCCACACCAATAAAAATATATCTCACTTAAGGAAACTAATTAAATAACATAAGAGATCTTGAATACTTGCTTTATAAACATAAGCATTTGCCGAGGTACAAGCAAGAAGAAGGCCGACAGCTCGGGTGCTTCTCCGGAACTCCGATGAAAGAATGCCGACAAACTCAACACTTCTCCGAGAATTCTCAAAGAGAACTCCGATACATTGGGGCACTCCTTTCGGAGCTTCCCCTCGCTCTCTCACTAACCCACATACTAAAGTAAAGCCTAACAAGTGAGTTGTACTCTACTTGAGTTGATGTTGTGTTTGTGAAGTGTGTTTGAGCTCCTTCTTTTATAGTGCGCCAATGACGGTTGGAATGGTGGTTGTAGAGGTCGGTTCACCCATAAGCGTCATTAGGGACAAATAGGGAGCTGCCACGTGCAAGTAGGAAGCCGGGGGCGACAAGTCTGGCTTGGCCTAACTACTCTCGTCGCCTTTGGCCACTAACTTTGTTTAGTGAATGATAGGCGGGCCCCTATGACGGTTGAGGTTGGTTTGGCCATACTTTAGGTCGGTTTTGACTGTCATGTCATGTGGGTCCTCTAATCCTTGTACTCACGTGTGATTGGCTGGAAGTTCATTTTGTTGCATGGTGGGTGTATTTTTATCTATAAACGACATGCATACATATATTTACCAAGGCTAGTGGAAATGGTTAGTAGTAAACCCCTACCACTGAGTTTTGATATCTTTTATGCATGATTTGATGGTTAAAATTTGCACTTAACGACCATGAACACTCCCTCACGTGTGTGGTAGGCGGCAAGATGGATGACGGCGAGAATGACAGCGGTGGTGGCGGTGGCGACGACATCGGCTTGGGGCTAGGGTTTTGGCCGGTTTGGAGTTTTGTAATTTTTTTCGCAAAATTTTTTTTCGCGTGATGTCAGTATAGGGGATCGCATGCCAAGATAAGATTTTCATATATGGTTGTGCTACCCGAATGGACAAATATTTATTTTCACAAACATTTGGGTGCATGCGGGCCGCCCAGTCACATGCGAAAACCTGTTTTGTCCGTTTGCAAAAATGATTTTTGTACTAGTGGCTTGGGGCGCGCCAAGAGGCTGCTGCCACAATTGGGTGGACTTGCGCAGGGAGGACGATGGAAGCCACGACTGAGGAAGGATGGGGAGCGTCATCATCGCGTCAAGGAAAGATATGGAGCTCCGATGCCATCGCCTCCAGTAAAGGACAAGGCAGCGTCGGTGCCATTGCTGTCGAGGAAGACCACCACCGACCACTGTCGATGCAAAGAGCCAAGGGACGATAGAGGTTCCCATTGCTTGTTAGTGGCGGATTTGAAATCCTGAGATCCTTGACCACCAGACTTGGTGCCGACCGAGCTCGTCGTTGTCATCTTAAGGTGGGAGAACCAACACATGTACCATCGATCTCCATCTCTTCTTCTCTCCCCTCTCAGGTTTGATCTGATACTCGATAGGTATCGACTGATACCGATGGGTAGCAACCTAGGTATATCGATTGCTATCAGCTGGTACTTAATGGGTATTGGTTGATACCGACGAGGTATAAGTTGGTACCTGATAGGTATCGGTCGATACCTATAGATACTAAATTTAAACCGATATGTATCAGAATATGATACCTGCTTGGAATCATCGTGTCTGAACGAGATCCCATGGTATAGCAGCACCCTAATTTGAATCTTTACATTAAGAAAATTTATGATAATTCTAATAAGGTTCGGCTACCTTTCTATAGTTACTATAAAAAATGAAAAGAAAAAAGGGCAGACGCGTAGTGCATAATTAAATATGTACTCTAGATGGCTTGGCATATAAGCATCCACGTGATGGGCACGCAGAGCCGTCGTTGTGGATCACATGGGCCGACCGTGTACATCATGCACACATGTAGTGTAAGATCGAACGCCGTCCACGGCAGTGCAAACAAGTCATATCGATCATATCTCGTCAGGCAACTCGACAGCTACACCACTTGAACTTGATATATCAGCGTACGTATTACTCTCTCTCTCTCTCTCACACACACACACAAGTTATTAGGTAGCTAGCTCCCGATCACATTAATTGAAGGTTAATTACGTAGCTCCAAATTAAGCAGATCGAGCTTATGTATCATCAGCTAGCTCAGTACGTTCCCTGTCTATAAATAAGAGGGCTGGATGCTATACATGCACTGCCTCTCAATCACCTCTTACATATCTTTATATATCTAGCTAGCTAATTATCTCACTCGTTCCAGTTAACTAGTAGCTAGCTTGCTGCTGCTAAGTTATAATTAAGCCCCAGAGAGATCCGTTTAATTTGTCTAGCTAGCTTGCAGGCAGATCTATATAAGCATGCATGGCATCCAAGAAGATGAAGCAAGCCCTCTTATTTTTCCTCATCATGGTCATCTGCATCTGCATGATGAGGGCTTCACGGGCTGCAAGGCCTGAACCAGCATCACCCATTATAATTAGTGACCACATCAACAACAAGCACATGATCAACGACGACGACCTGCAGGTATGCATTACATGCATCATGCACTATTCATTTAACTAAGCTCTGCTATATATAGCTACTTGTATTATTAATTTGCCGTATGTGCGTCGCTTCTAATTGAGTGGCCGAGCAGTGCTCGTAATTACTGTGAGATCGATTATCGATTATCGATTATCTCAAATAATCAACGACTATATATATGTAGGTTTCTTTGGAGAGGGGAGAGAAGGAGAAGACGACCGTGACGACGACGCCGGCAGCTGCAGCTGCTGCAGATGAGGAGGAGGAGCGCAGCTGCTTGATGAGGAGGACACTTGTCGCTCACACTGACTACATCTACACCCAAGGGAAACACAACTAGTAGTTACCATTAATTATATCAATCTTACTTTTTTTTCTTTTAAGGGAATTATACCAATCTTACTTTTTTAACTAGCTACAGCTTAATTACGTATTATATATATCAACAAAATATATATACTGATCCATGCGTGTACAATCTCGTCAACAAGTTTCATGGCCTGTACCTGTACTCGTGGTCCTCTTTGTAGTCCTCGTCCTCCTCCTCATCTTTTTATTTGAGGCATGTGTTTGCCCCTATAAATGTATACATTCCCCAATCTTTATATATATATATATATATATATATGGTTGGATGGACCTGATATATCTATAATTATCTATAAAGCAAGACTATCTATAAAGCAAGTAGTACTTTTATCCAAAATTTTCGTCCACCTGGTTATTTTGCAGAAAATTCCTTAAGTGTTTATAAAATTAACCCGCAGTCCCAATGCTGAAAAGAAAGAAAGGGCTTGGATAAAAAAATACCTCCTGCGCCCCTTCCTCCCGTCCCCATCCGCGCCGCGCCCCGCGTCGCTCCTACGCCCCTCCCTCCTCCATCGCGTTCGAACTCTGCGCCACGCTCGCGTCCTTCCTCCCGTCGCCGCCGGAGCTCTCGCGTCACCGCCCGCTTCCCTTTCGCGTCATCGTCCGGTTGCAACGCACGGGCATTTTTGCTAGTGTGTGTGTGTGTATATATATATATAGATTGGCTACTGTGTGGCACGCCGCACAGCCCCATCCCGTGTGGCGTGGCCGAATCTCTAATTTGAAAACTTAAATTGAAAATCAGTTCAAATTGTTCTACATATTAATATCGCCTTGTATACCAAATTTTATATTTTTTTGAATTTTTTTACTATTTTATCAGATAAGTCAAAGATGCAATAATCCAACGATTTCTGTAGTATCTATTTTATTGCATTTTTGACTTATCTGATAAAATAGTAAAAAAATTCAAAAAAAATATAAAATTTGGTATACAAAGCAATATTAATGTGTAGAACAATTTGAACGGTTCGGATTTTCAATTTGAGTTTTCAAATTAGAGATTCGGCCATACCACACGGGATGGGGCTGTGCGGCGTGCCACACAGTAGCCCATCTCTCTCTATATATATAGTTGGGCTACTGTGTGGCGCGTCGCATAGACTCTTCCCGTGTGGCATGGTCGAATCTCTAATTTAAAAACTCAAATTAAAAATATGAACCATTTAAATTGTTCTACATATTAATATCGCCTTGTATATCAAATTTTATATTCTTTTGAAATTTTTACTATTTTATCGAATAGATCAAAAATGCATTAATCCAATGATGTCTGAAGTATCTATTTTATTGCATCTTTGACCTATCCGATAAAATATTAAAAAATTTCAAAAAAATATAAAATTTAGTCTACAAGAAGATATTAATATGTAGAATAATTTGAACGGTTCGGATTTTTAATTTGAGTTTTCAAATTAGAGATTCGGTCATGCCACACGGGATGAGGCTGTGCAGTGCACCACATAGTAGCCCAACTATATATATAACTATCTATAAAGCAAGTAGTATTTTCATCCAAAATTTTGTTTTGCCTGGCTATTTTGCGAAAACCTCTTGAGTTTTTTTAAATTAACCCGTAGTCCCAATGTTGAAAAGAAAGGGAAGGTTTGAATGAAAAAAAACCTCCTGCGCCCCTCCCTCCCGTCCCATCCGCGTCGCGCCTCGACTTCACTCGTTGCAACACATGGACATAATTGCATATATATATCTATATATATACTAGCAATTATGGCGTGGCGTGATGGGACGGGAGGGGGGCAGCGCGGCGTGGGGCTCCGAGCAGCGATGGGGGAAGAGCGCAGCGCGGCGCGGATGGGACGGGAGGAGGGCGACATTGGGCGTGGCGCAGATGGGGACGGGAGTGAGGGGCGGCGTGGGGCGCGACGCAGATGGGGACGGAAGGAAGGAACGCAGAAGGTCTTTTTTTTCATCCAAGCTCTTTTTTCTTTTCAGCATTGGGACTCGGGTTAATTTCGGAAAAACTCAAGGAATTTTCTATAAAATAGCCAGACAAAACAAAATTTTGAATGAAAATACTGCTTGCTTTATAGATAGTTATATATATATATAAATTACTCCCTTCGGTTAGTATGTAGGGATTAAATTTCGAGGCATGCCTCAGTTTGTTGCTGAAAAGCTGTAATGTAACAGTATTAATTAAGTTGGTGAGGGTGTATATATGCATGAGCTGAATTAGTAGCATTAAATAGTCAATTTACTTTACGCATGCTTGTTTGGAGTTCTTTTTGAATTTTCTAAACTTATTACTCCATCCTTCCCGATTTAATCAATCTAGGCCCCTCTTCAGTTGCATCCAAAATGTGTAAACTTTTAGGATTATGATCACTTTTTGGGTTTTGAACTAAACAGATGCATGTAAACTGAGCAGGTAAAGATTTTGGATTTAGGAGTGTTTTGCTCAAAAAGACGAAATTTTCTCTCGGTAGCAGTGCATCCCATCCCTAACCCGCGCCGCCCAGTCGTACTCTCTCATCCCCAACCCCTTTCCCCGTGGAACCGCGCCAGCTCTCTCCCAAAATTCCTCCCAAAATCCGTTGCTCAATCTGCCGGCTAGCCATCCCATCCGCCTTCAGATCCGCCGCTCGCCATCCCGCTCCCCCGGCTGTGCCGACTCCGCCCGCTGCCCCCGAATCTCCCTCGGCCATGCCGCCCACGGCCTATCCCCCGACCGCGCAACTTGGAATCGAGGCGGAATCCGATGAGCCGCGGCAAACGCAAAGCCATGAACGAGAGGCCAGCCGCCGCCGCGCCGCTTCGGCGCCGCAGCCCCGCCGAAGGCGATTCGGAGAAGCCGACGCGACGACGTCGGGGAGGTACTCCATCAGATCGACGGCGTACCATAGCATAGCGTCCGTCGGTGCCGCCGCGTCGCCGTAGGAGAGCGCGACGGTGAGGTTCTTGGCCTCGCTGTCGTACGCGACGCGCGCGTGCGCCCTTCGGCCATCCTTCATGCTGTTGGGCCAGTCGACGGTGGCGGCGGAGACGATCCCGCCGAGGTCAACGCCGACATGGTCGTTGCTGAGGTCCCACTCGTTCTTGTAGGTGTCGACCCGACGACGAGCGGGTGCGGTGCGCCGCCGCTGCGCCCGCGTGAGGAGGAGTTGAAGAGGCCGAGGAGGTCGTCGGCGTAGTTGTTGGGGAGGACGGAGGGGAAGGAGGAGAGGAAGAAGGCGAGGCCGCGCCGGAGGCGGCGGAGGGGTCGGGGGCAGCGATGGAGAAGGCGAAGGCGGTGGAGAAGGAGGCACGACGGCGGGAGACGGGGTCGTAGAGCGGGATGGGGGCGCGAGAAGAAGGCCCGACCGGCGTTGCTGGTGATGGGGCCGATGCGCTCGTCACGGGTGAGGCGGATGAACTTGTTGAAGAAAGCAAAAACTTTACACATGAAATTGAACATCTTCTATTATGTAAAATTTACACCCAAAAATTTTTGGGTGTAAAGTTTACCCTCAAATTTTGAAACTAAACAGGCCCTAATATCAAAAAAAAAACATCATTCCTTCTGAAATTAAACATCATCGATTAAGATGCTCTACTAAAAATGCATGTGGCCATGCAAATGTGTAATTAAACACATACACATACGAGACATGCAACGATTGCATTTACTCCTGCATGGATAAGAGGCATGTAACAATTGCATTTACTCCTGCAACGATGTAATTTACTTTACACGAATAAACAAATAGACACTGGTTGCATGATGATCAATTTAGGAAGACCTTAAAAATCTTAGAGGATGATTAAATTGGGGTGGGGGGAATAATTGTAAAAGCTTGAATTTTTTGCATTAATCACACAAGGATAGAAATTGAATTAATGGACAAAAAGATACTAAAACAATTAAGCATGCATCCATTATATTGATATATATACTATACGTGTTTAGCTAAGATCAGATACAATAGATGCCATAGTACAGATCCTCTCCTCTATGACGGGTCATCACACCTGATATTTACGGGCCATCACAACGAAGTCATTCCAATCGGGTCTAAAAAAGACCAACAAAGATATACACACACAGACTTGATATATGTGCATAAAGCTCGAGCCCATCACGAATGACAATTATTGGTGACGGGCACAATAAAAAATCCGACAAAGATAACAAATGTTAATGTTATCTTTGTCGGGCTCACATAGAAGCTTGTCACCGATGTGTACCATCAGTGACGGGCCCAAAACTACAGCCCGATTGAGATAACAAGCATAGCCCGACATTATGGCCTGTCACCGATGAGTGCATCACTGACGAGCTTATACACTTGCCCAACAAAGATAACTTTCACACTATATAAATATCCTCATCACCCATTGTTCTGGTTATCTCACAGTTGAGAGGAGAAGAAGGGCGAATTTTTATTTTTTTTCCAAGAAAAATTTAAAAAATAGTAGGTCAATGCCCTTGTAGCCCCATGGTCATATCATCCTCCAGCTTCTGTCTCATTCTCGCTGTCATCTTTGTCGCCCTTGTGATAGACTTCTTCTTCCATGTTACCCCAAATGATCAGGATATCTCCGTCGAAGATGGTGTAAAGCTCGTCTACATTGACAGGTAAAAAATACGTAAACTTTCAAAGTTTTCTACCGCATACTTGCTTGAATACATGATGTTCCATTGTTACTCGGTACAAAGACTTGTATTACCTTGCAAGAAGCTGCTTTGAACACTAGTATAGAAATGACGGGTGAAAAAGGGCTCATCCTCTCCCAGCTGGTAATCAAGATTCCATCGACCGTGACTCGCTCGAGTGTAGTATTTGCTTCCTACCTTTTAAAGCTCAAGTTTACATGGTAATCCTAGACATTACACCACATCATTTCGAATAAGGCGAGACCGAGGTCGACGAAGAAGGCGTCGGGGCCCCTTCACGGAGCAGCAGCGAGATGCGATGCAGTTGTTGACGAGACGACCAAGGTGACCTACTCTATTGACCGTGACTCGCTAGAGTATGGGATTTGCTTCATGTCTTTTGAAGCTCAAGTTTACATGGTACTCCTAGACATGGATTGTACTAACGCACGCGTCCACTACTCGTCACCACCACCTCGATAACAAATGGTTGCATGCATGCATTGCAAAAAGATATGACTAAACTAACTTATGATTTTGGAACAAGAGGTGGTCCTCCTAGCTTTGAGGTAAAACTCTTCAAAGCTTGCAAACTCAAATCATGCCTCTGTGGCTTTAATCATCCTGTCAAAGCAGACAAGCTTTACACCATCTTCAATGAAGATATCCTGAGCATTTGGGGTAACATGGAGGAAGGAGCCTATCACAAGGGCGACAAAGACGGCGGCGAGAAGAGAAAAAGAAGCTGGAGGATGATAAGGCCTTGGGGCTACAAGTGCAATGACTCACGAGCAGGCACGGATCAGGGGATAAGCCTCTTCTCCCATAATGCACATCCAATATATATCTATTTTCATGATTTACTGTATATTTCTACATTTTTGTAGGAGTCGTAGTGCGCTGTTTGCACCCCGGCCATACATCCATCATTGTTGAAGGAGAGCTCTATGCTTGTAGTTATGGATGAAAGCGGGTACGAAAAAATCCATCAACATCAAGAAAGCATCTACTCCTATGGGAATGAGTATGGTTAAGTCTTTTCCCGACCGTTTTCATCCCTACTTGTAGTATACATCCATCATTGCCAAAGAAAAGTTCACTAAAATAGTATTAATAGTATTTACAATATTTTAGACTAAATATTTAGAAATACTATAAATATCTATAGTATATAGTAATTTACAGGGGAAATAATACTTCTGAAAAATTCTATTGGTGACGGGCTCGAAATCAAGCTAATCGGGCTTAATATCTAAGCCCGTCACCGATGAGAGCATCGGTGACGGTGTTTAATGAAAGCCCGATAGAGAAGATGATCTAATCCGATCGGGCTTAATCTCTATGCCTATCACTGATGTTACCATCGGTGACGGTCATTAATTATAGCCCGATAGAGATGATGATATTATTCGATTGGGCTAGCTATTTAAGCCCATCATCGATGACTTCATTAGTGACGGGCTTTAGGTTTAGCCCATCACTGATGGAATTTTTCCATCGTCCTCGCACGACGAACTAGATCTTATCTGTGACGGGCATTACATTAAGCCCGATTGAGATGATTCATCTCAATCAGGCTTATTCTAAAGCCCGTCACGGATGTTCTTCGAATTCCTTTAAAAGAACACTCTGATTTAGATCTACATAATATGGTGAAAAATTTCTATGTCCTTGAAGAACCCTAGCGCCGCCACAGTCCCTCGTGTCCTCCTCCTCGCGGCCATCGAGCGCCGTCGGTCGTCCCCGAGCCCGCCGTCGTCCTCCCTCGCCGTCGCCACCGAGCGCCGCCAACCATCCCCGAGTCCGGTGCCGTCCTCCCTCGCCGCCACAGAGCGCCGCCGCAACGTCCTCGAGCCTGGCGCCGTCCTCACTCGCCGCCACCACCGAGCGCCGCCGGCCGTCCCTAAGCTCGGTGCCGTCCTTCCTCGCCACTACCGAGAGCCGCCGGCCGTCCCCGAGCCTGGCGCCGTCCTCCCTCTCCACCACCACCGAGCGGCACCGCCAGGTTAGTTGATTTTGATGTTGATCTTGATCTTGATGTTGTACTGATCTTGTTTTTGTACTACTGACATTGATGTTGCACCACTGAGCTTCGTTTAGTTGATTGATCTTGAGTTAGGCACTCCCTAGATAAAATTTTGGTAAGATTATTTGGGCTACATTTGATTTGAGATCAACTAAAGTAACAAAGAATTAGTTATCAAAAATTTTGTGTCCTATCAATACTTTAGTGCCAAAGCAACGATGAGTGACAAATTCTACTGACCATGCACAATTTTTGTAAAATGTGTTCAAGCATCGATGTAACACTATATGGACACCTAATATCATTGGACCTTGATGTTTTATACTTCTAAATTTGTGGGGGCTGATGATATGAAGGCTACATGTATGCATCTGACTTTAATTGTAGGAATGCTAGATTAGTTATGTTTCACTCAATTTTTTTCTTACAACAGAGGATGAAAAACTTCGTCACTAGGATTTCTGGACATCCTTAACACTAAATAATATAACAGAGAAAAATATAGATGAATCCGGCAAATACTCGATTCAATTGTGCACATCCAAGCTGGAGGGTGCGAAGGCCATGGCGATGGAGAACACAGTGGCAATGGGGACTCTTGTTGATGAGTGTGGACTGTGCAACAAGAATCCCCATTGCCACTGTGTTCTCCATTGCCATGATGATTTCCTTTTGATGAGAAAGATGATTTAGAATCACAACTGATTCTCTTAATCTTAGAAGATATTTCTAAAAAATGTTACCATTATGGATGTGCACAATTGGATCGAGTATTTGCCGAATTTCATCTATATTTTCCTCTGTTATATTATTTAGTGTTAAGGATGTCCAGAAATCCTACTATTAATGATGACTCCTACTGTTAAATTTTTCATTTTGTGATTTTATAAGCTATTTAGAGGATGTCTCAGCACGACGAATCAATGTCGACAACTAGTGGGTCCACAAGGACACAGACCCTTAGAAGCACTAATAAAATCCCAAAAGAACGGTACACCATAACAGAGGTGGACCTTCTAGGAGTGCCATCCGCTCCGCCGAATGTGCCCACGAAGTTCAAGTTAGGTGCTCCTTTGACCACCCCTGAATATTGCAACGTAGTTGGAAATTGCACTCAGATGAGAAGGGTAGAAGAGTGGTACCTACAGATGGCAAAAGAGGGTAAAGAGACGTTCACCGTCTTTTATAGGGACGAGGACTTTCATCACGAGGATGGTATAATCCGGGTCCCATTTGAGAAACTATTTCAGGTATACAATCCGAGGGACCTAGACGTATCAATATTTCAACTATGGACATTGTAAGTATACTCGAACCCCTCGCTATTATTTCTAAGTTGATATCCTCACAGAGTGTCTAACTTGTTTCCTTATGCAGAATGGGGACGCTTGAATGTACAGTAACCTATAACAAAGTAGGATTCCTCGATCCAGGGGTTGTCAATTTCAATCAGATTGATAACAGTCTAAGGTCCCAAAAATAGGTGCTGGACTATTTCTACAACTCCTTTGTCAAGCTTAAGGACATGAATACGATCCTTTTTCCCTATAACTTTGAGTAAGTGTGACATTTGTTGTTGTACATACCATTTGTGCTTGAAGGTGTTAATTGCTCTCTCCATTTGTATGCAGCCATCACTGGATCCTTCTTGCCATTCATTTAAATGAATCTAGGATTATCATCATGGATGGATTAAGGAAACCGCAAGAAGCATTCCAATCCATCATTGACATCCTAAATAAGACACTTCTGAAGTATAATAAAAAGTGTCATTGACACGTTCCATGTGCCGATACATTTCGGGTTTGCTGCCACCGTTGGTGCCAACGTCAGGAACCAGGCACGAGCATATGTGGTTTCTACGTGATGAGATTTATGTGGTTTTACCTAGAGGACCGCAACTGGCACATTTCAGATTCTGAGGTTCGTCATATTTGTTAAGACTTAAATACATGTTTCTAAACACATATTACGTTTTCACATATTCAATCCTTTCATTTGCATAAATTAGATCTCCCGACAAATCAATTATTGCCACATGTTTGCTTAGCCCTCGCTGAACAACACTGTGGATTTATTTTCCGACATGTCATCTTGTCAGGCGATGCATATCACGTTTCGAGAGCTTCAGATGGGTTAGTGGCTTCCCTTGAGGCTGTGCAGCTCTGGTAACACTTTAGATAGTCGATCGACGACAGAGAATAAGCATTAGAGTCGATCGACCACAAAGAACAATTTTGATAATCATATGTAAATTACAATTTTGTCAAATGTGTTCATGAGAAATATGTGAATAATGAATGTGTTTGTGGATAGATATGTGAATGTCAGATGTATGTGAATTTCAGAATTTTTGCAATAGGCATGGATAGCAAAAAATAATTATTTCTTTCTGGAAAAAACTCATCGGTGACAGGCTTTAAAGGAATCCCGATGGAGATTACAGTCATCCGGGACGGACGTAAATTAAAGCTCGATTGAATTGTTAGTCCTCGTGACGGGCATGATTTAAAGCCCGATTGAGTAGTTCGTTATCCGTGACGGGCTTTAGTTGTGGCCCGTTTGAGATTGTACAATCAATGTTGAACCCTTATTTGACGGGCTTTTGGGTCAAACTTATCGGTGACGGACTTAAGTTTAGGTTCGACAAAGATAATTAAAATCGGTGACGGGCTTTTGTCCGATAGAGATGACTTCTCATATCGGTGACCTTTTCATTGTGACGGGCGCTATAACCGACAAAGATTATGGTTACCGTTCAACTGAGATGAGAATAACTGTTGTAATGTGCATATTTAGATGGCACATGCACACAGTTTTTTTCAGAATACACGTTTCTAGCAAGGATTGCATATTCGGTTCGTTGTCGAAACCAATAGGTTACAGAATCTTTTGTATTACACATCAACAACACTAAATATTTTTTTATTTAACAGTTCCATAGCCTGTGTTATGCATGGAATATGATGGAAAATAATATATACACATACATGTAACATGTAGCTACAATTGGACCTTCCAATCCAAACTGTATAAGAAGCCCATCAGCGGTGCGTGCTGTGTGTATATATTTATGGGCCTTGCTAGATGCTCGGCCTACTCAGGTCAACTCCCACATATATCCTTCTAAGAGAAAGTCCATTTTCACCCTCCTCTATTGGTTCAATCTCGTACACATTCCTCGACCGTCAAAAGATACCAGCCTCTCTCAACTATCACAACCATCTCAACTATCACAACCAGCACATTTTAACTTCTTAAATGGTTTTGACTTTGTCCTACATGATGCTTACATAATATTATAATTAGTTTTTTCTAATATGACATGTTGACTTAGTCCACGTATGTTTACATGATTCTAGCAAGTCAATTCTAACCCAAAAATTAAATAAACTCTCAACGCTCACTATTCTTCTCGCTCACTATTCTTCTCTTTCTTTCCCAACCACGACGAATTCTTTTTTTTCGTGAACACGCAAAAGGAGTGTACGTCAATATATTAGGAGAAAAACATAATTCACGGATTATAGTAACGCAATCGATCAGACTGGCCAATTGCAAAGGAGGGAGGTGGGAGGAAACAAAAACCGAAAAAGCGCTAGGAACTACGACTACTCCAGACATCGAGAAGGGGTAGGGCCACACTAGACTCCCAGGAACACTCCAAACGACGCAGACCCTTCTAGGGACCAAAGAAGACCCTCCGCTCGAATTGAAAACAACACCACCGGGACAGAGGAAAGAGATGACTCGAAGACCCTGGAGTTACGCTCCTTTCACAACAGCCAAGAGACAAGAAGGACCAGGGAGTCAAAGCTCGCACGGAGGTGATCTTGTAGCAGCTCCCTGGAGGACTGCCACCAATCCTGCAGCCAACCGCCACGCGGAGGGGAGAGGGCTGCCCAGCCAAAGGAAGAAAGCACCGCGAGCCAAAACCTGACGAGCAAACACACAATCCAGGAGGATGTGATTGGCCGTCTCAAGCTCCTGCGCACAGAACGGGCAGGCCGAGTGACTGTCGATGTCACGTTTATGGAGAAGATCAGCTGTCCAGCAGTGCTGCTGAAAGGTGAACCAGAGGAAGAACTTGCACTTAGGTGGCCCCTGCTCACTCGAAAGGAGCGACACACTGGCCAGGGAGAACTGGCCCAGAAACAAAGCCCGGTACGCTGAGCATGCCGAGTAACGCTGATCACTGGACCAACGCCACACCACACGGTCCTCAGTGCTAGGCAAAAGCTGCACAGAGCGCACCACATCCCAAAGAAGAAGGAAATGGGAGATGACAGAGACAGAGAGGGCACTGCGGATGTCGGCAACCCAGGCGTTGTGAGTTAAGCCTGAAAAAACCGAATGCGTAGCACGGATGCGCTGGGGTACCACAAACAGGAGGTCAGGGGCCAGTGTAGCAACCGACTAGCCATCAACCCAACGGTCAATCAAAAAGAGTAAGGACTCTCCACCACCCGGCACGAAGAAAGCAGACGCTGCAAACAGGTCCTCCACATTTTGCTCAACCAAAGCCTTCAACCCCTCCCAGCAGGGATGGCCCGCTCGCTGAAGGCAAAGCCAATGGACACGGAGAGCGTACCCTACCAACCTCAAATCCGAAATACCCAGACCACCCAACTCCTTCGGGTGACTAACCCTTGACTAAGAAACCCGACACTAGCCCTCATGGACCGAATCCTTGCCCGCCCAAAGAAAAGCGGCGCCTCTTTTCAATGGCTTTAATCACCCAAGCTGGGAGGCCAACTGCCAAGGACAAATGGACAAGAATAGAAAAGAGGACTGACTGGACTAGAATTTCCTGGCCAGGGAGAGTAAGGAGACGACCCTGCCATGGCGGAAGGCGGTGTAACGCCCTGAAAATTGGAGAATTTAAAATCGGAAATTAAAAATCGGAACTCACAAAAACTTTTTGCTTGTTGCTTCTTGATCATGTTTATTACTTCTTATTTGCCAACTTGGTTGCATAAAATTCATTTTTGGAAATGATTTAATTTGAGGTTGGAGAAAAACCAAGTGTTTTGAAATCCCGGATGGGGGAAAAGGTTCAAAATATAGATTGGAGGGAATAAATAATTAAGATTTGGGAATTTATAAAAGTCAATTTTAAAAGTATATACTCTTGGTTTAAACTCTAATTTAATGATGGAAAAGTAAATATTATTTAAATATGGGTGATAAAGATATTTTTGAAAAGAAAATATGAAGTTAGAAAATTAATTTTAACCAAAGGTCTTACTTTCTTGAATTTAAAAGAAAAAAATAAATTTGAAAACAAAAATATATTTTGAATAATAAAAAGTGGGGGAAAAGTTTGAAAATATATCGTTAAGCTAATTTTGGGAATATTAGATTTTATTTTGAATTTTTAGAGTGAAAGAAAAAGATTTTGGAAAATAAAGCCGAAAATCGGGAAAATTAGAGAAGCGTACTATTCATCATGCGCCACGTGCTCGACGCCGAACCGGCTGTACCGCGCCCGCCCGCGCGCACGACACGCGCCGCGCCGCGCCGCTCGCGCGCCGGCCCCCGCCCGCGCCGCGTGCCCACGCCCGTGCCCGCCCGTACCGACCACACCCACGCCGTGCGCCACTCCCGTCGCGCGTCGCCCGCCCGTACCGACCCCGCCCGTGCCGTGCGCCACTCCGCCGCGCGTCGCCCGCCCATATCGGCCCCGCGCCCGCGCACGCCACGCGCCGCGCTCGCGCTGTCCCCGCCGCGCGCTGCGCCCGCGCTCGACTCCGCGCCGGACCCGACCCACGCCGCGCCACGCGTCGCCCGCGCCGGACCCCGCCGTCCTCGCGCGCGTGCCCGCGTTCGCCACGCCCGGCCCCGCCATGCCGCGCCGCCGCGTGCCTTCCGCCGCGCCCGCCGCGTCGGGCCCCTCCTTCCCTCTCTCTCTTTGTTTCTCTCTCGCCGCGCCTATAAAAGGGGCTGAGCCCTCCCCGTTTCCCCCACCTCGCCGCCTCGTTTCCCCTCTCCCTCGCCATTCTCTCTTCGCCGCAAGCCATGGCCCGCCATGCGCCGCAAGTCGCCGCCATCGCCGCTGTGTGCCGAAGCCGCCGCAAGCCGCCACGAGCCGTCACCGCCATGCGCCGGTGCTCCGCCGCCTCCCCTCGCCGTCGTCGTCGCCGCCGGTAAGTCCCTGGGCCACCGCCCTTGTGTTTGCGCCGACCGCTGGTCGAAACAGAGGAGGAAGCGCGCGGTTGAACAAAGAGGAAGGAAAGGAATAGGAGCGAAAAAAGGGAAAAGAAAGAAAAGAAAAAGAAAAAAAATGGAAAAAATATGGAAAAATTCAGGAAAATTAGGAAAAATATTTAGAAAAATATTTGGGAAAATATTTGGGCAAAAACATATTGTTTTCTCGTGTATTTTCTCAGTGAAAATTCAGAAATCAAAACCGAATTTTCAGAGATTTCGTTTTCGGCGTCGTTTTAATCCAGAGTTTATCTATTTTCTTTCCACCATTAAAAATATAATCTTTTGGTGCTCGGACCTCTAAAACCTCAAGCACTAATTCTTTTTATCAAGCGCTTTTTCAAAATGTATTCCCTTAATCAAATTGGATCGACATTTTCCGAAAAATCCTAAAATCCCAAACTCGCTTTTTAAATTGGATTTTATCCCAAAAACGCTCGTTCGAACTCGAGTAGAATTTTAGGCTAAACATTTGGAGTCGTTTTTATGGTTCTTTTCAATCTCCTGGTATTTTATTGAATTCTGATCGAATTCAATTGTTGTTTCGCACGTACGGATAGCAACCGAGGAAGCAGGCACTGACTACGTTGAAGACCCTGGCCAACAAGTGTGCGAGCAAGGCAAGTCAACACTTCCCTTTGAACATATTGATCCTATTTTGCGAAATGATGTTGATTTAAACTTCAAACATGCATGCTATACACAAATGAATACCTATGCTTGATGTACCTTACCTTGATATTGATTACCCTTAGAAATATTCTTTGTAACCATCGATGCAACCGGAGGATATCTTCGGTAAAATGCTTAGCCATGCTTATACTAGAATCTTGCATACTCATACTTTTACAAAGAGCTATATGCTTGGGCAGCTACCTTAGGGAAGGTAGTTGGAATACGGCATGTGGAGACATAAGCGCCACATTGCCTTGAACATGATGAAACGAGTTTTATGAAAACCAAAAATTCAAAACTAATGTTTTTAGACTGGGGCGAATGGATGAATTTGGGTGGATTCCGATAAAGGCTAGTACCATCCCTCGTCAATTAAGGACCGAACCATGAGACTACAACTTAGAGCGAACCAGTACAACTGTACTTCTGAATGGGTATAGACCTAGCGGAGTAGATAACCGAGCGGAGGCAGTTTCCCTGCATAGTGGTTCAGGTGTAGGTGTTGAGTTAAGGACCTACCAATGGGTAGAGTGTCCTGGGCCTACCAATGGTAGAGTGCCCATGATTGTGATCAGACAAAAGGCCTCTATGTGAATAATAAACTGAACTTAACGATGACTTAAAGATTAAGTGAGTTTTCTCTCTTACCCCGCGAACGCCAGAACTCCTCTCACTGCTAGGAAATGACGACTAGAGTGCATGAGGACTTAAGTTCATGGAGCGGGCCAATGTGAGGTTATCGAAAGGCTTTGCCGTGACCGTCCCATATAGAGGGATGAAAGCTCATTCAGTGGGCAGTTGCGGAGTACGGGTAAAGTGTACATCCACTACAGTGTGAGTAAATCTATCTATTCGAATAGCCGTACTCGCGGTTGATGAGCGACGTGACAAGTTTCTCCCGTGGCTAGACTCATAAATTTTAAAATGATGGGTTGGTATGCATAATGATTTTGTATGCTGGTGGACTAACCTTCTCAACCTGTGAGAAGGGATAGACTCCCTAGAAAACTATGACGAACCGGAGACGGGAAACCATCCTTTGGTATCACGATGGATGGCAGACAGAACCGTCATCGATTTAATATACTCTGAAACTAAAACTTGACCTAGCTAGATGTTAGGTTTGTGAAATGATTTGTGAAAATTGGCTTTGTGCAAATAAACCACAGCCTCCCTTTGAATGACCCTATCATGTGCATCATTCCGTGTTGGCTTGCTGAGTACGTTGGGTACTCACCCTTGCTATACGCACAAACCTCCAGATGAAGGAGATGAGGAAGACCCGTACGCATACTACCAGGATGAATGAAGACATTGGAGCGCAATAGGTCTTAGTCCCCAGTCGTTGCCTGTAGGCGATCGACATGTCGCTGCCTTTTGTCTGCTATCTTATCTAATTTCTTTTTTTAGATGTATCCGGACCAGTAGGTCCTATATGTATTGGATATTGCCTTTGGGCCTATTATTTTAATATACCTTTTGGTGTAAGACTGTTCGTGCACTTTGCACCTGGTAATTCAGAACTGTATTCGTGGGTACCAAACTACTCGATCCAGGGATATGATACTATGAACACGAATGATTCCCGTCCTCAAAAACGGGGTCGACAGAGTTGGTATCACAGTAGTTCGACTGTAGGATAAGACCAACTGGCACCCCACCCCTTTATAGCTTGTTAAATGGAAATATCCCTACATAGAATTATTTTGAAAATACAAACTATTTTCACAAAACAAATATGTTTTGTCTTACACCCTTGACCCCCAATTCTCTACGAACATTTGATTTTACCACCACTTTTCTCTAACCCTAAGCTATCTTCAAAAATAGATGTTAGACTATGACCATGTTGGAACTTGGGAGATTTAATCCACTAAAACAATGAGAGTACACAGAATAAGGCTCTATCCATAGCTTAACCTTTACTTTTTTCTTTCTCTCTGACCATAGATGGGAAAAGCCAAGGGCAGTAAATCAAGATCCCAGCAGTCTCATGGATTAACCCAGAGCGACCCTGTGGACACTCCACCTCCTTTCCCTGTGAACCCGACCTTAGCCCAGGTAGTGGCTAACCAAACACAGTTAATGGTCATGATGATGTAACAGATGCAACGCAAACTCAGGATTGGTACCCAGAGCAACGTCAGTACGTTTCGTCGCAAGCCCTTATAACTCCTGCAAGTATACTGTCAAGTCCACGGGGAGTAATAACACAGAACCCGCCATTGGGATGGAAGGAAACACTTGATCCCCGCTATGGTTTCATGGAACAAGGACATGGAGTGAAGAACAGTACATGGGACAAGTACACCATGACCCCGATCAAGGGAGAGATACAGTGCGGAAGAAAGGATGAAGAATCCAATCAAACAACCGGCCAAGATTTCAGTTCGCCACCATCTAACCCCAAGAAGAGGAAGTCACCAAAATGGAATACAGGTGGTACTGGCAGGATGATCATCACAAGCATAGTGTATACCCCTGAAGATGCTGAGGAGATTCCCCGACATCTAAGGAAGAATGTGCACTGCTTCAACTGTGGAGAGTTAGGGCACTATGCCAATGACTGCCTTAGGACAACTGCCACACCGTTTCGCACTCCAACACCTATCCTGGCAGCCCCAAGGAAAAAGAATGTGAATTGCTTCAACTGTGAAGAATTTGGGCACTATGCCAACCAATGCCCCAAGCCACGCAGCATCCCTCCTCTTACCGATGCCAATGCAACAACCGTAGGTGGCAACCCCAGATCGGGCAACAACCCGGATAACTAGACGAGAAATCTGCAGCAACCCTGGTCTTGCTTTGAAAGGAATTAAGACAGCAACGACCATGCCCCTACCCTTATGTATGAAAACCCTAGATCAATATTAGTGATATTGTATTGTGGGACTACACATGTCCAATGTATCCCCCTGATGTAACATCTACGAACTAAAATGAAGTTCCATGTTATGTCTTAAATGAGTTTATTCCACCAAGCTTGCTTCGAAAAATCACCTTAAACAACTTGAAGAAAAATCCCTTAGAATCGAGACCTTAGTAGATCAAGTCTCTTACCTTATCCACGTTGTTCAGATGGCGTACCGTCGTAGAGCCTCAGCAGCTACTGAGAACCCGCCGGAGCCTAACCTCTCCACCCTAGCGGAAGTCATGGCTTTACAGACCCAACTGCTTCAAGCCATTGCCAACAACTAGGGGAATCGCGGAAGTTCAAGTTTAGGAGAGTTTATGAGAGCCAAGCCGCCTACCTTCTCCACGACGGAAGAACCCATGGATGCTGAAGATTGGTTGAGGGTAATAGAGAAGAAGTTGACTCTCGTCCGAGTATGGGAAGCTGACAGAGTCATCTTCGCCACCAATCAGCTGGAAGGTCCCGCAAGTGACTGGTGGGACACTTACAAAGAGACTCGGGCTGAAGATGCCGGAGAAACAACTTGGGAGGAATTCACGGCCGCCTTCCGTGAAAATTTTGTACCCGCCGCGGTCATGAGATGAAGAAGAATGAGTTCTGTAGGTTGCGCCAAGGCAACACCTCGGTGCAAGAATACCTCAACAAGTTCACGCAGCTTGCCCATTACGCCACAAGTGACTTAGCGGACGAAGAAGAGAAGATGGATAAATTTATCGAAGGACTGAATGACGAGCTGAGAGGACCGATGATCGGTCAAGACCACGCCAGCTTCCAAAGCCTCATCAACAAGGTCGTGAGGCTCGAGCATGACCAAAGGATGGTTGAAAACAACCGAAAGAGAAGGCTTGCTTTAGCCCGTCCAATTCAAGGGACATCTCAGCGACCCAAAGGAGCAACACCAACAGGGTGGAAACCAACCATCATAGCGGCCAATCGTCCCTCTGCACCCAACAATGCTAGCAGGCCACCGGCAACACCTTTCCGCACCTCGGCCCCCACTTTGGCAGCACCGGGAAACCGGAATGTTAATTGCTTCAACTGTGGAGAATTCGGGCATTATGCCAATCAATGTCCCAAACCGCACAACACATCCAACCGTACTGGAGCCAACGCCACGGTTGTGAGAGGAACCCCTACCCCGACGCACGGACGAAGCTTGTTCACGACACCCCAGCCAAAGGAGGCTACCACCGGATTCCGCCGTGGCCAAGTGAACCTCGTGCGTGCAGAAGAAGCCCAGGAGAACCAAGTCATGCTAATGGGTATGTTCTCTATCCATTCTGCACTAATCAAAGTTTTGTTTGGTTTTGGAAATCCGCATTCTTCCATAACCTCAAAAACAAGTACAAAACATAACCTATGTCTGGTAGACCTTAAGAGACCCATAATAGTACATTTACCCAGGAGAGATATAACTGTCATACCGGCACCAATATGCCCATCAGAAGTAGAGACATAGTATTTTCTTCAAACGACATGATACCGCCATAGACCCTCAGTATCACTCTAGCATGGACCAGTTGACTGGGAACAAGGTAACCTATGACCAAGAGATAGTCACCATGACCACCCCAAGGATTTCACCGACGAGCATAACCATAGACCAAGATACAATGAGGTATGAACAAACCACAAGGAAAATCACCGTACCCAGGGGCGAAGGAATCGCAAAAAATGACTCAAAAAACCCAGCCCCAGATATGATATGAAGAGCCATCCCAGTGAACCATTCCGACCCAAGGATTGGGAGTAAGCTCGTGAGATCGACGGATAGACCAAAAGGGGTAAGCCAAGAGCTTGAGGACATGATAGGAACTTGTGCGTTGAACTCTATCTAGGAATGGTAAAGATGCCAACCAAGCCTGAAAACGCCGATATAACCCTTACCCTAAAAAAAGGCAAGCTTGAGCTTATTGTTAGGGGGTAGAGTGACATAACCCTGGACTCTTAGATTGGACACTATATTGAAGCTAGGTAAAACCAAACCTTCTCTAGATAACCTCTTGTCACCCACCAGAATCACACGACTGCAATCCTACTAGGATCACCACACGTCTGCAGCTAAAGGTTCCAACAGTTTAGAACAGCAAGTCTATTATACAACTTAAGGAAATTGGAGACCTACTGAATCTTGCATGCTTGGAGGATGCCCCAAGGATTAAGAGCTAACACATCATATTATTAGAAACAAAGAATCAAAGTGGACCACCCTTAGAAACTCAGTAATAGATTCTTGCGTCACCCTAGGTAGCCAACCTAATCGTCGCCCTGTTAAGGAGAAGTCCTAATGGTTCCATCCTATATGTTTATACCGACCGACTCCCAATAACAACCCGACCCAAATCTCGAGGATGAGATTTATTGTTAGGGGGTAGGTTTGTAACGCCTTGAAAATTAGAGATTTTAAATCGGGAATTAAAAATCGGAACTCACAAAAACTTTTTGCTTGTTGCTTCTTGATCGTGTTTATTGCTTCTTATTTGCCAACTTGGTTGCATAAAATTCATTTCTTGGAAATGATTTAATTTGAGGTTGGAGAAAAACCAAGAGTTTTGAAATCCCGGATGGGGGAAAAGGTTCAAAATATAGATTGGAGGGAATAAATAATTAAGATTTGGGAATTTATAAAAGTCACTTTGAAAAGTATATACTCTTGGTTTAAACTCTAATTTAATGATGGAAAAGTAAATATTATTTAAATATGGGTGATAAAGATATTTTTGAAAAAAAATATGAAGTTAGAAAATTAATTTTAACCAAAGGTCTTACTTTCTTGAATTTAAAAGAAAAAATTAGAAAAGAAAAACATATTTTGAATAATAAAAAGTGGGGGAAAAGTTTCAAAATATATTTTTAAGCTAATTTTGGGAATATTAGATTTTATTTCGAATTTTTAGAGTGAAAGGAAAAAGATTTAGGAAAATAAAGCTAAAAATCGAGAAAATTAGGAAAGTGCACTATTCATCATGCGCCATGTGCTCGACGCCGTACGGCCGTACCACGCCCGCCCGTGCGTGTTTCATGCGCCGCGTCGCGCTCGCCCGCGCCCGGCCCACCCCCGCGCCCGCTCGTACCGATCCCGCCCGCGCCGTGCGCTACTCCTGCCGCGCGTTGCCCGCCCGCACGGCCCCCGCGCCCGCGCACGCCAGTGCCGCTCCCACGCCCGGTCCCCGCCATCGCGCCACGCCCCCCCTCGACTCCGCGCCGGACCCCACCCCACACCGCGCCACGCATCGCCGGCGCCGACCCCGCCGACCTCGCGCCGCGCCGCGTTCGCCGCGCCCGCCCGCCATCCCGCGCCGCCGCGTGCCTTCCGCCGCACCACCGCCGCGGCCGGGCCCCCTTCCCTCTCTCTCCCTGTTTCTCTCTCGCCATGCCTATAAAAGGGGCCGAGCCCTTCCCCTCCCACCTCGCCACCTCGTTTCCCCCTCTCCTCGTCGTTCTCTCTTCGCCACAAGCCATCGCCCGCCGTGCGCCGCAAGCCGCCGCCATCACCGCCGTGCACCGGCGCCGCAAGCCGCCACGAGCCGCCGCCGCCTTGCGCCGGTGCTCCGCCGCCTCCCCTCGCCGTCGCCGTCACCGCCGGTAAGTCCCGGGCCGCCGTCCTTGCGTTTAAGCGAGCCGCTGGCCGAAACAGAGGAGGGAGCGAGCGGTCGAACAGAGAGGAAGGAAAGGAATAGGAGAGAAAAAAAGGGAAAAGAAAGAAAAGAAAAAAGAAAAAGAAAAAAGGAAAAAATATGCAAAAATTCAGGAAAATTAGGAAAAGTATTTAGAAAAATATTTGGGAAAATATTTGGGCAAAAACATATTGTTTTCTCGTGTATTTTCTCATAGCAAATTTGGAAATCAAAATCGGATCTTCGGATATTTTGTTTTCACGTCGTTTTAATCCGAAGATTATGTATTTTCTTTCCACCATTAAAAATATAATCTTTTGGTGCTTGGACCTCCAAAACCTCGAGCACTAATTCTTTTGATCAAGCCCTTTTTCAAAAATGTATTCCCTTAATCAAATTGGATCAAACATTTTGCGAAAAACCCTAAAATCCCAAACTCGCTTTTTAAATCGGATTTTATCCCAAAAAACTCTAGTCCGAACTCGAGTAGAATTTTAGGCTAAACATTTGGAGTCGTTTTTATGGTTTTTTCGATCTCTGGTATTTTATTGAATTCTCGATCGAATTCAATTGTTGTTTCGCACGTACGGATAGCAACCGAGGAAGCAGGCACTGACTACGTTGAAGACCCTGGCCAACAAGTGTGCGAGCAAGGCAAGTCAACACTTCCCTTTGAACATATTGATCCTATTTTGCGAAATGATGTTGATTTAAACTTCAAACATGCATGCTATACACAAATGAATACCTATGCTTGATGTACCTTGCCTTGATATTGATTACCCTTAGAAATATTCTTTGTAACCCTCGATGTGATACAACCGGAGGATATCTTCGGTAAAATGCTTAGCCATGCTTATACTAGAATCTTGCATACTCGTACTTTTACAAAGAGCTATATGCTTGGGCAGCTACCTTAGGGAAGGTAGTTGGAATACGACATGTGGAGACATGAGCGTCACATTGCTCGAACATGATGAAACGAGTTTTATGAAAATAAAAAATGCAAAACCAATGTTTTTAGACTAGGACGGATGGATGGATTTGGGTGGATTCTGGTAAAAGCTAGTACTGTCCCTGGTCAATTAAGGACCGAGCCATGAGACTACAACTTAAAGCGAACCAGTACAACCATACTTCTCAAATGGGTATAGACCTAGCGGAGTAGATAACCGAGCAGAGGCAGTATCCCTGCATAGTGGTTCAGGTGTAGGTGTTGAGTTAAGGACCTACCAATGGTAGAGTGTCCTGGGCCTACCAATGGTAGAGTGCCTGTGATTGTGATGAGACAAAAGGCCTTTATGTGAATAACAAACTAAACTTAACGATGACTTAAAGATTAAGTGAGTTTTCTCTCTTACCCCGAAAACGCCAGAACTCCTCTCACTGCTAGGAAATGACAGCTAGAGTGCATGAGGACTTAAGTTCATGGAGCAGGTACTGCCAAAGTGAGGTTATCGAAAGGCTTTGCCATGACCGTCCCATATAGAGGGATGAAAGCTCATTCAATGGGCAGTTGCGGAGTACGGGTAAAGTGTACATCCACTGCAGTGTGAGTAAATCAATTTATTCGAATAGCCGTACTCGCGCGATGAGTGACGTGGCAAGTTTCTCCCGTGGCTAGACTCATAAATTTTGAAATGATGGGTTGGTATGCATTATGATTTTGTATGCTGGTGGACTCAACTTCTCTACCTGCGAGAAGGGATAGACTCCCCAGAAAACCATGACGAACCGAAGACGTGAAACCATCCTTGGTATCACGACGGATGGCAGACAGAACCGTCACCGATTTAATATACTCTGAAACTAAAACTTGACCTGGCTAGATGTTAGGTTTGTGAAATGATTTACGAAAATTGGCTTTGTGCAAATAAACCATAGCCTCCCTTTGAATGACCCTATCATGTGCATCATTCCTTGTTGGCTTGCTGAGTACGTTGGGTACTCACCCTTGCTATACACACAAACCTCCAGATGAAGGAGATGAGGAAGACCCGTACGCATACTACCAGGATGAATGAAGACATTGGAGCGCAATAGGTCTTAGTTCCCAGTCGTTGCCTGTAGGCGATCGACATGCCGCTGCCTTCCGTCTGCTATCTTATCTAATTTCTGTTTTTGGATGTATCCGGACCAGTAGGTCCTATATGTATTGGATATTGCCTTCGGGCCTATTATTTTAATATAACTTTTGGTGTAAGACTATTCGTGCACTTTGCACCTGGTAATTCAGAACTGTATTCGTGGGTACCAAACTACTCGATCCAGGGATATGGTACTATGAACACGAATGATTCCCTTCCTCAAAAACGGGGGTCGACAAGGCCGCTTTCGGCAACTTATGAATGGAGTGGGGGATACCGAGGTAAGTGCATGGGAAGTCTGAGACCGCGCAGGAAAAGCAGCGGATCGGAGTAATCGAGCACTTGGCGAAGTTATTGCAAAGGCCGGAAGCTGAGCCAAACACTGAGAGGATGCCCTTGATGAGGTCGAGATCTTGATGGACTGGAGAGAGGAAAAGCACTAGATCATTAGCATAGAGAGAGACACGGTGTCCCTGTGCATGGACGTCAAGCGGGAGGAAACCGCCAGAGTCGGAGGCTTTTCAAAGCATCACATTGAGGACATCCATAACCAAAATGAACAGCGTAGGAGAGATGGGATCCCCTTGCCGCAACCCTCTCCGATGCGGAAAGCGGGGGCCAGGAACTCCATTAACCAGCACCCGAGAAGACGAGGTGCCCAATAGGAGCGAAACCCAGTCGTGCCAGTGCTGGCTGAAGCCCAGGTCGGCGAGCACCTCCGACAGGAACGACCAGCTAACAGTGTCAAAAGCCTTCGCTATGTCCACCTTGAGAAGGATATGGGGCATACGCTTGGCATGGGGCGCCCTCGACGCAAGCTGAACGAAGCGGAAGTTGTCGTGGAGGGACCGGCCCTTAACAAAGGCGCTCTGGTTGGTGGCCACCAGACTGTCAAGGTGAGGAAAGAGGCGTGAGGCAAGAATCTTAGAAAATAGCTTGCCAAAGCTGTGGATAAGGCTAATCGGTCGAAAGTCCTTGACATCAACGGCCTCCTCCTTCTTGGGGAGCAGGGAGATGAGGCCATCGTTAAGGAAAGAGAAGCCCCAACCATTGGGCCGAAAAAGGACATCCAGAGCCACCAGGATCACCTCCTTAATCACCAGCCAACAGACTTTGTAGAAGCGTCCCGTGAAGCCATCCAGGCCCGACGTCTTGTCCGAAGGCAAGGATCTGGTAACCGCCCATACCTTCTCCTCAGAGAAGGGGGCATCCAGCCCCTCAAGACACGCCGAGCAGAGACCAAGGGCATGGAGGTCGAGAGCAAGATCACGCGGAACATAGGTCCCCAAGATAGCACGAAAGTGAGAGGAGGCTACATCTTGGTGCTCGGCAGGGGAGACAGCAAAGTGGTCCCCATCTCGAAGACGGGTGATGCAGTTCTTTTGCTTGCAGGCTCTTGCATGCAAATGGAAAAGCTTTGTATTGGCATCACTCTCTTTGATCAAGGTCAGGCGCGACCGCTAGCGAACAACGGTACGCTCGAGCGAAGCCAGCCTTAGACACTTGAGCTTTAGATCCCGGCGAAGCCAGCACTCTAGTGGGGAGAGAGAGCGAGACTCCTGCACGACCTCGAGATGAAAAATGATCTCCTTGGCCAACTGTAGCTGAAGACGGATACTACCAACATGACGGTCACTCCAACTCTGGAGGAGTCTTGCCGTATTGGCAAAGCACCAAGCAAGAGTCTGAAGAGGGGGAAGGCCAACCGGCGGCTGCCAGGCATCCTGCACAACCTGAAGGAAGCCATCGAACTTGGGCCAGATGGCCTCAAAGCGAAAATGATGCGCCCTAGGTGACTCAACGCAGGAATGGAGGAGAAGAGCACACTGGTCTGACGCCGCTGAACAGGACGCCGCAAGGAGGCAAGAGGGAAAAAGGTCCTCCCAGTCCGAGGAGAAAAAGACATGGTCTAGCTTCACCAGCGTGGGGGAGATACGCTCGTTACTCTAGGGGAAACGATGACCGTGAAGTGGCAGCTCCCGGAGGTCTAGCTCGTCGGTCAACCGGACGATGAATTCCATCTAGAGATAGCTCGATAGTGGCGCTGGTGGCCGCGAGCCCCTTTGAGCTTAAGTTTGCATGCCAGTCTATGCGAGGGAGCTACTACAACATATTTGACGTTTTGTGACAAATTTCTTATGACATCAGAGCATTTTGTCATTGCTTCGGGGTGGTTTACTAACGAATATAAAGTGGATCACAAGATTATGATAATATTGGTTTGTCATAATGTTTTTTTCTAATTGTCATAAGTTTTTGCCCAGTTTTTTCAAAAGAGGAATAATATTGTCCTTGTTAGAGGATTTATTTATTTATTTTTTAAAGATTTACAAAAATAAATTATTGTTTCGAATTTTTTCAGAAATATACTCCTCCCGCCCTACGATAAATGTGACGTCCTATGCTAGAATGATAAAATGTAACGTGGCGGACAACGAGAGGGACACGCCGTGAAAATTTTATAGGCAGCCCCTTCTCACCCTCCCGTAGGACGATTTATTGCGAGAGGGGGCGCCTACAAAATTGCCACGTCGTGCTTCTCCTGTCGTTTGCCATGTCACATTTCTCGCCTTATGGTAAGGCGATTTATATGCCTTACCCTACCGTAGAGCGGGAGGAGTATATTTCTGCAAAACTTTAAAATAGTAATTTATTTTTTAAATATTTAAAAAGTAAATATAAAAATAAAAAAACAAGCAGTTCTCAGGGCTCCTAGGTAGGCCCAGCCACCCTTCCTCCCTCTTCCGCCCAGCCCACCAGGTCTAGACCGACCCAACCACCTGTCAGCCCAGCCAATGGCCAAACTCTATGGCCAAACTCCATCTTATGATGGTTCGTTATTAGCCCACTACCAAGAAATTCCTAGCGCAGAGTTCGCCACAGCCCATTTCCTAGACCCAAGTCCGACAAGGGCCATTAGTGACATGAAGTGGAAAGATATTAGGAAAAAAAATCCACTTTAGGTCTCTCCAATATATCGAGTTTCATTTACGCCCTTCATCTAAAAGATACAGAGCATCTCTAACTTATAAAAGACGAATCCCTTGACAAGACAGTATTGAGAATTGAGAATGATTTTGACTAATATATCATCTATGCGACACGTTGACCTGGTCTCCTATAACACTTACGTGGCACTCCAAGAAAAAAAATTATTAAAACTATGGTCTCTACATGTCATTGAAATTTAACAAATCATTCCTTCCTTCCCTACCCTATCTCCTCTTTTATTATCTCTCCCGACGAGAAGAAGCGAGGAGCTTTGGATTGCGATCAGGTGCAATCTTGGGCAGTCGATCAATCCACAGCGCCAAAAATCAATCAAACGGTTGAGACTAAGGGCCCGTTTGGTAGGGCTGCTGATTTTGTGATTCTAGATTTTGATTCTCTTGATTAGATTCTGGAGAGAATCAAAATCGATACACTAAAGTAATAATTAGAACAATATTTCATGTGACTTTTGGGAGAAATTTTTTCAGGTGATTTTTGGGAGAAACTGGTTTTCAGATGATTATCACTTTCTATATAAAATTGTTGAATCACTTAAAGTGATTTTTTCAGAATCAGTTATAAAATAAATCGTTTGGCAAGAATTCTACTGATTCTGTTGAGAATCAGGAAGAAGAACCCTAGCAAACGGGGCCTAATGAAAATCTGCTTTATCTATGTTCATCTGCTGCTGCTTTCTCTTTCTTCTTTTCCCGTGTGCTTCGTAATTTCTAGCAATGGCCAAAGAAACCCCACTGATTCAATTTGGAAGAACGGACAGATCTCATCAAAATTCAATTCCATAAAGATTAATTGGGGCTTAGTTGTGCTGCTCATTGACATTGTTCAAGGCATTCTCATGTTGCCATCCTGATCCGAGTGCAGAGTGCTCGCTTGACGCCGTCCAGGAGCAAACTCTCTGAGAAATCGTTTCTATAGTTGAGTGCGAAATGCGTGAAGGGGAAGCAGTCGTTGTTGCCAAAGCGCACATACGCCGTCTCCTGCGCCATTGCTCCCAATCGAAAGGCATTCAGATCCCTGCAGCTCTTGCACGCTCACGTGGCTGACTCACGACTGCGTTTTCTCTCTTTCTTTCCATCCACAGTGGAACACCTCTCATGTCAACACCTCGCACTGGCCGCAGATCCATTACTACTTGTGTCACCTGCAGATCGGAGGCATGCCATGCCCGACCAAGTGGGGTGGGTCGGGGTGGGGCCGTTACCATTTTTTATTTTTGGCCATTATGCATAAAACGAGGCATATGGAGACTAAAGAAAAATCCACTTCCGTTTCCCATATTGGAGTACAATTAGAGACTAATAAGACATCTTCAATTCAATCGTCTTTTCTCCACATTAAATTCAATGTTCAATGTTGATTGGTCTCCCTTTATTTCAAAATTTAGAGGGAATAATGTTTCTGGGCACAATTACTTTTTCTCGATGCTTTATAATACAAGGCATGCATATGCATGCAATTAACTAAACCTTCCCCTCTCATAAATTCGTATTTTTCAATCCTTCATCTTGAGGATATCTAATTTTCTGGTGCATGCATTAAATTTGTTAGGATGATTCAAACGAGATATTTTTTAGTTTTTTTTTTGCATTAGTGATGGTTGCGATTTAGATTTTGTTATCGAGAAAGTGCTCCATAGTTTTCCATCAATCTCTATCGGAGGCGATCGGTTACTGGAAATAATAATTGAATTGCTAGGACTAATTGATTGTAATAACATTGATGTACAACTACCTAATTAGCAGTATATATGAAGGAGTATCATGTGCAATTCATGGTAGCAAATCAATACATGGTCCACAAAGTTGAAAGTAACTCAATTACTCCGTAGCTGTGAACTAACTACTTGTTGATCACATGTACTACGACTAGCAACAGCATATTTGTAGGAGTACATGGTAAATACAATGTAGTTATCTATCAATATAGCAGAGGCCAGAGGCAGGTATTTCCATGAAAATTTCCACCCTGTACGTGAGTGCCGTGTTTTAATTTCGTTGTGTTGACGCGAGGAAATTGGATGAAAATTACGGGTGATTAATACGCCACGCGCGGCTTCAGTGACAGGTGGGTCCTTGGCCACGTTCAGGTCTTCGTACAGGCGACACCGAGACATGGAATTGTTGGATCCACGCGCAAATTGAAACCTTTAAAATATCCTGTTGTGGACGTTAAGAACGTACGTGCATGTGGGCCCCACATGTCATCGATTCATCATCAAAGCCCCTCAGCGTAGTCGGCCTTCAACTTGTCTTTTTACACTACCGTAGAATTGCTAGACGCACAACGACTTGTCCTTTTCAACATGTCCAACTCTGTGTATATTTGGGAGTGGGAAAATCTTTGCCGGCTGCCGAACGCCAGGCAATAATTTATTTTGTCAGAAGCACGCCATCCTTCACCATCTCATGTAGATGCTTCTCCTCCACATCTGAGGTTGTCCCACCAGTCAAAGGGGATTTCTCTTTCTTTCTCTATAGAAGGGATGGGAAGGACTTGGATTAGGTTTTTTTCCTGGAGGTTCGAACGTAAATGTGAGTTAGGAAAAGAGGGGCTAGTGCGTGACGAAGTTTGGGGTGATTTCGGTGGTGGCGTAAGCGAGGAGGATGAATGCTAGCTTTGGCGGTGGTGGTTGGAAGAGCGAAGGGAAATTTTGGAGAAGATGGAGACGCGGAGAAGACAATACGTTGTATCGTATTATTTTTAAGGGTATCATATTGTATTTAAGGGTATCAGTAAGCGGTTTTGGGCCAAATCCCATTAATCGACTACGTCCCATTTTCTACATGTGTGATTCATTACATGTCTTTTAGGGACTTAAGCATACTTGTTTTTAAAATATGTTCATAGAAGAAACCGATACCTATAAAATCATCTGTTTCACTACTATATAACCTTTTATTATTTGAGATGGTTAATTGCAATTCGATTTAATAGAAGGTGGTAAATAGTGTGCTTTAATTTTTTATACCCTGTCTTTTTATGTAAAAGTGGGGCACTGTTTGGTTTATTAAAATGCAGTCGGTCTAGAGCTGTAATATTGTATTTATAGAGTCGCATATATGCACATTTATTTTTTGACCTACATCATTGTCTTATATATATATATGATATTTTGGGTCATTTAACTGGTGATTGGTAAATCCATTTTGAGTACTATTAACTCGGATTTGACACCACGTATGCACTCGTTTGGTTGAATTATTTTTTGCTTTTGACTCCATGTTTAGTTTTATTTAAACTAATTACATAGTCGGAGGCTACATGCACCCTAATATTTATTCTTTATTCTTCTTCTTTACTTTTTACATTTTTTAGTCTTTCACAACCTCTTCTTGGAGAACCTCAATAGCAATATCGAATATCGAAGTACTTGGCTTTTTGTCATAGAAGTTTGAGAGAAGATTATTTTTGACTCGAAAGGTCCCAAAGGCTACTATAGAGATTATGAGTACCATATATGTACGTGGCTGACTTATCCAACTGATAATAGGAGGTGAGTCGAATCCACATGTTATATAATAGATTAGGATATAGGAATTTGTATTGCGTTGTTTTCTAATATATTAGGATATAGTTGAGTACGATTATGTAGAAAACTTATGCCATGTTCGGCTAGATTTTTATTCTTGTAACCCTGTCCCCGAACCTATATAAGATGGACAGGGAGCCTTTCTAAGACATTATAATAGATAAAAGCCATAAGCCACAACTCTATTGTCACATTAGTACAACACTCGTCAGGCTCAATCCGTGAAATAGGAGTATGATGTTACTTCCTATCGAGAAGGCCTGAATCAGTCTATCAGTCTAAACCTTATCTCTTTATCCATGCACTTTAGATCTCGTGTGCTATTTTTTTCTTTTATTGTCAATTTTTAGAGTTGACATGAAGACAACCTATATAAGACGGACAATATGTTATTTTAAGAGCAACTCAGGTATCCGCATATCATATTATATTGATCCTCAGATCATAATAATAACATCAAATATAATTTCTAAATAGATAAAGATTATTACCTCCCGTCGAGAGGAAAGGTACGTAAATTTTTATGTCTTTTACTTATCCACTTTATATATCTCGTACGTCAATTTTTTTTCCTTATTGCTGATGTAGAGAGTAGAGAGTCGACTCGGGTGTGGTCTCGTGTTTCTCCGCCTCCTTTCCCTTCCTTCCTTCGCAGCGAGGGAGCGAATCACCCATGGCGTTGCCCTTGTCGCCGAGATAACCCCACCTCCCGCCGGATTTTGGCCTCCCCACTCCACACTCCGACTAAGGTCAGATGGATGCGCTCGTCTCCCGCCGTCGTCTACTCGTTGCCGCCGCTGCCGCCACCGCCGGCTACGGCCTCTACCGCCTCTACCGCCGCCGCGTCGCCGCCGTCCTCTCCCTTGCCGACGCCGTCTCCCAGGTCGGCTCCGACCTCGCCGACTTCCTCCGCTCCGATTCCGACCACGTGCCCCGCAGTCTGCTCCAGCTCTCCAAGCTCGCCGCCTCCGAGCCCATCTCCGCCGCCGCTTCCTCCCTCTCCGAGTCCCTCGCCTCCGGCCTCCTCCGCGCCCTCTCCTCCTCCCGCAGAGACACACGACCCACAGCCCACGCAGATTCAGCTTGTTGTTCCCACACAGAAACCCCCCCGCTGGGCCTCACCCTCACCCTCACCGATCGGATCTTGGACCGCCTCCTCCTCCCCCGCCGTCGTCGGCACCTTCGCCAGGAACCTCGTCTTGTCCTACCACGCCGCGGCCCCTGGAGCTGGAAAGCCCCAGCCCCGCGCCCACCCGGATTGGCTCACCGCGCTCTGCAGCGACAGGGGCAAGGACGCCGCGGCGGACCTTGTCCGGGTCTTCGTCAGCGCCGCCGTCGCGGCCTACCTCGACCGGACCGCCTCCGTGCGCACGTCTCACCAGCTGCTCGCGGGCCTCACCGACCCCAAGCACGAGGCCAAGCTCAAGGACCTGCTCGTCTCCGTCTGCAATGGCGCCGTCGAGACCTTCGTCAGGACAACGCGACAGGTGTCCAGGGAGGCCTCGGTTGCTCGAGTTGAGGCTGCAGTCGTGGTCGGTGATCCCAACCAGAGTTCAAGTCCTCGATGCGTCATGGACACGGTTTCCAGCACTCTTGCTGTGCCCAGCAACCGCAGGTTTGTGCTGGATGTCACTGGCAGAGTCACCGCCGAGACAGTCCGGTCCTTCCTTGACTTCCTGGCGCAGCGGGTCTCCGATGGGGCGAGGAAGAGCATTGCCGCCGCCCGCAATGAGGTTACCGAGAGGGGGTTCATCGCGATCAAGTACATGAGCGCCAAGTCCATGGCCATCTTCACCATATGCTTCGCCTTGTGCATGCACATTTCAATGGGAACAAGGTTCCTGTTGCCGGCCTAGCTCCGTGAGTGCAAGCTGTATTGGAATTCCAGGTGACAGTTTGTCCTCATCTTAGTTGCAGAGTAAATTATATATGTAGATTGCAAATTGATCCTATACCACTAGCTATTACGAGCTTGGCGCCTCATTGTCGTATTGCCATGTCTTTGGGGTGTTGGCGAAAAGCATGAAGGTTCCATGAACAAGTAGAGGATCAGTGGAATTTTCAGATGGTGGTTGTTTGTTTGTTTGTGGATTGATTGGTTGACACGAGGTATATGATAGCTAAATCACATTGGCCAAATTGGCAATTTTAGTGTATGGATTGATACGAGTAGTGATTGATGCTGTTTTATGCTTGCCAGTTTTAGTGTAAAGTAGCCTACTTTTTGTCAATAGCTTCTGGTTGATGAAGCTCTTCAGCTGTCTTTCCATGCATGTAAACCATAGCTTGTCTGCTTTTGTTTGGTATTCTTGACTTGTAACAATGGGAACGGGAAGTGGTGAGGTAAAATGCCTTGTTTTGTGAATGTAGTGGCATTTCTAGAATTTGGGAAATTCTATCTCCTGGCCATTATCCTTTGGAACTACTTGAACTTGAAATGATTATGTAGAGGTGCAAACAACTATACGGCTGGTTTATTTTTATTTGGTAAACCATTGCCACTGCACTGGAAATATTCATTGTTTAGAAGGATTGGATTGTAGCTATGGAAAAGCTATTGATAATCGGTGTTTCGAATAATGTTTTATCTACTTCACTTCAGCTTTGTAATACATGTAAAATTATGTACACCAAACTTCTATAATAAGATTTGCTGTTGCCATGTACATGTATTCATTATAATGACCTCAAAAGCTACGTTGGTTTCAACAAAAAGCAATTAAATTACCAGGTGCTACATCAAGGAATATTAATGATTTTTCATTAAGAATCCAACTCTTTATTTATGTCGCAACGTTTTACCAAATAAGTGGATACGTGTAGTGCAGTGGCAACGTTTTACCAAATAAAGTTGTATTTTTCTTATTTATGTGGGTTATTTCAGTTCGTGATTGCCCCCTTTCCTACATCAGAGTAATGTTGGCCATAAATATATTTGAATTTTATGATAAACAAATTATTAAGCATTCTCTTGAACCTCTGGCATATATATTAGTAGATGACATCAAACATACATACATGCGCGCGCGCGCACACACACACACATATAATTATTTTGTCTACAAATGTAAGAAAGAGCCAATGTACAGAAGGCGGTTGAAGTATATATAACCACTTTTTATATAAGCAATAGAAAAATGTGTTTTAACACATTTGTCTTTTGCTTCTTCGCATAAAGCCATAAAGCACAAAAGAAAATTAAACGGGCCTTCCTAGCTTATATATAGGATAAAGAGACTAGAGAGAAAAATGTGATTCTGCGTTCGAGACAAAAAAAAAGGGAAAGTGTGATTGTGCAGAAGATGGTTGAGGCATATATAGCCACGTTATTTTAATAGACAATTGTTTTATACCTTTGGCAAATAGAGTACATCTTGGTGCACACAACCATAAAATTGTTTGCGATAATCTCTCCGATCCAATCCAAAATATAAGGGAATTTAGATGAATTGAACATATTTTAAGATTTATAGTACTACAATGGATTTCATCCATTCAAAATCTTTTATATTTTAAAACATATTTTAATCTTTTATATTTTAAAACATATTTTAATCTTTTATATTTTAAAACATATTTTAAAACGAAGGGAGTATAATGAAATGCTGGTCCAATTAAAATACAGATCAGATAATAGGACTGGGCTCTTTGAAAGGTCGCTGTATAAACACCCGTGGTTATCTTCCAGCTAGATGAAATGCGCAGTTGCCTCTACACATTTTACATCCTTTAGAATGCATGAATTGCTATCCAATCCATATGTTCTTAGCTCAAGCAAGAGGGAAATTGCAAATGCTTAGGCTGTCTTCAACAGCTTATACTCATATAGCGACCCATATCCAAAATGCATCGTGAAAAATAAAAAATAGTCTCCAACAGAATAGACATACTGAGAACCCATTTTGGGTACCAGGAGAGAGGGTAGCCAAATATAGGTCATTCCTTCGTCTTCTCTCTCTTCAACCCAAATCCGATTTGTGTTTTTGGATAGGCTGTTGAAGTGAGAAAGTTTTGGATCCGTGACCTATTTACTGTGCGTGACCCAAATAACCCAAATAAAAAAATATGTCTTATGTATAGGTCTTGACTGTTGGAGACAGTAGATATGCCACATGGCATGCACTATAAGTCATTTCTGCCTCCTGCACATTCAGCCATTCTACATCTCTCCTGAAATGCATGAATTGCAATAAATATGTTAAAACACTTCAATGAAGTATATAATAAGTCGATATTGGTGACATACATTTCCAATGTTCATGTCTGCATTCCACACAGCACACTGAACTCAACTTCTCTATTTTATTGTGCCTCCAGGACAGGCAGACAACAATCGGATGTCATTATTTCAGTTAATTCAGAAATTATAAATTGTGAAATATGTCATTTTCACACAAATTATGAATTGTGAAGCTCAAATGTAAAACACCCAGCACAGACAAGACCAAAAAAGAGTACCTCTACAACACTAAAAGTAAGTTGGAAGTGCAGGGTTGAAAGAAGTAAAGCAAACGTAAGGAAATCAAAGTTTCTGTTTCAGCAATCAGAAGAATAACCCTTGCTTATGGCACATTGTCAACCAATAATAGTTCTCAACTGAAATTTGTCGCAAATGACGGTGTTTTGTCCACAGGGCACATCTGTATAACACTTCTCAACAAAGGACAAAGTGATTGATCATTACCTGCCCCTTCTTCTACACCTTTTACCTTCTGCCCTTGCCCTTCTTCCCCTCCCTCCTCCTTCAACTGAATTACTGTGTCACCCTTCTCGCCCTCCTTTCTAAGCTTGGAATTCTCGAGGGTTATTTTGACTGCAACGACATAAACATATAAGTATGCATAGCATCAGAGGTTAATCCTAGATACTTACTGTTATGAAACTTATTGTAGTTCTCAGCATTGACTTCACTAAGTCCAGCCTCTTCTAATTTTTTGACCTCGTGGGCCTGAGCAGACACTGTTTCGCAAGCGCGGTAGAATTCTAATGGAATAGAAGCATCACACCTTATTACCAATCTATCTCTCAAAGCTAAAAGACGGTTAAGGAAATTTTGGATCTCTTCGGGGATGCAACAGGGCTGAGAACTAACTTCTCCAAGAGTTCTATCACCCTGATCCACTGCTCACATGATTTGGTATCTTTGGTGCAGGCTGTCCTTCACTGTCAAGTTCAGCAACTACCTATTGTTTATTTGGGGCTGCCCCTATCCTATAAATCGCCGACTAAAGCTGAACTTCAGATTATGCTTGACAAACTTTCGGGCAAAGTAGCAGGTTGGAAGCCGAGACTTCTGCCAATTGAGGGAAGGCTTTGCCTCATCAAGCAAGTGCTCACTGCAATGACAATTCACTTTTTAACAGTTCTGAAGCTACCAAAATGGGCTTTGAAGGAGATAGATCGTAAATGCCGCGGGTTCCTTTGGAAAGGTCGGGAACAAGTGAGCGGTGGGCACTGTCTGGTTGCTTGGAAGTTAGTCTGTTCGCCGACAGAGAAAGGTGGTCTGGGTATTAAGAACACTCATCTTTTTGGTCAGGCACTCCGGCTGCGCTGGATTGCTCTGGAGCGAGCGTTCGACAGGCCCGGGCTTGATCGGTTTTAAGCTGGATGGGGATGCAGCTCATGTGGCTCACGGCACCTGGCCTTTTGTGGTAGGGGACGGCACTCGCACATCTTTCGGTCCGATGATTGGCATGGGAGTGGCAGCGTCTTAAACCGTTTCAAATGCTTGGCTTCTCATGTCGGTCGTTCCTCTATCACGGTGGCTCAAGCGCTGCCTAATAGTAGATGGGTAAGGGACATTAAGGGGGCCTTATCGGTTCGGCTTTGGGGGAATATTTCAGTGTGGGAGGAAGTTCAAGCACTGGGTGTTTCAAGTTTGCCAAACTCAATTAAGTGGCGAGCTTCACTAATGGGATCTATTCGGCAACCGATACATACGAGCTTTTCTTCATCGGTAGACGGGATCGTGGCTTCGGTAACATGCTGTGGAATTCGAAAATACCTTCCGGTGAAGTTCTTCATTTGGCTAGCGCTGCAAGGAAAATGCTCCATGCCGATAACTTGGCGAAAAGGGCGGCCCCATTCGCCAATCGCTCTCTCGTGCGGAATGGTTGACGAGACAACGCAACATTTGTTAGTTGGCTGCTCTTTCACTTTGGAGGTGTGGCGCAAGATCGGGACCGGGTGGGCGTCCCCTTCCCACTACCAGCTGATCTCAATTTTTCGCCGTATGACTACCGGCTCACACGCAAGAGCCTGTTTTCTAAGCGTTACGTGAAGCTTTCGATCTTCTTTTCTCGTCCGGTTTCATGGCTGGTGTGGAAGGAGCGCAATGCACGGATCTTTGAACAAAAATTTAGGACGGCAGCTGTTCTCGGCGAAATCAATCAAAGAGGAGGTTGAAATTTGGAGACTAGCCAACTTATTTCGGTAGAGCCGGGTCGGATCAGCCGGTTTGGTGTTTCCTGGCCGGTGGTTCCTGCAGGGCTTCTTTTCCTTCTTTCAGTTTTATTGCGAGGATCGCTTCTGAAGCAATCTTAGCTCGGTGATCTCTCGCTGTTGTAAAAAGACTGAGTTTCTCCCAAGTTTCTTAATGAAACTGGCTGGTCGTGCTTTCGACCAACCCGACAAAAAAAAGCTAAAAGAGAATTAGGCTCATGAGGGCTGCAGATAAAGCCTGAATGACTCTCTATGTTCAACTTATTAACACCTGAAGATTCATAAAGATTGCTGATTTCTCTTTGGAAGGATTCTGATTTGTCTTCAAGGCGATCAATAATCAACAAGAGGCGATCAGATCTGAGCAAGTTGATGCACTCTAAAATCATAGAAAGTTTAGACTCTTCATCAACATTACGCCAGTAAATTGATGATCTCTCAGAGACATGGGTCTGATCACTCAAATTTTCATCTGAAAAATACAATTTTTCATGTTAGCTATAATAAAACAAAGTGGAGAATAGAGAAATGCAGAAAGGGGCATACCGAAGTCTTTTTCCCAATCAACTGCATCTTTTCTCCATCTTAATCTGAAGCGTGGACTTCCACTTAGAAAAGGTGATGGTGTTTCCAATATTCTCATCACATCTTCTCTTCGCACAAGGTAATCACAGTTTCTTATGATTGCATTTGGCACGGATATAGTTGTCTTGGCTTCCATTCAGGTGTCAGGGACTCAAACTTTAACCTCAAGCTCCTCAGCAAAAGTAAAAAGTTCCCAGTTAGGGTCATTGATTCTAATAGTGTGCTTGCCAGTCATAACAGAATAACATATTTCACTATCAGTCCACACAACCCCTCTTGACAGCTTCAACTCATTGAGTTCATTTTTTAGGGCTATATTTGCGAGTAACTCCGCGTCAACAGTACTTGAACAATCCACCTAAAAAAATCACCTGAATGTAACCAAGTTTACCCCTTACAAAGATCATTTTTCGCGAGCGCGCAAAAGGATTGCGCGTCAATATATTAGCAGGCAAAAAACATCAAAGAGAGACACAGGGGGCAAATCCCGGAGAACCAAAAAACCAAAGAAAAGAAAAGAGAGAGAAGGAGGGGGGTTTAGACAAACAGAGCACTACACTCCCTAGCACACTCCAAAAACGGCAACGCCACCCATGGACCACAGACGACCCTCCAAACGGATGGACTCTAGAATCGCCGAGACCGAAGAGAAGATGGAGTCAAAAACCCTAGAATTCTGCTCCTTCCACAGTTGCCACGAGTCCGAAAGAACCAAGGAGTCGCAACTAGCACGCAGGTGCTCAGGGAGGCAAGACCTGGACGACGACCACCAATCTTGGAGCCAGGCACTGCGGGTGGGAGCGAGAGCAGACCAGCCAGAAGGCGAAAGAACACAGAGCTAGACCTGGCGAGCGAACACGTAGTCAAGCAGGAATTGGTTAGCCGTCTTGACATCCTGGGCGTAGAAGGGATAGACCAAGTGGCTACCAATACCACACTTCTGAATGAGATCGGTTGTCCAACAACATCGCCAAAGCACAAACCAAAGGAAGAATCTGCATTTCGCTGGGCCTTTCGCGTGCCAGAGAAGATCGGCACACGCGAAGGAGTGCTGGCCAAGAAAGAGTGCGTGATAGGTCAAGCGCGCCGAGTAGCGCTGATCGCCAGTCCAGCGCTAGACAAGGCGATCTAGAACGCCCAAAGAGAGGTGAAAGTGAAGCACCGCATCCCAAACCAGAAGGAACTAGGAGATAACAGGGACAGTAAGGGCGCCCCGGATGTCCGAAATCCAGCAAGAGTTTGCAAGACCAGAAGCCACCGTGCGCGACCCCCTGAGATGCTGGGGGATGGCGAAGAAGAGATCCGGCGCTAAGGAAGCCACCGAGAGGCCGTCGATCCAACGATCAGACCAGAAGAGTACGGACTCACCATCACCCTGCTCGAAGCAGGAGGATGCCGAGAACAAGTCGAAAACCGCCCTTTCGGCTGGGGCCTTTAGGTCCTCTCAATAGGGATGCCCTGAATGCTGGAGCCAAAGCCAATGGACCCGTAGGGCAAGCCCTGCCAGCCTAAGATTAGGAATGCCCAACCCACCGAGCGCCTTGGGACGACAGACATTCGTCCAGGCGACCCTGCTCTATCCCCAAGAGCAGAGTCTGTACCTGTCCACAGGAAAGCACAACATCTCTTATTGATGGCCTTAACAACCTAGGCAGGGAGGCCGATCGCCATGGACACATGGGCCGGGATGGAGGAAAGGACGGACTGGACCAGAATAGAGCGGCCCGCCAGAGTGGTAAGGCGACCCTTCTAGGGGGAAAGACGACGGGAGACTTTGCCTGACTTCGGCAACTTGCGAACCGAAAGCGGAATGCCGAGGTAAGTGCAAGGAAAATCAGAGGTATCCTTTCTGAGGATCACAAACCCGTGTATGGCTTTCTTTGTTGCTACGTTGAAGGAGCCATCATTTTCAGCCTTGAATGTATGTCTTGGATCAATAGGACCTTTTGTGTGTTCTAGAATTTCTACATTCCCGTATGACTTTGACCTGTCACGTGCTTGATGTGTTCCAAAAACAGAAGCCACTCATGCTCATGCAGTACCTTCTTGATTGTCATGACATCCAGAAAACTTATGTAATTGGGAACATGGCTTAAAAGGATACGACTGCTTAGATGGAATAAGCCAGCGGACCTATCAAGCGGGCCAGACATCAAATGTTTCGGAAGCAAGGGCCAGACATCATTCTCAAAGCTCTCCTTAAGAGATGAAATATCAAACGACTTTCTGATCTTTGTCTTCCCTTCCGTCACCATCCGTAGGAAGGTTGCAGGGCACCAATGAAAGATATCCCACTGAAAGATTTCTCATTATCAGCAATTGTCCCAATACCTACAAAACCGTTAAATTTCAGACAATTACTTACACCAAAAAATAGATGAGGAGCCAACAAAGCACATTATCAGCATCATTACTAGCAATAGGAGCCCCAACAGCCTTGTGGTCAATGCTGGACGGATTGCCAACATTAGAATCCCCGGCCTTGTGGTCATTGACAGACTCATTGCCAGCATTAGAATCCACAGCCCCAGGAGATGTGTCAGCACCAGCGAGATCTAATGTACTGCAGACACTGAAGCTCTTGGTGTAGAATCTAGACTGAACTCAATGAGGTAGAACTGTACAAATCGAATTGGGAGAGTTTTAACAACTAGGCCAAACAATTTGAACAAATCAAATCAGAAGCCTTTCAAAGCATAGAAAACTTGTGTATATAGGCTGTATAAACTTTGCATGCGTATAGAACACGTCATGAAACAGATACACATTTGTACTTCATGAAATACCAACTATAGTGTGTTCTGTAAAACAAAACATCCAGACATTTTTGGTAGCCTTCGCCCGTGAGAACAATGTCTTGAGCGTCAGTGACGGCGGTTGGCCAAAAGAAGCCTTGTCTATATGCCTTGCCGACTATATTCTTGGATGCAGCGTGGTTGCCGCGCATGCTCGAGTGGATCTCGTTGAGTAAGTCTCGGCCCTCCTGCTGTGATATGCATCCCATAAGTACACCGATTGCTCCCTTACAGTATAGTTCATCATGGACAATGCAGTATGTCTTGCTTTTGCGGGATATATTTTTTGCTTCGGCCCTGTCGGATGGCAGGGTGCCGTTCTTGATGTAATCCAGTAGGGGTGTGCGCCAATCGCTGGTAACCGTGAGAACTTGCTTGGCCGAAACTTTGGTCTTGTCGATCGAGGGTTTGCGGAGGATTTCCAAGAACACTCCAGGTGGGACTAACTCGCACTTAGACCCAAGGCGGGCTAGGCAGTCAGCCTCGATGTTGTCATCACGCCCGACATGAATGAGTTCGAGCCCGTCGAATTTTTCTTCGATCTTGCATACCTCCTGGCAGTATGCAGCCATCTTGTCATTCGAGCAATCCCAGCCCTTCATTACTTGGGAGACGATGAGTTGTGAGTCCCCTCTTGCCACCACCCAGCGGATGCCGAGTGTTGTGGCGACTCGCAGGCCGTATAGCAGGGCTTCGTACTCGACAACGTTGTTCGAGGCGGGGAAGTGTACCTAGAGGACATAGCATAACATTTCTCCTTTGGGGGAAATAAACAGTGCTCCCGCACTAGCACAAGTCTTCATGAGGGAGTCGTCGAAGTAGAGTAGCCAGTGTGCCATGTCCGCTGGGGTACCAGTTGTTGCTCTTCTGTCCACTCGGCTATGAAGCAGGTGAGTGCTTGGGATTTGGTGGCCACCCAAGGCTGGAAAGAAATGTCAAAGGCCATCAGCTTGAGTGCCCACTTGGCAATGTGTCCAGTGGCCTCCTTGTTGAACATGATGTCTTCGGAGGGGGTAAGTAGTGATGACCGAGATTGGGTGAGCTTGGAAGTAATGAGTAAGTTTGCGAGCCACGATGAATATTGCAAATAACATCTTCTGTATCTGGGTGTACGCGTCTTTGAATCACTGAGGACTTTGCTAATGAAATATACCGGGCATTGAACCTTCTGTGCCGACCCGTATTCTTCCCTTTCGACCATCAGGGCTGTGCTAACTACACTTGTGGTAGCAGCGATGTACAGGAGCATGGGCTTTTCTGGGAGCACACCGGTGAGGACGGGTGGACTTGTTAGATACCTCTTAAAATCATCAAAGGCGGCTTGAGCTTCTGGAGTCCATGTGAATTTGTCGGATGTCTTAAGGAGCTTGAAGAATGGCATGCCGTGCTCGCCAAGTCAGGATGTGAAGCGGCTAAGTGACGCCATGCACCCCATCAGCTTTTGTAACTTTTTCAAGTCAGTGGGCGGTTCCATTGAGTGGATGGCAGCTATCTTGCCCAGGTTGTCCTCGATGCTGTGATGGGACACCATGAAGCCGAGTAATTTTTCCTGATGGCACGCTAAAAGTGCATTTCTCTGGGTTAAGCTTTATCTTGAATGTGTGCAGGCTGTTGAATGTTTCCTCCAAGTCGACGATGAGATCTTCCTTGACTCGGGATTTGATGACGACGTCATCCCCATAAGCCTCGACGTTGCGGCTGAGTTGATTGTGCAGGCATCGCTGCATGGTTCTCTGATAGGTCGCCTTGGCATTCTTAAGGCTGAAGGGCATGGTCATGTAGCAGTAGGCACCGAGGGAGTAATGAACGAAGTCTTGAGGCAATCGTCTTTGTTAAGTGTGATATGATGATAACCCGAGTAGGCATCAAGGAAGGAGAGGAGCGCACATCTGGTCATCGAGTCTACCACTTGGTCGATGTAAGGAAGTCTAAATGGGTCTTTGGGGTAGGCCCTATTGAGGTCGGTGTAGTCGACACACATGCACCACAATTTATTATTTCTTTCTTACAAGCACCGGGTTGGCTAACCATTCTGGGTGGTACACTTCTTTTATAAAACCAGTGGCTAAAAGTTTAGTCAACTCTTCTCTAATGGCTTCCCTTCTGTCTGGCGTGAAGCGGCGTGACCGTTGCTTGATGGGTTTCGCGTGTGTCTGCACGTGAAGGGAGTGCTTGGCAACCTCCCTCGGGACACCAGGCATGTCAGAGGATTTCTAGGCGAAGATGTCGCTATTGGCCTGGAGGAATGTGATGAGCACGTCTTCCTATTTGGGGCTGAGGCCGGCCCCGATGATAGCGGTCTTGAATGGAGTTGCCGGGTCAAGGATGGTCTTCTTGACCGGCACATTGGTCAGTTCCAGGGATGTCTTGGAGGTCTTGGCGGTGGGCAACTCGACGTTGCCGAATGACTGAGTGGATGTGTCGGCGATGATGTCCTCTTGGCGTAGTGAGGCTTCGGTGATTGCATCATCTCGAAGCTCTCCTTATCGCAGATGAAAGATTGTTTTATATCGGCTTGAAGAGAGATGATGCCATTTGGCCCGGGCATTTTCATCATGGCATAGGCGTAGTGTGGGACGACCATGAACTTTGCCATTGCTGGCCTACCGAAAATAGTGTGGTAGCCGGTCTCGAAGTCAGCCACCTCGGAGACGATGTTCTTTGTGGGGAAGTTGTAAGGGTTGCCGAAGGTGGCCTTGAGTGTGACCTGCCCGAGTGGCCTACCGAAGATAGCGTGGTAGCCGGTCTCGAAGTCAGCCACCTCGAAGACGATGTTCTCTGTGGGGAAGTTGTAAGGGTTGCCGAAGGTGGCCTTGAGGATGCCTGGGATGATGCCATGGAACAAGGATTTGCTCAGGCGGAGTAGAGAGCGAGGTAGTCTCATGTTCCTGAAAGTCTTAGAGAACAAGATGTTAAGGGCACTGCCGCCGTCGACGAGTACCCTCTTTAACCGTACGCCCTCAACGACTGGGTCGAGGACGAGTGGGTAACGGCCTGGGAGCGGTATGTTGTTCGAGTGGTCAGAATGATCGAATCTGATAGAGGTCTCCGACCAACGAAGGTAATGCTGGGTGTCAGGGGCGACGACGCTGATCTCACACTTGGTGAGCTTCTGCTTGCGCTTGGATTCATAGGCGTCTGGCCCTCCCATAGATGTGATTGAGCTCGGCATGGGGATGTGGGAAGCCGGGAGGTGCCTTTTCATCGTCTTGTGTAGGCAGGGGCGCCTCCTTCGGCTAGGTGGGCTTCTTAGAGAGCTGCTGGGCATATTGCTTGAGCAGCCAATAGTCTTTTGCCAAATTCATGGAGTTGGGATGGTAGAGGCAGGGACCATCCATGAGCTTGTTGAAGTCATTTGATATGGGCGTCTAAGGACGCTGGTTATATCTGCCTCGTTTGGTGACGTGGACCTCCTCCTCGCCCTTGCATTTTGCGCCCTTGTTCTTGGAGGAGTCGGGGTTGTCGCGCCAGGGTCGGTAAGACTGTCGCTTCTTGATCTATGCAACGACCGCCAACTCAGAGTTAGCGTCTTTGTTAGCCCGGTTGAACATGTGGTGGACGCTTGTTGGCTCGCCGGAACCAGCGAAAGTCTTCTAGGCCCACCACTTGATGAAATCTTCATTCTTGCAGCCTTGGTAGAATGTCGCCATCACGTCAGCGTCCTTGATGTGGGGATGGTGTTGCGCCTCTCCGTGAATCATCGGATGTAGTCAGAGAAGCTCGCCATCACCCTGAGTGATCAGCAGGTAGTTGGCCATCACACATTGGTCGCCTCCAGTGGCTTGGATGGTGGTGGAGTAGACAGAGAGCCAGGCGACAGGGTCAAACTTCCTATCGTACTTGTCGATCCCCATTGGCTTGAAGTTATTTGGCCAGTATACCCGACGAAGCATATTGGTGAAGGCAGGATCCCTTCGACTGAGTCCTCATGACGGAGCCGATACTTGGGTGTTTTGTCTGAGTAGTCTTGGACCGGACGGCGCACCACGATGAGTCCGTCTAGCATACGCTCGGTGTGCCTGCGGCCTCCCTCGACATTGGGCTCGTGGATGCGAGCCAGTTCGGCGTCAGGTTGGTAGCGTCGCTCATTCATGACATTACAAAGGTCGGCGTTCATCTGACGATTGGCTTCAATCTTGTCACATGGGTCACTGGTGCATAAACTCGGTAGCGAGCTCTCGACCTAGGAGTGTTGGTGATGGGGAGGCCGGGCGCCTAGCTAGCGGGAAGCTCGGGTTGGATGAGTAGGCATCTGTGTTGGAGACGGTGGGCGTCATTTCCTTGTGTTGGATGGCGGCGGCTTCGACCATGGCTTTCACCTAGGCCACGGTCGTGTTGATGATAGGGTTCTCAGATATGTTGATGGTGTCAAGCAGAGCCTTGGCCACCATGATTTTGTGCTGTGGCATCATGAAGACATCGTGATCCCCCATCTTTATCTGGAGTATCGCGCGTTGGCGAAGCGACCTTGTTGGCGAAGTTCCGCTCGATGTCTCTCGAGTTCCTCCTCTAGCTCCTTGAGCCGATGCTCCTCAGCTTCATGTTCCTGTGCCTCGGCCTCCGTCTCCTGTCCCAGCACGACGAAGACGTCACGAGAGGAGCGGCCTGCTAGGGAGATGCTCTCGGAACTTTCCAGATCCGAGTCCAAGAGCCGCACAAACTCATCTATGAACCCGACCCAACGAGGGCCAAGCTCACGAGGTACCTAGGAGTGATGACGCGGCGCTTGGCGGGGCTGAGTTCCATTAGGGTGTGGTGCGATCTTTTTGCCAAGGTTGACGGGGCAATCGGCGGCATTGGAGGAGAAGTTCTTAAGGCCGAACGGGCATAGTGTCACAGCCCGATTTTCGTTCGGGATTAAAAATCATTAAATAAATAATATCCTAGAAATTAAATAAAAATAAAAGCAAGATAATCAAGTGAAACTATTAAGGAAAATAAATTTTTCCTTTAAAAACCATGGCTGGAGATATTTTTGAAATATTCTTCATGCCCTAAAATACTCTCTAAAATTTTCCGTGAAATTTTGGAGCTCAGAAATAATTTTAATAATACAAAGAACACTTTAATAATTATTTAAATAAATAAATTAATATCTAAATGGGCTGGAGATATTTTTATTAAATACTTTGAGTGTTCTTATATTTTTAGGATTTTTCTTGAAATTATTTGAGCATCGAAAGTATTTATAAAAATTCAAGGATGTTAGGACGAAAAGTCTGTTTCACTTCCCTTCTACACTAGCGTCTTCCTCCACCAGCCGCTACTGTTCACCCGAACAGTAGTCGAACAGCTGCTGTTTTTTCCTCCATCAAATCCGGCGCAATCCTTTGCCCAAATCAAAAAATAGTTGCGAGAATGGATTTCTCTCGATCTCCTCTACGTTTCCCCCAAGAAATCCCCATCAATCTCGTGCTAAATCCATCGGATTTCGGCCTCGTTCTTGTCCCAACGAACTAAGGATGAACTCCGCTTTCCATCGCTAAATCCCATCGTTTTGCATCCGGTCTCCCCCTCCCAAGCGTATAAATAGAATCCCCTAGGCCTCCTCCTCCATTTTCCCTTTTTTCCCGAGTTTTTCCGTGCCCTAGCCGCCTCCCCCATGAGATCAATCTCTCCCTGTCACTGGCCATCTTTCCAGCCACCTCTAGCCGCCAACCCGGCCGTCCCCAGTCTGCGCCGTCACCTCCCTCGGCATCGCAAGACCACAAGGAAGCCCGACAGCCATCTCCCCTCTACCGAAAGCCTCGGGAAGCATCTCGTCACCGTGAACCCGAGCTCCACGGCCGTGTTTCGATCTCCCAGCCGCACCTAGCCGCTGTCCTCGTCGTCGCCAGCCCTCATCGCAGCCATCGTCGGCATCGCAGGAGCGAGGGGAAGCCCGTCCTCCACCTCTCCTCCGTCGAAAGCCATCGGAAGGCCGTCGTCGCCGTGAAGCCCATGCATCACCGCCTCTATTCGAGCTTCAGCCGTGCCTCGTCGCCGTTCCCATTGCTGTTTGTCGTCGCCGTCTTCACCATAAGGGCCGTAGCAGCAAGCCGAGGTTTGTCCATCACTCCTTTCCTCAGAAGGTCACCGGAAAGCCGTTGCCACCATCAACCCGAGCTCGGCCGCCACCTCCATCTCGTCGTCGGCCGTCTCCCGTCGCTGCTCGTCGTTGTGTAAGTGTTGGTAAGTGTCACCTCACCGTCCTAACTCCATTAGTGTCCTCCGTGTTTGCTAGAGCCACCGTTCGTCATCGTGGCCGCTGTGCCGTTGCCTGGTGTATCCATCCTAGCCTTAAACCAGTTTCAATCTCAGCCGTTAGATCCTGATCAACTCAATCCCGGCCATCCATCTTTTTAGATTGTTTCGGTTTAATCTGAGCCATCCATCCTTTCTTTCTAGTTCAATCCTAGCCATCCAAATCCTTGTGATTCCATGGACCGATCGAGGCTGACGTCTTAAACATCTTTTTCTAGTTCAAAATTAATTAAAAATTGCGTAATAAATCGTTTTAATTTCCAGAATTTATTTAAATGGTCCAAAACTTCTAAAATTCATATCTAATTCATACGAACTCCAAATTGGGCCATTCAAATTGCAAAATTTATCTAAAATTAAGATCTACATGTTTGTTTACTTTTCATATACTGTTATTTGGTTTTTATTAGAGTTTTTCCTTGTTTTGCGTGCCAGCGTGTAGATTTCGCCGTTTCTGGAGTTCGCGCTCGCGAGGAAAAGAGTCCAGAAGTGGATTTGAAGATGCAAGGCAAGTCACACTTTCCTTGAAGCATATTGATCCTACTTTTATAAATGTTTTACGTTTGCAAATAAAATTGCATTGCTATGATAATTACATGAAATGATGGATTACCTATTTGCTTGTTTGAGCCTTATTTACTTGATATCTGTCCTTTGTGAACCTTGGGTGATAATTTGACTAGATTTAGTCACTGATGTTGATTCTAGCTAGAATTATATGCTTAGCCATGCTTAAATACCACTAGCTCACTAAATGGGATAATTACACTATTTATTCTAGTTTTTGATGAGCTGCAAGCTCAATATACTTGGTCATTCTTATTGGTCATAATTATCTCAACTAAAATATGACTTAATGGTGGGCTGTGGGTGCATGGTTTTGATAGTCGCACCCATGGAAATTAAGGACCGGTTCATGGGAAACCCTGGAAGACATACCATGCAAACCACAAGCCATAATGGGCAATGGCTGGATCCGTAGTATAGTTTTCTCTAACTGACGTACCCTAGAGAGGGTGAGCGTGACGGAGTTTGGGCGGACCCCGCGATGGTCTGTTCAGCTGCCGGATTCACCACGGCACGAGAGGGGGCTGCCCGCTGCCTAGCGGGGAGTGGGGGAGAAACCTTGGTGTGGTATCGCTTGGTTAGGGGGACTTATGCGAAAGGTCTTGTCACGATTTCCCCCTTTGCAGTATCACGGTGATACTTCGGGGCATGGTAACATGTGTGGAATCGTGTCTTGTGGATACAGTTGTACACCTCTGATCAGAGTAAAACTATTCGAATAGCCATGCCCGCAGTTATGGGTGATCGACCAAATTCACTATGATTAGTCCCACTACTGAATAATTTGATTTAATGGAACTGGTTTAGTTCAGGTGGAATGGTTGGGCCTGATCAACGTGGGGATAACGTTGTTCAGTGGGAGATTAATATTGACTTAATTACTCAACTGTTTTACTGTTTTTGAACTATAAATGTTTATAAATCGCATTTATGCAAAATAGCCGCAAGCCACTCTTGTCTCCCCTTGCACGTCTGCATTTCTCGGTGTGGCTTGTTGAGTACGGTGGTTGTACTCAGTCTTGCGATTTTTTCCCCTTTTAGAAGTGTAGTGCTTCTGAGTTGAAGATGGTGTTAGAAGACCAAGGCTCAAACCCCAGTTGAGTTTGCCTGTGGAGTGAAGTTGAAGTTTCGCTAGGATAGTCTTTCGTTTCCGCTGTAGTTTTTGGGTGTGAGGACTAAGTGTCTTTTTAGTAAGTATTTTTATTTTATGTTTTATTTTACGTTTGGATCTGTGTATTAATTTGTCATTTTGTGTACCCTGGTTGATTCCTGGACAGGGATTCAATACGCAAAATAGTCTGGAAATTTGGCTAAATTTCCTGGCATGACACGTAGGGGCCAGGTGCTTATGGCGGGATGAGTGGTGAGGTTGTCTCAAGGATTCCTTGCTTGGTGGCGATGAAATTGAGGGATCCGAAGTGAAACTGCACCTTGAGAGAAAAGCGCAGCGCCTCAATGCAGCTAATGACGCCGGGTGTGGCCCGGGCGAGTTGGCCGATATGATTGGCGGCAAAGGAGAGAGAGCCAACGGAGATACTGCTACTAGCGATGAGGGCAACGCTATTGGTGAAGACAATTCCTGATGAGGTCATCTCCTCCTTGGATGATGACGATCAAGCGCACCCCTACCTGGCGCATCAACTGTCAATTCTAGTGGTTGACAATATAATTTATAGGGTGCACCTAGATCAAGGAGAGATGGTGACACAAATGTTTATATTGGTTTAGGCCCTCGGCATAGGTAATACCCTAGTCCAATTGTGTGTAGATTGAATCTGTATTGGTGTGTGCAGATCAACGTAGGAGTAGCTGATGGCACGTATCAATAGGTGATCAACTATTACCCTATTAGGGTTTCCTCGACCCTTCTTATATAGGTGCGGAGGCAACCGGCTAGCTATCGCAAGGTAGCCCTCATAATCTGGGTATCTACCATTTATTTACATAAGATAGGATTAGTTGTCTTATCCTCAATCTCTTTCTTCAAATACAAGTAAGTCGGATGGACCCAAAGAACTCGGCCCACCCTATGCTATATAGCCCAAAGACCATCCTGCGGGTAGCCAGGTATAATGTACCCCAGAGGTGTTGTTCAGTGATTGGCTAATATTGTTAATTAATTACTCTACTATTTTACTACTCTTAAGTGTTTTGTTTAACTCTGCCTTTGCAAATGAACCCTATCATTGCCATTCTTTGTCATACCTGTGCACTTGAATTCTTTCTGTGTGGCTTGCGAAGTATTTCATGTACTCACCTTGCAATAATCATCAAATCTCAGTTGAAGAAGGATTCTGAAGGAGAAGACCTTTGGCTTAGATCCGAGTTGAGCTGCCTGTGGGAGTGGAATTGAAGCTTCCCTAGATTTTCATTTGCTGTAGTTTTCTTCGGGGTATGTACTAAGGGCCTCTATTGTAAGTACTTATCGCATTAGTTTATTTGGTACCATATATTCAAATTTTCGATTATTCTTGGATGAGGGTTTAATGCACAAATTAGTTTAAAGTTACTTGTGAATTTCTGGGCATGACAACAGGGTACCATTACCTAACCGATACAGGGTTCCAGATTTTTCAAAATTTGCAGGACAAGACAATATTTCTACAGTGGAGCATATTAGCCGGTTCTTACCTCAATGTGGGGAAGCATTGGCTGGGGAGGCCCCGCAAGTTAGGTTTTTTCCGTTGTCACTCTCTAGATCGACATTCACATGGTTTTCTTCTCTACCATCGAATTCTATCAAAAGTTGGGCCGATCTGGAGAAACAATTTCCTAATTATTTCTTTGCTAGGATAATGTCTATTCATCTAAGCTGCCTTTGCCCAAACCCCTTTTGCTATAGTATATTCAAGACCCCATGTTCTATTTTGTCAAAAGCTTTCTCAAAATCCAGTTTAAGAATAATCACCTCCTTCTTAGTCTTGTGGCAATAATATAAGTACTCAAAAGCCTAGGCTAAATAATCTTGTATGGTTCTGCTCTTGATGAAACCATATTGATTCAAGTGAACTTTCTAGAGAATTTTACTTTGGAGCCTATTTGCAAGCAATTTGGTGAGGATTTTCAAAGTGACATTCAATAGGGAGATTGGTCTATAGTCATTCATGGTGAGGGGAATGTCTTTCTTTGGCACAAGAGTGATAAAAGAATTATTGATACTTTGAAGATTGCTGGTTCCATAAAAGAAGCTCTGACATAAATCGTAGAAGTCACATTTGATTATGTTCCAGTGCGCTTTACAAATTGTCCATTGAAGCTATCTGGCCCTAAGGATTTACCATTAGGTAGGCCAAAGATCACTTTGTCAATTTCCTCATGTGAGAAAGGTTCTTCTAGTTGCTGAAGGTCACCATGCATGGTGAGCAATCGTTGCAAATCAAAGTACATTTGGGGGTTGTCAGCCTTGAAAGAATTCCAAATAATAGCAGCTTTGGTTTGATGATCTATGAAAGTTTCTCCTTGAGTTCTGAAGGGAGGAGATTTTCTTTCTTTTATGTATTAGAGTTGCTGTAGCTTGGAAGGTATTTTTCTCTCCAAATTTACCCATTTTATTGTTCCTCTTTATTTCCAATAGATTCTCTGTCTTTCCAGAAGTTTTTCCATTTGTTCCTTTAAAATTCTCCTTGCATTGAATTCCTCAATGGTCAGATTCCTGAATTCTTCTATGGTATCCAGTAAAAGAATTACCTGGTTATATTTGACAGAGTAGTTTTCATGTTTGACTACTTTTTGGCCCAAACCTTGAGGTGTCTTTTGAGTAGTTTGAATGTGCACCACCGTAGGTATGCACCGAGTTCGGAATAAGGTGTTCTGACTTTGTGCATTTAATTTTGTCATCCTACCTAGGCTCGAGGATGAGCCTGAGCTAAGTTTAGATGTTGTACAGTTCAATCTTGCCAATGATTTTGCGGAGACTAGTGAACAGCCATCGCCACTGCCACTGGCACAACATCCGAATATTGATTGGGATAACCTACAGATTGTTGAAACGTTAGATAAGGAAGGAAGGTAAGAAATTGTTGACAACAACAACCAGGATGAAGCTGCCGAGCATGCTAGGTAGGCAGCAGAGGCTGCAACTGGAGATAAGGCTAGAGGTGCTGATGCTAATGCCGCTGATGACGAGGCTATGGATACTAATGGTGCAACCATTCCTGTTAATGACGATGTGCAAGGGGAAAGGATGGAGGTGTACGACTCGAATAAACCATGCTTGAATGTTGGCACCTCTTATCCCAACATGTCTTTCGGTTAGTAGTTAGACAGTTTGTCAAGAATGGGGAGTTCGAAGTAGACCTAAAGGCAATAGATCAAGATAGATATATAGGAGGATGCAAAGGGGCAAATGATTGCCCTTGGCAAGTTAATGGTCGTACATAGGCTAACAAGCGGACAGTAATGGTACTATTTAGCTAATTGCTTTTACATTTTTTCCAACTATATTTATGCTTTATGACATATTCGTGTCCTAAATTTTGAAATATAGTATTAGTGCTAATGTACTCACTATGCTTTTTTACCTCTGTTTCATCTTTCTTAATGCACCAAGTAACTTTTACTATCTAAACCTAGAAAATATGGCATGTATTGAATTTGATGGGTGTATCTTTCAGAATTGATCTTTCTTTATGATGAATAAGATGGCACCTATAAATATTGGTCTTGCATGATAATAAGTAAACAATAATTTTTAGTTTACTATATCGTGCAGTTTACTAATAATTTTCACAGCTATTAACATTTCAGTATAAAATGCATTGATCCTTTGTTTTACAGGTAACAACGTTTACTAGCAAGTACACATGTATATCCAGTGGCAGAAGGAAAACTACCACACCAACTAGTGCCTGGGTTGCTTCCAAGGCTATCCATGTTCTTAGGAAGGATTCAGATATGGGGCCTAAAGAACCACAAATCAAGTTGCGGGAGGAACAAAAATGCACAATTAACTATGATACTGTGGCTAGGGGAGAAAATTGTATATGATTGAATTGCATGGCAGATGGGAAGACTGTTTTCAGTTGTTGTATAGGTGGAGGGCTATAATCATGGAAAGATCCCCTGATAGTGTTATTGAGATTGACACTAAGGAGGTTGATGACAAGGTATATTTGCATCAGTTTTTTTGCACTAAGTCCATGCATTTCTGGGTTTATAATTGGATGTAGGAAATACCTTAGTGTAGACTCAACTGCACTCAATGTTAGATGGAATGGACATTTACCATTTGCCACAGCCATAAATGGTCATAGCTAGAAGTATCCCATTGCTTTTGGTTTTATAGATGCTAAAACTACTGATAATTAGACATGGTTTATGACTCAGTTGCGTAAAGCCATAGGAAATATTACTCCTCTTGCAATTTGTACTGATGCATGCAAAGGCTTAAAACATGAAGTGTACAAAATTTTCCCTTGGGCTGAACATAGAGTGTCTTAACCATCTCATCCAAAAACTCATTAAGAAGTACGGGGGTTCTATTTTTCAACAATTGTATCTTGTGGCTAGATCATATAGGAGTGAAGTGTATGATCATCACATGGAGACAATCAAGTCAGCATGTCTTGGTATGGCTATTTGGTTTGATACTTACCATAAATTTGATATAGGAGTGGCTTCAACCCTGTCATCAAGTGTGATTATGTCACTAACAATCTTGCGGAGTCCTTCAACAATTGGATCAGAGACATCAAGGCATTGCCTATTTTTGTTGACAAGTATAGGGAGATGGTAATGACACTATGGAACAAGAGGAGAAGGACGGGAGCAAAGTTCACAAGGAAGATTTTGCCAGCATTTATGCACCAGTTGAGGGCTAGGACAAGGGGATTAGGCCATTTGATAGTTGTGCTTGCAAACAGAATGTTGTAGAGGTTTGGGACAATAGTACTAGCCATAATAGGCATGTTGTGAAGATAGGAGAACTTTTACTACAATTGTGGGGAGTGGCAGCACACTGGCAAGCCTTGCTAACATGCTTTGGCTCTTATTACATCTCTGCAGATCAGAAATGTTCATTTGGAGGATTATGTTTATGAGCACTATTCCATGGCCTAACTTTGGAATGCATACAACTCAATTCTTGAGCCACTCCCTGACAAGTCACTCTGGCCTAATGTGGATTTACCTTTTGTGGTTTGTGTACCCCTTGTAAGGAGAAATCCAGGAAGGTATAGGAAACTCAGAATCAAGGGTGCTTGAAAGGTGGTGGTAGCAAGTCTATAGCTAAATCAACTAAAATGGCAAAGAAAGGCAAGTATTACAGGGAAAACAAGGTGCAAGGTGAAGGGTTACGCGGAAGCTACGCTAGCCGAAAACAAAAACTTTTCTACCGCGCAAACCAGGAACACTTGCAAGTAAGGGCCGATAGATCGTTACCGATTGGAGTATGCAGCGGAAATAGCCAATCAGGACTATCCGATCCGGAACAGTGTAGCCGATTCCCGCAATACGACAGCCGATTCCCGAAGACAGCCAATTCACCAATCAGCCGATTCGTCGATGTCGCCGATTCGCCGATGTCACCGATTCGCCGAGTCGTCTGACCGCGTTCTCGCGCCTCGCTTCGATGCGCTCGACCGCAGCCGATTCCACCACAGCCGATTCGTAGCCGATCAACAGCGCACAACGTAGCAGCGCCTCTATCGGTATCCACATGTCCGGGGATAGAACGCCGAACACCCATGTGCTAGCACGCGATGCAAGGCTAGGGTTTGGCTCGAAAGTGGGGAGGGTTTCCGTGGAGATTGATCTCGGCGACTTCTGTTACGGATTCGGTTCAAAACGATACCGCAACTCTCCACCCCTCGCCCCTTTATATAGAGTTGGCTGACTGGGACTAGTGGCCGATCAGGACTCTATTTTAAATCGGATCCTATCCGAATCTCATAGAGTTGGCCGCCCATACGTCATAAGCCCATAGGACTCTATCCGATCGGATCCCTATCCGATCGAGCCGTATCGGAGTCCAACTCGAATATCTATTCTATCCCCTTAAGCGTGCGACCCTGTAGGTTCAGGTATACTCGGTTTTGGCTATAGTCTAACTTAGCCGATCGTCGGCTCGAGTCCAACTCGCCGACACAACACTGCAGCGTCTAGCAAGCACATATTGACACCATAGTATACAAGAATATAATATCGGCTCGAACCCGTAATGTGTACATAAATCCCTTTGCCTCACGATACCAATTAAGCTATAGACAAGATGTGTGCCATCCCTTCAATAGCTTAACCATTCACTCGAACCGTATTGGATTATCTGTCTGTTGATTGACTCCTCAATCAACTTAGCATGACTATGTATTTTCATAATCCATTACCTCGAGGGGCCCAGAGATATCTCTCCCAAAGGAGGGGCAAATTCCATCTTGATCACTCACATCCCACTCCATGTTTCATAGCAAACCCGAAAACTACCTTTATAACTACCCAGTTACGGAATAGCGTTTGGTAGTCCCAAAGTAGGCTACTACACATGTTGGAATCCATGGTGATCTCAGGTCTAAGGACTTTGTACCAACACTACCTGAGATCAACTAATGGCACATTAATTCCTGTAGTGCCTCATGGTGGGTCTATCCAACAATGTGTTCTCTAACACATATGTCCATGTTTATTGATTTGGTATCTCCATACCCATGATCTATGAGACATGATCATCAATCAATAAACATGCCGATCTTAGAATCATATTAGTTCCAATAATATGATATATGATCAGGGATCATTTAGAAATAGATTCATACATATAGAGTCTCATAAATAAGTCACGTACTTATTGATCAATACAAGATGTCTATTTCATGGAACTGAATAACACTTTATTCATAAATACATAAACATTGACCATGATATCCAACATCTCCATGTTGCCTCTAGGGCATATCACTAACAATCTCCCACTTGCACTAGAGTCAATCATGTAAGTATCTAATATCCATTGCTCTTGTGTGCGCCTCATGTTTCGGCTGAGGAAGAGGTTTTGTCAGCGGATCGGCTATGTTGAGATCCGTGTGCACTTTGCATATCTTGACATCACCTCTGTCCACTATCTCGCGGATGAGATGATATCGCCGAAGTATGTGTTTGGACTTCTGATGTGACCTCGGCTCCTTGGCTTGAGCAATGGCTCCACTATTATCACAATAGAGAGACATTGGACCAGTCATACTAGTCATCACACCAAGCTCAGAAAACGAATTTCTTGATCCAAACAGCCTCCTTTGCAGCTTCCGAAGCAGCAATGTACTCGGCCTCTGTTGTAGAATCAGCAACGGTATCCGCTTGGAACTCTTCCACTGTGCGCCTTCGTTCGGGCGAACACGAACCCAGATTACGATCTATAATCATCCTTGTCTGTTTGGAAGCTAGCATCGATGTAACCACTTACAACGAGCTCTTCTTCACCTCCATAGACTAGGAACATATCCTTAGTTCTTCTCAAGTACTTAAGAATATTTTTACGGCAGTCCAGTGACCTTCACCTGGATCGGCGGTATCTGCTCGTAGCACTCAAAGCGTACGAGACATGCGGACGTGTACAAAGCATGCCATATATGATGGATCCAATTGCCGAAGCATATGGAACCATACCCATCTTATTCCGCTCATCATGTGTCTGAGGACACTGATTCTTGCTAAGATTAATGCCATGTGACATGGGCAAGAAACCTTTCTTGGAATCATGCATGTTGAACCTTTTCAACACCTTGTCAATGTATGTACTTTGGCTTAATCCAATTAGCCTCTTGGATCTATCTCTATAGATCCGAATGCCCAATATGTATGCTGCCTCCCCTAAGTCTTTCATGGAAAAACTATTTTTCAATGAAGACTTGACGGATTCTAGCATAGGGATATCATTTTCAATCAACAATATGTCATCCACATATAAGATTAGAAATACAATTACGCTCCCACTGACCTTTTTGTAAACACAGGCCTCCTCTTCATTTTTGATGAAACCAAACCCTTTGATTACTTCATCAAAACCAATATTCCAACTCCAAGCCATTTGTTGGAATCGGGTCCCACCATCGCTTCCTCATAGATCTTAGGCTCATCGTTGTCCAATAACAATATATCACGTTGTTCCGCACCTGTGTACCTGTCAGGCTGTCACGCCCGGAAATTTATCCCAAATTTCCTGACTATTTTATGCATTAAATCCCTGTCCAGGAATCAACCAAGGTACATAAAATGACAAATTAATACACAGTCCACACGTAAAAAAACAAAGCGTAAAATAAAAATACTTACTAAAGAGGCACTTAGTCCTCACACCCAAACTAAAGCGAAAAGAAAGACGACACTAGCGGGGCTTCAGCTCCACTCCACGAGCAAACTCAAGCTGGGATCCGAGCCTTGGTCTTCTAACTCCATCTTCACATCGAAGCACTACACTTCGAAAGGGGAAAAATCGCAAGACTGAGTACAACCACCGTACTCAACAAGCCACACCGAGAAATGCAGACGTGCAAGGGGAGACAAGAGTGGCTTGGGCTATTTTGCATAAATGCGGTTTACAAACATTTAATTATTTAAAAATAGAAAAACAGTTGAGTAATTAAGACAATATTAATCTTCCACTGAACAACGTTACCCCCACGTTGAACAGGCCCAACCATTCCACCTGAACTAAACCAGTTTCATTAAATCAAATTATTTAGTAGTGGGACTAATCATAGTGAATCTGGTCAATCGCCCATAACCGCGGGCACGGCTATTCGAATAGTTTTACTCTGATCAGAGGTGCGCAACTTTACCCACAAGACACGATTCCACACATGTTACCATGCCCCGAAGTACCACCTTGATACTGCAAAGGGGGAAATCGTGACAAGACCGTTCACATAACTCCCTCTAACCAAGCGATACCACACCAAGGTTTCGCCCCCACTCCCCGCAGGGCAGCGGGCAGCCCTCTCTCGTGCCACGGTGAATCCGGCAGCCGATCAACCCGTAAAACCGGGCCGACCCAACTCCATCACGCCCACCCTCACTAGGGTACGTCGCCGAGGAAAGCTATACTACGGATCCAGCGTTGCCCATTCGGCTTGTGGTTTGCACGGTATGTCTTCCGGGGTTTCCCATGAACCGGTCCTTAATTGCCATGGGTGCGACCATCAAAAACCATACACCCACAGCCCACCATTATGTCATATTTTAGTTGAGATAATTATGACCAATAAGACATGGTCAGGTGTATCGAGCTTGCAGCTCACCAGAGACTGAAATAAATAGTGTAATTATCCCATTTAGTGAGCTAGTGGTAATTAAGCATGGCTAAGCATATAATTCTAGCTAGAATCAACATCGTGACTAAAGCTAGTCAAATTAACACCCAAGGTTAACAAAGGACGGATAACAAGTAAATAAGGCACAATTAAGCGAGATAGGTATTCCATCATTCCATGTAATTAGCAAAGCAATGCAATTTTATCTGCAAACATAAAACATTTATAAAAATAGGGTCAATATGCTTCAAGGGAAGTGTGACTTTGCGTCTTCAAGCAAAACTCGGGCTCTTTCCTCGCGAGCGCAAACTCCGAAAGCGGAATCTACACGCGGCACGCAAAACAAGGAAAAACCTAATAAAAACCAAATAAAAGTACATAAAAAGTAAACAAACATGTAGAGCTTAATTTTAGATAAATTTTGCAATTTGAATGGCCCAATTTGGAGTTCGTATGAATTAGATATGAATTTTAGAAGTTTTGGACTATTTAAATGAATTCGAAATTAAGATGATTTATTACGCAATTATTAATTAATTTTGAGCTGGAAAAGGATTGTTTAAGACATCAGCTCCGATCAGTCCACGGGATCACAAGGATTTGGGTGGCTAGGATTGAACTGGGAACAAAGGATGGGTGGCTCAAATTAAACCGAATAAATCTATAAGGATGAACGGCTTGGATTAAGTGACCAAGATTTGACTGGTTTAGGGTTAGGATGGATACACATCAAAAGATACATGGCACAAAGGAGCTCACACGGCACCGAGGTGGCGGCCACGAGCGACCACACGGCACGACGGTCGGTGGCTCGAATGGGTAGCGGCGACGGCGAGTGCGGACGCGGCAACGACGAACCACGACACTCGGTGAAAACGGAGTTCACTAATGGAGAGAGGACGGTGAGGCGACTCTTACCACTACTTACCCAACGACGAGCAGCGGTGAGAGACGGGAACGGCGACGAGGCACGGCCGAAGTGCAAACAGAGGCGGCGACGCACGGGTCCATGGCGACGGGGGCCTTCCGGTGGTGTTTGGCGCAAGGGAACCGGTGGCCGGGCTTCTCCTCACCGCTGCGATGCCGGGAAGGCAACGGCGCTGATTGGGAGCACCGAGGCGGCGGAAAAGGTTGCGGAGTTGCGGCCGACGGGAAGAGAGATGGGAACTCGCGGGAAGGTGGCTAGAACACGGGAAAAACTTGGGAAAAAAGGGGAAACCGAGGAGGAGATCATGGGGGTTCTATTTATAGGCTTTGGAGAGAGAGTCCCGCACCGGGAAGAGAGGATTTGGCGTCAGATTTTTAGGGTTTATCCCGAGTTCGTCGGGATAAGAACGGGGCCAAAATTCGCGCGATTTAGCACGGGATTGAGCGGGGTTTCATGGGGGAAAAGTAGAGGAGATCGAGAGGAATCCGTTCCCGCAACTAATTTTTGATTTGGTCAAAGGATTAGGCCAGATTTGGTGGAGGAAACAAAGCCACAGTTTTCGGCACTGTAGCACGGGCTGGAGGTTGAAGACGCCACTGTAGCAGGGAGGTAAAACAGACTTTTCGGTCCAAACATCCTTTAATTCTTATAAATACTTCCAATGACCAAATAATTCCAAGAAAAATCCTGAAAATATATGAACACCCAAAGTATTTAATAAAAATATCTCCATCTCATTTAAAGTTTATTTTATTTATTTAAATAATTATTGAATTGTTCTTTGTATTATTAAAATTATTTCTGAGCTCCAAAATTTCACGAAAAATTTCAGAGAGTATTTTAGGGCATAGAGAATATTTCAAAAATATTTTCAGGCATGATTTTTAAAGGAAAATTTAATTTCCTTAATAGGTTCACTTGATTTACTTTGTTTTTCTTTTTATTCAATTTCTAGAAAATAATTTATTAAATAATTTTTATTCCCGAACGAAAATCGGGTTGTGACAAATCTACCCCCTTACAGAATCTCGTCCGAGATTCGGGGCTAGAAAGAAAAGGTAGGGTGAGATTGGGTTGGCTGCTAACCTCTAAGGTTTCTTCGGCTCACACCGATTGATTGACCGACCAAACCCGTGCGACGACCGGTGATCAAACTTGCACAACCGGGACTGGATTCAACACGTGGTGTTCGCGCTTCACCAACCAAACTAAACCGGCCGATCCTTCCTGTTCGACCCGACCGGATTTCATGAACTCAAGTGCTTACTTTCCTCGAACCGCACAATTAATATTGACAAACTTGACAAGCGAGAACTCACTCCTGCCGACCAGAATTGATGGTACTTTTCGAGACCGTATAACCGACTTTCGTGGACACACAGACCGAAATTCTTGTTTTTCCCTCTCGCGCTCTCGATCCAACATCAAGTATTTGAAGAAGCGCTCGATCGACCTTTCATCCGGATTGCGATTGTTTTCAAATGATGCTTCTTTAGACTCGCACCGTTGACACGAGACTTGGGGGTGCCTTAGACTCGAACCCGCTAACTTGTGATTGTTATAGCCTCGATAACGGCTCACAACCGACTCTTTTGGTTACAACTCAATCGCCGCGTGGGCGAACCTCCAAACGAACGGTTACTAGATAAAACTAAACTCATCTTCGATCTTGCCTTTCAAACCAGTGGTTAAGCTTTCGCCGACCGTGAATCAATTGTACGCCATCTTTGAGGTTGACCAACATTTCGTGATTTGTCAAGAACCTTTACTATGAACATTGGATACTCCATCGATCGATTGAAATGAAGCAAAGACTATGCCCTTCCATTCTAGAGACTTCTGGAACTCAACACTCAAATGATGACGGGAGGATATACATAAGAATGACTCTCATGTAACTCTTGAATATATTGACTTTTGATTGACTTTTTCATTGGGTGTAATTGCTGACCTGGCTGTTCCGCTTCTGACCTGACTTTGGTGCCATCTGCCTGAACATAACGTGTAGTTGATATTCTTTTCTTGAAACAAACACTGATCACTTAACGAATCAAGCTCAAAAGGTTAACCCCACGATATAGCATTCCACTTCTTTGCTTATCTTTTACTGACTCCTTTGGGTTGATAGACCATAAGTTCTACAGTTGCTTTCTCCGCACAATACCAAAATCTGTACGTCTACTGAAAACTACCCTTGATGCTGCCTAGAGTTTCTGTTCTCTGACCAAAACAAGCTCACTTTCATACCTTGGGTAGAATTGATTCACAAGGAATTATTCTCTTATCACATGTTCTGCGGACTGTATTGTATGACTTGACCTCTGCATCCATTTACTCCAAGCAGGGGTGATGAAGCAATTCTGTTGTCCTCTTCCTAGGAAACACCGAGGTGGTTTTTCGGAGACGGTAATGGGTCTAAAAATAAAGAAACCATTATTAATCAATGCTCACCATTAGGGTGCAGTTACCACTTATTACTCTGACAACCCTTTTATGATTTTGCTTTCGACTGTTTCATTACCCTTTTCATCCTCATGAGGTATCACTTATATTGTCCTTCAAAGAGATCTCGCCCTATCGAGCGTCGTTGTAGTATAACCACTCTTACTTCACTGTTTGACCAAAACTTTTCTTTACTGTCAATTAGATTCTTAGTCTTGACAAAAATGCTCTGATACCAACTTGTCACGCCCGGAAATTTATCCCAAATTTCCTGACTATTTTATGCATTAAATCCCTGTCCAGGAATCAACCAGGGTACATAAAATGACAAATTAATACACAGGTCCACACGTAAAAAAACAAAGCGTAAAATAAAAATACTTACTAAAGAGGCACTTAGTCCTCACACCCAAAAACTGCAGCGGAAAAGAAAGACGACACTAGCGGGGCTTCAGCTCCACTCCACAGGCAAACTCAACTGGGATCTGAGCCTTGGTCTTCTAACTCCATCTTCACATCAGAAGCACTACACTTCTGAAAGGGGGAAAAATCGCAAGACCGAGTACAACCACCGTACTCAACAAGCCACACCGAGAAATGCGGACGTGCAAGGGGAGACAAGAGTGGCTTGGGCTATTTTGCATAAATGTGGTTTACAAACATTTAATTATTTAAAAATAGAAAAACAGTTGAGTAATTAAGACAATATTAATCTTCCACGAACAACGTTACCCCCACGTTGAACAGGCCCAACCATTCCACCCGAACTAAACCAGTTCCATTAAATCAAATTATTCAAGAGTGGGACTAATCATAGTGAATCGGTCAATCGCCCATAACCGCGGCACGGCTATTCGAATAGTTTTACTCGATCGGAGGTGCGCAACTTTACCCACAAGACACGATTTCACACATGTTACCATGCCCCGAAGTACCACCTTGATACTGCAAAGGGGGAAATCGTGACAAGACCGTTCACATAACTCCCTCTAACCAAGTGATACCACACCAAGGTTTCGCCCCCACTCCCGCAGGCGCGGGCAGCCCCTCTCGTGCCACGGTGAATCCGGCGCCGATCAACCCGTAAAACCGGGCCGACCCAACTCCATCACGCCCACCCTCACTAGGGTACGTCGGCCGAGGAAAGCTATACTACGGATCCACCGTTGCCCATTCGCTTGTGGTTTGCACGGTATGTCTTCCAGGGTTTCCCATGAACCGGTCCTTAATTGCCATGGGTGCGACCATCAAAAACCATACACCCACAGCCCACCATTATGTCATATTTTAGTTGAGATAATTATGACCAATAAGACATGGTCGGGTGTATCGAGCTTGCGGCTCACCGTAGACCGAAATAAATAGTGTAATTATCCCATTTAGTGAGCTAGTGGTAATTAAGCATGGCTAAGCATATAATTCTAGCTAGAATCAACATCAGTGACTAAAGCTAGTCAAATTAACACCCAAGGTTAACAAAGGACGGATAACAAGTAAATAAGGCACAATTAAGCAGATAGGTATTCCATCATTCCATGTAATTAGCAAAGCAATGCAATTTTATTTGCAAACATAAAACATTTATAAAAATAGGGTCAATATGCTTCAAGGGAAGTGTGACTTTGCGTCTTCAAGCAAACTTCTGGGCTCTTTCCCTCGCGAGCGCAAACTCCGAAAACTGCGGAATCTACACGCTGGCACGCAAAACAAGGAAAAAACCTAATAAAAACCAAATAACAGTACATAAAAAGTAAACAAACATGTAGAGCTTAATTTTAGATAAATTTTGCAATTTGAATGGCCCAATTTGGAGTTCGTATGAATTAGATATGAATTTTAGAAGTTTTGGACCATTTAAATGAATTCTAGAAATTAAGATGATTTATTACGCAATTATTAATTAATTTTGAGCTGGAAAAGGATTGTTTAAGACATCAGCTCCGATCAGTCCACGGGATCACAAGGATTTGGGTGGCTAGGATTGAACTGGGAACAAAGGATGGGTGGCTCAAATTAAACCGAATAAATCTATAAGGATGAACGGCTTGGATTAAGCTGACCAAGATTTGACTGGTTTAGGGTTAGGATGGATACACATCAAAAGATACATGGCACAAAGGAGCTCACACGGCGCTGAGGTGGCGGCCACGAAAGCAGCCACACAGGCACGACGGTCGGTGGCTCTGAATGGGTAGCGGCGACGGCGAAGTGCGACGCGGCAACGACGAACCACGACACTTTGGTGAAAATGGAGTTCACTAATGGAGAGAGGACGGTGAGGCGACTCTTACCACTACTTACCCAACGACGAGCAGCGGTGAGAGACGGGAACGGCGACGAGGCACGGCCTCATTAAGTAGATATAACCATATCTACTAAAGTCATCGGTAAAGGTAATGAAGTACCGATAACCACCTCTGGCCGTTGAGCTCATTGGTCCACATACATCAGTATGTATGAGTGCCAATAAGTCACTTGCTCTTTCACTGTGTCCCGTGAAAGGTGCCTTTGTCATCTTACCAAGTAAACAAGACTCACATGTCTCAAATGATTCAAAATCAAAAGAGTGAAGCAGTCCATCCTTATGGAGCTTCTCCATGCGTTTCTTATTTATATGGCCTAAGCGATAATGCCAGATAAACGTGGGGTTTGTATCATTAGAGAGTTGCCTTTCTGTATTAATGTTATAGATGGGAGACGCTTCAAGATTCAAAACGTATAATCCATTCACCAATGGAGCATAAAAATAGAACATATCTTTAAGATATATTGAACAACCATTGTCCATTGATCTAAAATCATATCCTTCCGCTTGCAAACATGAAGCTAAAATAACGTTTTGACATAGTGTTGGAACACAATAACAATTATTTAATTCCAAAACTAATTCTGAAGGTAGATGAAGTGGTACTATGCCGACAGCAACTGTAGCAACGCTTGCTCCATTGCCGACGTGCAGGTTCACCTTGCCCCTTCTTAAGCTTCTACTTCTTCTCATTCCCTGCAACGATTTGCAAGTATGAGCTACTGATCCGGTATCAAATATCCAAGAGTCAGCAGGTGAAGTAGCAAGAGTAATGTCTATAACATTAATACCTGAAGCAGAAGTCGTACTTTGCTTCTTTTTGAGATCCTCCATGTACTACTTGCAGTTCCTTTTCCAAAGTGGCTGTCTCCTTGCAATAGAAGCAAACAGCATCGATGTTGCCGACCCCTTTTGCCCTTCTTTGCATTAGAGGCACTCGCGATCTCATCGGGAGTTAACTTTCTCTTGGTGCAAAGTTTCTTGACAGGTTGTTTGCGCTTAGCCTTCTGCATCATTATCACATGATGACCGTTTTCCTGGATACTCTCCTCAGCTGTCTTTAGCATCCCATGCAATTTAGTCAAGGTTCTATCCATATTGTTCATGTGATAATTTAATATGAATGGCTCGAAGCTCGGAGGGAGCGACCGGAGAATCACATCAGTAGCCAACTCTTGGCTAAGGGGAAAACCTAGTTTTTCCAGACTCTCAATGTGGCCAATCATTTTTATCACATGCGGACTGACGGGATTCCCCTCAACAAGCCTGCACGCAAATAAGGACTTCGAGGTGTTGAACCTCTCGGCCCGAGCTTGGTTCTCAAACATACCACGCAGTCCCTGAATAATAGTGTGAGCATCGCTGCTCTCATATTGCTTCTGAAGCTCAGGGTACATTGTAGCAAGCATGAGACAGCTTATATCTAGGGCATCATTAGTGTGCTTCTCGTAAGCTCTCCGTGCAGTTGCAGTGGCATTATTAGGCAAATCAGCCCCATCCAGAAGGTACAAGCTCTCAACCGGCACCTACAACCAAGGCATATGCAAGGAAGCTCACCCTAAAGAAAATGAAGCCTACCTAAATATTTTTTCAGTCTATATATGTACTCAAGATGTAGTCCTTTTGTGATCCGAGCTATGAGCAATGTGAACCATGTCTGATGGTGCTGATCTGTTCTGAACCTATTTATGAACCTATATGTGAACCAAGTGTGTCTAGTGATGTTATGAACCTTTAATGTGGTGTTGGTATTTTGTGAAACTTAAATCTGATGTTATGAAGCAAATGTGATGCCACTTTAGTCAATCTTAAATGTGAAGGTGCTATTATTTATCTGCTCAGTTGTATTTGATTTTTTTTCACATATTTTGGGTATGAGCTGTAATTGATTTTTTTGATATTTTGTGTTATCTTCCATTTAGTTAATTTATTTCTAACATTTTCTCATTTGTGCTTGCCTCGAACACAGCCAAATCTATACTTGGAGAAGAGTCGACTCTAATAAGTACCAGCTCATAGGTGCACCTATTATATTTTCCTACCTCCATGTGGGATAGAAAAATATAGAATCGACACCTTTTAAGCCATTATATGTGCTCATTTTAGAGAAAAACTGACACCAATAATACTAGTTTTTTTAAAAAATACACCCATAAAAACCAAGCTGAGATGATGTACTTATCCACCCACCAACGCCCACCCATCATTATCCTTCCCCTTCATCATCTATCTCTCTAGCGGCTCGACTCCAACCTCCTCCCCTCCAAGTTCATCTCCCTCACTGAGCTCCTCCTGACCACTTCCTCCTCCACCAAATCCCACCCGCTGAGGCGAGAGAAGTACGCAGGGCAGGATGGGGTGGAAGGGCAAGGGCAGGGTATGGACCGTGTCATCGGTGGCAAGTTCAAGGTCGACAGAAAGATCGGGTGTAGCTCTTTCGTCGAGATCTACTTGGTAAGTGGAGGCACTCGATTCGTTTCCCGAGGGTGGGTGTTGGCAGCCACCGTTGACGGTGGGGTTTTACACTTGTACTATGTGTCATCTGATAATGTTGTCATTGTTGTTACTACAAAACGAGTGCCTCTTAATGCAGATGGCCATGTAGGTGCTCTACTTCGAGCAGCTCCGCTTCCGAAGCACAATCCAGGTTTGCGGCGGTGGAACCGAAGGCAGCATCGGTGGTGGGCACGACACGAAGCTCTTCTTTGGGTGTGCAGCTGCCACAACCGCATCGTTGGGGTTGCACTATGGTGGCAGCATTTCCTCCTAGAGCTTCACTCGATGGCAGCGGTGCCTTCCCGAGCTCCACGGTTTTCCAGATCAAAGAATTTTTTTAGATTTTTTTATTTTAAAAATCATATATAGATGTTGGTTCTGTAATCCTCATAAGTGTCAGTTGTAGAATCACCGAAGATTATAGCTGCCCTATAGAAAAAACTGGTAACTATAAGGATTTTTCAACTGCTACGTATGGATTCTATGTAGCAGTGACGTTCAAAAGATGTGAGGAAAAAAAAGCTAGTAGCAGGTGATGGTCCAGGTAAAGCTGGGCATGTGTTGTGACGCTGATAGAGACTGCACCCAACAAAGTCAAGATAAATCCAGGAACGAAATTAAGGTGGTGCGCGGAACGTACTCATCTAGGTCGGCAGGGACAGGCATGAGTAAGTAGCACTATTACGTTAGGAATTGATCTCTCTTTATTTGAAATGTAGCTACCTCTGGGTGGTCAGCAGCTCAACATATATGTACCTGGTGGCCTGATCGGTGCACATGTATGTATACTTGCTGGTCAACTTAGTTGACTAGACCACCTGAACGATCGATGGGTATAAATAAAGGAGAACAGATCCAAGTGATTGTCCAAAACTGCACGTACCTTTTACTACTGGCCTTCTCGCTGTCTCGCACGAACGCCATGAGCAGCAAGAATGGCAGTAACAATGGTGGTAGCGGTAGCAGCAGGCAACAACCGCCGCCGCCGCTGCAGCAGCAGCATCAGCATCAGCAGTGGCGGAAACGACGCGACGACGATCCTGCAGCCACGACGGTGTACATGGTGCACCCTAGCCAGTTCCGCAGCGTCATTCAGGAGCTCACGGGCGCCTCCGCCTCGATGACGAGGCATCCGTGGATGGCGCCATTGCCACCTGCACCGCCGCAGCAGCATCATCCTATTCCTATAGCCGCCGCTGAGACGACGACGACGACCATCAGTAACACGACGACGACGACGACGACGACGACGACGAGGACGCTGGGGCAGATGTACGAGGAATTCCAAGCCTGGGCCGATGATCACTAGACCCATCCATCGATTGATCGATCGGCCTCTTTTTTTTTTTACTGGAGTAGCTAATAAATTCTCATCTCAACCTTCGATCGCCTGCCGTACGTCAACATGACTAGCTCCACATCCTCTCTAACATTTAATTTTACTTCACCTTGCACCTTACGTATGCATGCTTTCACATCGTAAGTACTGAATCAAATTAATGAGCTCACAATGCAAATATATAATAATCACCCATGCATGCATATGCTTCCCTTTTTGAGTTCGCGATCCAGTGCAATTTCAAAATTGTGCATATACTCTTTAATTTGTTCGCGATACATTTAAACAAGATTAGCGATATAAATGTGCAATTTCAAAACTTAGGCACCGAAATGAGAGTACCAAACAAGGTTTAAGCACCGCCAGTGTAATTTACTCTTTGTTTCTATATTTGATAGCACAAGTGTATCTGTGTATGTTTGTGACCAAGTTTTTCTAGGGTGGACAAACCAAGCAAATCATTAAAACTTTGCCCAATCCAAAAATATATCATTGCCCGTTACTATCTATCTATCTATCCATCCATCCTACATAAACTTAACTCGAAAAGAATGCACGTTGTCGAGGTCTATTAATTAGAGAAAAAAAATCTAAGCCATTAGATCGTGGCGCCAAACTATAACGGTGCAGACTGTTAGGAATACACTACGGGGAAAACCATTATTGATTAAAGTGGCAAAACCACAGTAATCCCGGTTTGAGTTGCACCCGGGAATAAAGATGATCTCTAGTCCCGGTTTAAAAAGTCTACGGATTTCTATGAACATTAGTCCCGGTTCAAATGTTGTCAGAGCCTGTCAGAGCGCCGGACACCTTTAGTCCCGGTTGGTAACACCAACCGAGACTAGAGATGCTATCTTTAGTCCCGGTTGGTGCTACAATCCGGGACTAAAGATGTCTGGCACTCTGACAGGTTCTGATAGCCTCTGACACCATCTTTAGTCCCGGTTGGTAACACCAACCGGGACTAGAGATGCTATTTTTTGTCCGGTTGGTGTTACCAATCGGGACAAAAGTGAATGTGCTTATTTTTAACTGAACCTAATAAAAATATATAAATTTTTCTACATGATTCAAATGGCCAAAAATTAATTTAAGAGTATCTGTAATTTCAAAGAGTGTGGTGTTGTGTGGAGGTGGGTGATTGAAGATAGAAGGAAGCTTTAATTTTGTTATTACATATCATCATATTGTTATTAACTAATGATTCTCAATATACAAAATCTTTTGTAAAATTATTTTGGTGATAATATACGAATCGGAGGGATGTACAATATTGATAAAGATATTTAAACCCTGGTCGTCACGTCTAGTTTATGCGCGTTTAACAAGTTTTACGGGCATTGTTCCCGTTTCGTCCTCTAACTCGGAGTCGGTTTTTAAAACGGTCATAACTTTCGCATACGGACTCCGATCGAGACGTTTCATATATGAAAATCGATCGAAAAAATGTCGATGCGTTTGTTCGCGTTTTGTCACGTTCGGCGATTTTATTTTCCCCAAAAAAGCCTCAGAAGATTGCCTTTTCGAGCCCGGAAGCTTTTTTCCGATTTTGACCGTGTCTTCCGAATTTTTCACAGGCCACGTCTTTTGCTTGTTTACGCTCAAATTTTATGTGGTTACCTCTCGTGTGCTCCTAAGTCCATAAAAAATATAAAAAAATAAAACAAAAAAGTCAAATGTTTTCTCTCTTGCTCAACAGCAGATGAAAATGAAGAAAATCGAGGGGCAAAAGAGGAACAATATCTAGAGGAGCACATTAATGTCTACGATTATCTAGGTTTGATTAAATTTTAATATTATTATTTTAAACCTATATTTAATGAATTTAATTTGACCCTATTTAATGAATTATTTAATTGTTATCCCTAGCCGGGACCAAATAAATTAGAAAAATAGCGGAAAATTATCTTTTGTTCCGTTTGATGGCACCAACGGGACTAAAGGTGAATTATAAATAGCGAGAAATTATCTTTAGTCCCGGTTGGTGACACCAACCGGGACTAAAGATGAATTGGAAATAGCGAGAAATTATCTTTAGTCCCGATTGATGCCACCAACCGGGACTAAAGATGAATTGGAAATAGCGGAAAATTATCTTTAGTCCCGGTTGGTGCCACCAACCCGGACTAAAGATGAATTGGCTATATATATCCTCGGCTCGCATCGTCTTCTCCACAAATCCAACACTTAGCACATTTTCGATCTCTTTCCCTCTCTCTAGCTCTCTTCCTCTCCCTCTCCCTCTCCCCTCTCCCTCTCCTCTCCCTCTCCCCTCGGCAAGCAAGGGAGGGAGGAAATGGCGGCAATGGGGAGGAGGTGGCGGCACGGGACGTCATCTTCTCACCAGCGGCGAGCGGGAGCGGGAGCCGGTGGCGAGTGGGAGTCGGCGGCGGCGAGTGGGAGCAGTGGCGAGCCAAGCGAAAAATTGATGTTGTATTTTATTGTATATAGTGGATTTTGTTGTATATATGTGTGAACAAATTTGTGATAGTATTTGATCTCGTGATTTTTTTATTTTGAAGATGTATTTGATATGTGGAGAAAAATGAAAAAACATTTGGGAGATGTATTGTTCATTGCTATTTGTGAATATGTGATATTTGATTTCAGTATTCGTGATGATTTTAGGATTTTGACCAAAAAAAAACAAAAGAATCCGAGGGCAGTGGTGGAGAAAGGGCAAATTAAAAAAATTTTAAAAAATCTTTAGTCCGGTTGAAGCCACCAACAGGACTAAAGATGACGGAGCCGCCACGTGGCTCCGCCATCTTTAGTCTCGGTTGGTGGCTTCAACCGGACTAAAGATGTATTTCTAGTACCGGTTATTTAACCGGACTAGAGATCGCCCATCTCTAGTCCGGATTCGTAGTCCGGTTTGACAACCGGGACTACTGAGGGTTACGAACCGGGACAATTGTGGCTTTCTCCAGTAGTGACAGTTGAATAGTACAAATTACTATTTAACCTCTCATACAATTGTATATTGATTCCAATTCTAATTTTCATATTTATTGTATATAAAACATAATTGCATATATATTGAAATTGGAGGTAAGAATTGAGGTTGAAATCCAATTCAACTAACCCATGCAAAACTACGCTGAAATTTCCTAGTTTGGATAAATCAAAACATATATTAAACTTTTCATATTGTTATCAGGCTCTGTTTGGATCCACCTGACTAAAGACTATAGACTAAAAGTGACTAGTCATCTGACTAAAATTAGTCAATAGATGTTTGGTTGGGATGACTAAGCTGATATAAAATGTCCTCAGTACCCCTGACGCGATGCGGTTAATGAGGACAAGCAGCATTAATTGAGGGCAGGGGCGTAAAAAATTCTCTTTAGTCAGTTTTAGAATGGGGTAGGGTGACTAAAATTTTAGGAGGTAACTAAAACCAAATTAACTAAAATTAGTCATCCCGTTTAGATCTAAACTGACTAAAAGTGACTAATTTTAGTCAATTTCGCTTTAGTCACCTATATCCAAACGGGGACTTTGGACCGTACTAGCTCATCCTAAAATAAATTGATTTCTAGACGTAGACTATGTCTGTGAAATACATACATACAAATTGATTTATTTTTGATTTATTTTGAGATGGAACGAGCAAGGGAAGAAAAGAATATTAATTCATCGTTTTTCACGTGTAGCTCGTCCTTGTCATCAGCTATATATACGTACGTCTCTTTACCTTAGGCTGAGCTTAATTTCTAACCATGCCGTTTAAATTTACTTTGAACCGGCAAGGAAAGTTAGTTTGAAGAAGTCAAGGCAGGCTATCGATGTCTGGCTGATGGATGCATCCACACCATGACATGTTTGGCTGTTTTTTAACGAGAAAATGTACTCTACGTCACTGAATTTTTCCCAATTTTACGATTTCTCACTGACATTGTTTTTTCTACAATGGCGATGATTTTAACAATTATTTTATAATATGACATTGTGCTGGGCTTTTTTAAAAAAAGAAAATTTTTTCTCTAGGACACTATATATAACTTCATGGTTTTAGCTATAAAAGTCGATCTTTGAGAAAGAAACTCTCAAAATGTGATTATTTGATGATGAACATCATACACATTAAAATATTAATTTTTGGTTGAATATGTGTCGATACAAAAACACGGCAGCTTGGGAGTTTTGTTTAGCTCCAGTGCAGGCCAAAAAACGCTGGTAAAAACGTGGACATGTCACTTGGTTTGATCCTGCAACAAACAAGACATGGTAAACGTTAGATGACGATAGCCGACCGTCCGATAGGCCGATGACGTATCATGATGACCTAGCCGATGTGGTCGAGTCGAATCGGCGGTAAGGTAAAAGATATTGTTCATGAACTAGATTAAATTACATATAACCATAAACAACTTTCCCTTAACAGAATCAATCTTACAGGTCGAACCCAATCGATGCAGCATAAGATTATTATTGTTAAAGTCAATTGCCATACAATTATATGATCTAAATAACTAGTCAATTGAAAAATGTTGAAGATTAGTCCCAAAACAATCATAATCAACAATAGATTCAAATAATATGTAATTACTAATTTAGTCTTTATATTAGATACAAGCAATTATGATAGATCAGACTTAACCGAGATTAAACAAATTAGCAGTTATACAGACTTAGATCATATCCGATGAAAGAGATTGGGTGATTAGATAACATATCTGCTAACACTCCGATATAGCCTTATATAATATTATTAACCTTGATTAAAATTGTGAAACAAGTTATAACCTCAACAGATCAGACCTAACCGAGACAGTGCGTGGCTAATAACAAGCTCAGTAGATCTAAATGGTTGAGATGATAGATATAATCAATTAAGCAAAATAAATCATACGACTTAAAGCAAAACAGTTATACCAGATAAGATCGGCTGAAACCCCGATGCTACCGTTATTGGCAATCCAAGGCATGTTAGCTTTTATGATTCTAAGCACGGCTTAGTAGGTCAAACTTAATTGATGCAACACTAAGTATAAAAAGAAGCATAAAGTCTAAACAATCAAGCCTTTGACTGATTTTTAGGGTGATAGATACCTTAGCTAATCTAGATCGACAAAAACGGTTTAATCGATACCAGCAACACCCTAAAGAAGGCTCAGCCAATACAAGTAAATAGAGCTATCAACTTAGATTAATTAAGGTATGTGATAAATAGGCAGATGCATAAGTTAGATTAGAGTGTCGAAACAATGTAAGCACTAATCCCGCCGATACAAACCGCCATGACAAGCCTTACCCCTTGTAGGAAGCCGATGCAGCCCAACTCAAAACAAGAACTCGTCGAGATGAAAACCTAGAAAACTAGGCTGGCAATGCGCTGAAAGTGTGCATTGAACTGTTGTTTTCTTTCTTACAAGACCCTAGACATCTATTTATACCCACACATACAAACTTGTCCATTCTGCACACGACTCAAAATCTTAAATTACAAAAACATATGAACAAGTCTCTTAAACGGACTCTTACAAAAATATCTCCAATGAATACGACTCAATAATATCCCTAATTAATAGATATAATTGCATGTAATGGACTCTATCCTTGTTTGGCAACACATTCGAATCGTCAACCCAAGCCCAACTTGAACCCGAAACCAACTGTACTGGCTGCCATGTCCATATCAGCTAGTCGAGTCCGACTCCGTATTGGCCAATACAGCCCTTCAGCCGATGCGCAGTCAAATTTGGCAGCAACTCTTTCTCCCACCAAATCCGCCTTGATCTATTCTTCGACTCCGAGTATCTTACCAAATTTGCCATCAACAATATGAGAGATAAACAGCATGAAAGGTAAAAAATGTCCCGAGCCTCTTTGTCATATTCTTCCTCTTCCTCCTTATTTTCCCTTTCTCCCGAAAGCCACAATCTCAAGCCGCCAGAACTAATGACGATGAACTGCTTTGCGAGATCGTCGGCAACGTGGGGCATCTGCTACTTCTCAAGCGATGGCAGCAGGAGGAGTCCCGCATTATCCACCGCACGTACATGCTATAGGCATTGATAGACGTGGTGCCCTGGGATGCATTCTACCTCAGTGTGGCCTTCCTCGCCTTCCACGGCCTCTCCCTCATGCTCATCTTTCGCTGCCTCTATGTTCGCATCGACGCATCTATTAAGTAGCATGCCTATTGCAGGAGGTGGCGGGTGCCGTCGGCCCAGTCGTTGGTCACCTCCCTTGCACTTTGCGGCGGCCATGCAGCTCCGAGTCTACACCTGCGGCACGCGTCGGTGGTGCTACCAAAACATCATTGTCGCCTACCTACTCATTGTCATTTTCGCCACCTTGTGGCTGTCGGGAAAAAGGGGAAATAAGGAGGATAGCAAGAATTTGACAAGTGGTCCCAAGGGCATTTTTGACCTTTCATGTTGTTTATCTCTCTTATTCAACTATAATTAATATTTTAGTGTGTGGTTATCCATCAACAAATAACCATATTTTGAGTGTGTCTTCCCCCAAAGATCGACTTTTGTCGTGTCCTAGAGCTAAAACCACAAAGTCATAGTGTCCTACAGCAAAATTTACCAGAAAGAAATACCCAAAATACCCTTAGAGACAATTGGCTTACCAAAAAATGTAGAAATGCAAAAGAAAAATTGAACTTATACACAAACTTCCATATTATGTAAGGAGGGCAAATAAAAAATTTCATATTTTTTAAAAACTTCTAATGAAATAAATCAATTGTTAACCTTCATATCCATTTGGATATTTTAGATATTTTTGAAAAACAAGCCCAACCTAATTGATAAAGTCGCCGATATATTATAGAAAGATACAATGTCAGTGGCAAATTGTTGAACTAGGACAAATTCAGTGGTATAGAATATATTATCTCTTTTTAAATTTATTAGAGCATGACCATTAGATGTTGGTAATTGAGACGATCACAGATAAATCCGCAAATGTACGGATACCGCTGTAGCATTTTACCCAAGAGTATTCCATGCATATAGTTGTTTTGCTTTTTCGGAGGGAAGGTGGTCGTATAAAGAATCGGTCGATATATTCATAATCATACTATAATTAATATACTTACTCTAACATGGATAAATGATAATGATAACATTTTGGTGGTGTGACACAGAAAAATCATCTCAGTAGATAAACTAGCTAGTGGAGAAATCATCTCAGTAGATAAACTAGCTAGTGGAGGAAGACAAAGGGAAAGCTATGGTTTCATATGTACTTTTATATTTATCATGCATAGTCAATGCGACAATCATATGCATATACATGATTAGGACTTAGTTCTAGGCACCTAAGCACTACTGAGAGACCACTCCTTGCTGGTCTGCCAACGTAGTTATGATATTTTATGAACTCTTACGTCATACGCAAATGTGGAGGATTACGTAGGACGGACATGGTTGTCACCATCTGCAGCCTAACTCTGCATTCCGTGCAGCACACCCACATTCAACAACATTTAATCAATCTAAACACTATACTTGCATCGCTAAATAGTATCACTGCTAATTCCCTCGGGACTCCTTGTTAGTGATATGCCCTAGAGGCAACATGGAGATGTTGGATATCACGTCAATGTTTATGTATAAATGAATAAAGTGTTATTCAGTTCCATGAAATAGATATCTTGTATTGATCAATAAGTACGTGACTTATTTATGAGACTCTTTATGTATGAATCTATTTCTAAACGATCCTCGATCATATGTCATATTGTTGGAACAAATATGATTCTAAGATCGGCATGTTTATTGATTGATGATCATGTCTCATAGATCATGGGTATGGAGATACCAAATCAATAAACATGGACATATGTGTTGGAGAACACATTGTTGGATAGACCCACCATGAGACACTACAGAATTAATGTGCCATTAGTTGGTCTCGGTAGTGTTGGTACAAAGTCCTTAGACCCGAGATCACCATGGATTCCAACATGTGTAGTAGCCTACTTTGGGACTACCAAACGCTATTCCGTAATCGGGTAGTTATAAAGGTAGTTTTCGGGTTTGCTATGAAACATGGAGTGGGATGTGAGTGATCAAGATGGAATTTGCCCCTCCTTTGGAGAGATATCTCTGGGCCCCTCGAGGTAATGGATTATGAAAATGCATGGCTATACTAAGTTGATTGAGGAGTCAATCAGACGGATAATCCAATACGGTTCGAGTGAAAGGTTAAGCTATTGAAGGGATGGCACACATCTTGCCTATAGCTTAACTGGTATCGTGAGACAAAGGGATTTGTGTGTACACATTACAGGTTGAGCCGATATTATTCTTGTATACTATGGTGTCAATATGTGCCGCTAGGCGCCGGCGTGGTGTGTCGGCTGAGTTAGACTCGAGCCGACGATCGGCTAAGTTAGACTATAGCCGAATCCGAGTATACCTGAACCTACTGGGTCACACGCTTAAGGGGATAAGAACAGGCATTCGAGTTGGACTTGGATACGGCTCGATCGGATAGGGATCCGATCGGATAGAGTCCTATGGGCTTACGACGTGTGGGCGGCCAACTCTATGAGATACGGATGAGATCCGATTCAAAATAGAGTCCTAATCGGCCACTAGTCCCAGTCGGCCAACTCTATATAAAGAAGGGAGGGGTGGAGAGCTGCGGCACGTCAATTGCATCGCGTGCAACGAAGTCGCCGAGATCAATCTCCACGGAAACCCTCCCCACTTTCGAGCCAAACCCTAGCCTTGCATCGCGTGCTAGCACACGTGTGTTCGGCGTTCTGTCCCCGGACATGTGGATACCGGTAGAGGCGCTGCTACGTTGCACGCTGTTCATCGGCTGTGGGTGAATCGGCTGCGGTCGAGCGCATCGGAGCGAGGCGCGAGAACACAGTCGGACGACTCGGATCGGCTACGGCATCTGCGAATCGGCTGATTGGCGAATCGGCTGTCCCCGGGTATCGGCTGTCGGCTTGCGAGAATCGGCTACACTGTTTCGGATCGGATTGCCCTGATTGGCTATTCCGCTGCACTCTACTCCAATCGGTAACGATCTATCGGCCCTTACTTGCAAGTGTTCCTGGTTTGCGCGGTAAAAGTTTTGTTTTCGGCTAGCGTAGCCTCCGCGTAACCCTTCACTCCTACCTTTCAGATGGACAAGTTAGAATTAGTGCAACCCGTTAAGATCATTGGACTGATATCATGGTATAGATCAAATAGCCTAAACATATATAGTATATGAAAGAGGTATAAACTACTAATTAACCATATAATTGGCAAAACAGTATAAGAACTACGAACATAATTAAATAAAGAAGGTAATTCTATTAGTAAACTCTTAGTCTTACAAAAGAGTAAAAAAAGTAAAGTACTAAAGATATACCCGAATCTCTGAGAAGATTAGGAAACTGTAGATCTATTCTAAGCCTAAAATCCACTAAACTATAGAGTAATATAAATGTAGAATAGAGAGATTGCTTCTTGAGCACGTGTCATGAAGTAAAAGCTCTTCTCTTTATTATCCTCCAATGAAGGTTGCTAATGACGGTTAGTTTGTAATCACCATCAGGGACCAAACCAGGTGGTGCCACGTAAAAGACGGTGACGAGAGGCGCTTCTGTTTTAGAAATAAGAATTACCTCCTAAACTATTGCAACGAACCTCTCAATTCTCACCCGCAGGTGACCCGCGGAGCCCCAAAAGTAGAAAGCCTATGAAAATTACCCCGTGAGAAGACAAGAGATGCTAGTGTACACTCCAGGGCCGAATTCACTCCCAAGCCTATTCAAATAGAAAGTAGTACTATTCGGGCAGCAAAACCACCAGCAGCTGGACCAGCAAAGCCAGTTAGCACCCCTATGCCCCGATGGCCGACGGGCCGACGGTTCGTTCGTCCAACAGCAGACAGGGCGACCACGACGGCAATGAGGGCAATGACTTGCAAGCGCTGGCGAGGAAGCTCCTTTACAGCCATGGCCGGTCGGCGTCGAGCTCCAAACTGGAGCCGAGTCGCCACCTCACACGCAGAGTGAGCTCCTTACTGCGTGTGATCACGTCAGCTTAGCTAGCTCATGGAATAATGGATCAGGTGTCAACAAGCATTAGTGATCAGGCGACAAGAGAGAGTCCAATGGTGAAAAAATTTCACCAAGTCCTCCATGTCGTTCTGGCAAAAAAATCAAACGAAGCCGACAATGACCACGAGGAAAATGAAGATGGTGATGATAGCTACTTGAGAAAAGGTTTTTCCTAGTGTCTCCTCTCTTTTTTCTCATATGGATAAAATAAGAAATGCTAATGAAAATACAACCAAAAATTTCTAGTTAGTAACCGCTTGTGAAAATCAATTTTTACTGGCGGTCATCTTATAGGACCACTTACAAGAACAATCATATATTTACAAGCAGTCCTTTGAGACCACGGCTTGTGAAAATCGATTTTTTACTAGCAAAACTCTTAGGCCGCCGCTATAAAAATAAGTGTGGGGCATGTATAATAGAAAGCACTTATATTTCTTTTCTTCCCCATTGCCACTGCACATCTCTCCTTCATCCCCATCTCAAGCTTTCCCAACCCCTCTCTCTCTCTCCCACCCTCTCTCCTAGATCTAGCACCTCCCTCTCTCTCAACTAAATAATGGTGGTGGCTGCACCTCCCTCTCTCTCTCAACTAAACAATGGTGGTGGCTGGGCCGACGACAGCAAAGGGTGGTGGTGCTGTTCGGCGGCAGAGGGTGGCGGTGGCGTTCGGCTGTAGCAAAGGGTGGGGACGGCTGCCGACAACAGCGAAGGGGAGGGATGGCATGGTTGACAAAGAGGAGCAGTGGTGGAGGTAGCGGCAGAGCTTAGGAACGGCTGCGGCAAAGTGGTGGACACAAATCCAAGGCAGATCCGGCCTAGCAACCTCCCCTCTGTCTCCTAGATCGAGGGGAGGAGGCCGCTGGCGGCAGTAGCAGCATATGGGGCTGAAGGCTGCCTCTAGATCTAGCAGTGGATTGCTCAGCAACGGTGATGGCTAACGCGATGATGAGGACATCCCAGCGCATAGTCGAGTAGCTAATCCGATTGCCATACATGAAGGACCGATCACGCGCAGTCGTGCAAAGAAGCTACAAGAGCAGGTGAATTCATTCCTCGCTACCTTTGATATAGATGTTAGTGAGAATTGTTTGCTACCTAATTCTTGTGTTTTAAACTTGCTTAGGTTCACACATGAGGATATCCCAATTCCGAACTTGATTGGACATGTTCGGATGTCCGAACCTGACTGGCGTGTTCGGACGTCCGAACCTAACCTCAATTCTGGCCATCACTGCGGGCAGAATACGAAGAATTATAAGGTGTGTGACCTAGGATGAAAATCTTAACAAGTCTAGCTTCACGTCCAACAAACAGTTCATAAATTTGAGTTCACAATCAAAAGTTATGAGCCATTTACTAGAGACTGCTCAGAAGCCGAACAGACGCGTGATGTTTAAGATTCCCATGCAAAACTGCACCATTCTACAATAATTCGTGGTGCATGCTGCATATGGATGTAAAGCTTATTGAGTCTACTTTCACAACCAACAAACATGTCGTTATTTGGAGTTCCCAAGATGGAGTTATGGCCAAATTAGTGAAAACTGCGCAAAAGACCAACAACCATCTGAGGCCACTTCGGGAGTAGTTTTGTGGAAGCCTTTTCACATACTATGTCTCTTCATTTCCATTTTAATTTTGCACCAATCTAGAAGGCTTATTCCTAGTATAAATATTTCCTTGCTCCTAAAGCAAAGGACAACTTTTAATCATTTGATAAACTAATATGGTATATTGCAGCCGAGTAGCTTGAGTGTCTACTCACCTTTGTTCTTGCTAGTTCATCGTGAGCTTGTGAGAAAGATCTATCTGAGGTCCCCTACTTCATGCTCTACAGTTTTCATTCGGCTACGCCGTATTGTGTGGATTAGTCCTGGTTTATGGTTCTGTGATCGTTTGGAGATCGAGTCAAAGTCCTCAAGGTTTTGGTGCCTCTCTCCCCAATGCTTGGTCACATCCAACCTTGGTCAGATATAAAGCTAGTTACCTGCTGTTTGCAGCAAGTTATCTTCTGTTCGTAAACCTACTATCGTGAAGATCAGTCCACCCTCTTGTCGATAAAGATCTGTACTTATCATGTGGCGAGGCCAGGATGGCAATGGCTACCGCGGTGAGGGCGGACAGCAATGACTACTATGACGAGGGCTACGACTAAGATTGGGCAAGGCGGATCTGTCGCCATCGGGCTCGGGAGTGCTTGATTTGCTGTCCCCGACCTAGGAAGGGGCGGATCCATCGCCCGCGGGCTTGTGAAAGGTGGGCATGGGCTTTGATCAGCTACTGGGAAGGGGACGGTCGGCGACAGTGGAGGAAGTGTGTGCCTTGGCCTCGGCGACGACGATGGGCAGTGGACGACGATGGCTTCTGCAACAATGACAACTTTTGCGATTTGGATTCATGATTTGGGGGGTTTGCAAAAATGTGGATTTGGGATTTTGGGGAGATTTTGCAAATGGGAACATAAATTTGGGTATTTTTCGTGCAAATATTTTGCCCCGAAAGTCCTTATCACAAGCGGTCAGCTTAATCTCTTCACTAGTGAAATTTCTTTTTTCACTCATGGGTGTCGTAAGCTGGCTGCATGTGAAGAATGGATTTCACACGCAGATAGGCATCTGTTAGTGAAAAGTTTGTATTTGCACTAACCTTTGGTTAGTGGTAGCATCGCCGCCCACCAGCAAAAAGCCATTCTAGCCACCAGCATAAACCCATTTTGTAGTAGTGGTTGGTGGGGAGAGATGGTAGGTGACAGGCATCACTTACAACCGCTGGTGGACCAAGCGGGCAATGGCGGCATTGGCTGATCTACAGCCTTAAAATTCTTACATTGTAAGGATCACTCACTATTTGTTATCTTTCATGCTATTTTATCTTAGTTTGTTACATATCATGATATTAGTTAAAATCCGTACAAAATTGAGTAGTTACAGAGGGATTGACCTATCCAAACTGTAGGAAATATATTAAGGATCATTGTGAAAATTTTTAAATCTCAATCGACCTTACTATGATTTTTTTATATTTTTTGAATAATATGAAAATTATCTCCTGAAGCGGTTGCTTATATGAGCTGCCCAGAAAAATTTTGGGACCATATGCCAGCGAGAAGCCATATTTCTACTTGTCCGCTCGTGAGTGAGAATCGAGTTTCCTAAGGTAAACAACTTAAGATAATATATTGTACGAGATAAAATATCTAACATATATTAATTGCAAAAGTGATTTAGTTAATGCCAATGTTATAGATAAGACATACCAAATTCTTTTGTGTTAAGCTTGCAGGACCCATCATATACCAAGTCTTAGATGGAATAATGCCTTGTATATGAAAGGTATTCCGGATAAGGAAAGAGAAAAAGAGTCCTACTCGGACACCAGAAAGAATACTCGAATCATATCCATTCTTAGTTCCCTAGTTCTACTTGGACAAGTGGACAATCAAGGGTATAAATGCAAGAACCCCCAGCACACCAAGACAGATCAACACAAGTCAATACAAGCCTAGACAAACCCAATACGGAGTCACAAAGGCCAACATAATGGATCTAGAGCTACCTTTAATCTCACCGAGTTCATATTCGAGGAAGCAGTACTAGATTAGTTCATCCCAACGTTCTCATGTGATATTGATATATAAAAGAAACACCAACTTTGGCCAACAAGAGTAGGGCTATTACCTATCAGTTAAAGGGCCCGAACCTGTATAAAAATCCTTGCCTCCCGTCTCTTTTACCTCAATTTCGTTTTTACCTTGGTTTCAACGTCTCCTATACCCTTCAAATATCATCTTCAAGTATAGCCCGTTGATAGTTTCCATACAACATTCTAATTGGACCCACTTAATATACTTTGGGCCTATACTACCTGGTGATATATTACGAAGCAAAAGTATTTCCCTACACAAAATATTCTACTCTAGGCCTAAAAACAAACTAAACTAATTGTGGCAGGTCCTCTTCCTTGCAGGCTTCATCGCCATCGATGTCGAGCAGGTACTCATGGTCGGCCCCATGGCAGAGCATTGGTGGTCGGCCCTGTCCTGAACTTAGTGTTAGGGGCATGTCCCGTGCCTTCTCCTTTGCATTTCCTTCTAGTGGAACCTCCTTTGTGCTCGCCAACCAGCCAACCTCCACCTTGTCCAACGTTGCTAGGTGCCCACCTCCTGCACCGTGGAGGCATGGCGTCCTGCCTGTGGCGCCTCGGCCACGCTGGTCCTCCTACGGTGCCTCGCCCTCACTGGGGCCTGCATGCCTCTGGCACCTAGCCCGTGCATGTCGCTGCCACGTCCATGACAAGCAAGGTCTCCTCCTCGACCTTGGCCTATGCACGCTCCTTGGGCACCTCTTCCTCCACTCTTGAATCTACAGATAGAGAAGAGGGCACGTCTCTTTTTTCTAGAAGCCGATCTACACCCTCCTCCTTGTCGTCGGTGTCATTGCCACTCTTGTCGTTAGCGATAATGTCCTTCTTCATCGATGGGAAGTTGTTGTACCACCATTCAAATTGGTTATCCACTTCATCGTTAGGCATTTCACCTAACAATGGTGGCAGCGATGATGAGGAGGTGTCGTTGAAGGAGCTGCTCGTGATATCTTCTTCCCCTCGTTATTGGTGATGCACTACCGCGTTGGCGGTGAGTATGCTATTGCAGGAGAGAGTGGAGAAAGAGAGAGGGCATGGATAAAATCCCATTATCTTCTATTTATAGGAAAAAATGACACGTCATGGGAGCTTAGGAGGCGCGATGTGGTAGTGGAGGATGGGGCCAGCATCTGACAGTTCATCTTCTGAGGACAAAGTGACTGCAGTCCACATGAAAACCAATGGTTGTGAGGACGTAGTTGAAGCACTACTACAGAACTCTTCCTCTGAACAGACTATCCATGTCAGGGGCTCACGAATGTCACACCTTCGTCACCTTTGATGGGCCAGAACACTGACAAAGATGTACACTTATAGGCAATTTCCATCTGCATTTAGGTCGAGCCTGTCACCGATGACACTCATCCGTGATGGGATTATGTTGCGGCCCAACAAAGATAATCTTTTGTCGGGCTGAAAAATAGACTTGTCACGGATGATTGTCATCGGTGATGGCTAAGAAATATGCCTAACAAAGGTAACTATCTAAGCCCGTCACCGATGAGTGTCATCGGTGACGAGCTCGCCGTAAAACCCGACAAAGATAACGGTGAAGCCGTCACTGATATTTATTTGTTGATCGTTACTGATATTTATTGCACACTATAAATACTCCAACTGTCGATGCGGAATGGTTATTCCACTGTTCACATTTGTGGTGGAAGGTGTTGGGGCGAATTTTTTGTCTTTTTTTAAAGACGAGCAAAAAATTAAGAAAACATCTATTTAGATAGTAGGAAAATAACAAAGAATCCTTACAAATTTAGGTACTTGGAACTTATGTTACAAAAAATATCTAATAGTTGTTTATTTTTGCAGCGATGGACCAAATTTGGTGGATGTACAAAACTGATCGACATAGCAAAGAGTATAGAAGTGGTGGTTCTAATTTTGTAAACATCACGGAGGAGGAGAGAAAAAGAAGAAACAACAATTACATGACTTGTCCATATGCAGATTGCCGTAATGAGAAGATGTTTGATAGCAGAGTAGATGTACACTCTCATCTGATACGTCAAAGATTCATGAAGGGCTACACATGTTGGACGAATCATAGAGAGCAAGAACCAATCAATATTAATGCAGATGCAGAAAGTAATGGCGCACAAAATCAAGAAGATAAAGATGAACATGACATATTTGTTCCTTGTCCATTGGGATGTGAAATGGTTGATATCGATCACGATCAACTGCAACACATGTTGCATGATGGTGAGGAGCTAGCTTACAACGAGAGAGATTCCATGAAATTCACCAGGTTGGTCAGAGATTCAGAGACACCTTTATACGGCAGATGCAAGTCAAAACACATCAAATTGTCAGCAGCCCTGGACCTAATGAAGCTAAAGACAAGTAGTGGTTGGACAGATATGAGTTTTACAGAACTTTTGGGTATATTGAATGGCATGCTTCCTGAGGAGAATACATTGCCCAAGACAACATATGAAGCAAAACATATTTTGTGTCCTTTGGGGTTAGAAGTTCGTAGAATTCATGCTTGTCCAAATGACTGCATATTGTACCATAAGCAATATGCAAACTTAGAGGCTTGTCCTGTCTGTAAGGCTTCTCAATACAAGAAAAAGAGAAGTTCTGAGGAAGAAAAAAATCAAAGAGGGATGGTTCGGCGCAAGTTGTGTGGTACCTACCTATCGTTGATCGTTTCAAGAGAATATTTGTCAATCCCAAGAAAGCAGAGTTAGTACGTTGGCGTGCCATAGAGAGAAGGAACGATGGTATACTAAGACACCCTGCAGATTCGATTCAATGGAAGAATATCGATCGACAATACCCACAATTTGCAGAAGACCCAAGAAACATAAGGATAAGTTTGTGTACGGATGACATGAATCCTTTCAGAGATATGAGCAGTTCTCATAGCACTTGCCAGTTTTTATTGCAAACTATAACCAGACCATGGTTATGCTTCAAAAGAAAGTACATTATGTTATGCTTGTTAATCCAAGGACCGAAACAATCCAGCAATGATATTGCTATGTTCTTGGAGAAAACACGATGGAATGAAGATGTGCTAACTTGAGATGCGTATGGTCAGGAGAACTTCAATCTACATGTTCTATTGTTCTACACCATTATCGACTACCTCACACTTGGTAATCTTTCTAGACAAACTGCCAAAGGAAAAAAGGTTTGCTCCAACTATATGGCTTCTCACTTGTAGTCAAAAGTTAGCAACATTCCGCTGCACAACTTGGAAGAAATTAGAGAGGAACTAGCTACCTTCATACTTGTGGAAACTGTATCTCTAAAGGGAAGCTTGAGATCAAAGTAGCTCGTCCAAAATTTGTTAAACATTTTGCAATGCTTGTCAAAAACATGTGATTATGTAACATTTATGTATTAATACAATCTTTGATGTAAATGTATACATTTGCAATGCTAATTACATAATTTGTTTCAAATTATAACTCGGTTTTGTAGGTTTTGATGCTTAACTCTTGAAGATACATATCGATAGTTTGGTGATTGTGAATGTCGATGTGATTGTGAATGTATGGATTGATGGCATGTGAATGGATTTGTGAATGGGGTTGCTGGGAATGGCTATGTGAATAGAGTTGCTGGGAATGGGAATGTATAGATTTGTTTCTATGATTTTGCAGTGGACATGACTAGCAAAGACCTGTGGCTAACAAAAAATAATTTTTTTGGTAAATTACTCATCGGTGATGGGTTAGAAATATTCACCGATGCCGATGCACATCAAAGACATCGGGTCTAACACATAGGCCGTCTCCAAATCATACCGACAAAGATGACCTACTCATCTTTATCGGTTTATAGTAGGGACCCGTCACGGATGACTCATCGGTGACGGGATCTAGTTTGACTCCTTTGTTGGGTCAAACCTATCGATGATAGGGTTTAATATTGGCCCAACAAAGATAATAGTCATCGGTGACGGTGGCCGGACTAATAAAGATGACTTTTCATATCACTGACCATTAGTTCGTGACGGAGCCTTTCACCAACAAACATGAGGGTTCCCGCCTAACACAGATGAGCTATTCTGCACTACTGAAGGTTTAAAGTAACGACATGAGGAACACACTCCTGGAGAAACCCACACTAGTCCCGGTTGGTAACCCCCTGTAGTCCCGGTTGTGAAACCGGGACTACGAATTCGGGACTAAAGATCGTCATCTTTAGTCCCGGTTGAAATAACCAAGACTAAAGATGGTGGCGCCACGTGGTTGGCTCCGCCATCTTTAGTCTCGGTTAGTGTTACCAACAGAGACTAAAGGTTGTTTTTTTAATTTGCTCCTGCTATAGCTGCTAGCTTGCTGCCTATATATTACACTTGTATATATTATATTGTGCATACATATTTTACACACATATATTTATACATATATATGCACGTGCATATATATATGTATAAATATATAATTTACACATATATAAATGAACTTAAAAAGGAAATATATATATTACCAAAATATATACACACATACAATATCCATATATGTTTTGTAGATTACAAAAATTGTCTCTAATCTACTTTGTGGATTGAGTGCTAAAGTTACTCAAACCTAAGTAGAACTCCCCCGCGGGGTCAATGATCTGCTCGTTTATAAATCACATCAATTCTTCCTGAGCAGCTTGTATGAAAGTCTCGTGGGGGAGGTTGTCTCTTACTCGCATAAGCTGTCATTAATTCAAATAAACGAGAAATAAATATATGAAGTGAATAAGAAATTGAGACGTAATGTATGAATGGTTGTTATACGTACATCTATTGAAGGGTTACGCGGAGGCTATGCTAGCCGAAAACAAAAACTTTTAACCGCGCAAACCAGGAACACTTGCAAGTAAGAGCCGATAGATCGTTACCGATTGGAGTGTGCAGCGGAAACAGCCAATCAGGGCTATCCGATCTGGAACTGTGTAGCCGATTCCCGCAAGCCGACAGCCGATACACCAATCAGCCGATTCGCCGATGCCGCAGCCGATTCCTCCACAGCCGATCAACAGCGCGCAACGTAGCAGCGCCTCTACCGGTATCCACACGTCCGGGAACAGAACGCCGTACACCCGTGTGCTAGCACGCGATGCAAGGCTAGGGTTTGGCTCGAAAGTGGGAGGGTTTCCGTGGATATTGATCTCGGCGACTTCTGTTGCACGCGATGCAATTGACATGCCGCAGCTCTCCACCCCTCCCTCCTTTATATAGAGTTGGCCGACTAGGACTAGTGGCCGATTAGGACTCTATTTTGAATCGGATCTCATCCGTATCTCATAGAGTTGGCCGCCCACACGTCGTAAGCCCATAGGACTCTATCCGATCGGATCCCTATCCGATCGAGCCGTATCCGAGTCCAACTCGAATATCTATTCTATCCTCTTAAGCGTGCGACCCTGTAGGTTCAGGTATACTCGGTTTCGGCTATAGTCTAACTTAGCCGATCGTCGGCTCGAGTCCAACTCAGCCGACCCGTCAACAGCGGCGCCTAGCAGCACATATTGACACCATAGTATACAAGAATAATATCGACTCTGAACCTGTAATGTGTACACAAATCCCTTTCCCTCATGATACCAGTTAAGCTATAGGCAAGATGTGTGCCATCCCTTCAATAGCTTAACCATTCACTCGAACCGTATTGGATTATCTGTCTGTTGATTGACTCCTCAATCAACTTAGCATGGCCATGCATTTCCATAATCCATTACCTCGAGGGGCCCAGAGATATCTCTCCAAAGAAGGGGCAAATTCCATCTTGATCACTCACATCCCACTCCATGTTTCATAGCAAACCCGAAAACTACCTTTATAACTACCTAGTTACGGAATAGCGTTTGGTAGTCCCAAAGTAGGCTACTACACATGTTGGAATTCATGGTGATCTCAGGTCTAAGGACTTTGTACCAACACTACCTGAGATCAACTAATGGCACATTAATTCTTGTAGTGTCTCATGGTGGGTCTATCCAACAATGTGTTCTCCAACACATATGTCCATGTTTATTGATTTGGTATCTCCATACCCATGATCTATGAGACATGATCATCAATCAATAAACATGCCGATCTTAGAATCATATTTGTTCCAACAATATGACATATGATCGAGGATCGTTTAGAAATAGATTCATACATAAAGAGTCTCATAAATAAGTCACGTACTTATTGATCAATACAAGATGTCTATTTCATGGAACCGAATAACACTTTATTCATAAATACATAAACATTGACGTGATATCCAACATCTCCATGTTGCCTCTAGGGCATATCACTAACATATATATCATCGATAGTTGTGACATCGATCACAAAGCGGTGAATGTAGTCGCAGACGTAGTATCCGCATAAGTTGGTGTTGTGTGACTGTTTTGCACACTAAAGGAGAAACGATGATATATTTAATATACATTTCATATTTTAGAACGAAGTAATGATTCAAAACAACTTTGGAGCATGTTACTCACTGGAAAGTTCATCCTCACGGAGAGCTTATCTTTGCAATTTTCGTGAACATTTGCCCGAAGTCGTTCCCATGCCTTACGTGCAGTTGAAAGTTAGCTAGTAATTATCCGAGAACCGCATATATGCAATAGCAAGTAAGATATATGGCATTACCTGTTAAACATTTCAAATATCTTTGAGGACGTGGACTCTGGTTTATCCATTGAGTCAAAGACATGGATCCACGAGTGATCCATGTCAATTACTAACAGAACCCAGCTGAATATGCAAATTAGTTTAGATGACACATGAAAATTTATGTATGCACGGGATTAAAATCGGTACGGAAGGAAGAAAAAACTTACGCAGTGTTGTAGGGCAGAAGGATAAATGACCGGAAGTGGTTCTGCACCAGCGCATTGTATATGTTGTCCAATGTTAGATCAGGAAATTGATCAACCAATACACTGTTGATTTTGCGTGGATCCATGAATCCATGTTTGGTACAGTCGTGCTTGTTGCAGTATTGGATCACCATTCTACAATGGTTAAAAAGAATTTTAGTCAGCTAAATACAAGTAGGTAAGAAACAAAATAACAGAATGATACTTAAAGAACCCGCGTGGCTAGAAGTGAGACGTCGAGGGCATCAAGCTGGTACAGGTCGAATATGTCTTTGAATCGGATATAGAAGTGGTCACCTCCATCGAAGAAATAGTGCAGTGAATATCTGCCCGTTACCATCTCTCCACCCTTGCTGGATTCTTGCATGTACCACTTGTGGAAGCGGTACATCTATGTAGGTACCTTTTTCACTTGATCCGCTTTACAAGAGGCTTTCCAAGTTTGAACTTGTATTTCAATGAGCCTTCGCCGAGGAGCACGGCCGTGTAATTGATCCATTGAAATTCAAGCAGATTCCATAAATTGTCTTAACTCTGATCTAACATTTGGAACTGTGCTGAACTCCAGAGGTTTCTGAGGCTGCATGCCGGGCTGGGGTACATCTTTGCCCATTCTCTTCGCCTTGCCAGCAGCCTTCCGAATAGTCTTGTTGTAGTCGGACTGCGGTTGAGGTTGCGGTTCAGATCTGTGGCGTCAGGTACGTCTTCTTGAAGAAGTCCTTGGTCTCCTGGGGGATTTCAGGAGGCTTCTCAGGAGACTTCTTTCTGAAGTGGGCCTTGACTTTCGCTTGGACGGCCTCGTGCAGCTCCTCTGGAGTCATGTCGTATGTCGTTTTCTTTGGGGCTGGTGGGAGCCGGTCAAGTTTAGGCCTCTTGCTTCTTGGTCCACTGGTTGACATTGACCGCGTGGCTCGAGCTTTGCACTTAGGAGGTGACGGAGGAGGCGAAGTAGGATGAGATGCTGTCCGTTTAGGAGTCGGTGCTCGTTGTGGCGACGGAGGAGGTTGAGAAGGCGGTGAGTTGGAGACGACCGTTTAGGAGTCGATGCTCGTGGAGGCGACGTAGGAGGCGGAGGAGGCGAAGGAGGCTGAGGAGATGGTCCACGTGGAGGCGACGGCGGTGGAACGATAGGAGACACTTTTCGTCCTGGGAATATGATGAAGGGCTTCCTCCAAAGAAATATTCCGTGAGTTGTTTCTCCTAGCGTCATCTCCCCATCTCCTCCGAGGATATCCAGCTCAAGATCTTCGTAGCCGTGTTCCACCTGTTCAACTTCCACTTTTGAGTATGCAGGTGGAACGGGCCTGCAGTGGTAGGTGCCGTCTCGTTCTACTGGAATCGCCATGCCTGACGCGACCTGTTCGAGAAGATTGCTTATTAGTTAGTAATGAACCTTGATTGTCAAGTTATTCAAGGAAATATACAACATAAAAGTACGAACATACCTTTATTGTTATGTTCTTGAGCGGAATGTGCAGCTCACACGGTGTCCACAACGTGATATCATCCACGGGGCATGGCGGACACACTTGAGTTTGTGGGGCCAACTCGCCTTCATTTCCTGTTGACGCGCAACTGCTGCGCTGCTGCTGGAGTTGAGCCGTTGTTGCTGGATCTGGCTGTTGGCTAACCCAGTGGCTCCGCTCCTCTGCTAACCTTTCGTTCAGCCTTTGGTCCACAATCTGATCAATCTACGAGAGCCGCATCTCCACTTCTGCGCACCTCGCATCCGTCTCTCTCTTCGACCTCATGCGGCTCTTATATGTTTCGATGTCCGCTTGAAACCTATATTTTCAGGGAACGACGCCTTTTCCTTGCGTTCGTCCCGGATGCTCTGGGTTCTGGAGTTCGAGCGTTAGCTCGTCCTTCTCTCTGTTGGGCCTGAACGAGCCCGAGGCAGAGGCTTCTAGCTTCCTCTAATCTTCGCCTGGTTTCTTGGATTAAACTTCTATCTGTCGGGCCTGAACGAGCCCGAGGCAGAGGCTTCCAACGCTTCCTCTAATCTTCGCCTGGTTTCTTGGATTTGAGCGCCGAAGATAACTGATCCATCTCCGGGATTAAGCGATCCCCGTGAGCATAGAACCAATGCTTTGATCGTTCGGGCCGTTGGTCGTGCCCGGAATGATACCTCGCGCTTCCGTGTCGGCTTCCATCTTCTCCCATTTTTGCATTGCCTTCTGATAGCCGCCCGATCCAAGTTTGTGATGGTATTTCTTCTTGGCTGCATTGGCCTTGTTCTTCTCAATTAGGGCTTGCGCTTCTTCCCCAGTCTTATGTTTCACGAAGGCCTCCCAGTGATCTCTGAGCTTTGGGAACTTGTCGAAGTCTGCGGTCTGGCCCTTTAGGACGTATTTCTTGTGTAACTCCTTCTTATAGTTCTTGAAGAGCTCAGCCATCTTTTTTAACGTCCAATCCTTGACCTTTGCCTGATTGGAGTCTAGGATGGTGAACGTCTGCAGCATTGTCGTCCAAAGCATCTCTTTCTCTGTGTCCGAGAGATAGCTCTGCTCATCTCCTCCTGTCCTTGATCACCTCTAGTTGACAACGCTGATGGGCACGTGGTCCCTCACCACCCATTCGTTGTGTGCCACAAACTTCCTTGCGGCGTCCGCTGGGGCACTTGGTCGACCGTCTGGTGCTACTTCTGTTATGACGTGTCGACCCTCAATGCGTTTGCTGACTTCGCGTTGCCCGCGTTTCCTCTTCTGTCCAACTGATGAGGAGCCCTCATTCCCCTCCTCATTCCCCTCCTCGTTCCCCTTCTCGTTGAGGTATTGATCTGGATCCTCGGTCCCCTCCTCAGTGTAAAACTGTGTGCTACCGTGTGCGATCTCGTCAAGGAGAAACTGTTCGTCATCACGATCAGCACTTTGATTGTTGTGGGTTTGAGGACTTGATCAAATAATTCTGAAAAGGAAAAAATTATTCGGTTTACACATGTATCAATTATTCAGGGAAATCATGTATGTCTACGTAGAAAAAACATAGAAAAAAAAGAAGATGGAAAAAAAAGATGAAATCCAGCAAACTCTACGTTCTATATTTTCCTTCTTCTTCTCTTTTGTTTCTCTAACCCTAACCCTAACCCTATTCAGGGAGAGGAAAGGATAGAAAGAGGACGTTGCATGTCGAGCTACGTTCGTTTGACCGAACGAACGACCGACCGAACGAACGATCGACCGAATGAAACTCATTCGTTCGTTCGTTCGTTCACGTCCGTTCGTTCATTCGTCCGTTCGTTCTATCATCTGGAGGAGGGGATTGAAAGAGAGGAGGATGACGTGAGGGAGATAAGGTGGAGAGGAAGTGGAGAGGAGAGGATAGAAAGAGGACGTTGCACGCCGAGATACGTTCGTTTGACCAACGACCGAACGAACGACGAACGAATGACCGACCGAACGACGACCGACCGAACGAAACTCATTCATTCGTTCGTTCGTTCATGTCCGTTTGTTTGTTCGTCCGTTCATTCTATCGTGTGGAGGAGAGGAAGATAAGAGGAGAGGAGAGAAAGAGAGGAGGATGATGTGAGGGAGATAAGGTGGATAGGAAGTGGCGAGGAGAGGATAGAAAGAGGACGTTGCATGCCGAGATAAGTTCGTTTGACCGAACGAACGACCGAACATACAAACGAACGAACGAATGAACGAACGACCGAACGAATGACCGAACAAAGCTCATTCGTTCGCGTCCGTTCGTTCGTTCGTTCGTTCTATCGTCTGGAGGAGAGGAAGATAAGAGGAGAGGGGAGGAAGAAAGGAGGATGACGTGAGGGAGATAAGGTGGAGAGGAGAGGAAGTGGAGAGGAGAGGATAGAAAGAGGACGTTGCATGCAGAGATACGTTCGTTTAACCGAAGGAACGACCGACCGAACGAATGAACGAACGACCGACCGAATGAAACTCATTCGTTCGTTCGTTCGTTCGTTCATGTCCGTTCGTTCGTTCATCCGTTCGTCCGTTCTTTCGTTCACGTCTGTTCGTTCGTTTTATCGTACAGTCGTTCGAAAATACAAAATTCACATTCACATTCAAATTTAAATCTATTCATGCATTCAAATTTAAATACACAAAGAAAATTCAAAATTCACAATCTTCATGCATTCAAATTTAAATAAAAAGTCCGTTTATACATAAAGTTCATAAAGTGCATTTACACATATATAAACATACAAAAGTAACACAAATAAATTTACAAACATATACAAAATCCATTCACATATAAATTAATTCATTCTAACATTCAAATTTCCATTCCATACACATACACATACACATTCAAATTTTCATTCCATACACATACACCTACACATCCAAATTTCATCAAATCCATTAATTTCATCAAATTAATCGGCTGCGGCACAGAGGGGAGGCAGAGGGCAGAGGGCGGCGGTGGCGGGCTGGGGAGGCAGAGGGCGGCGTCGGCGTGTGGGGGAGGCAGCAGCGGCGGCGTGGGGAAGGCAGCGACGGCGGCGGCGTGTGGGGGGAGGGCAGGGGCGGCGGTGGCGGTGGCGTGGGTGGAGGGCCTGCAAGGGGCGGCGGTGTGCGGGGGCATGAAGGGCGATGACGGTGGCGACGATGCCGCCTCGGCCCGAAAACCCTAAACCCTAAACCCGATCACATCACACATGAGGGGATCAAAAGAGGGGCAGCAGTGGCTAACCTGTGGCGTGTCCCAGACGACGGCGGCGCGACAGCTTTTGACTTTCGGCTTCCAGCTTTTGGCCCACGGCGATGAAGACGGTGGTGCGGCGGTGGCGTCCTAGGGCTTGAAGGGCGACAGCGACGAAGACGACGAAGAAAACGTAAGTGTTTGGATCCTAGTGAGGCCCCTGCTATATATAGATACCGGCTCTTTTGTCCCGATTGAAGCCACCAACCAGTACTAACGATGGCGGGGCAGCCACGTGGCCTAGGTATGTGGGCATCTGTAGTCCCTGTTTAAGCCATCAACCGGGACTAAAGATGTTTTCCCGCCCATCCAAATTTATCTTTAGTCCCGGTTTGTGTTAAAGACTGAGATTAAATATTTCAACAGTTTTAAATTATAATAACCATATTCAAAACTATTTTAAATTTAAATAATAATATATAATTAACATATGGTCTATTCGAAAAATATTATAAATTTAAATAATAACATATAATTAACACTTGTCATATTCAAAACTATATTAAATTTTAAAAATAATATATAATTAACATATTACCTATTTGAAAAATATTATAAATTTAAATAATAACATATAATTAACATTTGTCATATTCAAAACTATTTTAAGTTTAAATAATAATATATAATTAACATTTGTATTATGGAGTATTAAAATTATATAATAACATATAATTAAAATTTGAAAATGGTTTCTCGGTAGTGTATTCTTTATATTATTATGACTGTCATTACACACACATTGACTTATGGACCCATAAAAAATGAAACAGTGACATACTCGAATATTATCACATATAAAATTACCACGCATAATAACCGTGAAATAACCACACGATTATGTGAACCCTGGGTTCAACTTCTAACGTGACATGATTTGGATGGAGAAGTGACCATGTGGCCACGTGACATGGCTGCCTATGGTGTTTGGCACAGGGACCAGCAATAGTACTCCTCTTGTATATAAAACGGTTGCTCCGCAATGCTTTCTTCCCCTCTGCAAATTGCAAATAGATCTCCTCTCCTCAGCAAATCACCCAAATTTTATTTTTATTTATGCTTGCGATCGATGGCTTGCCTCGTCTCAATGCCTTGGCGGCGCCATGGGAGCCGCCGGTGACGCGCGCGACGGCGGACTACCCCTATCTGCCCGCCGTGATCGAGCAGTACTACCCGCCGCCGCAGTCCTTGCTCCCGCCGCCATCGCTGCCGCTGGTCTGTGACGGACCGGTCGCTGTTCCCGCTAGTCCCGGTTTGTGTTAAAAATCGGGATTAAATATTTCAACGGCCCTATTATAATGTATTTTAAATTATATAATCATATTCAAAACTATTTTAAATTTAAATAATAATATATAATAATTTAAATATGACAAATTTACAATAAGTTACAATAAATTCAAATGATAACAATAATATTCAATAATTCAATTTAATTTACACCGTCCATACATAAATTTAGCTAAGTGACGTTTCTCCTCACATACTTTCTCCGTACAATTGTTCCTTCGTTATGATCGTTGCATGAGTAAGAGGTGTCCTCATTTGATAGGAGGATGCTCGGGTCAACCGTCACCATGAACGGAGGTTGCCCATCAAACTAATCGTAATCATTGTCAGTTCTATCCTCGACTCCCACGATTTTTCTTTTGCCCGAGAGAACCACGTGACACTTTGGCTTGTCGGACCCTTTCCCCTTCTTTGCTTTGCTAGACATGTCCTTGACATAGAAAACTTGCCGTACATCATTGGCAAGGTGGCAAGGACGAAGAGTTCGTCTGAGTATCCAACCTTGCTCAGGTCGACAGTTGTCATCCCACTTGCATCAATGGTTACGCCTCCACCACTGAGCCTAACCCACTGGCACCAAAACAGAGGGACCTTCAGAGGTCCATAGTCCAGCTCCCATATGTCATCGATGCTACCGTAATATGTGCTAGCCGTACCGTCGTATCCCATGGCATCGATGCGGACCGCGCTGTTCTGATTCGTGCTCTTTAAGTCTTGGGCCCATGTGTAAAATGTGTACCCATTGATTTCATATCCTGGAATATGGTGATGAAGCAAGATGGTCCCCTCGCCAAGAAGGCTAGTTGTTGGTCAATGCTCGTGTTGCCCATGAGACGTCATCGTAGCCAAGCAGGGAATGCATCGATGTGATGGCGTGTAATCCAGGCATCCGTCTTACCGATGTTCTCCAAGATAACAATCACCAAGTGCTCCTCGATGTAAGGAGCCACCAAGGAAGATTGTTGTAACATGGTCCAATGTGCTTTCCTGTACAAGTCATTGTCTATGTTCATTATTGCCTTCCTTCCAAGAGTTCCCTTGCCCCGTAGTCTACCTTCATGGCTTGATTCAGGCACCCCGATGGGACGAAGGTCTTCAATAAAGTCAACGCAAAACTCAATCACCAGCTCTGTTCCATATCCCTTGGCGATGCTGGCTTCCGGACGAGAACGGTTACGGACGTACTTCTTTAGAACGCCCATATACCTCTACCGGACCGAGGATACAGATCTCTTTGACAAGATGGCATAGGAGATGCGTCATGATATTGAAAAAGGAAGGAGGAAAGATCATCTCAAAGCTGACAAAACATTGGACCACATCATTTTGAAAGTCTTCTAGTCTGTCTGGATCGATGATCTTCTATGAAATTGCGTTCAGGAAAGCACATAGCTTTGTTATTGTTGCCCGGACATTATCGGGAAGGATACCCAAAATTATAACGGAAACAGCTGTGTCATCAGCACATGGCAGTCGTGCTTATTATTTCCTTTATATTCGAGGAGTATCCAGACGGTACCTTGATGCTCTCCAGGCATTCAAACATTATTTTCTTCTTTGCCTTGCTCAGAGTGTAGCTGGATGGACTTAGGCATTGGGCTCCTTTATCCTTTGGTTGCGGGTGAAGGCCGTCGCGTTGTGCCATATGTTTCAGATCGTTATGTGCCTCAAGTGTATCTTTTGATTTTTTGTATACACCTAGAAAGCCTAGCAGGTTTACGCAAAGGTTCTTGGTGAGGTGCATCACGTCGATTGCGTGGCGGACGTCCAAGACTTCCTAGTAGGGCAAATCCCAAAAAATTGACTTCTTCTTCCACATCGCCGCGTGACCACCTTCACTTGCTATAAGTTGGTTGCCGGGTCCCTTTTCAAATACTACTTTAAGGTCTTTCACCACGGCAAACACGGCCTTTCCGTTGTGATGCTTTGACTTAGTACGATGCCTTTTGATCAAAATGTTTACCCCTTCTCCGGACAGGGTGGCTTGCAACAAGAAAGCGACGATGGCCCATGTACACTACCTTCTTACAGTGTTTCAGGTACATACACTCGGTCTCATCCATACAGTGGGTGCAAGCGTTGTACCCCTTGTTTGACTGTCCGGATAGGTTGCCAAGTGCAAGCCAATCGTTGATGGTAACAAATAGCAACCCTCGTAGGTTAAACTGCTCCTGTTTATCCTCATCCCACACGGGAACACCTTCTTTCTTCCATAGCAGTTTTAGATCTTCGATCAGCGGTCTCAGGTACACATCGATGTCGTTACCAGGTTGCTTCGGGCCTTGAATAATAACCGGCATCCGAATGTACTTCCTCTTCATGCATAGCCAAGGCGGGAGGTTGTAGATACACATCGTTACAGGCCAAATGCTATGCTCACTGCTCATCTCTCCAAAAGGATTCATGTCGTCCGTGCTTAAGCCGAACCTTAGGTTTCTTGCATCCTCGCCGAAGTCTTTAAATATTCTGTCGATGTTTCGCCACTGTGACCCATCGGCGGGATGTCTCAGCATGCCGTCTTGTAGGCGTTCTTCCGCGTGCCAGCGCATCATCCTTGCATGCTTCTTGTTCCTGAACAGACGCTTCAGCCATGGCATTATAGGAAAATACCACATCACCTTAGCAGGAACCCTTTTCTTCGAAGGCCGTCCGTCAACTTCGCCTGGATCATCTCGTTTGATCTTGTATCAAAGTTCTTTACAAACCGGACATGCTTCTAGGTTCTCGTACTCCTCACCGTGGTAGAGGATACAATCGTTAGGACATGCGTGTATCTTTTGTACCTCCAGTCCTAGAGGGTAGACTAACTTCTTAGCCTCATATGTTGATTCTGGCAATTCGTTTCCCTCTGGAAGAATGTTCTTCATGAGTTTTAGTAACTCGCCAAGTGCCTTGTCACTGACACCATTTTTGTCCTTCCATTGCAAGAATCCAGTGTGGTACCCAACTTTTTATGCCCCTGTTCACAGCCTAGGTACAAGGACGTTTTGTGATTCGCCAACATACGCTCCAATTTCTGCACCTCCTTTTCACCTTCGCAGTCCCCCTGTACATCGCGCAACATCTGACCAAGGTCATCAGACCCGTCGTTTTCTTCAGCATCACCGTCCGCCTCACCTACTGTATTCTCTTCAAACCCATCGTATTGACCATAGTCCGGAATGTTGTCGTTCGTCTTCTTCATCTTCCTCCATTGCAACCCCCACCTCTCCGTGCGACGTCCAGCAATTGTAATGAGGCATGAATCCCGACTGAAACAAGTGGACATGAATAATTCTTGATGTAGAATACTCCTTCTCGTTTTTGCACTTTTTGCATGGACAACGTATGAAACCCTTCTGCTTGTTGGCATAAAACAACCGTAGCAATCTCGGTCTTCCCAAAACCAAAATTTCGCTTTCCATACAGAACAATATCTCCATTGTATGCCATATGGAAACTTCACCAATTATGTGCACTAATCTCTATCCTTCAGCATCCCGCATGATCTCCATCTTGGACGTCACCTTATCTCTAAGTTGACTCCAACTCGATCACCAGCAACACTTTCTCGAGGCGTAAAAAGTACCTACACACAATTAAACAAAGAATACCATATCCGAGCACAAGCTATCCAAACTTGACTCATTGTTAGCATAAACAATCAGACACGTGCATAGGAACATGAAACTTCCATGTATATGCAAGTAAACAAACCGAAACCAAAACCGAATCAAAATCGGCAACTGGATCGGGCTGCTCGGCTCGACGCAGTAACCGCCCGGCCGATCGCCTGACACCTCCTGGCCGACGGCAATACACGCCCGGCCGACCGGTCATGTCATGTGTTGCAATAATAAAAAGATATACTCATCAATTAGATAGCAAATATGTACTAGAGTATAATCATGAATTTAATATTTTATAATTAAGATCAATAACGCAATAAAAATTCATAGATTCAAACGACTTATAATGCAACATCTTTACAAGCACATAGGTTGAAAATAAACCCAAATATATATACCTATTGCAACCATTACTCTTTCTCAAATTTACCTTTTTGCACACATAATTCAAGAGAAAAGTTTTTTATATTGATTTGAGCCATATTTGTTGCTCATATTTTTTATCTCAATTATTCCGGGTACATCCTTGTCGTCAAGCCTATTTCCAAGGATTCGGCACCCATTATTTTTGCTCACATCGAATACGTCCTTGTCGTCAAGACTGTTTCCAAGGATTCGGTATTCATTTTTTTCTCTCATAGATAATATTTTATTCTCTTTACACAATAAGCAATTTTAAAGTAATTTGAGGAATAATAATTCAACATAATATATATACAAGCATTTATAATCCAACACAAGCACTAGTATCAACATTGCATATTTCTTTAATTCAAGTATGATTTTAAAGTGTCATGCATTATCTAACTTAAATATAAAATCTAGATCACATAAAAATACTAGAATATATACAAGCTATGCTAGTGACAGATAAACCTTCATAATATTGCTAGCATGCACATGAACAACAATGTATGGATAAAGCTCTTTTTTTAATTTATTTTAATCATGTAGCTTGATAAAACAAAGAGCACAAAAACTCTCCCTCAAAACATGCCAAAAGGATGAATGATTCCCAATTCCCCTTGAAAAAAGCAAAGCGAGAAGAATCCAATGGTTTTGTGAAAATATCAGCAAGTTGCAATTTTGTGTCCAAAAATTTCAATTCAACATCTTTCTTCTCAACATGGTCTCGCAAAAAAATGGAAGTGAATATCAATGTGTTTGGTGCGTGAGTGTTGAACAGGATTCTTAGCAATGTTAATGACACTTGTATTATCACAATAAAGAGGCACATTTTCAAAAACAAGTCCATAATCTTTCAAAGTAGAAATCAGCCAAAGAATCGTGAACAACAACTTGCAAAGAAGAACATATTCGATTCAGCAAGGATTGAGCTACACTAGATTGTTTCCTAGAAGACCATGCAATCAATGAAGTTCCAAGAAAATGACATGTTCCACTAGTACTTTTTCTATCAATTCTACAACCTGCAAAATCAGCATCTGAATAACCACTTAAGCAAATAGAAGATGAAGTAGAATACCAAATGCCAAACTCAAGTGTATGACTCAAATACCTCGTGATGCGCTTCACCGCTTGACGATGTGAAGCACGAGGAGAAGCTTGAAAGCGTGCACACAAACACACAGCAAACTGTATGTCTGGTCTAGAAGCAGTTAGATACAACAAAGATCCAATCATGCTTCTATACTCCTTTTGATCCACAGCTTCACCATCTTCATCGGGATCAAGAACAGCAGTAGATCCAATAGGTGTAGAGATTGGCTTGCTGCTCTCATCTTGAACCTGCGCAAAAGATCTTTGGTGTACTTTGTTTGATGGACAAACATACCTTGAGGTGTTTGCTTAATTTGCAATCCCAAAAAGTATGAGAGTTCACCCATCATGCTCATCTCAAATTTCTTGCGCATAGTCTCGGCAAATTCTACAACCAAAGAGTGAGTTGAACAACCAAAGATGATATCATCAACATAAATCTGAATGAAAAGTTGATTTTCACCATGCTTAAGAACAAAAAGCGTTTTATCAATTTTTCCCATTTGAAAACCTTTTTCAAGCAAAAAGTTCTTAAGTCTATCATACCATGCTCTAGGTGCTTGTTCAAACCATATAAAGCTTTTGACAATTAAAAACATGGTTGGGAAATCAGGATTTTCAAAACCCGGTGGTTGTTTAACATAAACTTTCTCCTATATAAAACCATTAAGAAAAACACTTTTAACATCCATTTGAAACAATTTAAAACCTTTGGAAGTAGCAAAAGCTAGCAAAAGCCTAATTACCTCAATCCTAGCAACAGGAGCAAAAGTTTCATCAAAATCCAAACCCTCCACCTGAGTAAAACCTTGAGCAACAAGCCTAGCCTTATTTCGAACAATCAAACCATCCTCATTTTGTTTATTTTTGAAAACCCACTTGGTTCCAATAATATTATGTCCAGAAGGAGGTTCAACTAAAGACCAAACTTTGTTTGTTTCAAAATTGTCAAGTTCTTCATGCATGGCGTTAATCCACGATTCGTCAGTTAATGCATGAGTAACATCTTTGGGTTTAAAAGAAGCAACAAAAGCAAAATTCGCAAAATCATGCGCAGTTACCTTAGATCTCGTCGTCCGCTCATGTAAGTTACCTATTATTTGTACCGGCGGATGTCGTCGCTGAATGTGCAAAGGTGCAGTGATCTCAGAAGTTGATTCACGTTCGGGTTCAGCACTGGTTGTGGTCCTCGATGAATCCTCGTGATTGGAATCGACGGAGTCCGAAGCGGTCGGCCCCTGCCGGTCTGACCGGGTCTCTGGCCGGTATGACCGGGCAGCCTCCTCCAGTTTGACCGACGGCACCTGACCGGTCTGACTGGGTAGGTCGACCTCGTCGTCGTCGCCGCCGCTTTCATCTTCAAAGATTCGACCATACTCCCCCGAAGCCTGTGGCAATGTACCTGAAAGATCTGGTCTAGTACCGGGACTAGCCTCATCAAAAGTGACTTCGCAAGTCTCGACAATTTTGTTAGTCTGTAAAACAAGTACACGATAGCCACGAGTGTGTGCGGGGTAACCAAGAAATAAACCATCAGTTGAACGTGATTCAAACTTGTCCAAATTTCCAGATTTTAACACAAAGCACTTGCAACCAAAAACACGCAAATGTGAAACTTTGGACTGACGACCAAAACGAAGCACATAAAGAGTTTTGCCAAGTTTAGAACGCAAGAAAATGTGATTAGAAACATAGCAAGCAGTGTTAATAGCTTCGGCCCAAAATTTTCTAGGTGTGTGATATTCATCTAGCATTGTCCTAGCCATTTCAACCAACGAATGATTTTTCTTTCGACAACACCATTTTGTTGAGGAACACGAGGAGAACAAAATTGATGTTCAATTCCTTTTCAACACAAAATTGTTCAAAAGAAGCATTTTTAAATTCACCACCATTATCACTTCTAATTGTTTTCAAAGAATTGGGAATTTCACAATTTAAGCGAAGAAAAAGACTTCGAAAGTGTCCAAAGGCCTCGTCCTTAGTTTCCATGAAGAAAACCCAAGAGTATCGAGAAAAGTCGTCAACAATAACTAACACATACCATTTTCCTCCAACAGATTGCACTCTAGCTGGACCAACAGTGTCCATGTGTAAAAGCTGTCCCGGTGCATCCGTTATCACAGAAAGAATTGGTGTGTGTGAAGAAGCAACCATTTTACCATGACGACATGGTGCACAAACAAAATCAAGATCCTTTTTGAGTTTTGGCAAACCACGAACAAGATCCAAACCACTTAATCGAGTCAAATGATCAAATCCAACATGACCAAGTCTACGATGCCGAACATCAAATCTTTGTTGAATTTTGCAGCTAAACATGTAACAACAGGAGAAACAGGGTTTTCAAAATCAGCTTTAAAAATTCTCCCATAACGAGAAATGTTCAAAACAGAATCACCACAAGAATCAAATATTTTACTTCCAGTTTTCTTGAAATAAACTTCAAAGTTTTCATCTATAATTTGTGAAACTGAAAGTAAATTGTACTTTAAATCCTCTACCAAAGCTACCTCTTTCAATTCGAACTTGTCACTTACCTTGACGGATCCGGTAGAAAGAACGACACTTGTTGAAGCATCCCCAAAGATTATCGATTCCGTCTTGGATGCCATCTTGAGGGAGGAGAACCAATTTTTATCTTCGGTCATGTGCCGCGAACAACCGGAGTCCATGATCCACACGTTCTCCTTCCTCGCCACGAAAGCCTACACAACAACAGATGTCGAAGCCTCGCATCGGGGTTAGTCAAAAGAAATTTAGGAATCCAAGATCGAGACACACGACCAGCAGATCCAATAGGCACAAATCCACGAGTAAAAACAGTTTTGGAATTTTCGAGAAAAATTCCTTCGGGGTGGCCGGCCGACCGGGGTATCGCCGGCCCGACCGGCGCCAACACCGGCTCGATCGAGAGTGCCGACTGCCCGACCGGTGCCACGACCGTCGACCGGTGGACCAACGCGGTCCGACCGGTGGACCCGAAGGAAAACCGATTTTTGTCACTTTGATTTTGCAAAATTATTCTCTCTTTCTTTTTTTCGTTTTCGTGCTAATCTGAAACAAAAACCAACAAGATGACCATCTTTACCAAAAAAGAGCAAGAAAACTTTTATTTAGTAATGATGGTTTTGAAAATTAGGTTTAGTTTCTTTTAGATAAACAGAAAGGGATGGCAAATTTCCAAACAGACTAAAAACTGTTTTCATGGTTTTAGGTTTTGTCAAGATTTCACCGTTTTCAGTCATTCCTAAAACACTTGGAGGATTTTTGGTGAAATAGTCATGAGCATCAAAACCTATTCCTTTATTGTCGCTACACACTTTAGATTTGTCCAAAATCATGTTAAGTTGTTTCTTACCATCAGAAAATTTTTGCAAAGAACTTTTCAAGTAAGAAACTTCTTTTTCAAGATTAACACAATTTTCACAATCAATCATGACATTTTTACCTTTACGACATCTAGAGCAAGAAGCTACCTCATCTTGTTTAACTAGTTCTTCCATATGCTTAACACGAGCTAAAACATCTTTTAATTTCAATTCATTAGCATCACAAGTTAAACAAGATTTAGCAGCCAAAACTTGAGAATTATTGACATCTCTAATCTTTGAAATTTCTAGCATTAAAATCTCACAATTTTTGCAATTATTATCATTGGGAATAAGAGATTTCAATCTAGCAATTTCAGCATTTAAAGATTCAATCACAAATTCTTGTTTTGTAAACATTTTCTCACATTTTTTATTCTTAGCACTTAAAACAAGAATTGCCTCCTCAAGCGAGCTTACCTCATTTTCTTCTTCTGAAGAATCTTCATCTCCACGTGTCATGAGACAAACGCCGGAGATGTTCTTGCCCTTCTCCTCCTCACTGTCAGAATCTATGTCGCTGAGTGGCTCAAAAGCGGCATAGACTTGACTCAGCACTTTCTTGATCATCTCCTTGGAGCGTCTACCCTTGGTCTTGTCATCTTTTGTGTTTTCGGCGCTCTTGTCATCCTTCTTGCTCCTCCCGAGTTTGGGGCAGTTGGAGCGGATGTGATCCAAGGCGCCGCACTCAAAGCAATGCATTAGTCCTCCTTTTTTCCTGAACCTAACTCTGTTCATAGCTCTGGAAAGTTTGTTAGTAACAAGAGCCAAATCCTCCTCCTCGAATTGCTCGAGTTGTTCATCAGACATGGCGTTAATTAAAGCAAGAGCATTTGGAGATGATGAAGAAGCAACATCTGAAGAAGTCAAAGGAGAATTCAAAGCACTTGACTTAGAATCCGTTTTTCAAGAAAGAATATTCATCTCATGAGTTTTGAGTTTTGTATAAAGCAAATCCAAAGTCAAATTTGCCATGTTAACAGATTCTTGAATAGAAGTTACTTTCATTCCCAAACAGACATGTCAAGACCATTTAAAAAGTGGTGAGAAATCTCAGACTGTGGATAATTAGTGTCATAAGAAGCATCAACAGATCTAAGATTGCTCAATATTTTATTAAACCTTCCAAGATAGTCATCCAAAGCTTCGGCAGGTTTCATCTCAAATTTTATATATTCCTTTTTAAAAAGATCTCGACGAAGTTCTTTTATGTTTGTAGTTCCTTGATGAAAGTTTTTCAAAGCGTTCCAAATTTCATTAGCGGTTTGAAGATGAGAAACACAGTCAAAATCAGAACGCGAAATTTCATTCAACAAAATATTTCGAGCTCCGCAATTATTATTAAACTCAATTTTCAAAGCATTAGAATTGATCGCTTCGGGTATGGTGTAGGGAAGAGCAACTTTTTGCCACACATCATAGTCTTGAGCCATGATGTAAGATTGCATCTTGCTACACCAATACGCGAAACCGGTGCCATCAAAAACATGCGGTTTTGTAGAAAATTTATCCGACATGATGAGAAAATTTTAGATTGAAGAAAATCCAAAGCAGAAAAACGTGGCTCTGATACCACTTGTAGGATCGAATGCCCAATGAAAAGACAACCAGAGGGTGGGTGAATGGTTGAGTACCCAAAAACAAATCTTAGCGGAAATTAGATTTACCCTCTGTTCTCTGAAGTCGGTCTGACCGCAGGTGTCGCGTCGGTCTGACCGAGCAACCTCGCTGGTCTGACCGCCAGACGACCTCCGGTCTGACCGCTCGTAGCCGATTGCTCGATGTATTCGATGCCGATGAAGTCCGATGCCTGCCGGTCTGACCGCCTATGTGCTTGCGGTCTGACCGGGTAGAAGCCGCGGTCTGACCGCAGTAGAGATTGTGGTCTGACCGACGTGTAGATCCGGTTTAACCGATAATTATGTCGCCGCACCGAAGAAGAGGAAGAAAAAGAAAACACAAAGAATTCTCAAGAAGATTGAACTTTATTGAATCTCTCTGTGTTTACAAAGTGCAATCAAAACACTCCTCACAAAATCTCAAGCTAAACTTGAAACCCTAACTCGAAACACTAAAAACTTGAACCCAAAAGCGATACAGAGAGGCCACACCTCCCCTCACTATTTATACCCAAGATCCGCAGCCAAGAGCCACGAATCCTACTCATACAAGAAGTCCTAATCCACTAGGAAACTTTCCCATACAAGAAACGAACTTTACATAAAACAACCATAGCAATCTCGGTCTTCCCAAAACCAAAATTTTGCTTTCCATACGCAACAATATCTCCATTGTATGCCATATGGAAACTTCACCAATTATGTGCACTAATATCTACCCTTCAGCATCCCGCATGATCTCCATCTTGGACGTCACCTTATCTCCAAGTTGACTCCAACTCGATCACCGGCAACACTTTTCTGAGGCGTAAAGAGTATCTGCACACAATTAAACAAAGAATACCATATCCGAGCACAAGCTATCCAAACTTAACTCATTGTTAGCATAAACAACCAGACACGTGCATAGGAACACAAAACTTCCATGTATATGCAAGGAAACAAACCGAAACCAAAACCGAATCTGTTGATGAGAAATTTCTCTCACGCGCTGGCCTGGAAGATCTGCTTAGCTCCAGTGCAGGTCCTTCTCGGCTACCTGTGCTGTGCAGGGCGTGCCAGTTGATTTGATCTGTTAACCAACAAGAGGAACAAGGGAATTTGCGTTAAGTGTAAGGTTAGATCTCCACTGGGTCGGCTGAGGGAATCCATGAGCATATATATATGCTATCCTAAAATATATTTAAGCCAAACGACTGGAATGGATCGGCTATACCGAGACAACATCAGTCATGTAACCTAAATAGAATAAAGGATAATAAATATATGAATCGATAACCTAGCTGATACTGGAAAACTAATGATGAATCGGCTAGTACTCCGATGAATCTTATAAAAAGATATCAGTCTTGAACCAGATGTGCATGGCCTTGAAATCGGGCCATTGGCCGCCGATGGCGGGCCGATTTCGGCTAGTAACGTCCGACAAGAATGCGATCTGAATATAAGAGACAGCCCTAATATAAATCTAATAATAAATATATTAAAAGAAACATATCGGAGATAAGGCCGGTGAAACCCCGCACTATCTCTAAACAATATAAATCTAGCCGAACAGATCATTGATAGTTCTAAAAACGACTTAATAGTTCGACGATGCAGCATTAAGTATAAAAAGAAAAACCTGATCTGTTGCAGCCGATTTATATCTCTCAAGACGGTGGATACCGCATATAAACCAGCCAACCTTTAGATCTAGCCCTATCGATTGCAAGTTCTTAATAGAACTAGCCAATGGCAGGATAGATCTAAACATTAGTCTAATTTATATGCGGTATATGATAAATAGCGCAGTATAAACTCTTGAATCTAATGTGTCATTATGATGGAAGCACTAGAAACAACAGATTATACCACTAATGACAAGCATTTACCTAGATCTGGGGATCAAAACGATGCAGCCCGTAGCCAAACAAACTGCTCGTCTGAAGAAAAAGGTTGGCGATGCGCCGAAGGTTTGATTGATTGTGATTGTCTTTAATTACAGGGCGTCTCGGGTCCTATTTATACCCAAGATACAATTATCCGTACAAACCTTGGACTCTATTTAAACTTACTATTTAAAACACGACATTATCCCGAGAAGGACCCACGTTGTGTTACAATTAACAGTTTAAACAAACTCCTAAATTACATATACAATTGCCGTTACAGGACTCTATCCATAGGCGGCAATATCGTTTAACGCACAACTAATAACCGAATCTTCTATTTATCCTCAAACTGCTGCATCAGAAACGGTTTTATCTCTTCCAGGCCTGGAATCGGCTATCGGCTGCCCTTGTCCGATCCAACCTCAGCCGATTGGCCTCGTAGCCGATCACTCCTCAGCCGATGTGGCCTCTATTTCCACACCAAACCAGCCGATTCGATTCTGCTTCGCCTTTGCAGACTTAGGGACTCAATTACCAAATTTCAGTGTTAACACATGCCCCCAAGTCCGTGATACGAAGTGTTATGGATTTGCTTGCCTGTTCAAACTCCCGCTCTTTTCTTGACCTAAACCGCTTCGGCTTCTCCCCAAGTTCCCTTTAAATATCCACTCTCCTCGGCCGAGACGCTTACGCCTTCAAAGCACACTCAATCTCTTCGCATACAAGCCTCTGCCTTCTCTCTCCTCTCTGGTAGTTCACCGGCGACTCACCTGCATTCTCTACCAGACCTCAGCGCGTTCCACGAATCAAACGTCATCTTCACCCCAAGCACTCCGATGGCTTCCACCGTCGCCGCATCGAGCGCTCTCGCCACGCGCCACCGCCGCCAGCACTCCTGAAGCCGTCGCTCAACCATCGCGCGCTCGGCCGCCGCCATTGTCGAGTTCTCTCGAGGTACTCCCATTTAATCGGTAACTCTCCCTTTTTTTATTATTCCGGATCTACTTCTTCAACCACGTTGCATCCATCTTACATCCCAATGTTTTTTTGGATTAGCACTTTTTCTTTCTTCCAACTGTAATATGCAACCGTTCTTGATTAGCACCCTTTTTTCTTTTTTTGAACTGTAGCACTTGTCACATAAAGTATTTATCCCCAATTTGACACAAGCACAGAGGTTTTTCCTCGGCCCCATCGGCAAAACCGACCCAGCCGATGTGATTATGGCCGAGACCAACAGGATCCCCTTCAACACTGTGAAGCCATCTCTCGCTCATTGGAACGGGACATTTAAGTCGTGGCTGACGACTGACGCCGCTTGGGTCGAGTGGTACAAGAGAATGCAATCGGCCAAATACACTCAATGAGAGGAGACCGGGATAGCCCAAGGCTTGGCTCTGTCCATTGCCAGCATGGAGAAGGACGAGCCTCTTCTGTCGGCTGCAACGTATTTCTGGAATGACAGCTTCAACGCCTTTATCTTCCGACAAGGGCCAATGACCATCACACTGGCCGACGTGTACATGACAACTGGCTTGGACATTGAGTTATCGGCCAACCCCAGCAACCTGAGCCGAAAGGGTCAGCACCAATTCAAAACCAAGGCCATCGGCGGGTGGAGCGGCTTCATTGCCCAGAACATGAAGGATGGACCCATCGGTCATAGGGAGCACACCGCATTCCTGATGACGTGGCTTGAAAAATTTTTGTTTTGTGGATCGAGCTGCGGGCCGACTGCCAACTGGCAAGTCGTAGCCGAAATCTTGGCCGACGGGGGCAAGCTCGCGCTGGGGAAGTACCTCCTCGGCTATTTGTACCAAATGCTGCATCAGGTCGCTACGAAAGATAGCCGCCAACGCCCCAATCAACACCGGCGGCCCCTGGTGGTTCTTGCAGATCTGGCTGGTGCTAACAACCCAAAGGGTGGCCGGTCGGCTCCCTCTGACAGACGCCGTATTCCCAAGGCTGGAGCCGATCGAAGACGAGGATGACAACGAGATCACCACTACCAGGTGCATGAGCTACGGAGAAGCAGCAGCCGCTCATGTAGGCTCAAGGCAATCGGCCGAACTGCTGGCCGAATGGTTCATCGCCCTTTATGACGGGCTGTCTCGCGAGAACCGCGCCTGGTACTTCTACCGGGATCAGGGACTGTTTGAGTTGCCGGCCGACTTCAACTGGGAAGACATCAACTCGGCCGACAACCCAAGGTGCAGGGAGCTGTTCATCGCCGCTTTGTCCCCCTGCATCTTGCCGACCGGAATCCATCAGGGCCGATCAGTGGCCAAGAGCTACGAGTTTTATTACCCGGTATCGGCAGCGAGGCAGTTCGGTCTTAGGCACATGCCCATCGGCTTTTATTACGCCGACAAGATTGAAACGAGGGGAGTGGTAACTCAAGATTTGATAATGCATTGGCTGCTGAATATAGCCGGCCCTCCCCTTGGTGAGCTCGGCGTGATGACCCTGTCGCTCAGGAAGAGCGTGGCCTACGACCAATGGTGGGCCGAAATCAAACGCCACATCTTTCACCATCGGTCATCACATTACGTCGATCTGCTCCTGCCCAAAGAAATCCCTTCGGTAAGCTTTGACGTCCAAATGATTTTACTCTTCTTATCATCGGCTGATATAGCCGATTAACATTTCCCCTTTGGCTTGCAGGAGACGGAGACAGAGCGGCCGACGGTGAGCGACTCCAAGCGCCCCATCGAATACCGTCTAGGTGTTCGGATGGGGCGGCCTCTCCGTCGGCCATCACCGCGGCGCGCCGAAGCCGGCGTCATTGTTGCAAGGGCTGCACCACCCCTATAGCCGTCACGCGCCGCCCCAAGAAACCGAAAGAGAAGAAGCAGCGCCACCGACAGCGCCTCCCCCTTAGGCCCGGCCGTCGCACGGTTCCTCGACACCATCGCGCGGCGAGGAAGTGCCGGCGGCTGTTGGAGCGGCGGCCGAACCCGAGAGTTCGAGCCATGAGTCCGTCAATGCCCCAGCCGATGCTCCACCGGTCCCAAGTCCTCCAGCGAGAAATCGGTCGGTAAGCCCTCATTTCACCAAGTTTGGCTTCATAATGGTATCACTTGCATATGACTGAACAATTCTTTTAGGTCAAGAAATTGGCCGGCCGCTCTTCACGCCCCGTGCCATCGGTAAACGTCTCTTGCCACTTGATCCGTAGAAATTAGCCGATTCGTTTGGTAACACTTCTTTTGCAGCCCCCACGATCTCCGTCGGCTGCACCCCAGGCGTCTAGCGAGCATGCTGCGCCTGCCGCGGGCGGCGGCAACGACGCCGACGAAGAGGCCCGACGGCCGCAGCGGCGATCCAGCCCGAGCCGACACCTCCGACCCGGTGCCAACGGTAAGTCGATCGAGACCGACGATCGACTTCTATCAACTTAATGTCTTCTGATCATCTCTCTTTTCTGCAGAACATAGTCGACCTCCTCAATTTTGACCTATCGGAGTTCGAGGAGTCCAGTGAAATCAGCGAGGAGGCGTTGGTGACGCCGGCCGAGGACCTGAGGGCCACCCTAGCCGACATCGGCAACTGGCTGGAGGCCTCGCTGGATGCGCTGGTGGTCGACAGCGGTTCGATACGCGCGCGTTTCAAAGACATTCAAGGCCAGCTGCCGGAAGCTCTAGCCGACGCCATCGTGCCGGCCACCTTCATGGAAGCCCATCAGCTCAAGTACGAACGGGCACGACAGCGGATAGCCGATCGTCGCGAGAACCAGGCACGATCGGCCACCCTCCAGTCGACCAAGGACGCCATTGAGAGATGGAAAGCTGCCTTCAACCGCCTGAAGACTGAGCCAGCGGCCATGCTCGAGCAACTCCTTGCATGCCAAGATCAGCTGATGGCCGATCTCGTTCAAGTCAAGAACGAGATCGATGTCCATAAGGAGTACATGGCTGGCTTGCCGGCCGAGATCGAAGCTCAACGCCAAGGCATCAAGGCGGCTGTGGTACACTTGCGAGACCTGGTGAAGGGCATCCGGCCGGTGGCAGGGTCCGAGGCCGACGACGTCAGGGTCATTGAAGAGATAGACCAGATCAGGCGAACGGCGTTGTCAGCCATAGCCGATTTCTTAAAACAATGAGCTTGTAATATTCTAACATTCTGAAATCGGCTACTGCCTCTTGTATTATACTTGTCATACTTTTGTGCTGGGATTGGACCTTAATCACTTCACTCGTACTTGTAATCGACTTTGACTTATGTGCAATATAGTTTATCAATCTTTTGCCGCTGTGCTTGTAGATAAGATCGGCTTTCGGCCATGCGTAGTGTCTTGAATTGCTCATGCCGAAATCGGCCCCAGCCGCCCATATCGCTTCATGTTGCCGATTCCGAGACCGCACTACAACCGCTCGTGTCAGCGCTTGAATTACAGCCGTCGATCCAAATCACTTCCAACGCTTTTATTTGGACTGCCGATTACGGGGCTTAAAAGTTTCAAAAATCCCGACGCCCAATTTTGCAATCGGCTCGTGTACGTATATGCCCCCCAAGTTTTGTTGATAGCTTCGGTGTCGACAAAATTGTGAGTTCGAGCCGTTCGCGCATCATTGCCATCCCTATTGGCCAATCATTAGCCGATCGTAGAAAACTTAGCAAAAAAAAACGTTGCATAAAAATGCCTAAAGGCGATGCCTTGTTAAAACAAGACATCGGCTGTCGTAAATTGGCTTAAGCAACCAGAGCCGAATCACGAGTTGATCCATACGCTTGGGTAATATTTCTTCAGGTATTTTCCATTAAGAGTCCTTCCAAATACTTCTCCGTCCAGCCCTTTTAGCATGTAAGCTCCTTTGGAGACGCATTTGTGGATCTTGAAAGGCCCTTCCCAATTTGGTGACCACTTGCCGAATTTGTTGTCTCTAGATCCGATCGACAGTATCAATTTCCAAACGAGTTCGCCTTCCTCAAAAGATTTAGGCACCACCTTTTTATTATAATGTCTGGCTACTCGTTCTTTATCCTTTGTGACTTTTTCCAAGGCCCTCATCCTGGATAAAACTAAATCTTTCGATTCGTCCATCATCAGGTGATAATAATCGTCGGCTGTGAGTTGATCCTGTAGCTGAATGTGTCTTGAGCCGACGACACTTTCCCATGGTAGCACTGCCTCATGTCCGTAGACCAGCTTGTACGGAGGGACTTGAATTGACCCGTGGCATGCCATCCGATACGCCCACAGTGATTCGGCTAATCGGCTGTGCCATTGTTTAGAGTACTCAGAGATCTTTCTTTTGATCAATTTGATCAAACTTTTGTTTGAGGCCTCGTCTTGTCCGTTGGCTTGTGCGTAGTACGGCGAAGAATTAAGCAGCTTGATCCCCATGCCGTTGGCAAACTGAACAAATTCGTCCGATACAAAGATAGATCCCTGGTCTGTTGTTATTGTTTGTGGAACGCCAAGTCGATAGGTGATATGTTCTTTGATAAACTCGATTGTGTCCTTAGAATCCACTTTTCTGAGGGTAATCGCCTCCACCCACTTTGTGAAGTAATCCGTTGCCACCAGGATAAATTTATGTCCTTTGCTTGAGGGTGGATTGATCTGGCCGATCATATCAATGCCCCATCCTCTGAATAGCTACGGCTTAATAATTGGGTTCATAGCCGATCTTGGTGCTCGTTGTATGGCGCCAAACTTCGACAATCCTAGCAGCCCTTGTAATACTTGAAACAATCCTCCAGCATCGTCGGCCAGAAATACCCTGCTCGGCGAAGCAGCCACTTCATTTTGTGGGCCGATTGATGTGTGCCACAGATTCCTTCATGTACTTCTCCGATGGCCACTGTAGCCTGGTCGGCTCCCAAACACTTGAGTAGCATGCCGTCTATCGTCTGATAGTACAGATCTTCATCGAGCAACACGTATCGTAATGCCTTGTATCGTAACTTCCTTGTAGCCGATTGAGAGAGTTTTTGAGATAGTTGTAAACTTCAAACCTCCAATCATCGGCCGTGATGGCGCCAACGTCTATGTCGATTTCTTTCAGCATCGGCCGATAGCCCAATGCCCCCTGGGCCAAGTCATTGGCCTCTGTGTTCTGCTCTCTGGGGATATGTTTCAAAGTAACTAGCCGAAAACCGTCCATTAATTCCCGGCATTGTCGATAATATACCATCAGCGCGTCATTTTTACATTCATATTCTCCTGATAATTGGCTGATGACAAACAATGAATCTCCCATTATTTCGATGGCGTCGGCTTCAACTTCCTTGAGTAGATGTAATCCTTTAAGGACGGCTTCGTATTCGGCTTGGTTGTTTGTAGCGTGGGGGTTGATGGCAAAAGCAAACTCGAAGCTTGCCCCCCTGGGCGAAATAATGACCAAGCCGATGCCACAACCGTTGGTGCAAACCGAGCCGTCGAACGTCAACGTCCAAGGCATAATTTTCACTGAGCCGTTTGAGCCGTTTCTGTGCTCCACAATGAAATCGGCTATGGCTTGACCCTTGACTGCCCTTGGTGCCTGATACCTCAGATCGAATTCTGTTAGCGCGAAAATCCACTTCCCAATTCTTCCTTTGAGCACTAGAGCCGATGGCATGTACTTAACTACATCGGCTTTGCAGATTACCAGGCACTCGTTGGATAGCAGATAGTGCCTTAACTTCGTACATGAAAAATAAAGGCATAAGCATAGCTTCTCCAAAGGTGAATACCTTGTTTCTTCTCTAGCAACCGTCGGCTGAGATAGAAGATGGCTTTTTCTTTGCCGTCGACTTCTTGGATTAGGACGGAGCCGATTGATTTGTCATCGACTTATAGGTACAGCTTGAACGGTATTCCCTTTTGTGGAGGCATTAAAACTGGAGAAGAGCTTAGATAATCTTTTATGTTGTCTAACGCCTTTTGCTGCTTTGCCCCCCATGTGAATGTCTGATCGGCTTTTAGCCGAAGCAATGGTGTGAACGGCTCCATCTTTTCTGAGAGATTGGCTATGAATCGTCTGATGAAGTTTATCTTTCGATCAATGACTGGAGTTGTTTTTTGTCCTTTGGAGGTTGAATTGTTGCCCCAGCATTCTTCAAGCCGAACGTCATTACTACCCATTCGTACAAGCCGATTGCGCCGGGACACCGAAAATCGGTCTTGTGGATGTCCTCGTCGGCCATGAATATTTTATTATACCCTACATTGCCATTCATGAAACTGATAATTTTGTGGCCTTAAGCAGCATCGACAAGCAGATCGGCTATCGGCATTGGGTATTTGTCTTTAGGGGTTGCCTTGTTTAGATCTCTGAAATCGATGCACACCCTAAGTTTACCATTTTTCTTCAACACTGGGACGATGTTTGAGACCCACTCGGCATATCGGCAAGGCCGAATGAATCCCGCGTCGTATAGCCGAGTGATTTCGGCTTTAATTGCATCGTACATATTGGCCTTAAACCTCCTAGGAGGCTGTTTGAACGGCCGATAGCCTGCCTTAATTGGTAGCTGATGGACCACTATTGACCGGCTGAGGCTGGGCATCTCGAAGTACTCCCAAGCAAAACAATCTTTATATTCTTTTAACAACTCAATAAGCTGGGATCTACAATGAGGAGAAAGATTTTTGCTAATGTACGTCGGCCTCGACTTATCACCAGAGCCGATGTCAATTTCCTCTAATTTGTCGGCCGACGTGAAACCTTGCCCTAGCTTGCCATCGTCTTCGTCCGCGGTGTCCATGCTGAAAACGCTTGAGCCCTCCACCATGTCTTGTTCAAAGCAGCAGCTGCGGCTCGTCATTTCCAATCGGCTGTATTGTGGAATTGGACATATTTAGAAAATCGGCTTGCCAGATTTTCCTAGACAAACAATCAATGCCTTCGATTTCCCAAAGCAACAAATCGGCATTGACGACACTAACTGACCTGTCGGCTGGCACGATCTCGATCTTGTCGCTGTCCCATTGGATCAGGCTCTGATGCATTGTAGAGGGGATGCAGCCGTTAGCGTGTATCCAGTCCCTTCCGAGCAGCAGGCTGTAAGACCCCTTCCCGTCGATGACAAAGAACGTTGTGGGCACGGTCTTATTGCCGATGGTCAGTTCAACGTTGAGGACGCCCTTAGTTTCCGATGGGTTGCCGCTAAAGTCTTTGAGCACCATGTTGGTTTTTATCAGGTCTTTGGCTCCCTTGCCTAGTTTTCTGAACGTTGCGTAAGGCATGAGGTTGACTGCAGCTCCCCCATCAACTAGCATTTTGGAAATCGGCTTGCCGTTGACGAATTCTTTAACGTACAACGGCTTTAAGTGCTAATTTTCTGTTCCCTCGGGTTTGTCGAAGACAGCCTGGTCTGGTGAGATTGCCAGTTTCGCCAGGTCGTCCTCAATGGTGTCTGCATCGGCTTCAGGAGCGCCGAATTCGGCTGGTAGCACGAACACCATGTTAACCGATGCAGAAATTTTGCCTTTCCCTTTGGCTGCCCTCCTGGCTTGATCGGCTGGGCTTTCCTCGGCTTGCTCTTCGTCGGCTATGGCAGCTTTCTCTTTGGGTACCCATCGCCTTTTTATTTTGCCCAGCCGACGGCGTTGTTCATGGATCATTTGCTGAACTTCGTCATTTCTCCCTTCACGCTTAAGCCATTGAACCCTTCTTTTCTCGCGTCTTTGTGAAGAGATCGGACGGGCACCATTGGGGTTGGCCGATTCCTCATCGTCGGCCTCTTCATCGTCGTGGTCGTTGCCATCGTGGTTTTCGTCGATGAAGAAGTTGTTGGCACCTTTTTTGGCAAAAGGCACGAACACGATCGAATCAGCTAAAGCCTTGCGGTGGTTCTTGGTACAGAGTCGCCAACCACTTCAATCTAGCAAAAACTAGAACAAAGTGGGTTTTGTAGATCAAATCGGCTAGCGGAACCGATTTAGATGGATAGATTGATACCTACTCATCTCGTGAGTAAACGGAAAGTTTTCAAGACAAACTTACGAAGAAGTGTCGCACTCTCGCAGCGGCGGCGGACGGTTTTCGGCGCAAACCGACAAAGATGGACTAAACTAGGGCAAAGTAGAAAATATGGCTGACAATAAAGAAAACGATTCAAATAGATTGATTGTATGTTGTGCGTTTCGTTATTACAATTGAACCGGCCTTGGCCCTTATATAGGGGTTGGTCTTTCCCTCCACAGGCCCTTCTCCACGTCCAATTCGGGATAAACATGTTTGAAAACCCAAGATATACCGTATGAAGAAAGGAAACCCGAATACCGACGAAGTCGTCTAGGTTTCGGACTCTGTCGGTCAGACCGGCCACATGCCCCCGGTTTGACTGGCCCCACAACCCAGTCTGACCGGCCCATACACGGCGGTCAGACCGGCCTCTCCGAAGAAACTGGCAGATTTTCCAAATATTGGCAACATTCCCTATTTTAATTCTTAGGTGCCAATTTTGGGTGTAAACACATGCCCCCCTGCCTTTTATGATGAACATCGTGAATCTAAAAGCATAAGACATGTTTTAACTTGGGACAATAACCTAATTCCCGGCCACAACACCCCCTAAGCATCTTGCCAAATACTCGGGAAGTATTTCTTCATATATTTACCGTTGATAGCCCGCTGAAACCGTTCTCCTTGAAGCGTCTCCAAGAAATACGCATTGCCCCGAACGATTCTGCATATCCGATAAGGTCCCTCCCAACTCGGCGACCACTAACAGAATTCTTTAGATCGGGAACCTAAAGGCAAAATAGTCTTCCATACTAGATCTCCTACTTGAAATGCCTTTGCCTTCACCCTTTGGTTGTATGCTTTAGCCACTCTCTTCTTTTCTTTTTCTATTTCTTCCAAAGCCTTCAAACGTTTGTCGACCACTTCATCAAGGTTATCACCCATCAAGAATTTATAGTCTTCAGCTGACAAATCGTCTTGCTTTATATATCGAAGAGAGCCAAGATTTACCTCAACCGGTAAAACGACTTCTTGCCATAAACAAGCTCAAAAGGGGTCACCTTGGTAGCACCATGCTTGGATATTCTATGTGCCCATAAAGCTTCGGAAAGCACTTCATGGCACCTTCTCGGATGTTCCTCGATCTTTTTCTTGATTAGCTTCAACAATGTCTTATTACTAGACTCGGCTTGTCCATTAGCCTGAGCATAGTAAGGAGACGAACTCAACAACTTAATTCCATAAGATTCGGCCATATTCTTCACTTCTTTAGACATAAAAGAAGCTCCTTTGATCTGTAGTTAATGTTTGAGGAATGCCGAATCTATGGATAATATGCTTCAGAATAAAATCAATTACCTCCTTATGGGTCATATTCCTGAGCGGCACGGCTTCGGCCCACTTAGTGAAGTAATCCGTCGCAACTAGCACGAACCGATGCCCCTTTGAAGACGGAGGACAAATCTGACCAACAAAATCTAAAGCCCACCCCCGGAACGGCCATGGTTTAATTATAGGATTCAACACCGAAGCCGGTACCAATTGAACATAGCCAAACCGTTGACAAGCTTCACATCCCTTATAGTACCTGAAGCAATCATCAATCATCCTCGGCAAATAGAACTCCGCTCTTCTGAGCAGCCAGTTCATCTTATGGGCCGATTGATGAGTCTCGTAAATTCCCTCGTGAACTTCACCCAAAGCAATCTTAGATTGATCGGTATCTAAACATTTTAATAGTACACCATCTATATTTCGGCGATATAGCTTTTCATCAAGAAAAGTATATTTATACGCTTGCCGCCGAATTTTTCGATCAACCCTAAGACTAGGATCCTTCAAATAGTCAATCAAAGGAATTCGCCAATCATTTACCGTTTCTAGGGCACACATATCCGAATTTTCAGTTAATTCGGCCTCTGTATCGAGAATATTGTGCCCCCCAACATCTTCTGTAAAGTCGGTCTGACTGGCCAAGCAACGCCGCTCAGACCGGAAACCACCCGCGGTCAGACTGGCAAGAGAGCGCCGGTCAGACCGGATGCCATCCACGGTCAGACCGGCGACAATGCACCGGTTAGACCACTTACGGTCTGCCTCTTTGCCAATTTCGCCCAAAAAACCATACTCAAGCACCGGTTGATCCAATATGAAAAATAAACCTCTTCTGATGCTATAACCAGATGCTTGTTGAGCTAAGTCATTCGCCCTAGAATTTTCATTCCTAGCAATATGCTTAATAGTAAATTCATCGAAATTGGCAATAATATATAGGCATTGATCTAAATACCTGTTCAATGATACGTCGAAGCATTTGTAGATCCCGACAACTTGTTGCACCACCAATTCCGAATCACCGAACGCTTCTACGTGTGTAGCTCCAACGATCTCCATCACTTGTAAACTGAATAACAAAGCATTGTATTCGGCTTGATTATTTGTACAATAATATTCTAAACGAACCAATGCTTCAAAGCATTGACCATTGGGCAAAACTAAAACTACACCTATGCCTTGACCCTCCTTACACGAAGAGCCATCAAAATAAACTTTCCAAGGTGTAACACTAACTAAATGGACTTCATCCCCATAATCAACGTCTACATGATGATCTACTATAAAGTCCGCTACAATCTGGCCCTTCATAGATTTCAACGATTCATAGGCCAAATCATATTCAATTAATGTATACACCCATTTGCCAATTATACCACTTAGAATTGGCCTTTGCAACATGTGCTTAATAACATCGGTCTGACAAGTAACTATGCATGTACTAGATAACAAATAATGACGTAACTTGGTACAAGCATAGTACAACAAAGACAAAGCCTTTCTACAAATACATACCTCGTTTCGGTATCTAGAAGACGGCGACTTAAATAAGTAATTATGTACTCTTTGCCATCTTTCTCTTGTGTCAAAACGGCTCCAATAACTTTGTCTTCAGCAGCAATATACTGCCGAAACGGAATTCCGGCTTTAGGAGCTCGCACCACGGGCGGCGTAGACAAGTATCTCTTTAAACCTTCAAACGCCTCCTGTTGCACTGCCCCCCAAGTAAAATTGGCTTCTTTCTTCAAGCGTAGAATAGGCACAAAAGCATCGATTTTACCTGCTAGGTTAGATATAAATCTTCTCAAATAGTTTACTTTACCTAGCAACCTCTGAACTTCTCTCTTGCATGCCGGCGCTTTGAAGTCTTGAATCTTCTCAACCTTCTTAGGATCGATCTCAATCCCTCTCTCATGCACCATGAATCCTAAGAATTTTCCTGCCGACACACCGAAGGCACACTTGAGTGGGTTCATCTTCAAACCATACCAACGCATCCTCTCAAAAGCTAACCTCAAATCGGTCATATGTCCATCCATATCATCCGATTTGACCACAATATCATCAATGTAGATTTCTAGGATAAAACCTAACAAATCATGGAAAATTAGGTTCATTGCTCTTTGATATGTGGCGCCGGCATTCTTTAACCCGGATGTCATGACTAACCACTCAAACAGCCCGACAAATCCTGGACATCTAAAGGCTGTCTTATACATATCCTCCTATGCCATGAAAATTTGGTTGTAGCCGGCATTGCCATCTAAAAAACTAATCACTCTATATCCTGAGGCATCATTTATCAACATGTCAGCTATAGGCATAGGATACTCATCTTTAGGTGTGGCTTTATTTAAATCTCTAAAATCTATGCAAACCCTAATTTTGCCGCTCCCCTTCTTCTCTACCGGTACTATGTTAGACACCCATTCCGCATACCGCCACGGCCTAATAAACACTGCTTTCAATAATTGGTCTATCTCTTCTTTGACACGATCATATATATAGTGGGTTAAACCGACGAGGAGGTTGTTTATAAGGCCTAAATCCTGACTTTATCGGAAGCCGATGCTCAACAAGATCACGGCTAAGTCCAGGCATTTCATGGTACTCCCATGCAAAGCAATCACTATATTCTCTAAGCAGCTCGATCATCTTAACTCTATGATCGGCTCTCATGTTTTTATTTATGAAAGTCGGTCTTGGTACGCTCCCATCTCCTATGTCTATTTCTTCTAATGGGTCGGCTGATGTGAACCCTTGACCGAGCTTCTCTACCTCGTCAAAATCTTCTATAGTCTCTCCAATATCGTTCTTTGTCTACCGATATTCCTGAACACTTTTTTGTTACCATTCCAAGTTGGACGCTTTATTCATCATACAAAGTAATGTCAACAAGCCGTGCTAAACTAGCCGGCTTTACAGAAATGAGTACAAAGCCTTCTTTGGAAACACTAATAAAATTAAAACTAGAAAGATCTAGCCCTGAAAAGCACTGCATGTCTCCATGTTTCCATCCTACAGAAATATCGGCCATGGCAACCTCAGCTGATGTATCCACCTGAACTACTTCAACCTCATCACGATCCCACTGTACTAGGCACTGATGTAAAGTAGAGGGAACGCAACAGTTGGCATGAATCCAACAATGCCCCAAGATGACACTATAGTTACCTTGTACATCGACGATGAAGAAGGCAGTAGGCAACGTCTTGTTCCCCACTGTAAGCTCCACGGACAGGATTCCCTTCACCTCCGTTGACTCGCCGTTGAAGCCGTTGAGGAGCATGTTGGTCTTCTTCAGCTCCGCTTCCTCGCGACCCAACTTCTTGAAGATAGAGTAAGGCATCAGGTTCACCGCCGCTCCTCCGTCCACTAGCATCCTCGAGACCGGCTTTCCATCAATGTGGCCCTTCAAATAGAGAGGCTTCATGTGACGGTTGGACTCGTCGGGCTTCTCGAAAACCGCATCCTTTGGACCTAGTGACATTTGAGCGACCTCGGCCTCGTCCATGGCACAAAACTCCATGGGCAACATGCAAACCATGTTGATCTCCATGTTCTCACCGGACGATGCCTCCACAGCCGGTTGTTCATCCTTTTGAACCGGCTTCTCAGCAGTTGACGACTTATGCTTCCACTCCTTTGCAGGCGGTGGTCGCAACTCATCAAACTCCCTGTCTCTCCTCTCTTCGGCTTCCTTTTCCTTCAACTCAGAAGCACGAAGACGCTGCAACCTCCTCTTCTGAGTAGCCGTCAAATCCTCAGGCATCCACCTAGGATTCGACTCTGTCACAGGAGGCAAATAATGTCCCCCGTTGCCTTTACCCGAAGAGGGAATTACTCTAGTACCGTTCTTACGAGAACATTGGTCGACTGCCCGTGGCCTGGGTCGACCGGTGTTGTATCTTCGGCCGACCGGTGACCAGGCCCGGTCGACCGGAACAGTATCGACTGTGGGCCCGACGACGCGGTCGACCGCCCATAGCACCGCGGTCGTGGCAGAAGCCGCGACGCGCGGTCGACCGCTTACTGAACTGCGGCCGACTCACCGTGTAAGGCTCAGTCGGACCGGCTACTGAGCTACGGTCAGACCGGCCAGTGCGTCTGGTCTGACTGTTCTCCTACGCGACATCCTTCGCGACTTCGGTTCGGTGGCCGAATATCAGCTTAGCCTCCTTGCCAGATGGTATTGGCACATCATACAATCCTATCTTGATAATGATCGCCTCCGAAGCCCTCTCCTCAGGCTTGGCACGCTTGTGTGCCCTTTTCTCGCCGTGAAACCGGTCCTTTGTGGGGAACCGGCTTCCACTAGAAGTAGACGCCTGCCCTCGCGGAGATCTCCTCTCCCCTCTCCATCCTCGGTGATCCTGCATCGGAGGCATGTTGTACATAGGCGGGGGTGCCCCCCAAGGCATAAAGTAAGGGAACGGACAACCTAGAGGCGGCATCGGGCATGGTCCCCATGGCATGACTTGAGGACAATAGGGGAATGGCGGCTCCAAAACCTTTGATGAAGAACCAAATCGCTCCTTAGGGGGCGATCTTGGTCTCTTTCCCTTGGCATGCTCCTTCTCGGCACTCTTCCTCTTGTACTTGTCAAGGAGCATGTCAAAGGTTACCTTGGGCTTGTAGGGCTTCTTCGATGTGGATGTCTTGGCCTTATTCTCCTTCCATGTCCCAACCTCTGGGCTCTTTGGCACGAGCATCTTGGGCCTAGGCTCCCCAATGACAACTTCCTTTCCCTTAGCCGATTCGGTTTGCTCCGGCCAAATCAACACCTTCTTGCCATCAAGGTCAATGGTATTCACCGGGAAAGGATCACTGTCAAACTTCATCTTCGGGCCCTCGGTGAATTTCAATCGTCCTTCCTCTATGGCCGATTGAACCTGTCAACGAAAAACATTACACTCATTAGTAGAATGCGAATAAGAATCATGCCATTTACAGTAAGAACAGCGCTTCAATTCTTCTGATGAGGGTATGACGTGGCCTTTAGGTAATTTGATCTGTTTTTCTTGCAAGAGATAGTCAAAAATCCTATCACACTTGGCCACATCGAAACTGTACTTAATCTCACTCTGCCGATCCTTGCGAGGAGTCGGCGTCAAGCTAGAACAAACGAAGGGTTTGTTCTTGTTTGTCCAAGACCACTCGCGACATACATGTCATGATCGCCCTCATCGACTGAATCACTAGTGGGACAGTCGATCATGCTAACGTGAGGTTTCTTATCGTTGGGCCTAAAAAACTTTTTAGCATCTCTGACTCGACTTTCCTGAGCCAGAGCCTTCTGCATTACCTGACTAACATCAAGAAATTGTTGGCCATCTAACCTTTCTTTAATGGGAGCAAGCAACCCATTGAAAGCGAGGTCAGCCAAGTCTCTCTCGGTTATACTCAAGCTAAAACATCGGTTTCTAGCATCTCTAAATCTCTTAATGTAATCTGTAACAGATTCATTATATTTTTGCCTAACCGATGTCAAGTCACAAAGTCTAAGCTCAGTCTCGCCAGTGTAAAAATAATCATGAAATTTCTGTTCTAACTGAGCCCAAGTATGAATAGAGTTAGCCGATAAAGATGTAAACCAAGTAAAAGCAGTACCGGATAAAGATAAAGAAAATAAGCGGAATTTAAAAGCATCCGAAGTGCTAGCCTTCCCACATTGCGCTAAGAATTGGCCGATATGCTCCCATGTGGTCCTATTATCATCTCCACTGAATTTGGTGAATTCAGGAACTCTATAACCACAAGGATATGGGATATTATCGAAGTAGTCAGGATACGGCTTTTGGTAAACCTTAGCACGATTCCTGGGCTCAATTCCAAACGACTCTCTAATGATATTCCTAATTTGTTCCTCTATATTTTCAGGCCTAGGTGGGTCGGGCACGACCGGCGGCCTAAAGGGTGGCTGTTGCGGTGCAATATTGTCATATTGGCCATCTCTCGTGTCGCGCATATATCCCCTATTAGGATCATTGTATTGGTTGGGGACATGCGGGGGAATCGGTGCATGAACAGTAGCCACAAGGGAGTCGTGTGCGGGAACGTGGTATAGAACCGAGTTGCCCGTGATGGGATCTACCTCCTGTACTGGCACTAGAGCGCTGGTCTGACCGCCCCACATGCCCCCGGTCTGACCGGCCCCACAGCCCGGTCTGACCGGCCCATACATGACGGTCAGACCGGCCTCTCCAAAGAAACCGGCAGATTTTTCAAATATTGGCAACTTTCCCTATTTTAATTCTTAGGTGCCAATTTTGGGTGTAAACAGAAGTCTTGGTGGATCGAGCCGAGCCGATCATGGACAGACCGCTGCCTTTGGTTTAGCTGAACGGCTCTGGGGACGAACCAGGTTGGGCTTGCAGCCGATGAGTTCCTGTTTTCACTTTCGCGGCGATCGTTGCATGCTGGGCAATCGTCCAGTGTTGGTTGTCTCATACCGGATTCCCAGCAGTACCTAAAAAAATCACAATGCCAATGCGGATCGGCATTGTTGCGATTTACCTCGTACCGGCGGCTTTGGGTATTCGGCTCGCGCTGACGAGGTGCTTCATTGTAAGCTTCTTCCTGCCGAGACCGGTGCTGATGACGGTGTCGGCTTTGCTCATGGATTGGCCATCGATCAAGCCGATCTGATGACTGGGCACACCATATTAATCGGCGCGGCATGACATCCAATCTGCTCGTCTCCTACCTTGGTTCCGATCGATGTATTAACTAAGCTGTGCGCCATTCTGTTCTATCGATTAGCTTGCCTGGGACCGGCTTGGACCGTGTTGACCGGGAAAGGATTGCCGTCTACTTTCATCGGCCGATTTGAATCGGCGAACTTCAACTTCCCGGCCTCAATCGTCGATTGGATTTGCTGCCTGAAGACTTTGCAGTCGTTGGTGGCATGGGATGTGGAGTTGTGCCACTTGCAATATTTCTTTTTCTTCAATTCTTCGGCCGACGGGATCACATGATTTTCAGGCAACTGAATCTGCTTCTCCTTGAGCAGCAAGTCGAAAATCCTATCGGCCTTGGTGATGTCGAAGTCGTATCGTTCTTCCTTGACCGTCTTCAGCAGCCATTGGTAGACGATGGCCTTTTTGTTCTTGGCCCATTCGGCTGCCGCCACTTCTGCGTCATCGTCGTCGGACTCGTAGTCTGATTCGACGATGACATGAGTTATATTTTTGATGGCCCTCCTGGTGTCTTGGAATCGCTGCTCGTGGGCCGTCACCTTCTGCGCCATGTGGGCTAAGCTATCGAAGTCCTGCGCAGAGAATCGCTCTCGGATCGACGCGATCAATCCATGAAAGGCCAAATCGGCCAACTGGGCATCCGATAGAACCAGGCTGTAGCATCGGTTCCTCATTTCTCTAAAGCGTTGGATGTATTCCTGGACTGATTCGTTGTGTTTTTGCCTGATGCTAGTGAGGTCCGACAACTTCATCTCGTGGTTGTCGGAGTAGAAGTAGCTGTGCAATTGTTTTTCAACATCGGCCCAGCTCTGAATTGAGTTGTAGGGCAATGAGGAGAACCAAGTAAAAGCCGATCCTGAAAGGGAAAGAGGGAACAATCGGACTCTCAAGGCGTCCGTAGCCGATGCTTCGCCGCACTGTGCCAAGAATCAGCTAACATGCTCATAAGTTGAAACGTTGTCCTGCCCTGAGAAGTTCAAAAAATCTAGGATCTTGTATCGGTTGGGCAACGGGATCCGCTCGAAGTGCTCTGGATAGGGATACTGATACATGTTCCCTGAGTCTTTTGGCTTGAGGCCGAATTCATCGTGCATGACATCTGCAATCAGGTCGGCCCAGGTTCGGTTGTCTTGCTGTATCGGCTCGTACAGGTCATACGGCGCGGGTGCTTGCCGATACAGTGGTGGTGTCTGAGGCCTGTAATGATGGTCTTGACAACCTCCTTGGTATTGGTAGTGATGATCCACGGGAGGCGGCCAATGCGCGACGTTGGTGGTCCTGGAAACAGCTGTCGGCCACCGGCGTTGTACCGTCTGTTTGGATCAATCGGCTCTGAATGCCGATTGTCGTTGAACATGTTAGCGATCTGATCTTGGGGCGGTGGTTGTTGCCGGTTTAGCATAGTAATTGCTGGCCTTATAGCCGATTCACCTGGATTCGGCTGACCGAGGACTCCTTCCGGCGACCCTTGTTGTGTTAGCGGTGGGATCGGCCGATTCTGTGTGACCAGCATCCTGTAACCAGGAAATTGGCCGTTTGTGAAGTACGTCGGCCCTTGTTGCAGTTGGTCGGCTATCTTGGCGTCGACCACAGTAGCGATCATGTTATTGAGAGTGTTGATCAGGATGCTACTTTGATTGACTAACGCGTGATGGACGGCCGAGTCGATCTGGTCTTGTAGAGAATATACAGTTGAATCGTCCTGTTCCTGGGTCGGCTCCTCCATCTTCTGTTTGCCTTTTGTCACACCAGAGGAGGATGCCTTGAGGTCGTTCATGCTGAACTTATATTTTTGATTCACGGCCCCAGATCTTGTTTGGGTGAAAGATTGCAAGTAGTTAGCCTGGAGCTCTTCCACCATCTTCTTGTAATCGGCTTGTTGTTCAGCCGATAACTACTCCATCTTCACAGGCACGATGTTGTCGTGGGAAATGTTGGGGCTCTTGGAGTCGACCATCTTGCCGGCTGAATCTATGTGTCCGAGTCAAGCCGACAGAGAAAGTCCCACTGGGCGTGCCAAGAAGCGTGTTGATGAGAAATTTCTCTCACGTGCTGGCCTGGGAGATCTGCTTAGCTCCAGTGCAGGTCCTTCTCGGCTACCTGTGCTGTGCAGGGCGTGCCAGTTGATTTGATCTGTTAACCAACAAGAGGAACAAGGGAATATGCGTTAAGTGTTAGGTTAGATCTCCACTGGATCGGCTGAGGGAATCAATGAGCATATATATATGCTATCCTAAAATATATTTAAGCCAAACGACTGGAATGGATCGGCTATACCGAGACAACATCAGTCGTGCAACCTAAATACAATAAAGGATAATAAATATATGAATCGATAACCTAGCCGATACTGGAAAATAACGATGAATCGGCTAGTACTCTGATGAATCTTATAAAAAGATATCACTCTTGAACCAGATGCGCATGGCCTAGAAATCGACCGTCGGCTGCCGATGGCGGGCCGATTTCGGCTAGTAACGTCCGACAAGAATGCGATCTGAATATAAGAGGCAGTCCGAATATAAATCTAATAATAAATATATTAAAAGAAACATATCAGGGCAGATAAGGCCGGTTGAAACCCCCGCACTCTCTAAACAATATAAATCTAGCCGAACAGATTATTGATAGTTCTAAAAACGACTTAATAGTTCGAACCCGATGCAGCATTAAGTATAAAAAGAAAAACCTGATCATTGCCGATTTATATCTCTCAAGACGGTGGATACCGCATATAAACCAGCCAACCTTTAGATCTAGCCCTATCGACTGCAAGTTCTTAATAGAACTAGCCAATGGCAGGATAGATCTAAACATTAGTCTAATTTATATGCGGTATATGATAAATAGCGCAGTATAAACTCTTGAATCTAATGTGTCATTACTATGGAAGCACTAGAAACAACAGATCATACCACTAATGACAAGCATTTACCTAGATCTGGGGATCGAAACGATGGAGTCCGTAGCCAAACAAAGTGCTCGTCTGAAGAAAAAGGTTGGCGATGTGCCAAAGGTTTGATTGATTGTGATTGTCTTTAATTACAGGGGGTCTCGGGTCCTATTTATAACCAAGATACAATTATCTGTACAAACCCTGGACTCTATTTAAACTTACTATTTAAAACACGACATTATCCCGAGAAGGACCCACGCCGTGTTACAATTAAATGTTTAAACAAACTCCTAAATTACAGATACAATTTCCGTTACAGGACTCTATCCATAGGCGGCAATATCGTTTAACGCACAACTAATAACCGAATCTTCTATTTATCCTGAAATTGCTGCATCAGAAATGGTTTTATCTCTTCCAGGCCTGGAATCGGCTATCGGCTGCCCTTGTCCGATCCAACCTTAGCCGATTGGCCTCGTAGCGATCACTCCTTAGCCGATGCGGCCTCTGTTTCCACACCAAATCAGCCGATCCGATTCTACTTTGCCTTTGCAGACTTAGGAACTCAATTACCAAATTTCAGTGTTAACAGAATCAAAATCGGCAAAGGTCAGTGACCGGCGGTCGACCGCAGTAATCGCTGCCGAGTCGACCGCCCGGACACCTCCGGTCGAGACCGGTAGTACACGCCGGTCGGGCCGGGCTGTGGCACACATGGCCGAACAACTGTTCATAGTCCGAAAACCAAAACCACTTTGTCAATAAATCTCCAAATAACAAAGCACACAAAGCAATAATCCCAGATGCCAATTGTTCATCATCAAAAGAAGAATCAAACACACTTTGATTTTACAATATAGAACCGACGACACCTTTGAACAACCATAAATGTCAAGTCTATTATTGAAAAACTGACACCTATAATATATTATAGGCATCGATTAATTAAAAACTGACACCTATAATATAGTATAGGGATAACTATGATTTTGCCCATATCTACCGGTCTAATTGTGATTTTGCCCTTGTTTTTTCAACTTTGTGATTTTGCCCCCGTGAATTTGAAATGAAGTTGTTGTTTGCCCCTGGTTTGGATGGCTGTTAGATGGTATTAAATGAACGAATTAAAAAAATACCAAATATATGAAATAACGGTGACAAGACCAAAGTATCCTCATCTCCTTATCTGAATCCATCCCTCACGCATAGGGCACGGCACTCTCCGCATAAGGCATGACACTCTCATTGAAGAAGGCGGCGGCGGCAGTTCGCGGCGCTCAGGTTTAGGGTCGGTAGGTAGCGGCGGCAGCGGCTCGGGGCACGGCCGCTCGAGGTGCGGCAGCAGTTCGCGGCGCGGCGGCGGAGGAGGCAACGCACGGCGGCGCAGCGCCTCCTCCCCTTCCTTCCCACTCCTGGTCGTCGTCGTTATTGTCATTACCCGGGAGCAAGCGAGATGGCGATGCTGACCTAGGGGCTGCTGCGGCCCGTGGACGCGGTGCACGCAATCGATGAGGTGACGCTGCTGCACTACGCGGCGGAGCTCGTCGCCGAGTTCCCCTCCCCGGCGCAGGGGCTGGCCTTGACGCACTTTGACCACCAGTCGAACCCACCTACTGCATCGAGGCCTTCGTCGGCAGCGGGGTCACCAGGCGCTACGTGTCACGGAAGAAGTCGCCCGACGCCATCCTCCAATCTGCCCACGCCGTCGAGCGCGAGTTCTAGGTTGGGGTTTCTATATCCCCTCTTCTCGCTTCAATTTGCAGCATCTTTTTTTGTTTGCCCTGTGATCGATTAAGCTCTAGTTTCTCCGATGGTATGATGGGCGCTGATCTGATATTATTGGTAGGTAAGGGCTTGTTTTCTCGAGTCAAAGTGCGAAAGCACTAACAAAGTGGAATCAACATTTCCTGGTGAAAAGGCTCAAAAAGTCAGGATTCATATACGTCCAGATTTCTGAGATTTCTGAGTTCCGTTTAATGACAGTGATGCAAATTACTATGCAATTATCATGTCGAACTTGTTTAACTGATTGAACTATGTAAATCCAGCTGTTTAGTGAAAAGTGCATGTAATGTGCTACGGGCTAGAGAGGTTTTCTTTTCCTGTTTATTAAGAGAAATATGAAACTTTCATATGTTTGTTTTCATGTAATGCAGTGTACTTATCAGGCCTAGTGATGATGTGATGTTAGTTGCTTCTTATTTGCGTTTTGCCTCCTACTAAGTACTGACGAGCGAATGAGCTAATTTCCTCGAGTTGTGTTTGAATTGGAGCAGGTCCTCTTTAGGTACTTACACTGATGTTCCTGTCCCTAAGGTGTTTGTCTTTGCATTGATGCAAGTGTAATTGGAACTCATTTCTACAAGGACTAATATACCATGACAACAAGTTGACGGTACGCTCCTTGTGAGCATTCTTATTGTACATACTCTTATCAATCCAAGATTTGTCAAAATGAAAGGAGTAACGAACATAGAAACAACTGGAAGAGGAGGAAGGAGGGGAAGAGGAGGACAAACTGGAGAAACAACAGGAATGCTTGCTATTTTGTTAGGTCTCTAGGTGGTGGTTAAATGAGATGTTTGTAGCTTTTATTCACATGGTGCATACTTGTTGCATACTTTTTGCTTTTGTGGACATTATGCAAACTTGTAGCTTTTGTGGATATGTTGCCATGTGCATGGGAAATATTGAAATGTGATATAGATATATTATTATGTTTTTTCTTTATGGTTGTTGTCATGTTTTTATGTGTTTTATATTGTTGTCATAATGCTATTAAAATATTGCTAAGGTGTTGTCAAAATTTTGAATATTTCTTTAATATTACATATGAACAGAAATAATTACAATTGGTCCAATATAAAAATACAATAAATATGTAATTTCAAACCAGGGGTAAAATCACAATGACCACACAAAAGCAGAGCAAAATCACATGGACATTTTGGTCTTTTTTAAAAAGTTAACACTATTACAACAAAATAACGAAATACGGGCAATGTGTTGCTTCGTTTTGAAAACACAAGGATAAATTTACAAAATCAAAAAATAGGGGCAAAAACATAATTTCAATACAAAATAACGGCAAATATACCAGAGCCCCTATAATATATTATAGATGATTTTTTCTTAAAAAAGATACCCTATAAATCAAGACGAGCCGCATGGGGAAGAGAGAGATATTTTTAGCCTCGGGTTCTTAACTGTTCGCCTCGCCCGGTTGCTCTCACCCCTCCCGCCGCCCCTTCGCTCTCTCTTTTTGCTCTCGCTCTCACCCCTCCCAGTGTCTCTCCAACAGTGATGGAGATGACAGTCCAACTCGGGGGCTACCAGATCTGCGGCCCCCCTCTCCAATGGCGACGACGACGGTTTGAGACTCGGGGCCGTTGGATTTGCGCCCCTCCAACCACGACAACGATGATAGTCCGATTCGGGGGCTGTCGAATCTGCACCCATCCTCCAACGGCGATGGCAACGGTGGTCCGACTCCCTCGTTGTTTTGTAGGTATCCCTCCTCTCCTTCCCCATCTACCCTTCCCAAAAAAACCATGTGTTCTGGATCTAACAGTGAAAATCTTCCGGTGAACAGTGGCGGTGACTGTGGTTTTTAGGAGAATTTGTGATTCCTCTTGTTGGATTTATGATTTAGTTTCTATCCATGATGTTTTTGGATCGAAGCATTGTCTCGATTTAAGTCGATGCGAGCCGCCTTTTTTATAGTTTCTAGAACAATAAACGTACTTTTGAGTGTCCACATTTGTGCCATCTGCTTGGTACCGGTTGGAAAATTCGGTATCTAATCCGTTCAGTGGGTGTCTTGAGGAAAAAAATCCTTGGGTGAATGCACAATTAATTAATGTTGAAACAAAAATTTAGAATATCAAGAAAGCAGTTGGAGAGGATACAAATTAATTAATAGAGGTACATATATATGCGTAGAAATATAGGGAAATGCATGCTACAATATAAATAGATGTGTATGGCGTTCGCTCCGGGAAGCTACAATACTAGCTTATACCAATATATGAGGGTATATATATAGTACTACGTACGGTAGCTAGCTAGGTAGCAGATGTAGGTTGGGATATTAGTGTTGGTCGTGGTCGTCTTGGGCGGCCCAGGCCATGCACTCCTGATGCATCTGCCCCAGCGTCGTCGTCCCCCGCCCGCCGCTGCCATTAGTATTGTTGTTGCTGCTGTGTTGATGAGATGGAGGATTCTGCGCTGCCGCTAGTGCCGGCGCCGCATTATTGTTGGCAGCATTATGATTAGCGGCGACAGGAGGTGCGCCGGTGAGCTGCTGGACGACGGTGCGGAACTGGGTGGGGTGGACGACGTACACCTCGGCCTCCGAGGGCTCCCGCCGTCTCCAGTGCGGCCTCGCCGCCGCCTGCTTCTCCATGGCCTCTAATTAATTAATTAAGCTAAGCTAAGCTAGCTAGAGGAAGGAAGAGTAATGCTAGCTTTGGGACTTGGGATCGATCGATCCGGCCGTGGAAGCCCCGGCTATTTATAAGCAACCGGCAGGCCGCGCCGGTGGAAAAGCTACTACTCCTAGTGGTGGCATATCTGCTGATGGCAGCATGCAGTATTTATTCGTCAAAATTGTTTGTTGGTCAGGGTCCTAGCTTGGTGATGACGATGTGAAGAAGCGAGCATAGCGTCAGCTTGACTGTGGTCAGAGTGGAATGGATGCTTCCTCGCATGCACGTACGCGTACGCACGCCACCACCACGTCTGCCTGCCTGCCTGCCTGCCTGCCTGCAGGTCAATCTCATCCATCAATTACTCATTACACAACTGAACCGCTGACACGTGTCATATATATACCTATATACAGGTATCACTCAAAACAGGAAAGCCGCAGCCGCAGGATAGTCTCGACCTAGGGGGAGGGTGGTTTTAATTCGCCTGGGATCGATCTATCTATCCATCACGTCATCATAGCATCATCTTTATCTTCAGTACTAGCTCCTAGCGTACTCACCACCAGGAATACCTTTATGGAGAAGTCTTCTTTTATTGCCTGCATGCAGATTAATTTATGGACAACGACTTCCATTTAATTTGTAACTTAATTCTCCCCTTGATAGTTATACCCAGGCTGTTTTTTTACATATGGAGTAACAAGGCCTCAGGCTGCATTCTTTTAAATTGTTAGTTGAGGTAGCATGTTTTTAAGTTGTTAACCGATATTATATATATATATATATATATATATATATATATATATATATATATAACTATGTCCGTGCATTGCAACGGTGAAATCGAGATGCGGCACGGATGGAGACGGGAGGGAGGGGCTCAGGCGTGGCGCGGGGCGCGACACGGATAGGGACGGGAGGGAGGGGCGCAAGGAGGAAGGGACGCGGAGGTCTTTTTTCCATCCAAGCTCTTTTTCTTTTCGGTATTAGGACTACGGATTAATTTTATAAACACTCAATGGGTTTTCGCAAAATAGCCGGGCGAATAAAACTTTTGGGTAGAAACACTACTTGTTTTATAGATAGTTATATATATACATATGCATATATATATATATATATAAAAGTTTCTTTAAACATGAAATAAGACTATTTTGAAGCCTTTTAGTGGTAATTTTGAAAGGTAGCCCGTGTATATACGTTGGTATCGCAATGTTGTATATTTATTTATTTATTTACTCTGTTATTTATGTGTGGAAAACTTTTCTACATATTGTTTACTCTAATATAAACATGTTTTTTAATAATTTATTTGGGATTGCTTAAAACATTGGTCATGATTTTATTTATTACCCTTGAAGCATATAAATTATAAAAAAAATACTTGAAAACACGTAATCCTGATTTTAAAAAAATATGTTGCCATAATAAAGTTGGTTGTGTGTGTTTTGAATAATTAGCATATCTCAATTTTGGATTATCTAAACTTCAACTCGTCCTTTTTTGTTGTATATTAAAAATGTCTTTATGGATTGTAGTATATGTTAGTTTAATATATTTTCTATTAAAAATATGGTTAACAACAATGTTCCATATAATTAATGATAAACTTCTATTTGCTTCTACTCTCTCAACTCCATAAATTCAAGGATTCAAATTTTCTCTAAAATATAAGGGATTTAGAGTATATCCAATTTTCCCTTATTTAATTTTTACCCAATATTACCCCAATCACATTCACACTCTCCACTACCCTCTTATTTAATGAGGACTATCATAGTCTTCTTTTCTTCCTTGTTAATTCCTACAAAAATCCTAGGATCCCTTATATTATAGGACGGAGATAGTAATTATCAAAAGCAACATTTTATAGAAGGATTTGTTTGGATATGTGCATATTAATTTAGCTTCTCATATTTGTAAAGTGGTATTTGATGCCATATTAATTTCATGAAGTTTATTGGTAGATTGTAAGTTACACCCTATGATATTGCTGGTATTTATGGATTTTTCAAGGTCTTTGTAAGTATATATATGTTCTCTTTTTACAGGCTATAGCCTATACACGCTCATGGAAAAATAGTATATTTTCACAGTACTAGAAAAACGGTTTTTCTGGACGAGGCACCCGATAGGTTCCAGACAGATCATAAGTAGCCGCGCGTGAAAAAACCAAAGATACAATATCCCGTGCGGTCCACTTAAGCGACCGCACGGGAAAATAGATTATCCGTGCGGTCGCTTAAGTGGGCCGCATGGGATAATGCCGCATTATCCCGTGCGGTCCACTTAAGCGACCACACGAGATAATCCATTTTCCGTGCGGTCGCTTAAGTGGACCACACGCGATGATCACCACCGCCTATATAGGTGCGTGCGGGCTCTGAAATTTTCTAACACCCGACGAGACGAAATCCAGATCCCGCCTCCACCGTCGAGGGCTCTCTCCTCCGCCAGCGGCCTATGCCTCCATCTCCGTCTCCCCGCCACCGCCTCCCCGCTCCGGCCTCCACCACCGCCTCCCCGCCGCCGGCCTCCATCTCCGGCCTCCACCGCTGCCTCCACCTCTGCCGCCGTCCATGACAACGACTGCGGAGGCTTCTCGGGTGTGTCGGCATCGCCGCCTCCATCGACGGCTGCCTCCACCGTCGCCACCCCACCGCCGCCGCCTTCACCGCCACGCCTCCACATCCATCGTCATTGCCTCCACCGCCACGGCCTCCACCTCCACCGACCGCCGCCTCCATCGCCGCCACGCCACCGCCGCCGCTCCACCCCCACCGCCATTGCCTCCACCGCCACGGCCTCCACCTCCACCGTCGCCACCTCCACCGACCGCTGCCTCCACCGCCGCCATTGCCACCGACGCGACGACGACGCCACAATCACCGTCGGCGCCGACTCGTGAAATTATTTTTGTAATTTGTGATGCGAATTTAGTTGTCAATTTAATTATATATGTGAAATTATGATGATGTGAAATTAATTATGTGTTATTTGTGATATGATATTAGTTATCAATTTAATATCATTAAATCATTAAATAATTTAATAATTCATATAGGACAGATCTATCTTTCTGTGCGAGCCACTTAATATGTCCGCACGGGAAGATCTATTATCCCGTGCGGGCAACTTAAGTGGCCCACACGGGATAATAGATCTTCCCGTGCAGGCCTCTTAAGCCGCCCGCACGGGATAATAGATCTTCCCGTGCGGTTGGACCGCCCGCACGCAAAAATTTGATTTTTCCAGACCTTTTCGTGCGTGCGGGCCGGCCTTCCGCACGGGAAGATGTCTTTCGGCCCGCACGCAAAAATCGTTTCTCCAGTAGTGTCACATCCGGCCGTCCTAGGAGGACCTTTTTACATATGCGATCATTTTCACAGGCAGGCTCTTGGCCAGGGACCTGCTATGAATTTTTAGGGCGGGTCTTTGTTGTTTAGGCAGAGCCTGCAAAAATGAGGAGGGGATGTACGAAAATAGTAGTAGTGTGAGTTGAACGACATAGCATAGGATTCACATCCTATGGTTCTCCCTATGGGTACCCTGCATATTAAAAGCACTTGTTAAAAAATAAATATAAGTTCAAACTTTGGATTTTAAACAGGAAATTCGACCAGGGTCTTAAAAGCAAACTTGAAGATCTCTCAACTCTTTCTAATAATATATTCATAAGAAATATACAAATTCAAGTACACGGAAGTATTTTTCAAGATAAATCTAGTAATGTTGTTTTTGACATATCAAGGTTAGGGAGAGCATATTTTTTTTTGCGAATATCTCCTCTAATCAGGTTTTTTTCCAACATTGCTGGTATAATCTAGTTATACATGATAGCGAATTGATATATGATAATATATCACTATGGGAAAGCCCAAGTTTGCCGAGTGCCTGGATATTTGCTGAGAGCCATCAGGCACTCAGCAAACATTTGATTGCCGAGTGGGCTCTCGGCAAAAATATACTCTCGGCAAAATAGCTCATTTGCCGAGTGTAAACTCTCGGAAAAAGCACTCGGCAAAGCTGATAGTTTGCCAAGAGCCGTCCGCAGGCACTCGGCAAACAACCAATTTTGCCGAGTGCCACTGTGGGGCACTCGGCAACCCGTTGACGGCCATCACCCCACCATACAAACCGACGTTTCCTAAACAAGTTTGCCGAGTTCTGGGTTAGGTACTCGGCAAAATAACCTCTTTCTTGAGTGCCTCACTCGACACTCAACAAAATAGTCGGTTTCTTGAGTGTTTTTCTCGACACCCGGCAAAGTTTTGAAAATTTTTCCTCCTCTCGCCCTCCAAACTTTCTCTACTCCATAAATACAACATGTGTTCTTTAATTTTAAAATTTGGTATTTTTTTCCCAATCTGTTTTGCTTTATTTCGTTGATTTCTTGTATTTACAGAATTTTTTGCCAAGTGTCAAATTTGAACTGCAAGTGATTCAAATAACGAAATAAAATAAGTAAAAAATGATATTCATGTTACTTAGTACAATTTGAGGTAATATCCGGAAATAAAAATAAATTTCGAAATTTTTTTCTAGAAACACAATTACGAACGTGGACCGAATAGTTTTAAAAATTGTAGAAATAGCAAACAAAGTCCAAAAATCATGAAATTTGTCGGGATGTCATAATATCATATGTTAAGGCCGTGGTAAAAAATTCAAAAGGTTTCAAATATTTTTTTCATGTATGACACTCACAAACCGAAGCTTCTCCGAAGAAGATTAGAAGTATTGAGAAGGATCGGTACGATCTGGAGACAAAGTGACGACCGAATTGGGAGTTGACTTCAAAACTTTTCTATAGGCAATAGTTAGCATGGATTGGTTTGTGTAAAATTTTGGTAATTTTTGGATCCATTTGATATTTTTTAAATTATTATTTACATAAAATGTAGAGTATTTTTGTCGAGTGTAGCTCTCGACAAAAAAATAGCACACGGCAAAATGTAAAAAAGGTGTATTTTAAATTTTGTCCCCGAGGAAAATAAAAACACTTTGCCGAGTGCCCGTGTCCGGCACTCGACAAAGTTGGTCTTTGCCGAGTGCCGTTGATCTAGTACTCGCAAAGAGAGCCTTTGCCGAGTGCCGGATCGCCGGCACTTGGCAAACACTTTTTAAATAACCCCGAAGCCCATCTCGGTGTCACTGCGAACACAAAAAAACTCCTCTGCCATTGCCGCAACACACTCGACGCTGCCGCCGCCCGTCATCGTCGCCCGCCACCGCCTCGCCATCATCGCCCCATCGCCGTGGCCCCCACCGCAGCCCTCCTCGCCGCGGCGCCGGCCGCCGCCCCCGTCCCCCTCGCCGCGGGACCGCCGCCGCCGCCCCCGCCATGGGCCCTCCTCGCCGTGGCCCCGACCACCGTCGTCCCCCTTAGCGGCCCCCGCCGCCGCCCCTCGCCGTGACCCTCCCCGCCGCCGCCTCCCCACCATCCCTCGCCGGCGCCACCCTCTAATAATTTTCTTTGATCCATTGCATTTTAAACTATTGTTTAGGTAATGATTGTTTAGGTAAATATTTAGTTTGCACCTTTGCTGAGTGCTTTTGCAAAAGCACTCAGCAAAGAGGCCATATTCGCCGAGTGTCTTCTGTTTGCCGAGAGCGACACTCGGCGAAAAATGCACACTTCACCGAGCGTAGCTCTCGACGAATAGCCCGCTTCGCCGTGTGTAGCTCTCGGCGAAACTCGACACTCGCCAAAGTTGGTCGTTACCGCTACCGCCCACCTTTTTTTGCCGAGAGCCAGTCCGACACTCGACAAAGTCTTTTCCGAGTGCCCGAGGAAAAACACTCGGCAAAGAGCTTTTTGCTGAGAGAGAGTATGCCGTGTGAGCTATGCTGAGTGTTACTCTCGACGAAGTTTTTGCCGAGTGCATTCCGACCTTTGCCGAGTGCCCTAGGCACTCGGCAAACATGGGATCTCCCGTAGTGTATTATACGTTGAATCACTATGTAATTTTTAAAATATTTTCCATAATCAAAATCTTTTTATTTTCGGCATTGTTCAACCTAGTTTAATTATGCACGCTTGCAAAAGTGATATACGATGTAATCTATATTCTCCATTTATTTCGTAATTATTAATCGTTGTCTATATTACGATTTTCCCTGAGGTTACATTTTATTTATAAGATAAAATATAGTAAATATGGGTTTTAAATTGTTGATTTAACCATAAGAAAATAAGGTTGTGCAAACAGACTAAAATTTAAATATATGATTTACATGTTACAAATGTTTTAATTTTTTGATCAAAATTTACCCTCTCAGCTGCTAATCTGCTATAGAATAATAAATTTTATGAAGACGGGAGGGAGAGGAAGGGGGATATGAGCTACACGGACCAACGCACTGAGGGGAGAGGTGGGGTCACTACTACAGATCCTTTTATTTGTGACGACCCATAACATAACTGAGTTTTGCGGGCCATCACAACTAACTCATCTCAAACGGGCCTAAGAAGAGACCGACAAAGATATAGTCGCCCACACCTGTGATATGTGCATAATTTTAGAGTCCTTCACGGATGACACACATCCGTGACGGGCCAAAATAACAGCCCGGCAAAGATAACAAATGTTATCTTTGTCAGGCCCCAATACAAGCCCGTCACCGATGTTTGTCATCCGTGACGGTCTTTAGATTATGGACCGATTGAGAGAACAATTAGGCCCGTCACCGATGAGTGCCTTTGTTAACGGGCTTGAAGTTAGGCCTGACAAAGATAATTGTAATACCCGTCACAGTTGCTGGTTTATTGGCCGTTACAGATATTTGTTGTGCTCTATAAATACTCGACCAGACCGTTGTAGTGGTTATCCCACTGTTCACTGTCTTGGTGGGAGGAGGAAAAGGGCGAATTTTTTGTCATTTTTTCCAGGAAATCAGAAAGTGCAAAAGTAATTAAAAATAGTAGTCATTTCTCATAAATCTTGTAGATACTTATGTACGAAATGTTAATTTAATATTTTTTCCACTTTTTTGTAGCTCAATGATGGATCGAAGTTGGATGTATGGGAAAAATGTGCGGCGTTATAGCGAAGAGTATCAAAATGGCGTGGTAAATTTTATAAACGCTGCGGAGGAGGATAGAAAAAGAAAAAAGAGTGATTACATGTGTTGTCCATGTGTAGATTGCAAAAATGAGACAATGTATTGTAGCAGAGTGGACGTACAAGCTCATCTGATACAACGAGGATTCATGGAGGGGTACACATATTGGGTGTAACATGGAGAGAAAGAAACAGACAGTGGTACAACTGCAGACAGAAGTGATGCATAAAATCAAGAAGATGAAGATGAAGATGAAGATGAACATGACATGTTTGTACCTTCTCCACTGGACGGTGAAAGGGTTGATTTGGATCACGATATGCTGCAAGACATGTTACATGACTTTGAGGACCTAGCCTACAACGAGAGAGATTCCCTGAAGTTCAGCAGGTTGGTCAGTGATTCGGAGAAGTCTCTATACGCCGGATGCAAGGAAAAACACACAAAATTGTCAGCTACCTTGGAGCTAATGAAGCTGAAGGAAAGCAGTGGACGAACAGACAAGAGTTTCACACAGCTTTTGGAAATTCTGAAGAGCATGCTTCCAGATGAGAACACATTGCCCGAGACGACACATGAAGCACAACAGGTTTTGTGTCCTCTGGGGTTAGAGGTCCATAGAATTCACGCTTGTCCAAACGAATGCATACTATATCACAAGCAATATGCGGACCTAGATGCTTTTGCAAGGCTTCTCGATACAAGAGAACAAAAAGTGCTGATGAAGGAATGAAGTCAAAACGGGGTGGTCCGGCGAAGGCCATGTGGTACCTACCTATCATCAATTATTTCAAGAGAATATTTGCCAACCCCAATGAAGCAAAGTTAGTACTCTGGCATGCCACGGAGAGAAGGAACGATGGTATGCAAAGACACCCCGCAGATTCCATTCAATGGAGGAATATTGATCAAGAATACCCAGATTTCACAACCGACCCTAGAAACATGAGAGTATGTTTGTGTACAGATGGCATGAATCCTTTCAGTACATGAGCAGTCATTAGGTTAGATGAGTGAATGTGTGACGATGATGATTTGTTATTCTTTTGGGTGGCATGTGAATAGCAGCACAGGTCAAAGTTTGGACGCTGCAGGAGGCCTAACCCAGCGGAGAGAGTCTAGTTCTGATCGTGTGGTGGTGGACAACAAAACAAGGCCGTCATTAGGTTGGATGAGTGAATGTGTGACGATGATGATTTGTTATTAATCCAAGGACCGAAACAACCCGGCAATGACATTGATGTGTTCTTGGAGCCTGTGATCAATAACCTTGAGACTCTCTGGAAGGAAGGTGTGGAAACTTGGGATGCGTATGGCCAAGAGAACTTCAACCTATGTGTTCTATTGTTCTGCACCATTAATGACTATCCCGCACTGGACAATCTTTCTGGACAACCCGTGAAAGGAAAGAAGGCCTGCTCCGACTGTATGGAACATACACGCAGCAGGTGGCTGAAGAAATCCAGAAAGATGGTTTACATGGGTCATAGGAGATGGCTCCCCCTCCAACACGCATTTAGAAGGAAAAAGAAACTTTTCAACGGTACTTCAGACTGCACTCAAGCATCTGTCCGGAGATGAGGTCCACAACATGGTCAAGGACCTAACTAATGAGTTTGGCAGGAAAAGAAAACGAAGTAAGGCAACAGACAAGAGTATGTGGAAGAAAAAATCCATATTTTGGCGACTTCCTTACTGGAAAGATATCGAGGTCCGTCATTGCATCGATATGATGCACGTCGAGAAGAATGTGTGCGAGAGTCTAGTAGGGCTACTGCTGAATATTCTTGGGAAGACAAAGGACGGGTTGAACGCGTGCCTTGATCTACAGGAGATGAATATTCGCAGTGAACTCCTGCCTGTAACAGATGCAGAGACAGGCAGAGTGTACCTTCCTCCAGCTTTCCACACATTGTCCAAGGATGAGAAGATCGCAATGCTATCATTCCTCAGAGATATCAAAGTTCCATCAAGCTATTCAGCAAGGATAAGTAAGTACGTTAAATTGGATGAGCTAAAACTGGTTGAAATGAAGTCTCACGATTGCCACGTGCTCATCACGCAAATCTTGTCAATTGCTATCAAGGCATTCTACCACCCAAAGTCCGCTACACGATCCAACGTCTGTGTGACTTCTTCAATGCAATCGGTCAGAAGGTTATAGATCCTGAAGACCTAGACGGATTGCAGACTGATATTGTCAATACCCTCTGTCACATGGAGATGTTTCTTCCTCTGTCTTTCTTTGATATCATGACTCATCTCCTTGTATATCTCATGAAGCAAACAAAATTATGTGGCCCTGCATTTCTAAGAGAAATGTATCCGTTCGAGAGGTACATGGGAGTTCTAAAGTCTTACGTGAGAAACAGAGCAAAACCAGAGGGGAGCATTATTGAAGGTTACACGACCGAAGAGGATATTGAATTTTGCGTTGATTATATGGCCGAGGTCGATCCTATCGGAGTACCAGCGTCTCGTCACGAAGGAAGGTTGGCAGGCGCTGGCACAATAGGCAGGAAAAGAGTTATGCCTGATCGAGCCTCGTATTCGCAGGCTCATTTCGCTGTGCTCTAACATATGGCTGAAGTTGCCCCATACTTTGAGAAGCATTTAGCGGAAATCCGACAAGAGAACTTGCGGCGATCTGACACGTGGATTAACAGAGAACATAACTCCAGGTTCAATGAATGGTTCAAGAAGCGTATTACAACGTCAATGGAACCTTCTAAGGCAGTACGGTTGTTGACGATGGGACCGTGTTGGGAGATAGGCACATGGTAAGGATACGATATCAACGATTACACGTTTTACACCGTACAACAAGATGACAATGGAGTCCGTATAGATGCAATCCAGGATCAAGTTCGGTCCAGCACATACTACGGCCGCATTGAACAGATCTAGGAGCTGAACTACGTGAGATTCAAAGTCCCTCTGTTTTGATGTCGTTGGGTGAATATACGCACCGATGTCAAAGTCAAGAAGGAAGGTTTCAATTTAATGGATCTATCCAAGGTTGGATACGTTGATGAACCATTCATGCTTGCGAAACAGGTCGAGCAGATATTCTACATAAAAGACCTTACAAACAAGAAGATGCACATCATCAGGGATGGCAAGCGCCGAATTGTTGGGGTTGACAACGTCGTTGACGAAGAAGAATACAATCAGAATCTTCATGTCAGACCTCACATCGACCTTGACGATGATCCTCAAGAGGATGTGGCATATGCTCGGTCAGATCATACGGAAGGCATAACCTTGTGACTGATGACTTTGTACTTATTTGTTTTGCTATTTGTTGTAATGAATGAAGTATTTTGTACTAACAAGACTTTTGTGTAAATAAACTTTTAGACTTTGATGAACATTATCTAGTGGCTTAAATATATTAGTGAACTTTACTGAATTATACAGTGAATTTTATGAAAATAGTAATTCAAAGGTTGAATTTAGTTAATTTGGAGATTTATGTACTGACTTAAATAAATTAGTGAACTTTACTGAATTATACAGTGAATTATATAAAAATAGTAATTCAAAGGTTGAATTTAGTTAATTTGGAGATTTATTTACCGGCTTAAATAAATTAGTGTACTTTATACAGTGAATTATATGAAAATAGTAATTAATATAGTGATTTACTATAATATTGAATATTATTCAGTGAAATAAATAAATACAAGTGGAAAAATTGTATCGGTGACGGGCTTTATGTAATTCACCGATAGGGAAGACAACCAGAGTAAACGGGCTTAAACTTTGAGCCCGACAGAGATGATTAATAGACTTATCGGGTTTGAACTTAAAGCCCATCACGGATGACTCATCGATGACGGGCCCTAATTTCATTCCGACAGAGATGGTTAATTCACTAATCGGGCTTCAAGTTAAGGCCGTCACCGATGAGTCATCAGTGACAGGCCTTATATCTAGCCCGTCACCGATGTTGTTCCAAATCTATACATAGTGCCAAAAATTTTCTAAGTCCCTCACTCTCACTGGGAACCCTAGCCTCGTCGCCGTCTGCAGAGCATGTCGCCGCCGTCCCTCGTGCCCTCCCGAGCCCATCGCCGTTGTCCACGAGCACGTCACCGTCGTCCCTTGCTGTCGCCGACACCGAGCGCCGCCTTCCTTCTAGCCGCCGGTTAGTTTCCATGCAACCCTAGCCCTTCTCGAGATGTGCCATGCATGAGTACAATCTAAGCTTGCTAGCTCGTCGTCTTTGCCGTCCCTGAGCCCGTCGCCATAGACTAGCACCGTCGTTTCTCGTCGTGTTCTTCCCTCGTTGCCGGCCACCGTTCGACCCCGAGCGCCATAGACCGAGCACCTCCCGTTCTCGTCTCCACTGTCGCCGACCATCTTCTTTCCTAGGGCTCCAGGTTAGTCTCCATCCTTCCCAAATTTTTGTGTGCCCTGATGTTGAGAAGTATGGTCTGCCCCTGATGTGTTTGCTGAATGTGTGTTGCCAGTGAAGTATGGCCCTGTTTCATGCCCTAATTATTGTTGAAAATGCTGTGATGATATGTGAGATATATGAAGTGATCGATGTTTGAAAATGTTGTATATATGGCCATGATGTTTGAAAATGTTGTATATATGGCCATGATGTTTGAAAATGCATGTTGTACGTATCTTGTGAATGTACGTTTGTTTATTCAATGAATGTTGTAACGGGACTGTTATAATGGGCTATCTTTGGACTGTTATAATGGGCTATCTTTGGACTGTTATAATGGGACTGTAATTTATATTTGGTTTATAATTACCTGGTTAAACAAGCAATTTCATATATTTATAAATAAATTCAAAGATTTATTTTTCTCCCTTTCTCATCTCTTTCAAAAAACTTTCAAATATTTATAATCCTCCCTTTTTCCTCCCTTTCTCATCTCTTTCAAAAACACTTTCAAATATTTATAATCCTCCCTTTCTCATCCCTTTCAAACATACTTTCATAAAGTTCGAGAATGTTGACATGCGACAAATTATTGAATTTCTTCTTCTCCTCTTATTCTTCTTTATTTATTTCCAATTCCTCTTTTCCTTGATTAAATTATTTTTTTTCATTTTACGATATTGCAAGCTATTTAGAGGATGTCGGAGAACGATGGAACACCGTCGGTGACAACTAGTGGGTCCACAAGGTCATGGACCCCTAGGAGCGGCAATAGAATCCCAAGGAAGAGGTACACCATAACAGAGGTGGATCTCCTAGGAAAGCCGATCGCACTGAAGCATGTCAGCGAGAAATTTAGCTCAATTTGCGGGATAATCGGGAGGCATACCTTCACAATCTTGGCTGACAACGTGAAGGACGTGCCAGAAGTGGAGAAGGAATCTGCATGGTTGAAGTTCAAGGAGAGCTTCAACTATCCCGCAGCCGACGATGAAAGGCTAAAGTCTATGGCCTTCAGGTCGATGGGAACTGCTTGGAAGAATTTCAAGTCCAAGCTAGTGAACGAGTACATCAGCAACCCTAGTGCTGGGGACCCTTTCGGGGAAAGCCCCTTCCTAACGCAACAGGTGTGGGACCAGTTCGTCGAGAAGAAAAACAACGAGGAAGCCCGAAAGAAAGCTGAGGCTTTTAGGGCACTCCAAGCTTGGAACGTGCACCCGCACCGGCTTGGCACAGGGGGGTATGCCAGGAAGATGGAGATATGGCAGAAAGAGGATGAGGCAGCACAAGCATCCAACACGCCGGCTCCTTTCACCGAAATCCCACACGAAAGGGCAAAGAGCTGGGCAAGGGCAAGGGCTGTGAAGAATGCCGATGGAACAATCTCATGGCCAAATGCCCAAGACCAACAAGTATACGAAAATATCATAAGTGTCTCACCTTAATATGTTTATTTTCTTAACACAAATCATGTTATCGATTTATATTGAACTCACTTGTACTGCAGAAAGAGTTGGTTGCCGGAAGACAGACCTCCGAAGACGAGGGCTGCTCTTCTAGAAGCGAGGATGGCATCCTCACTAAAGCGTTGGGCAACAGCAAACACCGTGGACGTACACGGGGAGTGGGCGCTTTGGTCTCCTGGAAATATGGATTTCCAGAATACACGGTATAGTACAAGAAGCGGGCCCTATCAAAGGCCAAAAAAGATGCCCGGCTGGTGGACAAGATCTAGGAGCAGGTCAGAGCCGAGATCAGCGTGAAAATACAGGCGCAAGTGGACGAATGGTTGATCAAGATCAGGGAAGAGATACGCCAAGAGCAGGCACAGCAGAATGTCGAGCGCGCCCTTGTTCCGCTCCAAGAAAGTCCTACACAAAGTCAGAGCAGTTGCTCATCGACTGAGGTGGCAGAACCTCAACAATCAGTCTCATCCGTCGTCGATCAAATAACGGTAAATCTTTTGGCCACAAGGCGTAACAGCCTTAAAAATCCTTCTAATATAGTATTCTAAATATATGGATGAATCTATCGCACGAACCGGCAAACTGCACGTTGCTGGTTAAGGTGATGCCTACCTTCACTGTTGCAGTGGCCGAGGGCCTTGCTTTAAGCCGACACCATATACAAGAGTGCATGGGGCGCAACTGATGGCCGGCATGGCAAAAGTGCAAGTTGACGTGGTCAAGACCGAATGGGCTCATTTGCCACTGCAGTACCCACCGAACGATGAGATCGTTACACTAGAAGTTGCACGTGGAAGTTTTATCCAATGGCCCAAGGATCTTATTGAAATCAAGTTGACTGCGAAGTCAACCACTCCACCAAGCATTTGGCAACCGCCTCGACCAACACCTGCTCCTTCAGCTCCTTCAGCCCCTCCAGCCCCTTCAGCCCCTCCAGCTCCCGCTGCTCCACAAGAATTGGAGGCCGACAGTACAGCAAAAGAAAGTAATCCCCCACCGCTCAAGAAACCAAGGAAGGTTTCCGCAAATAATTAACAACAAACTTACGGCAAGGGAGAGAGGAAGACCCCAAGGCAAGGCGAAGCCCTCGAGTCTAAAACCAAAGAAGCTAGAAATGGGCAAGAGCGTATCAACCGAGTTCGCCAATGGCATGCCTTTGATTGGAGATGACACCCTACGAACGATGGGAACCGCATGCAGGGATCTCCACCACAACTACATGGAGACAACAAGCGCCAAGAGGAAGAAAAAGGACACTGACGTCATAGGCTATCACAGCAAAGAACCCTTTTTTGGGCCTGATGCCTACCTCGTCATAGACTTTAAGGACTTGTTCGACCTCTACAGACTACGAGTGGTGGACACAAGTCTACTCAAGTGCTACTCCTTGTAAGTATTCTTGTGTTCCTCAATTTGGTAAAAATCAATCCTTCCAACACGCTTATAAGAGTGTTTGTCTTATGTGTAGGCTTAGTTGGAAGTGGTGCCAGAGAAATGCACCGGCAGTGGCCTTCCTGGATCCACAAAGTGTCACAGTCGCCAATCTAGATTATAACAGGAAGGCCATGGTGGCCTATATTTTTGAGACCTTGCTAGCCCAACAAGACAAGGACTACTTCTGCGTCTATAATCAATAGTAAGTATGTGTCCTAAGTATATGCAATTGCATGACACGTAGTGTTTTAGAATTTAACTTTCCCTATATTAATGTCATAGTGCCCATTGGATCCTTCTGGTCATTACGCCAAAGTGGAGCACATGCCACTACATAAATTCCAAAATCAGTAAGACGTATGTCTGGACCCCGATCCAACAAGCAATTGACGAAGTGTGGGGAATGTATGTGGAGAAAAGAGGACGTCATAGCAATTTTCAACAAACCCTCATCCACCAAAAGGACATCCCCGTCAAACAGCAAGTAGGCGACCAGTGCGGGTTCCATGTGTGCCACAACATGTGATTCCTGTGCAACAACAAGTTGGGTTGCATGTGTGCCACAACATGCGATTTCTGTGCAACAACAAGTTTCAGACTATGACCGCATTTGAGGTTTGTGATCTCATTTGTGATATGTACTAACTACTTCAAATTATATATATATATCGATAAACTAATTTCGAACTATGTACATGAAGGAAAATATATCCAAGTCTGCGCCTACTAGCTTTGACGGGATTAGAGAAGAAATAGCGGGCTTTATAGTCCATGACATATTAAATCCCAAGGGAATGTTTACAGTACAAATACAGGGTTAAAGATACATGAAATAGCAGACTAGCTCTTTTGAACATTTTTTAATTAATGATAAATACATGTAAATATGTATCACTTCTGATTTAAATTATAATTTTGTCAAATATTTTTTATACTTGCAATGTGAAATATGTGTGAACAATGGATGTGAATAGATTTATAAGAATGTCAGATGTATATGAATGTATGTGAAATATATATTTGTTCTATTATTTCTGCAGGGGTTTGGCAAACAAAGACGTGAGGCTAGCAAAAAAATAATTTTTTTTGAAAAAAACTCATCGGTGACGGGCTTTAAACTAAGCCCGATGGAGATGTTAGTCATCAGTGACGGGCTTAAGTAAAAGCCTGATTGAGATGTAAGTCATCTGTGACGGGCACAAAACACACCCCGCTTGAGATTATGTCATCGGTGTCGGATCATTGTTTGACTGGTATTGTGGGTCAAACATATCGGTGACAGGCTGTAGTTTAGGCCCGACAAAGATAAGAGCATCGGTGACGGGCGTTTGCCCGACAGAGATGACTACTCGTATCAGTGACCTTTGCGCCGTGACGGACACTATACCTGACACAGATGAGGGTTATCGTCCGATTGAGATGAGGATGACCATAGTAATGGGTAGGTACATGGTATTTTTTCTCTCCCGTGAAGATTAGATCTAACGGTTAAAATAATAGTTTCATCAATTTAAGTAAAAACAGATGGTTAGATATTGCTATCTTTATATATGGTAGCTTACAAGTATTTATAGAATGCCATGTGATGATTTAAATATATAATAAATACTTAATTAATTATATATGCTAATGAGTGCCACAATCAGCTCAATCTGAAATGCTGGATTGAAAGAAGCCTCACCCAAATGAACCTGGTTTCTAAACAAATGTTGCAAACCAACATCACTTTTAAAACTAATTTCCGAACAAACCGTAATTAGTGGTTTAAGAACCAATGTTGATACATAAATTTAGATACATTCATTGATGTGCAAGTGTAGCGTGGCGTGTACATAGGTGCTCCTTTGTTACATTGAAAAATAATACATGCCAAGCAGGGGTGGGCGTTCGGTCTTCGGTTCGATTTTGGTTATGTCCTATCGATATTCGGTTAGTCCGGTTATCCGAAAGTGAGGACTGAACTTTTTTTCTCGGTCTTCGGTCTTTTCAGTTCGGTCTCGGTCATAACCGAACTAACTGAACTTTCACTGAATCTAGAAGATTAAAACACTTACGAGAAGAAGCAAAAGACTCATGACAAAAATTTCAGAGCACTTATGAGGATATCATAGCACTTACGAGAAGTTTAGAGCACTTATAAAAGATCAAAGCACTTATGATTAGAGTACTTATGATTAGAGCACTTATAATCAAAGCACTTATGAGAAGACTAGAACCCTTATAGGAAGTTCGGTCACTTCGGTTATTTCGGTTCGGTCCGGTCAGTCTTCGGTTAGTTCGGTTATCCAAAACTAGAGATCGAATTTTTGTTCGGTCTTTTCGGTTCGGTTCTGTCGGTCTTCGGATCCGGTTAGTTCGGTTCGGTTCTTCGGTTTCAGTTAATTTTGTTCACCCCTAATGATAAGACAGCTGAGACTGCTGTTTCACGTATTCTCAAATATACAGATCGATGCCTCAAACTCAATTATCTCTCCGGCTGGTTGTTGTGGGGGACACTAGCTAGTTTTATGGGTCCATTTTGCTGACCTTCTGATGTCACTGAGGCGGCACACATGCATCCAGTCCAGTGAAGATAACACATGTATATGCTATATATGTATATATGTGTGCGATTAATTGCAAATGGAAATGGTTGATATCAATGGATGCTTCCTCGAACTCGGTCGTCTATGCGTCATGCAGTGAAGGGGAATCCTGTCAATGTTTCATTCTTTACGACAAAAAATAATACTCCCTCCGTTTCAATAATTGCAGTTTTGATCTTCAGGTATAAAATAAGTGTAGAGAAAAAAAGACCATTGTGCATTAATAAAAAGAAGAGGTGGGTAAGTGGCATTTGACGAACCAAACTCACTGATTTGATGGTAGAAAAGAGGATAGAAATGAACTTATTTTTGGGACAAATGAGAGAAACCAAGATTAAATTAAATGGAGGGAGTACGTCAAAAAATGAGAAATTTTTTATATTATATCCCGGCGCTCACGAAAATTACGCACACATGGTCATCACCACTACTGGAGAAACCATTTTCGGTTGAAGTGCTAAAATCCACAATAGTCTCGGTTTGAGTTGCACCCGGGACTAAAGAATATTTCTAGTCCTGATTTAAAAAGTCTATGGATTTCTAGGAATATTAGTCCCGGTTCGTGACACAAACCGGGACTAAAGATCATCTTTAGTCCAGGTTTAAATATTGTCAAAATCTGTCAGAACGCCGGGCATCATTAGTCCCGGTTGGTAACACAAACCGGGACTAAAGATGCTATTTTTTGTCCCGATTGGTGTTACCAACCGGGACTAAAGATGCCTGACGCTTTGACAGGTTCTGACAACCTCTAGCATCATCTTTTGTCCTGGTTGATAACAACAACCGGGACTAAAGATGATCTTTAGTGCCAGTTGGTAACACCAACCGGGACTAAAGATGGCTTGCTTTTTATATTCCTTCCTCCTTCAGCCCGAGCCAGCTACACTTGTCTTCAAAATTTTTCTCTAGCTAGAGGGGAGGTGCTGCCAAAATTTTTTGTGATTTTGTTTTGGTGATAATACATAAATCTTTGCTATCTACACTTCTTCCTCTTATGATCTATGCTTAGCACTTCGCATTTTACGGTTGTTTTCTATACATTTTCATCTCTAGATTTTTTTTAAACATGAGGAGAGAAATTTTGTTTGGACTAATTATTTTGCTAAGCACATTACATTGTGTTGAGAAAAAGTTAGGAAAAATAAAGAGGAAGAAAAGTATGCTTAGCACGTTACATTTCTAGGAATTTAGTCCGTATAATTTTATCTCAAAAAATGTTTATGAAAAATGATGAGAGAGAATCTTTTGGAAAAAAAGTTATAAAATAGATGACAAAGGACCTTTTAAAATATATGCAAAATAATTAATTAATTTTATGTTTATCACTTTAAAAGACCTTTTAAAAATAATTCTAATTTTTTTAGAACACATTACGTATGTTGGATTAGCATACAATAATTATCTGATTACATATATATATAATTATTGTAATAATATTTAAATGATTTAAATTTCATGGAATTTTCTTACGATTTTTGTGCATTCCATATAGATGGATCGGCAATGGATGTACAACACGGATCGACGGTCGAGAGAGTTTATTCAAGGCGTGCATTATTTTTTGAGTGTGGCCGATGCCAACAAGCAGAAGGGTTTCATACGTTGTCCATGCAAAAACAAGGAGTGCAAAAACAAGGAGTATTCTACATCAAAAAGTATTCATGCCCACTTGTTTCAGTCGGGATTCATGCCTCACTACAATTGCTGGACATCGCACGGAGAGGTGGAGGTTGCAATGGAAGAAGATGAAGAAGACGACGACAACATTCCGGACTGTGGTCAATACGGTGGTTTGAAGAGAATACAGCGGGCGAGGCGGACGGGGATGATGAAGAAAACGACGGTGCCGATGACCTTGGTCACATGTTGCGCGACGTACAGGGGGACTGCGAAGGTGTAAAGGAGGTGCAGAAATTGGAGCGTATGTTGGCGGACCACAAAAGGTCCTTGTACCCAGGCTGTGAACAGGGGCACAAAAAGTTGGGTACCACACTGGAATTCTTGCAATGGAAGGCCAAAAAACTGTGTCAGTGACAAGGCATTTGGCGAGTTACTAAAACTCGTGAAGAACATTCTTCCAGAGGAAAACAAATTGCCGAAATCAACGTACGAGGCTAAGAAGTTAGTCTGCCCTCTAGGACTGGAGGTACAGAAGATACACGCATGTCCTAACGATTGTATCCTCTATCGCAGTGAGGAGTACGAGAACCTAGAAGCATGTCCGATTTATAAAGCACTTCGATACAAGATCAGACGAGATGATCCAGGCGAAGTTGACGGACGACCCTCGAAGAAAAGGGTTCCTGCTAAGCTGATGTGGTATTTTCCTATAATATCACAGCTGAAGCGTCTGTTCAGGAACAAGGAGCATGCAAGAATGATGCGTTGGCACGTGGAAGAACGCCTACAAGACGACATGCTGAGACATCCCGCCGATGGGTCACAGTGGCGAAACATCGACAGAACATTTGAAGACTTTGGCGAGGATGCAAGAAACCTAAGGTTCAGCTTAAGCACGGACGGCATGAATCCTTTTGGAGAGATGAGCAGCAGGCATAGCACTTGGCCTGTGACGATGTGTATCTACAACCTCCCGCCTTAGCTATACATGAAGCGAAAGTACATTCAGATGTCGGTTATTATTCAAGGCCCGAAGCAACCTGATAATGACATCGATGTGTACCTGAGACCACTAATCGAAGATCTAAAACTGCTATGGAAGAAAGGTGTTCCCGTGTGGGATGAAGATAAACAGGAGAAGTTTAACCTATGAGGGTTGCTGTTTGTTACCATCAACGATTGGCTTGCACTTGGCAACCTATCCAGACAGTCAAACAAGGGGTACAACGCTTGCACCCACTGTATGGATGAAACTGAGTGTACGTACCTAAAACACTGTAAGAAGGTAGTGTACATGGGCCATCATCGCTTTCTTGCTGCAAGCCACCCTGTCCGGAGAAGAGGCAAATATTTTGATCAAAAGGTAGACCATCGTACTAAACCAAAGCATCGCAATGAAAAGGTCGTGTTTGCCATGGTGAAAGACCTCAAATTAGTATTTGGAAAGGGACCCGGCAACCAACCTCAAAGTGAAGGTGGTCACACGGCGATGTGGAAGAAGTCAATTTTTTGGGAGTTGCCCTACTGGGAAGTCTTGGACGTCCGCCACGCAATCGACGTGATGCACCTCACCAAGAACCTTTGCATAAACCTGCTTGGCTTCCTAGGTGTATATGGAAAATCAAAAGATACACTTGAGGCACGTAACGATCTGAAACATATGGCACAACGCGACAGCCTTCACCCGCAACCAAAGGAGAAAGGAGCCCAATACCTAAGTCCAGCCAGCTACACTCTGAGCAGGGTAGAGAAGGAAATAATGTTTGAATGCTTGGAGAGCATCAAGGTACCATCTGGATACTCCTCGAATATAAAGGGAATAATAAGAACGAAGGATAAGAAGTTCACAAATCTAAAGTCCCATGACTGCCACGTGCTGATGACACAGCTGCTTCTCATTATAATTCGGGGTATCCTTCCCGATAATGTCCGGGCAACAATAACAAAGCTATGTGCTTTCCTGAACGCAATTTCACAGAAGATCATCGACCAGACAGACTAGAAGATTTTCAAAATGATGTGGTCCAATGTCTTGTCAGCTTTGAGATGATCTTTCCGCCTTCCTTCTTCAATATCATGACGCATCTCCTATGCCACCTTGTCAAAGAGATCCGTATCCTCGGTCCGGTATTCCTACACAACATGTTCCCCTTCGAGAGGTATATGGGCGTTCTAAAGAAGAACGTCCGTAACCGTTCACGTTCGGAGGCCAGCATCGCCAATGGATATGGAACAGACGAGGTGATTGAGTTTTGCGTCGACTTTATTGAAGACCTCCGTCCCATCAGGGTGCCTGAATCAAGCCATGAAGGTAGACTACGGGGGAAGGGAACTCTTGGAAGGAAGACAATAATGAACATAGACAATGACTTATACAGGAAAGCACATTGGACCGTGTCGCAACAATCTTCCTTGGTGGCTCCTTACATCGAGGAGCACTTGGCGATTGTTTGCTCCGAAAACATCGGTAAGACGGATGCCTGGATTACACGCCATCACATCGATGCATTCCCTGCTTGGCTGCGACAACGTCTCATGGACAACGCGAGCCTTGACCAACAACTAGCCTTCTTGGCGAGGGGACCATCTTGCTCGATCACCACATTCCAGGCATATGAAATCAATGGGTACACATTTTACACACGGGTCCAAGACTTAAAGAGCACGAATCAGAATAGTTATGTCTACATCAATGCCGTGGGATACGACGGTACGACTAGCACATATTACGGTAGCATCGATGACATATAGGAGCTGGACTATGGACCTCTGAAGGTCCCTCTGTTTCGGTGCCAGTGGGTTAGGCTCTGTGGTAGAGGCGTAACCATTGATGCAAGTGGGATGACAACGGTCGACCTAAGCAAGGTTGGATACTCAGACGAACCCTTCGTCCTTGCCAATGATGTACGACAAGTTTTCTATGTCAAGGACATGGCTAGCAAATCAAAGAAGCGGAAAGGGTCCGACGAGCCAAAGTGCCACGTGGTTCTCCCAGGCAAAAGGAAAATCGTGGGAGTCGAGGATAGAACTAACAAAGATTATGATCAGTTTGATGGGCAACCTCCGTTCGCAGTGGCGGTTGACCCGAGTATCCTCCTATCAAATGAGGACACCCCTTACTCACGCAATGATCATAACGAAGGAACAATTGTGCGGAGAAAGTACGTGAGGACAAATGTCACTTAGCTAAATTTATGTATGGACGATGTAAATTAAATTAAATCATTGAATATTATTGCTATCATTTGAATTTACTGTAAATTATTGTAAATTATTTAATCTATTGTAAATTATTGCCTTCAGGACTAGCGGTCTCAACATTTTCTTCTCCAAGGGTGTTTTTTCGATCCTAAGGTCGAGCTCAGTTTCTTTTGTAAATTCGACGTCGCGATCTATCGTTATTTGATAAAATAAATCAAATGTAGAACTTTAAAGGAACATCAAATAAATACAAAAATTCAAAAGAAAGTTGAAAGGTGATTTTTGAATAGGGAAATGTTAATTCTATATGATTATTAGAATTTAAACTACAATATAGGATTGTTAGAATTTAAAATAGTTTTCAAAATATCTTTCAATATGTTAATTATATATGAATTTAAAATATTTTTGAATAAGGCAAATGTTAATTATATATGCTTATTAGAATTTAAAATAGTTTTGAATATGGCAAATGTTAACAATATATTATTATTTAATTTTAAAATATTTTTAAATAGGTCATATGTTAATTATATATTATTATTTAAATTTAAAATAGTTTGGAATATGACAAATGTTAATTATATGTTATTATTTCAATTTATAATATTTTTTGTGAATTATATGAACATATGTTAATTATATATGAATATAAAATATATGAATATATGAACATTATATGATTATATGAACATATGTTAATTATATATAAATATAAAATACAATATAATAGGACACTGTAATACATTAATCCCGGTTTTTAAAAACAACGGGACTAGAGGTGAATTTGGATGGGCGGGAAACCATCTTTAGTCCCGTTGATGGCTTCAACCGGGACTAAAGATGCCCACCTACTCGGCCTCGTGGTGCAGAGCCATCTTTAGTCCCTTAGTGGCTCCAACCGGGATAAAGATCCTATCTTTTGTCCCGGTTGAAGCCACCAACCGGGACTATAGTATCTTTTGTCCCGGTTGGTGGCTTCAACCGGGACAAAAGATGCCGATGACTATATATAGCAGGGGCCTCAGTGGGATCCAAACACTTAGCTCTTTTTCTTCGCACTTCATCGTCTTCGTCGCTGTCGCCAAGAACCATAACCTCGCCGCGCCCTAGCCGCCGCCGTCGTCGTCGCCGGAGAGGAGCCGTTGTTGGCACCTTTTTTGACAAAGGCACGAACACGATCGATTCACCTAAAGATTTACGGTGGTTCTTGGTACGGAGTCGCCAACCACTTCAATCTAGCCAAAAACTAGAACAAAGTGGGTTTTGTAGATCAAATCGGCTAGCGGAACCGATTTAGATGGATAGATTGATAACTACTCGTCTCGTGAGCAAACGGAAAGTTTTCAAGACAAACTTACAAAGAATTGTCGCACTCTCGCAGCGACGGCGGACGATTTACGGCGCAAATCGACAAAGATGGACTAAACTAGGGCAAAGTAGAAAAATATGGCTGAAAAGTAAAGAATATTGAAAAAACGATTCTAGATTGTATTGTATGTTGTGTATGTTGTTTTTTTACAATTGAACCGGCCTTGACCCTTAAATAGGGGTTGGTCTTGCCCTCTACAGACCCTTCTCCACGTCCTATTTGGGATAAACATGTTTGGAAACCCGAAATACAACCGTATGAAGAAAGAAAACCCGAAAACCGATGAAGTCGTCTAGGTTTCGGACTTTGCCAGTCAGACCGGCCATATGCCTTCGGTCTGACCGGCCCCACTGCCCGGTCTGACCGGCCTATACACGGCGGTCAGACCGGCCTCTCCGAAGAAACCGGCAAATTTCCAAATATTGGAAATCTTTCCTATTTTAATTCCTAAGTGCCAATTTTGGGTGTAAACACATGCCCCCTGCCTTTTATGATGAACACCGTGAATCTAAAAGCATAAGACATGTTTTAACTTGGGACGATAACTCATTTATCGGCCACACAACTCCGTAAGCATCTTGCCAAATACTCGGGAAGTATTTCTTTAGATATTTACCGTTGATAGCCCGCTGAAACCGTTCTCCTTGAAGTGTCTCCAAGAAATATGCATTGCCTCGAACAATTCCATATATCCGATAAGGTCCCTCCCAACTTGGCGACCACTTACCGAATTCTTTAGATCGGGAACCCAAAGGCAAAATAGTCTTCCACACTAGATCTCCCACTTTGGAACGTCTTTGCCTTCACCCTTTTGTTGTATGCTTTGGCTACTCTCTTCTTTTCTTTTTCTATCTCTTCCAAAGCCTTCAAACGTTTGTCGACCACTTCATCAAGATTATCACCCATCAAGGACTTGTAATCTTTCGCCGACAAATCGTCTTGCTTTATATATCGAAGAGAACCAAGATTTACCTCAACCGGTAAAACGGCTTCTTGCCCATAAACAAGCTCAAAAAGGGTCACCTTGGTAGCACCATGCTTGGATATTCTATGCGCCCATAAAGCTTCAGAAAGCACTTCATGCCACCTTCTCGGATGTTTCTCGACCTTCTTCTTGATTAGCTTCAACAATGTCTTATTACTAGACTCGGCTTGTCCATTAGCCTGAGCATAGTAAGGAGACGAACTCAACAGCTTAATTCCATAAGATTCGGCAACACTTTTCATTTCTTTAGACATAAAAGAAGCTCCTTGATCTGTAGTTAATGTTTGAGGAATGCCGAATCTATGAATAATATGCTTCAGAATAAAATCAGTTACCTCCTTATGCGTCATATTCTGAGCGGCACGGCTTCGGCCCACTTAGTGAAGTAATGTCGCAACTAGCACGAACCGATGCCCCTTTGAAGACGGAGGATAAATTTGACCAACAAAATCTAAAGCCCATCCCCGAAACGGCCATGGCTTAATTATAGGATTCAACACCAAAGCCGGTGCCAATTGAACATTGCCGAACCGTTGACAAGCTTCACATCCCTTATAGTACCTGAAGCAATCATCAATCATCCTCGGCCAATAGAACCCTGCTCTTCTGAGCAGCCAATTCATCTTATGGGCCGATTGATGAGTCCCACAAATTCCCTCGTGAACTTCACCCATAGCAACCTTAGATTGATCAGCATCCAAACATTTTAATAACACACCATCTATATTTCGGCGATATAACTTTTCATCAAGCAAAATATACTTATATACTTGCCGCCGAATTTTTCGATCAACTCTAAGGCTAGGATCCTTCAAATAGCTAATCAAAGGAATTCGCCAATTATTTACTGTTCCCAGGGGACACATGTCCGAATTACCACTTAATTCGGCCCCTGTATTGAGAAGATTGTGCCCCCTAGCACCTTCTGTGAAGTCGGTCTGACCGGCCAAGCAACCCCGGTCAGACCGGCAACCACCCACGGTCAGACCGGCCGCAGAACGCCGGTCAGACCGAATGCCATCCACAGTCAGACCGGCGATAGTGCGTCGGTCAGACCGCCTACAGTCTGCCTCTTTGCCAATTTCGCTCAAAAAATTATAATCAAGCACCGGATGATCTAATATGAAAAATAAACCTCGTTTGATGCTATAAGCAGATGCTTGTTGAGCTAAGTCATTTGCTCTAGAATTTTCATTCCTAGCAATATGCTTAATATTAAATTCATCAAAACTGGCAATAATATCTAGGCATTGATCTAAATACCTGTTCAATGATACGTCGAAGCATTTGTAGACCCCGGCAACTTGTTGCACCACCAATTCCGAATCACCGAACGCTTCTACATGTGTAGCTCCGACGATCTCCATCACTTGTAAACCGAATAACAAAGCATTGTATTCGGCTTGATTATTTGTACAATAATATTCTAAACGAACCGATGCTTCAAAGCATTGACCATTGGGCGAAATTAAAACTACACCTATGCCTTGACCCTCCTTACAGGAAGAGCCATCAAAATAAACTTTCCAAGGTGTAACGCTAACTAAACGGACTTCATCTCCACAATCAACGTCTATATGATGATCTACTATAAAGTCCGCTACAATCTGGCCCTTCATAGATTTCAATGATTCATAGGCGAAATCATATTCAATCAATGTATATGCCCATTTGCCAATCCTACCACTTAGAATTGGCCTTTGCAACATGTGCTTAATGACATCGGTCTGACAAGCAACTATGCATGTACTAGATAACAAGTAATGGCACAACTTGGTACAAGCATAGTATAAGCAAAGACAAAGCCTCTCTACAAATACATACCTCGTTTCGGCATCCAGAAGACGGCGACTTAAATATGTAATTATGTACTCCTTGCCGTCTTCTTCTTGTGTCAAAACGGCTCCAATAACTTTGTCTTCAGCAGCAATATACAACCGAAATGGAATTCCGGCTTTAGGAGCTCGCACCACGGGCGGAGTAGATAAATATTTTTTCAAACCTTCAAACGCCTCCTGTTGTGCTGCCCCCCAAGTAAAATCGGCTTCTCTCTTCAAACGTAGAATAGGCACAAAAGCATCGATTTTACCTGCTAGGTTAGATATGAATCTTCTCAAATAGTTCACTTTACCTAACAGCCTCTCAACTTCCCTCTTGCATGCCGGCGCTTTGAAATCTTGAATTTTCTCAACTTTCTTAGGATCAATCTCAATCCCTCTCTCATGCACCATGAATCCTAAGAATTTTCCCGCCGACACACCGAAGGCACACTTGAGTGGGTTCATCTTCAAACCATACCGATGCATTCTCTCAAAAGCTAACCTCAAATCGGCCATATGTCCATCCATATCATCCGATTTGACTACAATATCATCAATGTAGGTTTCTAGGATAAAACCTAACAAATCATGGAAAATTAGGTTCATCGCCCTCTGATACGTTGTGCCGGCATTCTTTAACCCGAATGTCATAACTACCCACTCAAACAACCCGACAAATCTTGGACATCTAAAGGCTGTCTTATACATATCCTCCTCTGCCATGAAGATTTGGTTGTAGCCGGCATTGCCATCTAAAAAGCTAATGACTCGATGACCCGAGGCATCATTTATTAGCATGTCGGCTATAGGCATAGGATACTCATCTTTAGAAGTGGCTTTATTTAAATCTCTAAAATCTATGCAAACCCTGATTTTGCCACTCCCCTTCTTCTCTACCGGTACTATATTGGACACCCACTCTGCATACCGGCATGGCCTAATAAACCCCGCTTTCAACAATCGGTCTATCTCTTCTTTGACACGATCATATATAAGTGGGTTAAACCGACGAGGAGGTTGTTTATAAGGCCTAAACCCTGACTTTATCGGAAGCCGATGCTCAACAAGATCACGGCTAAGTCCGGGCATTTCATGGTACTCCCATGCAAAGCAGTCATTATATTCTCTAAGCAATTCGATCATCTTAACCCTATGATCGGCTCTCATGTTTTTATTTATGAAGGTCGGTCTTGGTACGCTCCCATCTCCTATATCTATTTCTTCTAATGGATCGGCTGATGTGAGCCCTTGACCGAGCTTCTCTACCTCGTCAAAATCCTCTATAGTTTCCCCAATATCGTTCTTTGTTGACCGATATTCTTGAACCCTCTTTTGTAACCATTCCAAACTGGTCGCTTTATTCATCATACAAAGTAATATCACCAAGCCGTGCTAAACTAGCCGGCTTTACAGAAATGGGTACAAAGCCTTCTTTGGAAACGCTAATAAAATCAAAACTAGAAAGATCTAGCCCTGACAAGCACTGCATGTCTCCATGTTTCCATCCCACAGAAACATCGGCCATGGCAACCTCAGCCGATGTATCCGCCTGAATTACCTCAACTTCATCACCATCCCATTGTACTAAGCACTGATGTAAAGTAGATGGGACGCAGCAGTTGGCATGGATCCAACACCGCCCCAAGATGACACTATAATTACCTTGTACATCGACGATGAAGAAGGCGGTAGGCAACATCTTGTTCCCCACCGTAAGCTCGACGGACAAGATCCCCTTCGCCTTTGTTGATTCTCCGTTGAAGCCGTTGAGAAGCATATTGGTCTTCTTCAGCTCCGCCTCTTCGCGACCCAACTTCTTGAAGAGAGAGTAAGGCATCAGGTTCACCGCCGCGCCTCTGTCCACTAGCATCCTCGAAACTGGCTTCCCATCAATGTGGCCCTTTAGATAAAGAGGCTTCATGTGACGGTTGGACTCGTCGGGCTTCTCGAAGACCGCATCCTTTGGACCTAGTGACATTTGAGCGACTTCGGCCTCGTCCATGGCGCAAAACTCCATGGGCAACATGCAAACCATGTTGATCTCCATGTTCTCGCCGGACGATTCTTCCACAGCCGGTTGTTCATCCTTTTGAACAACCACCAGCTTCCCAGCAGTTGATGACTTACGCTTCCACTCCTTCGCGGGCAGTGGTCGCAACTCATCGAACTCCCTATCTCTCCTCTCTTCGGCTTCCTTCTCTCTTAACTCAGAAGCACGGAGACGCTGCAACCTTCTCTTCTGAGTAGCCGTCAAATTCCCAGGCATCCACCTAGGATTTGGCTCTTTTCCAGGAGGCAAATAATGTCACTCCAGTATCCTTTCGACTGTGACGTCGGTCGACTGGGCCCCGCTGGCCGGTCACCGTACGTGCTCCGCGGTCGATCGACGACAGTGTCCGGTCGTACTGAGCGAACATCGACTGGCCGACATGGCGCGGCTCGACCGGCTGCAGACGCGTGGTCGACCGGCTGAAGGCTCCTGGTCGACCGGCTATTGAACTGCGGTCAGACCGGCCAGGACGTCCGGTCTGATTGTCTTCCTGCGCGGCATCCTTTGCGACTTCGGTTTGGGGGCCAAATATCAACTTAGCCTCCTTGCCAGATGGCACTGGCACATCATACGATCCTATCTTGATCGTGATCGCCTCCGAAGCCCTCTCCTCAGGCTTGGCACGCTTGTGTGCTCTTTTCTCACCGTCAAACCGGTCCTTTGTGGGGAACCGGCTTCCACTAGAAGTAGATGCCTGCCTTCGCGGCGATCTTCTCCCCTCTCTCCATCCTTGGTGATCCTGCATTGGAGGCATGTTGTACATAGGCGGGGGTGCCCTCCAAGGCATGAAGTAAGGGAACGGATAACCTGGAGGCGGCATCGGGCATGGTCCCCATGGCATAACCTGAGGGAGATGAGGAAACGGCGGCTTCAAAACCTTCGATGAAGGACCAAATCGCTCCTTAGGAGGCGATCTTGGTCTCTTTCCTTTGGCGCGCTCCTTCTCGGCACTCTTCTTTTTGTACTTGTCAAGGAGCATGTCGAAGGTCACCCTGGGCTTGTGGGGCTTCCTTGACGTAGATGTCTTGGCCTTGTTCTCTTTCCACGTTCCAACCTTCGGGCCTTTTGGCACAAGCATCTTGGGCCTAGGCTCCCCGATGACAACTTCCTTCCCCTTAGCTGATTCGGCTTGCTCCGGCCGAATCAACACCTTCTTGCCATCAAGATCGACGGTATTCACCGGGAAAGGATCGCTGTCAAGCTTCATCTTCGGGCCCTCGGTGAACTTCAATCGTCCTTCATCTATGGCCGATTGAACCTGTCGACGAAAAACATTACACTCATTAGTAGAATGTGAATAGGAATCATGCCATTTACAATAAGAACGGCGCTTTAATTCTTCTAATGAGGGTATGACATGGCCTTTAGGTAATTTGATCTGTTTCTCCTGCAAAAGATAGTCAAAAATCCTATCGCATTTGGCCACATCAAAGCTGTATTTGATCTCGCTCTGCCGATCCTTGCGAGGAGTCGGCGTCAAACTAGAACAAACAAAGGGTTTGTTCTTGTTTGTCCAAGACCACTCGGCGACATACATGTCATGATCGCCTTCATCAGACTCAGAATCACTAGTAGGACGTCGATCATGCTAACATGAGGTTTCTTATCACTGGGCCCGACAAACTTTTAGCATCCACGACCCGGCTTTCTGAGCGAGCCTTCGCATTACCGACTAACATCGAGAAATTGTTGGCCATCCAACCTTTCTTTAATGGGAGTAAGCAACCCATTGAAAGCGAGGTCGGCCAAGTCTCTCTCGGTTATGCTCAAACTAAAACACCGGTTTCTAGCATCTCTAAACCTCTTAACGTAATCTGTAACAGATTCATTATGTTTTTGCCTTACCGATGTCAAGTCGCAAAGTCTAAGCTCAGTTTCACCAGTATAAAAGTAATCATGAAATTTCTATTCTAACTGAGCCCAAGAATGAATAGAGTTAGCCGGTAAAGATGTAAACCAAGTAAAAGCAGTACCGGATAAAGATAACGAAAATAAGCACAATTTAAAAGCATCTGAAGTGCTAGCCTTCCCGCATTGCGCTAAGAATTGGCCGATATGTTCCCATGTGGTCCTATTGTCATCTCCACTGAATTTGGTGAATTCAGGGACTCTATAACCACGAGGATATGGGATGTTATCGAAATAGTCAGGATACAGCTTTTGGTATACCTTAGCACGATTCCTGGGCTCAATTCCGAACGACTCTCTAATGATGTTTCTAATTTGTTCTTCCATATTTTCCGGCCTAGGCGGGTCGTCTACGACCGGCGGCCTAAAAGGTGGCTGTTGTGGCGCAATATTGTCATATTGGCCATCTCTCGTGTCGCGCGGATATCCCCTATTAGGATCATTGTATTGATTGGGGACATGCGGGGGAATTGGTGCATGGACAGTAGCCACAGGGGAGTCGTGTGCGGGAACATGGTATAGAACCGAGTTGCCCGTGATAGGATCTATCTCCTGTACTGGCACCAGAGCGCCGGTCGACCGGCCATGGGCCCGGTCCCGACCGGCCGGGTAAGGCGCGGTCGACCGGCCAGATAGCCGCCGGCCGACCGGTGTAGTATGGGTGCGGGCCGGCCTGACGGCCGGTCTGACTGATGTAGGGTGAACCGGTCAGACCAACGTAAGGCACCCCGGTCAGGCCGGCCATAGGGCCGGTGATACCGCCGTACTGTGTTCCGGTCAGACCGCCCGTCGGGCCGGTGAGACCGCCGTACAGTGTTCCGGTCAGACCGGCCGTCGGGCCGGTCAGACCGAGATATGATGGGCCGGTCGGACCGGCCGCAGGGCCTGTCGGACCGACGTAGTGAGGGCCGGTCAGACCGACAGAGGCGGCAGAACTACTTTCACCGAGGCCTTGGGCAATCGCCCCGTTGGTTTTACTAAATATGTGGTTCACAGGGGTTTGGTTCCCCCCTGAAACCGAGGTAGGCGGCGAATCGGTCGCGGGAAGACTGGATTTACCACTCATGTGCGCTTTAAACAACCTATTAAAACAAGCCTCCATAGCGGATTCAACCTTATTGTTCACGGCGGCGGTAACGGACTCATCCACCATACTAGCAACAAGTTTTTAAATAGGCATAGAGATGTGATCAGCGATTACCTCGCCGCGAGTTACCTTGAGCGGGCTCCCGGGCTTGATGACGATGCCCTGTCGCGTTTTGGTGCAAGATTGATCTAGCACCTCCTGCGTGATTGCTCGTATGCGCTCCTCCATTATTTGGCGGGCTTCCCCATCCAGGTCGTCCAACGAGATGTGGACAACGTTGGATGGCTCCACGTCTTGTGCCGCTTGCTTAGACATGGCGGCGTCGAATCCGAGTTGGCGTCGTGTCTTCCCCAGCGGAGTCGCCAAAAATTGTGTTGGCACCTTTTTTGACAAAGGCACGAACACGATCGATTCACCTAAAGATTTGCGGTTTTTCTTGGTACGGAGTTGCCAACCACTTCAATCTAGCCAAAAACTAGAACAAAGTGGGTTTTGTAGATCAAATCGGCTAGCAGAACCGATTTAGATGGATAGATTGATAACTACTCGTCTCGTGAGCAAACGGAAAGTTTTCAAGACAAACTTACAAAGAATTGTCGCACTCTTGCAGCGACGGCGGACGATTTACGGTGCAAATCGACAAAGATGGACTAAACTAGGGCAAAGTAGAAAAATATGGCTGAAAAGTAAAGAATATTGAAAAACGATTCTAGATTGTATTGTATGTTGTGTATGTTGTTTTTTTTACAATTGAACCGGCCTTGACCCTTAAATAGGGGTTGGTCTTGCCCTCTACAGACCCTTCTCCACGTCCTGTTCGGGATAAACATGTTTGGAAACCCGAAATACAACCGTATGAAGAAAGGAAACCCGAAAACCGATGAAGTCGTCTAGGTTTCGGACTCTGCCGGTCAGACCGGCCATATGCCTTCGGTCTGACCGGCCCCACTGCCCGGTCTGACCGGCCTATACACGGCGGTCAGACCGGCCTCTCCGAAGAAACCGGCAAATTTCCAAATATTGGCAATCTTTCCTATTTTAATTCCTAAGTGCCAATTTTGGGTGTAAACAGCCGTCACCGGAGCCGCCGTCGTCGTCCCAGACTCCGCCGCAGGTGAGTCGATCCGAGCGAAGCCCCCTTTTTATCTCCCTCTCGTGTGCGTGCGCCTAGGGTTTTCGAGGCTGGCCGACCCGGCGCACGCCATTGCCGTCGTCGTCACCTCTTCCCGCCCCCACACGCCGCCGCCCCTTCATGCCCCCATACGCGCCGCCACCGCCGCCGCTGCCTCCCCTCCACGCTGCCCCCACCGCAACGCTCCACACGCTGCCATCGTCGTACTCGTCGCAGCCGCCGTCGCCGCCACCCCCTTCCCGGCCCCTTGCAGCTGCGCCGCCGCCGCCGCCGCCGCCGCCCCTGCCTCTTCCCTCAACGCCCCGCCACCCCGCCGGCCCAAACGCCGCCGCCGTCGTCGCCGCCACCCTCCTCCCCACCGCCGACGCTGATCTGCAGCCCGCCTCCTCTGCGCTCCGCATGAATGGAAATTTGTTAAATTTGAATGCAATGCATGGATGATTTGGATAATGGATGGATGAAATTTTGATGCAATGTGAAATGTGAAATTTTGAATGTATGTATGTGTATGTTAAATTTATATGTTAAAATTTTGATGCATGTTAAATTTGAATGTATGTATGTGTATGTTAAATTTTATATGTTAAAATGTGAAATTTTGGAATGGAAATTTGTTAAATTTGAATGTATGTATGTGTATGTTAGAATGAATTAAATTTATGTATATGGACATTATGGACTTTATGTGTAAATGGACATTATGGACTTTATGTGTAAATGGACATTATGGACTTTATGTGTAAATGGACATTATGGACTTTATGTGTAAATGGACATTATGGACTTTTTATTTAAATTTGAATGCATGAAGATTGTGAATTTTGAATTTTGAATGTGTATTTACAATTGAATGCATGAATAGATTTAAATTTGAATGTGAATGTGACTTGTGAATTTTGTATTTTCGAACGAATGAGAATGATAGAATCAACAAACGGATGTGAACGAACGGACGGACGGACGGACGAACGAACGAACGAGTGTTTGTTCGTTCGTTCGTGGACGAAAGGACGTGGACGAATGGACGGATGGACGAACGAATTTTGAATTTTGAATGTGTATTTAAATTTGAATGCATGAATATATTTAAATTTGAATGTGTATGTGACTTGTGAATTTTGTATTTTCGAATGAACGAGAACGATAAAATCAACGAATGGACGTGAACAAACGGACGGACGGACGGGACGTACGTACGAACGAGTGTTCGTTCGTTCGTTCGTGGACGGACGGACGTGGACGGACGAACGGACGTGGACGAACGGACGGACGGACGGATGAACGAACGAGTGTTCGTTCGTTCATTCGTTCAGTTGGTCGATCGGTCATTCGGTCGGTCGGTCGTTCGTTCGTTCGGTCGGTCGGTCGTTCGTTCGTTGGTTCGTTTGTTCGTTCGATCATTCGTTCGGTCGTTACAACGTACAGGCATGCAACGTCCTCTCTCTCTCCTCTCCTCTCCACTTCCTCTCCTCTCCACCTTATCTCTCTCACATCATTCTCCTCTCTTTCTCTCCTCTCCTCTAGACGATCATACCCTCAGACGTGAACGAACGATAGAATGAACGGATGATAGTTTAGGATTTGGGTTAGGGTTAGGGTTAAGGGTCCGAACGAATGGCGTGAACGAACGATAGTTTAGGGTTAGGTTAGGGTTAAGGGTCCGAACGAAAGGACATGAACGATAGAACGAACGATCAGTCGGTCGGTCGGTCGTTCGGTCGGTCGTGTTCTACCAAAGAGAAACAAAAGAGAAGAAGAAGGAAAATATAGAACGTAGTCCGTCGGATTTCATCTATTTTTTTCCATCTTCTTTTTTTGTCTATGTTTTTTTACGTAGACATACATGATTTCCCTGAATAATTGATACATGTATTAACCGAATAAATTTTTCTTTGTCAGAATTCTTTGATTAAGTCCTCAACCCACAACAATCAAATGGCGGATCATGACGAGGAACAGTTTTCTCCTTGACGAGATCGCACACGGTAGCACAGAGTTTTACAACAAGGAGGGGACTGAGGATCCAGATCAATACCTCAACGAGGAGGGGAACGAGGGGGGACGAGGAGGGGAATGAGGGCTCCGCCTCCGCCTCCACTGGACAGAATACGGCATGCGGGCAACGCAGTCTCAACAAGCGCATAGAGGGTCGACATGTCATAACAGAGGTAGCATCTGACGGTCGACCAAGTGCCCCAGAGGACGCCGCATGGAAGTTTGTGGCGCACAACGGATGGGTGGTGAGGGATCACGTGCCCATAAGCGTTGCCAACTGGAAGCGATCAACCAAAGGAAGAGATGAGCAAAGCTATCTCCCGGACACAGAGAAAGAAATGTTGTGGACCACAATGCTGCAAACTTTCACCATCCCAGACTCACATCAAGCAAGGGTCAAGGAATGGACATTAAAGGAAATGGCAGATCTATTCAGGAACTATAAGAAAGAGTTACACAAGAAATACATCCTAAAAGGCCAGAACCCAGACTTTGACAAGTTTCCAAAGCTCAGAGATCATTGGGATGCTTTTGTTGAACACAAGACTGGGAAAGAAGCACGAGCAATCATAGAAAAGAACAAGGCCAACGCAGCGAAGAAAAAATATCATCACAGGCTTGGGTTAGGCGGCTATAAGAAAGCAATAGAGAAATGGGAGAAAATGAAAGCCGAACTTGAAGCACGAGATATCGTTTCAGGCACAGCCAACATCCTAGAACAATCAAAGCATTGGTTTATGCTCATGGCGGCTCACTTAATCCTGTAGATGGCACAGTTATCTTCGGCGAAGAAATCCAAGAAGCCAACTGAAGATTAGAGGAGGCGATGGAGGCCACTTCGTCGGGTGCGTTCAGGCCCGACAGAGAGAAGGACGAGCTAACACTCGTCCTCCAAAACCCAGAGCATCCGGGGCGTACGCAAGGAGAAGGCGTCATCCCCTAGAAATATGGGTTTCAAGCTGACATCGAGGCGTACAAGAGCCGCATGAGGTCCAGGCGAGAGCACGATGCGAGGTTCGCTGAGATGGAAATGAAGCTCTCGCAAATAGATCAAATTGTGGACGAAAGGCTGAATCGCAGGTTGGCAGAGGAGCGGAGCCATTGGGTTAGCCAACACCCAGATCCAGCAACAGCCGCTCAACTACAGCAGCAGCGCAGCAGCTGCGCTTCAACCGGAAATGAAGGCGACTTGGCCCCACAAGCTGAACCGGGTTCGCCATGCCCCGTTGATGACATCACACGCGGACCCCATATGAGCTGCACATTTTGCTAAAGAACATAACAATAAAGGTATGTTCGTACTTTTATGTTGTACGTATATTTCTTCGAATAACTTGTCAATCAACGTTCATTACTAACTAATAAGCAATCTTCTCGAACAGGTCGCATCGGGCATGGCCATTCCAGTAGACCGAGAGGGCACCTACCACTCTCGGCCCGTTCCACCTATGTACTCGAAAGTTGAAATTGAACAGGTGGAACGCGGCTATGAAGATCTCGAGCTGGATATCCCCGGAGGAGACGGCGAGCTGACGCTAGGAGAAACAGGTCACGGAATATTTCTCTGGAGGAAGATCTTCATAATATTCCCCGGACGAACAGCGTCTCCTATCGTTCCACCGCCCTCGCCTCCACGTGGGCCGTCTCCTCTGCCTCCTTCGCCGCCTCTGCCTCCTCCGTCTCCTGCGTCGTCTCCACGAGCACCGACTCCTAAACGGTCGTCTCCAACTCCACTGCCTTTTCACCCTCCTCCATCGCCACAACAAGCACCAACTCCTAAATGGTCATCATCAAAGAGCGTCTCCCAAGAAGAAAGATTCAAAAAATTGAGAAGACTCTGCCACCCGCATAGAAGCTTTCATACGAGAAGACTCCAGAGGAGCTTGAAGAAGTCGTCCAAGCTGAAGTCAGGGCTCACTTCAGAAAGAAGTCTCCTGAGAAGCCTCCTGAAATCCTCCAGGAGACCAAGGACTTCTTCAAGAAGACGTACCTAACGCCACAGCATGAACCACAACCTCAACCGCAGTCCGACTACGATAGGATTATTCGGAAGGCTGCTGGCAAGGCGAAGAGAATGGGCAAAGATGTACCCCAGCTCGACATGCAGCCTCAGAAACCTCTGGAGTTCAGCACAGTTCCAAATGTTAGATCAGAGTTAAGACAATTTATGGAATCTGCTGGAATTTCAATGGATCAATTACACGGCCGTGCTCCCCTGGCGAAGGTTTCGCTGAAATACAAGTTCAAACTTGGAAAGCCTCTTGTGAAGCCGGATCAAGTGAAAAAGCTATCCAGATGTACTGCTTCCACAAGTGGTACATGCAAAAATCCAGCAAGGGTGGAGAGATGGTAACGGGCAGATATTCACTGCACTATTTCTTCGATGGAGGTGACGACTTCTATATCCGATTCGAAGACATATTCGATCTGTACCAGCTTGATGCCCTCGATGTCTCACTTCTAGCCACGCGGGTTCTGTAAGTATCGTTCTGTTATTTCGTTTCTTACCTCCTTGTATTTAGCTAATTAAAATTCTTTTTAACCGTTGTAGAATGGCGATCCAATACTGCAACAAGCACGACCATACCAAACATGGATTCATGGATCCACGCAAAATCAACGGTGTATTGGTTGATCAATTTTTTGATCCAACAGTGGACAACATATACAATGCGCTGGTGCAGAACCACTTCCGGTTGTTTATCCTTCACCCCTACAACACTACGTAAGTTTTTTCTTCCTTCCATACCGATTTCAATCCCGTGTGCATACATAAATTTTTATATGTGTCATCTAAACCAATTTGCAGATTCCACTGGGTTCTGTTAGTAATTGACATGGATCACTCGCGGATCCATGTCTTTGACTCAATGGATAAACCAGAGTCCACGTATGCAAAGATATTTGAACTGCTAAACAGGTAATGCCATCTTACTTGCTATTGCATATATGCGGTTCTCGGATAATTACTAGCTAACTTTCAACTACACGTAGGGCATGGGAACGGCTTCGGGCGAATGTTCGCGGAAATTGGAAAGATAAGCTCTCTGTGAGGATGAACTTTCCAGTGTGTAACATGCTCCAAAGTTGTTTTGAATCATTACTATGTTCTAAAATATGAAATGTATATTAAATCTGTTATCGTTTCTCCTTTAGTGTGTAAAACAGTCGCAGGGCACCAACTTATGCAGATACTATGTCCGCGACTACATTCACCGCTTTGTGACCGATGTCACAACTATCGATGATATAGATGTACGTATAACAGCCATTCATACATTACATCTTGATTTCTTATTTACTTCATATATTTATTTCTCGTTTATTCGAATTAATGACAGCTTATGCGAGTAAGAGACAACCATCCTCACGAGACTTTCATACAAGCTGCTCAGGAAGAATTGATGGGATTTATAAACGAGCAGATCATTGATCCGCGGGGGAGTTCTACTTTCATTTAAGTAACTTAACCACCGGATCCACAAAATAGACAATTTTTTGTAACACACGAAATATATGTGGATATTGTACATATGTGTACATATTTTGGTAATATATGTATATATTTCCTTTCTTAAGTTCATTTATATGTGTGTGAATTATATATTTATACATATATATATATATATGATATATATGTATAAATATATGTGTGTAAAATATGTATATGTGTAATATAATATATGTGTGTAATATATAGGCAACAACACTGCTGGAGAAAGTAGCAAATTAAAAAAATAAAAAAATCTTTAGTCCTGGTTGCAGCCACCAACCGGGTCTCATGGCGGAGCCGGCCACGTGGCTCCGCCATCTTTAGTCCCGTTGGTGGCTCCAACCGGGACTAAAGATGCATCTCTAGTCCCGTTATTTTAACCGGACTAGAGATGCGATCTCTAGTCCGGATTCGTAGTCCCGGTTTGACAACCGGGACTACTGGGGGTTACCAACCGGGACAATTGAGCCTTTGTCCAGCAGTGACACTCATAGATGCAGGCGTGTAAGTATATTGTATGTGTAATGTGTCATCTGTATAACATAAAAAAATATACCCAACATATAATGTATGCGTAGGTTGTTGGAGGATGCTAGTGTGGGAGCAAAGGAATCGCAAAGAAGGGACTGTATCACTACCAGAAATCGGACTAGCTTCGACGAGCGATAATTTAACTAAATTATTATTTTCATGACGAGCTTAGAGCATCTCCAACAGCCTCTCTAAGATAGACTCTCCAAACATCCATATAGTCAACTATCCATTTGATTTTACAAGTCAAAGTCGTTGCACGCTTCATTAGCCTCTCTATCTACCCTCTCCATTAGAAGTCTATAACAAATAGGACACATATGTCAGCCTCTACTATCCTTCTTCCTCCTCTTCCACCCCATTTTCCCAACCCATGCATCTCCCTTCCTCCTCTGCCTCCTCCCCACACTCTCTTCTCCGATGCGGCGACGGCGGATGGCGGGCGCGCGAGGCGACGATGGGCCAGTGGACAACAGCAAGAGGTGGCGGCGAGGCTACAAACTGCAGCGAGCGGAGGAGGTGGGACGGCGAACTACAGCGAGCGGAGGTGACGCCGAGCCGACGGGCTGCGGCGAGCGGAGGAGGCGGGCTGGAGCAAGCGGAGGTCGACGGTGGCGCGTGAGGTGGCTGTGGCGAGCGGAGTGACTTGGGCCAGCCGTTGGCCAGTGAATTTGGCTGGCCAAGTTTAGCCAGTGAAGGGAGGGTTTTGGCCAGCCGGATGGCTTGGCCATCTAGTTGGAGAGGATGATGGGGATTTTTTTGCTAGAATAGCTAAAATTTGGCTTAAAAAGTTATTTGGAGAGACGGTTGAAGATGCTCTGATACCGAAATCAGGAAAATGGACTTTCCTTGGCATGCATGCAGAAACGGTCAGATGTATATTCTGATGTGGACGAGGCCGTCAGTGGAAAATAGTAATTTTGGTGGAAAATGTGGTTTACGGTGGAAGTTGGGTGGACAACTAAGGGGGTGTTTGGATTGAGAAGTCCTGTCACAAAGATAAAGTAATTATAAAAATAATTGCATAATCGGAGGATAATTCGAGAGACGAATCTATTAAGCCTAATAAATCCATGATTAGCAAATATTTACGATAACATCACATCGTTAAATCATGGTGTAATTAGGGTGATTCAATTATAAATGAGTTTTGTAAATAGTCTATATTTAATACTTAAAAATAACATCTAAATACTCAATGTGAAAGGAATTAAAAGATTTTAGGTATCCAATCCAAACACCCCCAACGATCCCATACTCAACAACACGATCAAGCTGACACCATGCTCCTCCACCTCGCTTCTCCCCGCCCCAGCCATCTCCTAATCCGGCTCCTCTTCGCCGCCTTCCACGATGATTTACTGCCACGACCAGAAATTCGCCCCTGAATTTCCAAAGCTGAATGTGTATAAAAAAAATACCCTGTCCAGGACCAGCCAGGGATACACAAACGACAAATTGTATTTACAGAACCACGTCTTAAAACATTAAAAAGTCTTACATATGCAGCGGAAAGATGAAATAAACTTATGAACTAGGCTTCGACTCTTGCGGGGCTGTGACTCCACTCCACAGGCAACCCTTGACAGCAGCGACGAGCCTACTCAGCAGCAAACCCATCGGCAACTTCATCCTCTAGCTCTGAGGTGGGGGAAAAGGGAAGCAAGACTGAGTACAACCACGTACTCAGCAAGTCATACCGAAAGAAGGTATGAATGCAGGGTTAAATTCCAAGGATAGGCTAGGTTTAACTTTTGCATAAAGCAGGCATTTCACAGAATTAAGTTGAAAGCAGTAAAAACAGTAATTAAAGTAATTAAACAATATTTTAACACTCTGCTCAACGCTACACCACGTTGAGTCAGGCCCAAATCTTCCAACTATTCTATCTCATTTCCACTTAATCAAGTTATTATTTTAGTGAGACTAATCACAGTGAATCCGGATGATCGCCCATAACCACGGGCACGGCTATTCGAATAGTCTTTCACTCTGGCCAGAGGTGTACGTCTGTACCCACAAGACACAGCCCCACAACACGTGTCCGTGCATCGACATACCACCATGGCATATCGAAAAGGGGTCTGTGACAGGACCATTCGCATAACCCTCCCTGACCAAGCGACACCACACCTCAGGTTTTGCCCCTACCCAGAATCCAGGGTTGGCAGCCCCCTCTCGTGCCTAGGTGAATCCGGCAGCCGCATAGACCTTTCCCGGTCCATCCGCACTCCATCACGCTCACCCTCGCCTGGATGCGTCGGCCAGGAAAAGCTACACTACAAGCCCAGCCGTTGCCCATGTTGGCTTGTGGTACGCACTAATAATTCTTCCAGGGTTTCCCACGAACCGGTCCTTAGCTGCCATGGGTGCGATTTGCAAAACTGGGCACCCATAGCCCACCATAATAGTCAAGTTTTAATTTACCGATTAACAGTACCAACGGTACGTCCGGTCGGAGATCGACATTTCATGTGAAATAATTCTAGTAAATTAATGTCGAAACTTGGTTTCGACAATATGTTTTCTGGGGTCGCAGTCGAGATCGCCAAACACAATGGGTTAGAAGAAGAAGAAGATTTAGACAGGTTCGGGCCCTCTCGTGAGGTAATACCCTACTCCTGTTTCGGTGGATTCGATCCGCCGAGTGTTTTGTATTGATCTTGTGTATCTAAAGCTCTTGCTTGTGAAATCACCTATCCCTCAAGGGACGCCCCTCACCCCCCTTATATAGTCTTGGGAGGAGGGCTTCCAGATCGGAAACCCTATCTTATTCTAAGTTGGTTTCCTCAATCTTACCAAACCGTGACTATAGGCCGATTGCCTTATCTCTATCGGCAATCGTAACACCCAAGTCAAGTTCGGCTTACAGATATGGCAGGCGCAATCTATCCCTACCTCCAGTCGGATAAGCTTGCCATGTATATACCCGATTGCCACAATCTCCACAGTAGCCCCGAGTCCTTTTCGGTCGACGAGACAACTCGGCTTCAAACCAAAGCAGCACTTCAGCCAAAAATCTCTTTGACCGAGTGCTTTTGACGCGAGTGATTCCATCATCTCTGCCTGAATCTTCCCGAGTGGCTCCAAAGACTGTGAAGGGCTGGAAAAATATATAAAAATTTCTCAAAAATAAATATCTAGGTGCATCTCCGATGCACCTAATTAGGTGTAGCCCCCGACTATGTGGTTAGTCAAAAATAGGCTAAGCATATAGTCAAGAACTATAAAAAATCATTCTTATGTAGATGCTTAGCTCATGCTAAAGCAATCACAGAAATCTCATTACTCGGCAAGTTCATACTTATCCGAGTGAATTTGCCCGAGTCATCTCAGAACAAACAATTCAATCAACTCATATGGGTGAAAAACACTCGGTAAGCTCAAGCTTATCCGAGTGGATTTGCCCGAGTAATCCCGGAATAAATATTTCAATCATCCCTCTTGGGAAAATAAGTTCTTTCAATCATATGAAAAATATGACTAAGTTATTAAATAGCTTATGCCATAATACTGGTCTCAATCTATAAAGATCTTCACCAAGGTGGAAAAACAAACAGCATTGGTAAGGTTACCTGACCAAATGCCAAAAAACCAAACAGCTCTTGTCATCAAGGTAGCTATAAAAACTTAGCTGTCGGTCACCTTCCAAGTTGCACCGTGCCAGCTTCTCAGGAAGTCAAGCAAACCGCGGTATGGAAGGATTTTTTAAAGGTATAGGGCACTCGGACACGCGCATATTGCCAGAGCAAATCTGCTTAAGCACATCCGCTTAAGTCCCTAAGGACACGCATCGAACCACACCTTAACTGGGCCGTAGATTTTCTTATGGGCTCGGCCCAATTACCAGAAAACCTAACGCAACCCTCAAATCTTTCTATAAAGATGCGAGGTCATCCCCGCCTCTTCGTCTTCCAAAAGATTCCCCTTTTCTCTGCACTGTTCACCAGTCCATCGCGGAGAACCCTAGACTCGCGCGCTCCCAAATCCATCCATCAAGGAGCTCGCTCTCTGCAACAACTAGCTTCCGCAACCAAATCCCTCACGCTCCCCTGTCAAAATCCCCACTTTTTCCGTCCAGATCCACTTCCCATCCACACCACTCTCATGGCGGAGGAAAGAAGGATCCCGTTCGACCAATGGGCCGCATCGGACGTGAAGGAAACCACTCTCAAAGAGATGGTGAAGCACGGCGTGCTTCCGCCAAAGGAGATCGTGGGATGGCGCCCGGCGGCGGGGGAGGAGTTCCCGACCCCGAACACCGGTGAGCTCGTCGTTTTCACTTCTTTCTTCTATTGCGGGTTCAGCCTTCCCACCTCCGAGTTCTTCCGGGGGCTTCTGGATTACTATGGGCTTCATCTCTACCATCTGAACCCCAACTCAATGCTTCACATAGCTCTCTTCATTCATGTGTGTGAAGCCTTCCTTGGCATTCTTCCCCACTTCCATCTCTTCCGTCGCATGTTCTATCTCAAACCTCATCCAAACAAGGACCAGCCTTGCGTTGTTGGCGGGGCAGGTTTCCAACTCCGCGGATCTCTCCGCAAGGAGTATTTTTCTCTTCCTTTGAAGTCCTCCAACAAGGGATGGCATGCGGGCTGGTTCTACATTAGCAACCTAGAACCCAGCCTGCCATCTTTCGTCGGCCTTCCTCCTGTCCCCAGTCCATCATGGAGCACTGTTCCAGTAGCCCAAGATTGGGACGAGGCCAACGAGCTGCTCGCGAAGATCCTGACGATGAAGTAAAGGGGTCTTCGTGGGGAACAAATCACTCGGCACTTCATCAGGTGCCGACTGGCTCCGATCAAGGAACGGTCAAAGCCAGCCTTTGAGTATGAAGGCGGAACGGACCCCAATCGGGAAGACCCAGATCCACTCAAGTACGAGATCCTGAAGATCCGGATGTACAAGCTCTTCTCGACTGGAATTGCAGTTGAGCGGGCCCTCATTCTGCCGGTCCTTCCCTACAGCATCCACCGACCTCCTCCTCTGGTAAGCCGATTGGTTGCTTCATAGTATCTTTCTACCTTGACATCTTGCCTCTCAACATTATACACTCTTTCTTCTGTAGGAAAATGCCTCTATCACCTCCAAGCCATACAAGGTGTCCCATGATGACGCGCCGCGTCGCCCCGCCAAGAAGTCGGCTGGCGGGATCAAGATCCAAAGCGACCCGGTCGGGAAGCGAGCGGCGCCGAGTGAAGACTCGAACAAGTGTGCGAGCAAGAGGAGGCTGATTATAGAGGACTCGGATGACGACGTCCGGGCTCCTCCCACCGAGACACCACCTTTGAGACGATCGCCGCGGACAGCGCCGAAGATCCGCCGGTCATCCAGGTATGCTCTGAAACCGAAGTCTGAACTCTTTTGTTAAACTTCTCTTTATCTTTACCCTTGCTGTATTCACTTTCGCAGAGGCCCCAGGACATAGATCCTGCCGGGGGGAATGAAAAATCGACCCCAACCGCTGCTCCCGAGGTGCCAAGGCCAGCAGAGCTAAAGCCCCGGAGCCCACAACCAAGTGCGAGCGCTCCGGAGAAACAACCTTCACCTCCAAAGAAGGATGCCCCGAGGAAGGAGCCCCCAGCCCCCGCCGGGATATCCCGACTGGAAACCAGTCAGCGGCTGGGAAGCCTGAGACCGCGGCTCGAGCTCCCCCGACTGAGGGTCACTCGGCGCGGAGTCGGAAGAAGGAGGCCAGCCGAGCCCCTTCGCCTAAGCAAGCGGCCGCCGAAACCGATGAGATTTGTTTCGAAGTTCTCTTTTACTCTTTCGATTTGAATCTTTCATGTCCTCATTTGTCCTTCCTGCTTACCGACCACAGTGGAGGAGATCCCCAGGTTGCAGTCCTCTGAAACCTGGGTTCCCCCCATTCGGATCGAGTGGCGGGACTCGGAGGGCTAGAGGCAGGGCATCATCTTAGACCGGCAAGCCGAAAAAGATAAAAGGGATGCCCTTGTCGAGAGCCTGAACGAGGCGACCCGGCTGCTCAACGTAAGCATTTGTCTTTCTCTTAAATTGTATCATCATTGTCTTTCAATCGGTCACTCTTTTGCCATTGCGCGCAGAAGGAGTATTGCCGCTCTATGGCTAAATCCGAGGTGCTGGAGAAGTTGGTTCCCCACCTGAACTCCTTAGAGGACATTCAGCGACAGCTGAAGGCCACTCGGGAGGAGGCCGCGTCAAGGGAGGCGGCTTTAAGGAGGAAGATCGCAGAACTTCGGGAGGCGAATCTCGACCTCCGAGGATCAATCGGGAGTAAGCCCGCCTTTCCAAGTTTCTTCATGATTCTTATGTTGATCTTGGTTGTTGACGATCTTCTTTTGTTGTAGAAAATTCTTCGGAGGTTCATTCGCTTCAAGTCCAGCTGGAAGCGATCAGCCTCGACAAGGCCGAGATGGAGGCCGAGTTTGAAGGTAATCTTCTTTGAAGTGAAACTTCTTGTGCTGCTTTATTTCCGAGTGCTTTGAATGATCCGGGACTTTTGGCAGCTTACAAGGTAAAAACCCGAGCCCAATACGACGTCTTGCTTGGGCGGATCAAACGAAGCGACGAGATGCGGGAAGAGGTCGCCAATGCCGCCATGCCGATCTTGCTGTCCTTGTTCGATCAAGGAGTTGGGGCCAGTTCGCTGGAGCCGATCGAAATATTCGACAAGCTGCGGCTGGCTCCCGACCGATACCTGGCCAATATCACCGCGGCACAAGCATGGGGGCTGGTCGGCTCTTGCACGGACCAAGTCCCTTTACCCAGTGGATATCCACTCGGTTGGAGAAGGCTTTGCTGATGGAACGACGGACGAGCAGGCCTTGGACATGCTAAGTGAGGCGCAGGAAGCGACGAAGAAGATATCCCTTGATGTAGTAAACAACTTCAAGATTTGATTTGTCTTTCTGACTTTGTCTTGTAAATGTCGCGTAACCGTAACACTCTAATGTAGAACTTGTGATATTTTTAGTTTATTTATGTTAATGCCTTGATTCGAGCTTTTGCGTGAAATTTCTTAAGTAGTTTTCGTCGCTGTCATCAAGCCTAGGCTCGATTAGGTCATCGGAAAACTCTCGGTCCTTAGACACGAGCTCAAATCGAAGGACATTAAACAATGATAAACCAAATTATGCACAAAAGTTGATGAGGAAAACTTGAGCTTTATTGACATGTGTACAGCCCCCGACTGCTAGCTCAAGGAGTCATCTTGCTTGAGGTTGGCAGTCAAGGAAAACATGAAGCCTTAGCCGAATTAGGCATAAAATCGTCGAAGATGCTCGATGTTCCGGAGTTCTCCACCATAGACCCGTCTTCGCGCTTTACCGTATGCAGGTCGAGTCACTCGGCGATTATGTATGGTCCTTCCCATAAGGGAGATAACTTGTGTCGATCTTTGGTGGTCGGATCTTGCGTAAGACCAGTCGCCAACAATGAAAGCTCGTGCTCGCACGTTGCGACTGTGGTATCTTCTAAGCCCTTGAAGGTATTTGGTCGACTGGATAAGGGCTGCCTCACGGGCCTCTTCCAATCGGGTGAGGTCATCCACTCGGTCAGGGTCGTAGCGTTCATCGTTGAAGCTGCGAACCCGGAGGGACTCATATTCCATCTCGTTTGGCAACATGGCTTCTGCGCCATAGACCAAAAAGAAAGGAGTTTGGCCGGTGGCCCGACTGGGTGTGGTTCGCAACGACCTAAAACCGAGGGCAGTTCTTGGACCCACTTGCCAGCATAAGGGCTTAGGCGGTCGAAAACGCGGGCCTTGATGCCTTGGAGGACCATGCCGTTGGCTCGCTCGACTTGTCCGTTGCTTTTGGGGTGAGCTACTGATGCGTAGCAGATCTTGATTCCGAAGTCTTCGCAGAATTCCTTGAAGATGCCTCCCGTGAATTGAGTCCCATTATCAGTTATGATTCTGTTTGGGATGCCGAAGCGGTGCACGATGTTGAGGAAAAAGTCTCGTGCCTTGTCAGCTGTAATTGTGGCGACCGGTTTGGCCTCAATCCACTTGGAGAACTTGTCGATTGCGACGAAGAGGTGTGTGAATCCTCCTGGAGCTTTCTTGAAAGGGCCAACCATGTCCACCCCATACCGCGAACGGCCGGAGAGTGGAATTGTTTGAAGCTCTGGGCCGGGACATGGCTTTGTCGGGCGAAAAGCGGCAGCCTTCGCAGTTCGTACGACTTTATCCGCGTCGGAGACCGCGGTAAGCCGAAGAAACCTTGCCCGTAGGCTTTGCCGACTAGAGTGCGTGCTGCCGCGTCGCTTCCGCATATGCCCGAGTGGATGTCTTGGAGTAGCTGCTTCCCTTCTTCGGGTGTGATGCACCTCATTAGAATTCCGGAGAGGCTTCTTTTGTATAGGTCGGAGTCAACCATGACGTATGCTTGGCAACGACGTCGGACGCGTTCGGCTTCATCCCGGTCATCCGGCAGCTCTTGCTGGGTTAAAAATTTGATGAGCGGCGTCCTCCAGTTGATATCGGTCATGGCGACTTTGTTCATGGTTTGCTCGGTGAGAGTTGTCTTTGCCGTAATGGTTGGTTCGTGGAGATGTTCGACAAAGACGTCTGTTGGGGCAGCTTCGCGCTTAGATCCGAATTGTGCTAGCTCATCGGCAACTTCGTTGTTATGTCTCAGGACATGAGAGAGTTCGAGTTCATCAAACTTGTCCTCAAGCTTGCGGACCTCTTGTCGGTAGGCCTCCATAGTGTCGTTTAGGCAGGACCAGTCTTTCATCACTTGATTGACGACCAGCTGGGAGTTGCCTTTCACAATAAGTCGTCGTATCCCAAGTGAGACTGCGAGGCGCAGTCCATGTAGAAGAGCTTCGTACTCGGCAACGTTGTGTGAAGTGGAGAAGTGGAGGTGAAGGACATATCTTAGCCTTTCCCCGGTCGGGGAAATCAGCACAACTCCTGCTCCCAAGGCGGTGATCCTCTTGGATCCGTCGAAGTGCATGGTCCAGTGTTGGAGGTCTTCTCGAGGCACGTTCTCTTCTGTTCGATCCACTCGGCCGGGAAGTCCGCCAAGGCTTGTGACTTTATGGACGTTCTTGCCTTAAAAGTCAAGTCCAGCGGCATTAGCTCTAGGGCCCACTTGGCGATGTGTCCGGTTGCCTCGCGGTTGTGGATGACGTCGCCGAGTGGAAAAGAGGTGACGATGGTGACCGAATGACCCTGAAAATAGTGTGCTAATTTCCTCATGGTTATTAGAACACCATAGAGCAGCTTTTGTACCTGAGGGTAGCGAATTTTGGCTCCTGCCAATACTTCGCTAACAAAGTAGATTGGCCTTTGAATCTTCTGAGCCCGTCCTTCTTCTTCGCGTTCGACCACAAGGACCGTGGACCACTTGGTGAGTGGCGAGACGTCACGAGCGGAGAGGTTCTGGGCGAGGCGAGGCCGGGACGGGTGGCGTCGTAAGGAACTCTTTGAACTCTTCAAAGGCTTTGTTGGCTTCCGCGGTCCACTGGAAGTCGTCTGTCTTCTTTAGCGATCGAAGAAGGGCATGCCTCGTTCGCCGAGTCGGGATATGAAACGGCTTAGTGCCGCCATGCAGCCGGTGAGCTTCGGACGTCTTTACGGTTACTCGGGGTTTCATGCTTAAGATGGCGTTGATCTTCTCGGATTTGCTTCAATGCCGCGATGTGACACCATGAAGCCGAGCGGTTGCACGATGGAACACCGAAAGTGCACTTCTCCGGGTTTAACTTCATTCGAAGGCCCGGATGTTTGCAAAGGTCTCTTCTAAGTCGGCGATCAGTCTTCTTTCGCTTGGTCTTGATGACAACATCGTCGACGTAAGCTTCAACGTTCTTGCCGATCTGCGTGCGGAAACATCTTTGGATCATGCGTTGGTATGTGGCTCCGGCGTTCTTCGAGCCAAAAGGCATGGTGATGTAGATAGGCCCCGAACGGCGTGATGAACGATGTCTTCGAGCGGTCGGATTCTTTTAAGCGATCGATGATAGCCCGAGTAACTGATCCAGAAGCTCGGGAGTTGGCAGCCGGTGTTGAGTCGACGACTTGGTCGATACGAGGTAGCCCGAACGGATCTTTGGGGCAGGCTTTGTTGAGGTCGGTATAGTCAACGCACATGCGCCATTGCCCCGTCTTCTTGCGGACCGGACTGGGTTGGCTAACCGGTCGGGATGAAGGACTTCTTTAATGAAGCCGGCAGCCAAGAGCTTTGCGAGTTCTTCCTTGATAGCGTCTTTTCGATCCTGCGCGAATCTGCATAATCGTTGTTTTATCGGTTTGGCGTCATCTTTGACGTTCAAAGAGTGCTCGATCACCTCCCTAGGAATTCCGGGCATATCGGATGGTTTCCAAGCAAAAACATCTTTATTATTTTGGAGGAAGGTGACGAGCGCACTTTCCTATTTGGGGTCTAGGTCGGCGCCGATTACAGCAGTTTTCGAGGGATCAGACGGATCAAGGGAGATCTTCTTGGTCTTGGCGTCGCCGGATCCTGATTTAGCTATCTTCTTCGCGGGGACTTCGCCCTCTGCCGAAGTCGATGCAGCCAATCGGACTTCTTGTTGGCCACGCAATCTCTCGCGAGATTGGGCCATGTCGCGGCTCTCCTTATCGCAGGTGAAGGCTTGCTTCACATCGCTGCGAAGAGTGATGACGCCGTTGGGACCCGGCTTCTTCATGCAGAGGTAGGTGTAGTGGGGGATTGCCATGAACTTGGCAAGCGCAGGCCTCCCGATGATAGCATGATATGCTGTTTCGAAGTCGGCCACCTCAAAGGTGACGTTCTCCGTTCGGAAGTTTTCTCGGGCTCCGAAGGTGACTGGAAGGGAGATGTGCCCGAGTGGTGTTGAAGAGAGCCCTGGGATAACTCCGTGGAAAGGGGGCTGAGCTTGCTTTCGTTCGGCCCTCGGGATCCGCATCTCATCCATGGTCTTGGCAAATAGGATGTTGAGGGCGCTGCCCCATCGATGAGGACGTGCTTAAGCGATGTTGCGGACCACGGGATCCGGGACGAGTGGATAGCGCCCGGGTGAACCACTCGGTCGGGATGATCCGAGCGGTCAAACGTGATGGCCACTTCCGACCATAGCAGATATTGAGGGACTTCGGGTTGAGCCGCATTGACCTCCCGGTCAGTTAGCTTTTGTTTCCTCTTGGACTCATAAGCTAGCGGACCTCCGAAGATGTGGTTGAGCTTCCCCACTGGGTCTTGAAAAGGTTCGGCATTTTCAGCCGCGTTGTTCTTTTTGGCGCCAGACGGGACAGCCTCGTCAGTCGGCTTCTTGCTGAGCTGCGCCGTCTTGCGAACCGCTTGTAGATAAAGCGATCCTTCGCCGCGTGCTTATGATTCGGATGATGGGTGCACCGGCATTCATGATTGCGTCGTAGGCGGCGACTCGGGGACGGCGTTGAGCGTTGGAGGTTGCGGCGACTAGGTCCTCAGATCGGTGCTTGCGATCTTTCTGGGCCTGGTTACCGTTGTTGCTGCCATCCTTCTTAGGATTGCGGCTTCCTCTCGCTTGCTTGTCTTTCCTTCTATCGGGCCGGTCTTGACGGGCGGCCTTAATGGCGTCATTGGATTTGGCGTAGGAGTTCGCCGTCTCGAACATTTGCTTCACCGTCTTCGGTGGTTTGCGCCCGAACTTCCCAATGAGTAGCTCATCACGGACTCCCTTCTGGAAGGCGGCGATGATGATGTCGTCGGTGATATTCGGGATCTTGTTGCGTTTCTCGGAGAAACGACGAATATAATCCTTCAGGGGCTCGTCCGGCTTCTGGATGACGTTGTAAAGGTCAAAGTGTGTGCCGGACCTCCCAAAGGTACCTTGGAAGTTGGCGATGAAGTGATCCCTCAGCTCGCTCCACGAGCCGATTGAGCCTCTTGGCAGGCTCGTGAGCCAATTTCTGGCCGAGTTTGCGAGGGCCACGGGCAAGTAATTGGCCATGGCTTTGTTGTCGCCACCTGCAGCTCTGATGGCAAGGGTGTATACGGTTAGCCAAGATTCGGGGTCGGTCTTGCCATCGTACCTTTCAATCCTGTAGGCTTAAAGCCACTCGGCGAGTGCACTCGGCGGAGTTCCAGTGAAGGCTGTTACTCCGTCGTCGCCGCTATCGGGTGATCCTCCGATCTTCCCGAGTGCGTTGGTCGCGCTCTGGTAGCGGCGATCGAGGACCTCCCGAGATCACTCGGCGGGGTCTTTGGTTGGCTGGTTGGATAGCTGGAACTGTTGCGGCGGATTCGGTGATGGACGGGTGGACGTCCGTGTCGTTTGTCGCGGAGTCGGCCGTCGCTCTTGGTACTTCAGCGTGGACTCGCGAGGTGGGCCTCTTGGCTGGTTGTCGGCGAGCCGGCTCGGGCCTCCTATAGTCTCTTGACTTTAGAGGTGGAAGCCGGCTCTTGTCTGGCGTTTCGGCCACAGACTCAGTCGGCCTTCGTGCCGAAGTGGTGGGATGGCCGTTAGCCGTCGCAGCGACGATGGTCTTGATCTTGTCAAGTATAGGAGTCACGTTGGCAGGAGCCGTCTCCATGACGGTGTCCAAGAGCGTGAGTGCAACAACGGCATTCTGTTGTGGCGTCTAGAAGATGTTGGTGTTGCGAACCCACGTTTGGAGTATGGCCTCTGGGCGGATCGTCCGGCTGCACGTAGATCCCTGCTTCCTTTTGTCGGCCTCGTCCTTGCGTTGTTTCTCCTCCTCGGCTGTCTTGCGCTCGAGCTCCACCCAGCTCTCTCTTCTTCGGCAAGCCTTCGGCCATGGCTGAGTCGGACTCGTCCGGCTCGGCCATGAGGACGTCAAAGCACTTCGGCTCACAGTCCATGCGGCAGTCGGAGTTGTCGGCTTCGTCAGAAGGGATGCCGTAGAGGTTGTCGAAGCCGGCGGAGCTGAGGTATCCATTGAGCTCCGAAGATGAGCAGGAGCCGAATGATGGGAGGATGACAGCGACCTCCCTTGATCTGGGTAACCGGATCGGATCGTTTCAGTCCGAGTCGAGTTTGGAGATGAGGGCTTCTCCGAGTGGGTCGCCGCCGACTCGGGGGAGAGAAGTTTGCTGAAAATCTCGGCGACGTTTGGTAACCCAAACGGCACTGAGAGGTCTTCATCTGAGTAGATTGCTTCCGTCGGGGAGGCGAGAAGATTGGCGCAGATTTCGGCGATATTCGGTAGTCCGAATGGTGCCAAGTGAAGTCCATTGTCGGAGATTGTAGATCGCATCTTGGTCTTCAAGATGTCGTCGAAGATCTCGGCGCTATTGGGGAGCCCGAACGGCGCTGAGTGGGTCTTTCCTTCCGACTGGTTTGAGTCCGAGTCGGAGGAGGAGTCGCCGAAGAAGTTGTTGGCGGCGAAGTCGCCGAATCCTGAAGGAGATCCCATCGCGCTTGTCGGCGAAATTGTCGAGGAAGTCTCGACGCGCTTCCCCTACCTGGCGCGCCAACTGTCGAAACTTGGTTTCGGCAATATGTTTTCTGGGGTCGCAGTCGAGATCGCCAAACACAATGGGTTAGAAGAAGAAGAAGATTTAGACAGGTTCGGGCCCTCTCGTGAGGTAATACCCTACTCCTGTTTCGGTGGATTCGATCCGCCGAGTGTTTTGTATTGATCTTGTGTATCTAAAGCTCTTGCTTGTGAAATCACCTATCCCTCAAGGGACGCCCCTCACCCCCCTTATATAGTCTTGGGAGGAGGGCTTACAGATCGGAAACCCTATCTTATTCTAAGTTGGTTTCCTCAATCTTACCAAACCGTGACTATAGGCCGATTGCCTTATCTCTATCGGCAATCGTAACACCCAAGTCAAGTTCGGCTTACAGATATGGCAGGCGCAATCTATCCCTACCTCCAGTCGGATAAGCTTGCCATGTATATACCCGATTGCCACAATCTCCACAATTAATTTTCCCTTTTATGATCTAGTTGTACTAAGCATAATAAGCATGTCCTAGCCCTGATTCTAGTCAAATTAATTCCCAGGTGATCAAATAAATGGGGTAAACAACCTAGGCTCAGTACTATAAGTCCCATCCCGATTACATTACAAAAATAATGCAATTTAATAGATAAAGTGAGAATAATTTACAAAATGGGTACAATATGCTCAAAGGAAAATGACTTGCCTTGATCTTGATCCAACGGAACCTCAGCGACAACCTCAAAGTAAACTGGAGCATCCTCGGAACCAGAATCTACCGACAAACAAAGCACGGCAAAAACAGGCTATTAGACTGCTAAAACAGACAATTAAACCATTTTTAATATATTCTTGACAATTTTGTGAATCCGCTGCAACTTGAACGGACCCAAACGGAGTTCGGATGAATTTTCTGCGAATTTTACAAGTTTCAGCCTTTTTACTAGTTAAGAAAAAGAAAACGATTTATGACGCAAGCGTCTTAGGGCTGACATCACTGCGGGACCCACTGAACAGTGATGCAAGAGAGAGAAAACCATGGGTGCAGAGTGGACCGAGTCCACCGGCTTGGGAATAGGTGCGCCACGTGGCGGCACCGGATTGGCCGGCTTGGGCGGCTACACAGGAAGGATGCACGGCTCGGCCGGGGCTTGGCTGGGCGGCAGCGGCGGCTTGCGTCGGCGGCGGTAGTGACGCTTGGCGGCGGCGGTGATGCTGGGGCGGGCGCACTAGCAGCGGCGCACAGTGGAGCCGGCTCGGCAAGGGAGAGAGAGAAAAAAAGAAAGAAATGGTGTTTCTCACCGTCGGCGAACTCGGGGAGGGAAGACGGCAACGATGCGATTCTTCGATCGAAAATTGGGGAAAAAGCAACGGGAGTGTGTTCCCGGTGATTGTGAAGGTGGAGGTGGTGGTGGCTCGGCGAAAGGAGTGGCGGTTCGGTGGGAACGACGGAAACCGTGAGCACGGCAACAGAAAAAGGACGGGGCACGATGCGGGAGCACGGGAGTGAGCGAATGCGAACGGGTGCGAGTGTGGGACGTGTTCTAGGGTGCGAGGAAACTTATAGGCCGGCAAGGGAGCTCGGGCATGGCCGGGAGAAGCGGGGAACGGACGGAAACCATCGAGGCGCGGCATTAATGGCGGCTGAGTGATGGAGTTTAACTCGGCCGTTCTGACGTACATGAGGAATGGAGGAATGGGGAAAGTGGGGGAAACGGTGGAGTAAAATCGGGAACACATGATGACGCGGTTAAATGAGGTGGAACATAGCCGAGATGCGCGGGAACATGGCCGGAGATGCGCCGACGCACACGGCATGCGCGCTGCGACTTGGGCGGCTAGAGCTTGGGGATGACAAGCGGGCCCCGCTTGTCATCGCCCCAGCTCGAAGGGAGGACGAGCAGACTTGGCGCGCACGGTAGGAACAATACTAGGCCGGCCCAAATAAGGAAAGGAAAAAGAGAGAAGGGAGAAGGGCGACTTGGGTCGGTCGGCTGGGCCGACAACCGACTGGGCCGGCGGGGAGGAGGGGAAAAAGAGGGAGAGAAGTGGGCCAGAGGCCCATGGAGGGAAAAAAACAGGAAAAAGGGAGAAAAAGGAAAAACAAAAAGAAAAGCCCTTTTCCTTAAGGAAATTAATTCCAGTTAGCCTAATTTAATTTTTAAAATTGCTTCCAATGCTCTGAAAATTCCGATAAAAATCCTGTTAGCGTATTTTGACATGGGGAATTTAAGAAAAATTCCACCAAGCCATTTCCAATTATTAAATGGATTTTTAATTTAGGATTTTGATTTTCTTTAGTTTTCCAGGCAATTTCTTCTTTACGATTTTTCACCGGTAATTTTTAACTTAGAGAGAAAAGCGGAGCGTGACAAACCTACCCTCCTTAAACGGAATCTCGACCCCGAGATTCGGAGGTGCTGGTGAAGAGGTGCGGGTGAGCAGCTTTCAGCTCATCTTCTCTTTCCCAAGTTGCCTCTTCTTCTGAGTGGTGACTCCACTGCACATGACAAAACTTGGTAACTCGGTTCCTGGTTCTCCTTTCACTGGTGTCGAGGATACGAACTGGTTTCTCAACATAAGTCAAGTCCTCTTGAATGTTAAGGTGATCGGGACTTGCTTGTTCCTCGGGAACTCTTAAGCATTTCTTCAACTAAGATACATGAAACACATCATGAATGCTTGCCATGGAAGAAGGAAGTTCCAACCGATAGGCAACCTCTCCGCGGCGTTCCAGAATTCGGTATGGTCCCACAAAACGTGGTTCCAACTTCCCTTTTGTCTGGAAATGATGCACTCCCCGAAGTGGAGTGACGCGAAGGTACACATGATCTCCAACCTTGAAGCTTAACTCCCTTCGACGGTTGTCGGCGTAACTTTTACGATGGGGCGGCGGTTTTCAATCTTTCACGAATCGGCGACTTTTCTTCGGCTTCATTCAAGACATCAATCCCAAACAACTGGCGTTCTCCAGTCTGATCCCAAAAAAGTGGCGTGTGGCACTTTCTGCCATACAATGCTTCGAATGGAGCCATTTGAAGACTCGCCTGATAACTGTTGTTGTACGAACACTCGGCATAAGGTAAACTCTTATCCCAGGCTCCTCCGAAATCAAGTGCACAAGCTCTCAACATATCTTCCAAGATCTGATTAACTCTTTACGTCGACCATCGGTCCGAGGATGGTGCGATCTTGAAGTTCAAACGAGTTCCCAATTCTTCTTGCAACTTCGCGAATTTTGAGGTAAACCGACTCCCTCGATCGATACAATCTTTTTCGGTACCCCATGTAAACACACGATCTTTTCCAAGTAGAGCTCTGCCAGTTTCTTCCCTGAGTAAGTTGTATGCACGGGTATGAAGTGAGCAACTTTTGTGAGTCGGTCCACAATTACCCAAACAGAATCATGACCGCGGAGGTTACGGCGGACCGGTGATGAAGTCCATTCCAATTTCTTCCCATTTCCATTCCGAAATCTTGAGAGGTTGTAACAATCCTGCGGGTCGGCGATGTTCGCCTTGACTTGATGACGACATCACTCAAAGCAACGAACTCGGCGATTTCTCTCCTCATGCTAACCCACCAGAATTTTTCCTTGAGATCTTGATACATTTTCGTGCTTCCGGGGTGAATTGAGTACTGGGATTGATGAGCTTCGCTAAGAATCTGTTAACACTGGAATTTGGTAATTGGGTTCCTAAGGCTGAAAAGGCAAAGTGGAATCAGATCGGCTGAAGACAGGAATCATATCGGCTAAAAGACTGATCGGCTGCAGGGCTAATCGGCTGAGGATGGATCGAATGGAAGCAGCCGATAGCCGATTCTGAGTTCAGAAGAGATGAAACCGTGTTTAGTGCAGAAACTTGAAGATAAATAGAAGATAAATAGAAACCGTGTTTCTTTTAACGTGACTGTTACTAGATTTGTATTAGGACTATCTTTTATGTCCAGATCGTGTTCTTGATATTCGTACCAACCGTTTCGATGTTAGTTTCCCAGTATCGGCTAGGCTATTGATCTATATATTTATTATTCTTCGTTATGTTTGGATCGGGCGACTAAAGACTGTCTCGGCGTGTCCGATACATTCCAGTTGCTTGGCCTAAATATGGTCTAGAATAGTATATATACATCCATGGATTTCCTTAGCCGATCCCATGGGGGATCTAACCTAACGCTTAACGAACACTACCTTGTTTTTCTTGTTGATTAGCAGATCAAATCAACTGGCACGCTCTACACGTTGTACGCAGCCGAGAAGGACCTGCACTGGAGTCAAGCGGATCTCCCAGGCCAGCACGTGAGAGAGGTTTCTCGTCAACACGCTTCTTGGCACGCCCAGTGGGACTGTCTTTGTCGTCTCGACTCGGACGAATAGACTCTGCCAGCAAGATGGTCGATTCCAAGATCCCTGGCATCACACAGGACAATGTCGTACCTGTGAAGATGGAACAACTATCGGCTGAACAGCAAGCCGAATACAAGAAAATGGTGGAGGAACTCCAGAATAATTATCTTCAGTCCTTCACCCAAACAAGGTCTGGAACTGTGCACCAAAAGTACAAATTCAGCCTGAACGATGCCAAGGCATCCTCATCAAGCGATGCGAAGGGCAAGCAGAAGGTGGAAGAGCCAACTCAAGTGCAAGATGATCCAGCCGTATACTCTTTACAAGATCGGATCGACTCGGCTGTTCATCACGCGCTGGTCAACCAGAGCAGCATCCTGGTCAATACCCTCAATAATATGATCTCTCACGTGGTTGATGCCAAGGTACGAGCAGCTACAACGGGGCCCCACGTATTTCACGGATGGCCAGTTTCCTGGTTACAGGACACTAGTCACCCAGGATCGGCCGCTTCCACTGATAGCGCAACCAAGTCTGCCAGGAGGAATCGGCCACCTGAGTCCAGGCGAGACGGCTGTAAGACCAGCGGTCACTATTCTAAATATACGACAACCGTTGCCGCAGTGTCAACTTGACAACGTATCCCATAATAATCGGTAGCTAGAGCCGATTGATCCTAGCAGGCGACAGAATGCCGGGGGCCGACAGTTGTTCCTAGACCCACCAACACCACAACAGGAGCCTCGCCTGCCACCCGCTGATCATCGCTACCAATACCAAGGGGGCCGTCAGGATCACCACTGCAGACCTCAGACACCGTCACGGCTGTATCGGCAAGCACCCATGCCATATGACCCATACGAGCCGATACAGCAAGACAACCGGGCCTGGGCCGAGCTAATCGCAGACGTCATGCGGGATCAGTTCGGCCTCAAACCAAAAGATTCAGGGAATAGGTATCGGTACCCTTATCCGGAACATTTTGAAAGGGTCCCGCTGCCCAACCGATACAAGATCCCAGACTTCTCCAAATTCTCAGGACAAGACAACGTCTCTACCTATGAACATGTCAGCCGATTCTTGGCACAATGCGGTGAAGCATCGGCTACGGACCCCTTGAGAATTCGGTTATTCCCCCTTTCTCTTTCAGGATCGGCCTTCACCTGGTTCTCCTCACTGCCTTACAACTCAATCCAGAGTTGGGCCGATCTTGAGAAGCAGTTTCACAGCTATTTTTATTCCGACAACCATGAAATGAGGTTGTCGGACCTCACCAGCGTCAGGCAGAAACACAATGAATCGGTCCAGGACTACATTCAACGCTTCAGAGAAATAAGAAACCGATGTTACAGCCTGGTGCTATCAGACGCTCAGCTGGTCGATTTAGCCTTCCATGGTTTAATCGCGCCGATCAGGGAACGATTCTCCATGCAGGACTTCGATAGTCTAGCCCACCTGGCGCAGAAGGTGATGGCCCACAAACAGTGTTTCCAAGAAACAAGGAAGGCTGTCAAAAGCATAACCCAAGTCATCGTTGGTTCAGATTACGGGTCCGATGACGACGAAACAGAAGTGGCGGCAGCCGAGTGGGCCAAGAACAAGAAGGTCATCGTCTGCCAATGGCTGCTGAAGACGGCTCAGGAAGAAAAATACGATTTTGATATTACTAAAGCTGACAAGATCTTTGATTCAGTTACTCGAAAATCATGTGATCCCGTCGGCCGAAGAGTTGAAAAAGAAGAAGTCCTGCAAGTGGCACAACTCCACGTCTCACGCCACAAACGATTGCAAAGTCTTCAGGCAGCAAATCCAGTCGGCCATTGATGCCGGGAAGTTAAAGTTCGCCGACTCAAATCTGTCCATGAAAGTAGACGGCAATCCATTCCCGGTCAACACAGTCCATGCCGGCCCTGAGCGAGCTGATCGACAGGACAGAATGGCGCACGGCTTAGCCAATACGTTGATCAAGGCCGAAGCAGAGGATGACCAGACTGGATACCACACCGCACAAATTAATATGGTGCGCCCAGTCATCATACCGGCTGGCCGGCAGCCGATCCATGAACGAAGCCGACACCATCATCAATACCGGTCTCGGCGTGAAGAAATGTACGACGAAGCACCTCGCCGGCACGAGCCAAGTGTTCAGAGCCGCCGGTACATGGTAAACCATGACGATGCCGATCCACACTGGCGTTGCGGCTTCTTCAGGCATTGCTGGGAATCTGACATGAGGCTACCAACATTGGAAGATTGCCCAGCATGTAATGATCACCGTAACAATGACGAACACGTGAGTTTGTCGTCCGCAAGCCCAGTCCGGCTCATCCCCAGAGTCGTCCAGCTAAACCGAAGACGGCGACCTGTCCACGACCAGCTCGGTCCGATCCATCAGGACTTTTTCATCGACGAAGACCAGGATGGAGACAACCGCGACGACGAAGAGGCCGACGATGAAGAATCGGCCAACCCCCAATGGTGCCCGTCCGATCTCTTTACGAAGACCCAGAAGAGGAGAATTCAACGGCTCAAGCGTGAAGGAAGAGAAGACGAGGTGCGACAAATGATCTACGAGCAACGCCGTCGGCTGGACAAAATTAAGAGACGGTGGGTACCCAAGCAGGAGAACGCTATGGCCAACGAAGAGCAGGCCAAGGAAAGCCCAGCCGACCAAGCCAAAAGGGCAGCCAAAGGGAAGGGTAAAGCTACCGCATCGGTTAATGTGGTCTTCGTGTTGCCTGCCAAGTTCGATGCCCCCGAAGCCGACGCGGATGCTATCGAAGATGACCCGACAAAACTAACAATCTCGTCGTACCAGGCCATCTTCGACAAGCCTGAAGGGACCGAGAATCGGCACCTGAAACCGTTATACGTTAAAGGATTCGTTAACGGCAAGCCGATCTCCAAAATGCTGGTCGATGGGGGAGCAGCAGTCAACCTCATGCCTTACGCAACTTTCAGAAAACTCGGAAAAGGGGCTGAAGACCTGATAAAAACCAACATGGTGCTCAAGGACTTCGACGGCAACCCATCAGAGACCAAAGGCGTTCTCAACGTCGAACTGACTATCGGCAACAAGACTGTGCCCACAACGTTCTTTGTCATCGACGGGAAGGGGTCTTACGCCTCTTGCACGGAAAGGGGCCGGATCCACGCCAAGCTGCTGCATCCTTCTACAATGCACCGAGTCGATCCGGTGGGACGGCGACAAGATTGAGATCGTGCCAGCCGACAGGTCAGTTAGTGTCATCAGTGCCGATTTGCCACTTTGGGAAATCGAAGGCATCGATTGTTTATCTAGGAAAATCTGGCAAGCCGATTTTCTAAATGTGTCCAATTCAACAATACAGCCCATCGGAAGCGACGAGCCGCAGCTGCTGCTTTGAACAAGACATGGTGGAGGGCTCCAGCGTTCTCGGCGTAGCCACCGCGGATGAAGACGATGGCAAGTTAGGACAAGGCTTCACGTCGGCCGAAGAAGTAGACATCGGCTCTGGTCATAAACCGAGGCCGACGTACATTAGCAAAAATTTATCTCCTCATTGTAGATCCCAACTTATTGAATTACTAAAAGAATATAAAGATTGTTTCACTTGGGAATACTTCGAGATGCCCGGACTTAGCCGATCGATAGTGGTCCATCGGTGCCGATCAAGGCGGGATATCGGCCATTCAAACAGCCTCCCGGGAGGTTTAAGGCCGATATGTACGACACAATTAAAGCCGAAATCACTCGGCTATACGACGCAGATTCATTCGGCCTTGCCGATACACCGAATGGGTCTCTAATATCGTCCGTATTGAAGAAGAACGACAAACTTCGGGTATGCATCGACTTCGAGAGACCTAAACAAGGCGACCCCAAAAGACGAGTACCCAATGCCAATAGCCGATCGCTTGTCGACGCTGCCTCAAGCCACAAAATCATCGGTTTCATGGACGGCAACGCGGATATAACCGAGATATTCGTAACATCCACGAAAATCGGAGAACCGAAATTAGAAACGTAAAAAATCGGAACTTTCAAAAACTTTCGTTGGTTGCTTCTTCTCGGGTTTGTTGTCTCTTATTTGCCGACTTAGTTGCATAAATTTTAGTCGTGGTCAATTCCCCTTTCGGTGTTTTTGGATGATTCGGAGTTGTCGAAATGGAGGTGCGAAAGCCGCATGCAGGTTTTTAAAAAGGAAATCGGGAAGCGCGGATTTGTGAAACGCGTTTTGGGAAATATAAAATAAAATTTTTGGTTGGGAGAAGATGAATTAAGACACAAAATGAACAACAAAATTTTCGGGAGGCGTACTCGAAATTTGGGAAATTTTGAAAAAAAATGGGTGAATTATGAAAATTAGGAAAAAGAATTTAAATAAATATGAAAAATAATTATGGAAAAATAAAAGTCAAGAAAAAGTTTAAAATATAATGTTAAAAATTATTTTTGCAATATTAGGATTTATTTTGGAATTTTTAGAAGAAAACAAAATAGAAAATGGGAAATTAAAATAGAAATTGGGAAAATCAAAAGTTCACTTTGTTTATATCGCGCAGTGTTCGACGCCAAGCCCCCCCGCGCGCTGCGCTTGCGCCACACGCTCCGCCGCCGTACGCCCGCCCCGCCGCGCGCGCTGCGCCACGCGCCGCCGCCGCGCCGCCGCCCCCCCGCTCGCTCGCACCCTCGCGCGCTGCGCCCGTCCGGACCCCGCCGCGTCCCGCTTGCCGCGCCTCGTCGCAAGCGCCGCGCCCGGCCCGGCTTCCGTGCCGCCGCATGGCGACCGCCAAGCCATGCTGCGCCGGCCCCCTCTCCTTCCGCCTCGGCCGCGGCTATAAAAGGGGGCAAAGACCCTCATTTTCCCCACCCACACGCCGCCGCCCGAGCCCTCGCTTCTCCGAGCGCGCCACCTCCGCCGCAAGCCGTCGCCATCGCCGTCGGCGTCGCCTCCGCCGCAAGCCGTCGCCGCCGGCGTCGGGGTACCGCCACCACCTCCTTGCTGTCCCCGTCGTCGGTAAGCTCCGCCGCCGCCCCTGCCTTCCTTGCGCGCCAGCACTGCCGCCGCCCCTGTTTTGAAGCGCCCCGGTCGAACACCTAGGGTACAATGAATAGTGCGGCGGTGAAAAAGAAAAAAAAGAGAAAAATAAAAATAGGGAAAAATTTGGAAAAATTTTGGGAAATTTGGAAAAATATTTTGGGAAGTCTTGAGTAAAATTTTGGGCAAAAATAAATTATTTTCTCGCATGTTTTCTCAGTGAAAAAGTTGAAAAACCGAGATCGGACTTCTTCCGGAATTTCGTTTCGCGTCATTTTTTTCCGGACTTCGTTTAATTCTTTCTCGCCATTTATATAGGCTTCTCCTTTGTGCTCAAACCTTCAAAACCTCGAGCACGAATTTCCTCCGCTGATATTTCCAAACCTAAATTCTCAAATAATTACGATCACCGTCTTTGCGAAAACCCTAGGTCATCAACTCGATTCCAAAACTCGAATTTTCCTAGCGACCCTTGTTCTAACTCAAGTAGAATTTTTGGCAAAACTTTTGGAGTTGTTTTCATGGCTTTTATGGTTCTTTTCGATCTCTCGGTACTTTATTGAATTCTAATTGAATTCAATTGATCTTTCGCACGTACGGGTAGCACTGAAGAAACCGGCATCGACCCCGCTGAAGAAACCACCCCTCAAGTGTGCGAGCAAGGCAAGTCATCACACTCTTTGAGCATATTGATCCTACCTTGTGAAATGATGTTGATTTCAGATTACAAATTGCACGCTTTATACAAACAGTACCTATGCTTGATATACCTGCTTTGATATTGATCACCATTAGAATTTATTCTTTGTAACCTTCGATGTGATATGACCGGAGGATAACCGGTACAAATGCTTAGCCCGCTTACACTAGATCCCTGCATACTCATGATTTTGCAAGAAAACTTTGTGCTCGGGCAACTACCTTCGGGGAGGTAGTTGGAATACGGCCGGGAGATATGAGCGCCACATGGCCATGAGAATGTTGAACTAGGCTCGATGAAAATTTAAAATGCTATACAAATGTTTTAGGCGGGCGGCTGGATGAATTGGGTGGATTCCGGAAAAGGCAAGTGCCGACCACTGGTCAGTAAGGACCGAGCCATGAGATAGCGGAAACGAGCCGGTACAACCGTACTTCTCGAATGGGTATAGACCTAGGCGACTATATAGCCGAGCGGAGCGGTATCCTTGCATAGATGGTTCTCTATGATATGGTTACGGGATGAGAATGAGTCTGCGGCCTTTGTTGTGAATGGTGGAATTAAACCGATATTAATTAAACTTAAAGATTGAGAAAATTTTCCTTACCCGGGTGCGCGAACTCCTCTCACTTGCTAGAAAAGGACGGCTAGAGTGCATGAGGGCTTAAGTTCATGGAGCAGTACGCCAAAGCAAGGTTATCAAAAGGCTTTGCCGTGACCGTCTCATGTGTTGAGGCGTAGGCTCATTTGTTGGGCTGTCGCGGAGTACGGGTAAAGTGTACATCCTTTGCGGTGTGAGTGAATCAATCTATTCGAATAGCCGTGCTCGCGGATAATAAGCATCGTGACAAGACTTTCGCTTGGCTAGACTTTAAACTTAAAGCGTGGGATGGGTGTGCATGATGATTTCATTATTGGTGGATCAACTTCTCGAGATGCGAGAAGGGTAGATTCCCCAGAAAATCATGACGAATCGGAGGCGGGAAGCCATCCTTGGAATCACGATGGATGGTAGACAGAACCGTCACCGGATTAATGAAGCTGTGAAATTAAAACTTGGTTTTGGCTAGTTGATAGGCTTGTGAAAAGAATTGTGAAAATTGGCTTTATGCAAAAGAACCCTGACCATTCTTTGAATAACCCTATCATATGCATCAATTCCGTGTTGGCTTGCTTGAGTACGGTTGGTACTCACCCTTGCTATACGCACAAACCTTCAGCTGATGGAAATGAAGAGTCGGAGGACCCATACGCGTATTACCAGGAGGGTGAAGGAACTGACGGCGCATACTAGATCTTAGCTCCGGACGTTGCACGTGGCGAATGACAAGCCGCTGCCTCTATTCGCGCCGTACCTAAATTCTGTTTTTGTGTTGTATTCGGACCATAAGGTCACGTGGGTTGAACATTGCCTTCGGGCCTATTGATGTAATAATATTGATGTAAGACTATTCGTGCATGTGCACCTGATTATCCAGTACTGTATTCGTGGGTACCAACTACTTGATCCAGGGAAATGGTACTATGAACACGAAAGATTCCCGTCTCAAAACGGGGGTCCACGAGGCGGTATCGAGCCATGCGACCGTAGGCTAAGACCAAATGGCGCCCTACCCCTAACTACTTGGCTAAAGGGAAATATCCCTACATAGGATCATTTTTAAAACTATTATTTCCGAAAATACAAATATACCTTTTCTACATCTGTATTTCCTTTTACCAAATGATTATAATAGCTCTCTCCCTCTAACCCTAAGTTGCCTTCAAAAGCAGATGTCGAACCACGACGGAGCCTGGGAGGTCACCATCCCACGAGACTAGGGGTTTGTAGCACAACTTCAGTCCCTGCTATGGTGTTTGAGGTACCCGGAACCACCCACCTATCACACCAAAAGGCATGGCTCGAAGTATATCCAGCATGGGAGGCAGCCGTATCCATAGAAGCCCGCATGGGAAGTGAAACATCTTTCTGCTTCCACACCCGCTACCACCGGGACTTAGCAGAAGCAGCCATCCAGGATGCGGCTCGCGAAGCATTTCTTCGCCTTAATGCGATACATCGTGCCGAACTCACGGTGACAGAGTTCGTGCATCATCCTTATCACGAAGAAGGCAACCCAGTTTGCACCATGGAGGCCACCCCCTGCTGCTACAACCCGATGGTCACACGTCTATCACGTTGGGCGGAGACGGCAGATGACTGTTACGAGGAGGCCTTGCTTGAGATCAACGACCAGCAGTCACGCCTCAATGATCTGGTCGAGAGCCACCAAGGCTGTGGGGATCAGATAAACATGCTGCAAACTCAGCTGCAAGCCAATGGTGCCCAATATGAACAACTCTCGGACCGCTACATGGCCCGTGGGGAAGCCCTGGTAGAGCTGGAGGAGCAGCTTAGGAAGAGCAAGCAGCAAGTCGACCAGTTGGAGGAGCAGCTGCGCACTCGCCCTGTCTACGCTGCAGGTACTTCCACCGAGCTTGTACCAACGCCTCATGCTCCTGTGCCCGACCACTATTACCTTATGACTCCAGCATGCTTGGATGCCTTTCAAGCCATGATGGAGCAAGCTTTTATGTTGAGCACAGAGCCTGCGCCGTACCTGGTAGACCCCACTGCTGCCACGTCCATGGGACCCACCTCGAGCTCCGTAGCAGTGCCATCCGAGCCTGGATCGGGAGAGGAGAACCCCATCCAGATCCACACCGACTCGGAGTCTGAGGCGGAACCTATGGAGGTCAAATGGGAGTCCAGCGACACCGACCCAATGGAGGAGGAAGCTCCCACTCGTCGCCTGACTCACACTGGAGGCCCTCTCACCCGCCAGACCGCTCGCAAGAATACGCGGCCACCGAGTCGGAAGATTCGGCATGACTCCGAGGCCACCACCTCCGAGCCATGGGGACTCCGGTTTGCTTCAGCAGCGGACCACCCACTTCCCGCACCTGGCTCTTGCGGATGGTTGGACGACTAGGCGGGAGGACCACCCCGGCTTGATCTCGTTACGGGCGGCTCGGCGGCACGGACCACACTCTATTCCCCCTTAATTAGTTAATGCGGTTAGACGATGTAGTTGTTGTTGTTATCATGGCATGAAGAATGTGCATGTACGGTCAGTGTACCCTTTTGTAATATGATGGACCTGAGCATCGCTTTGCGGTATCTTAATTCGTGGGCTTATTATTATTATTTCACCTTGCTTGTGGATTGAAGATCATTTAAAAAGAACTTGAAGAAAAATCCCCTAGGAACCATGACCCTAAACAAGGTCCGAGCTCTTAATTCATCTATCTTCTTCAGATGGCGCATCGCCGCAGAGCCGCAGCAACCAACGAGAACCCGCCGGAACCAAACCCCTCCACTCTAGCGGAGGTCATGGCCTTACAGACCCAGCTGCTCCAAGCAATTGCCAACAACCAAGGAAGTCGAGGAGGATCAAGTCTAGGAGAGCTCATGCGAGCTAAGCCACCAACCTTCTCCACGGCCGAAGAACCCATGGATGCTGAGGACTGGCTGAGAGTGATCGAGAAAAAGCTAACTCTCGTCCGAGTTCGAGAAGCTGATAGAGTTGTCTTCACCACTAACCAGCTAGAGGGTCCCGCAAGTGACTGGTGGGACGCCTACAAGGAAACGCGAGCTGAAGATGCCGGAGAACCGACATTGGAAGAATTCACGGCTGCATTCCGTGAGAATTTCGTGCCAGGTGCAGTTATGAGGATGAAGAAAAATGAGTTCCGCAGGCTGCGTCAAGGAAACACCTCAGTACAAGAGTATCTGAACAAGTTTACCCAACTTGCCCGCTACGCCACAAGTGACCTGACAGACGAGGAAGAGAAGATGGATAAATTCATCGAGGGACTAAATGACGAGCTGAGAGGACCAATGATCGGGCAGGATCACACCAGTTTCCAAAGCCTCATCAACAAGGTCGTCCGGCTTGAACACGACCAAAAGATGGTAGAAAATAACCGCAAAAGGAGGCTCGCTATGGCTCGCCCATTTTAGGGAGCGCCACAACGCCCCAAGGGAGCCACCCCGTCTGGATGGAAGCCAAACGTTCCGGCAGCCGGTCGTTCCCCCTCTTCCGACCATGTCAACAGGCCAGCTACACCTCAGCTTCGTACACCCACACCAACCTTAGCTGCTCTAGGAAGAAGGAATGTGAGCTGCTTCAATTGTGGAGAATTCGGGCACTACTCCAATAGCTGCCCAAAACCATGCAACACCCCTGTGCGCACCGGCGCCAATGCAACGCCCGTCCGAGGAACCCCTACCCCTGCGGCAGGACGAGGTCTGTTCAGGACCCCGCTACCCAACGAGGCTGCCACCGGGTTTCGACGTGGCCAGGTGAATCATGTGCGGGCTGAAGAAGCTCAGGAGGACCAGAGCGTATTGATGGGTATGTTCTCTATCAACTCTACACCAGTTAAAGTTTTATTCGATTCTGGAGCCTCGCATTCATTCATATCTTCCCAAGTAAGCAAACAACACCACCTACACCAAGTAGCACTTAAGAGGCCTATGTTGATACACTCACCTGGGGGAGACATAACCGTACCCCATGCTTGCATCAATGTGCCCATACGGATTAGGGACGTGGTGTTTTTCTCAAACCTTATGGTGTTATCACCCCAAACCATTGATGTCGTACTCGGGATGGATTGGTTGACCAAGAATAATGGAATTATAGACTGCAGTCGAAGGGAAGTCACGGTATCCACCCCATGGGGATCACCGATGAGCATAACTATGGATCAAAACCCGAAACTATGCGAACAAGCTGCGGGAGTGTTCACCATGCTACCTCTAGGCGGGATGCCAGTAGTACAAGAATACCCGGACGTATTTCCCGAGGAATTGCCCGGAATGCCCCCGGATCGCGACATAGAGTTTATCATCGACCTAATGCCTGGTACTGCCCCCATGTCCAAGAGGCCTTATCGAATGCCGGCCAACGAGTTAGAGGAACTCAAGAAGCAAATCCGAGAACTACAAGAGAAGGGATTTGTACGCCCCAGTTCTTATCCCTGGGGAGCCCCAGTACTCTTCGTCAAGAAGAAGGATGGGAGTATGAGGATGTGTGTGGACTACCGATCGTTGAATGAAGTGACTATCAAGAACAAGTACCCACTACCTCGAATCGATGACCTATTCGATCAACTTAAGGGTGCGCAGTGTTCTCAAAGATTGATCTTCGGTCGGGATATCATCGATTGAAGATTAGAGTGGAGATATTCCTAAGACGGCGTTCTCTACCCGTTACGGCTTATACGAGTTCACGGTGATGTCCTTTGGATTGACCAATGCCCGGCGTATTTTATGAACCGATGAACAAGGTATTCATGGAGTATCTGGACAAATTCGTAGTGGTATTCATCGACGATATACTTATCTACTCCAAGAACGATGAGGAACACGCGGAGCATCTACGGCAGATGCTTGGAAAAACTACGAGAGCACCAGTGTATGCAAAGTTCAGCAAATGCGAGTTCGGCTCAAGGAAGTTGCTTTTCTTGGCCATGTAGTTTCAGCGGAGGAGTAGCGGTAGACCCCGCCAAGGTCGAAGCATCACGGAATGGAAGGCACCCAAGTCGGTGACGGAAGTTCGGAGTTTCTTGGGCTTGGCCGGGTATTGTCGACGGTTTATCGAAGGGTTTTCCACTGTAGCCCGACCTATGACTCAACTTCGAAGAAGGAAAAGAAGTTTGAATGGAACGAGAAGTGTCAAAAGGCTTTCGACCAACTAAAAGGAAAGTTAACCTTGCCCCAATCTTAACCTTACGACAACGGAAGGATTTCGTGATGTCTTGTGATGCATCCGGCAAGGACTAGGAGGCGTGTTAATGCAGGATGGGAAGGTCATAGCGTATGCCTCGCGACGATTACGACCCCACGAGGAGAATTATCCCACACACGACACGGAATTAGCCGCGGTTGTTCACGCATTGAAGATCGGAGACACTATCGATCGGGAACCCTTGTGATGTGTATACCGATCACAAGAGCTTCAAATATTTCTTTACTCAGCCTGATCTCAACCTACGACAGAGGCGATGGTTGGAGTTGATCAAGGATTACGATCTAGGAATCCATTACCATCCCGGCAAGGCAAATGTAGTGGCCGATGCGCTGAGCCGTAAAGCCCAATGCAACCACATGGGATTGGGAGGTATGGCCAATGAGCTCCAAGAAGAAATGGCTCGACTTAATCTGCACCTGATTCCTCACGGAGAAGTGAACTCACTGGAAATCCAACCCCTTCTAAGGACTCAAATAGAAGAAGCCCAAAAAGGGAATGAGGAAACCCAAGAAATCAAGGAACGCATGGCCGCTGGACGCGCTAAGGAGTTTTCAGTAGACGACAAGGGAATTCTATGGTACAAGAAAAGAATCTGTGTGCCTGAACGAGGTGGTTTGTGAGGATTAATCTTAAAAGAAGCCCACGAATCGGCGTATTCGTTACATCCCGGAAGCACGAAAATGTACCAGGATTTGAAGGGAGAATACTGGTGGCCCAATATGAAGAGAGATGTAGCCGAATACGTAGCCATGTGCGATGTGTGCCAACGGGTGAAAGCTGAGCATCAGCGACCGGCAGGCTTGTTGCAGCCGCTCAAGATTCCTGAATGGAAATGGGACGAGATAGGCATGGATTTCATAGTAGGACTACCCAAAACTACGACTGGTTACGATTCCATTTGGGTAATAGTGGATCGGCTCACTAAGACTACCAGATTTATTTCCGTAAAAACTAACTACAACAGTGCCAAGCTAGCGGAACTATACATGAGTAGGATTGTATGTCTTCACGGTGTACCAAAGAGGATTATATCGGATCGGGGTACCCAATTCACGTCTCATTTTTGGAGCAAAGTCCACGAGGCACTCGACAGTCACCTCGCCTTCAGTACCGCTTATCACCCACAGACTGACGGACAGACTGAAAGGACAAATCAAGTACTAGAAGATATGCCGAGAGCGTGCGTTGGATTTCACCAAGGATTGGGAGAAATGTTTGCCGTACGCCGAGTACTCCTACAACAATAGCTATCAAGCCGGTCTGAAGATGTCGCCAAACGAAGCTCTATTTGGTCGTCATTGCCGAACCCCATTAATGTGGTCAGAAACCGGTGAACGAACCGTATTCGGGCCTGACATAACCAAAGAGGCCGAGGAAAAAGTTCGCCTGATTCGGGACCGACTACAAACAGCTCAATCACGACAAAAGAGCTACGCGGACACCCGCCGAAGAGAATTAGAATTTAAAGAAGGTGACTACGTGTATCTAAAGGTCTCACCACTACGGGGAACTCAGAGGTTTAAAGTCAAAGGGAAACTCGCACCAAGATACGTAGGTCGATTCTTGATAAGCGCTAGGAGAGGAGAAGTGGCTCACCAATTGGGCCCGAGAACCTCTCCGATGTCCAACCGAGTGTTCCACGTATCGCAATTGAAGAAATGTTTGCGGGTACCGAGAAGAGCAAGCTCCTTTAGAAACCATCCATGTCCACGGTGATCTTACCTACCGGAGCATCCAATCAAGATACTAGACGAGGCGAAAAGAAGACACGGACCAAGTCATGGCGCATGTACAAAGTACGGTGGAGCAATCACACGGAAGAAGAGGCTACTGGGAGAGCGAAGAGTTCCGAGGACAGAATACCCACACCTACTCGCACCGGTAAGAAATCTCGGGGACGAGATTTATTGTTAGGGGTAGGTTTGTAACATCCTGAAAATCGGAGAACCGAAATCGGAAACGTAAAAAAATCGGAACTTTCAAAAACTTTCGTAGGATGCTTCTTCTCGGGTTTGTTGTCTCTTATTTGCCAGCTCAGTTGCATAAATTTTAGTCGTGGTCAATTCCCCTTTCGGTGTTTTTGGATGATTCGGAGTTGTCGAAATGGAGGTGTGAAAGCCGCATCTGGGTTTTTAAAAAAGGAAATCGGGAAAGCGCGGATTTGTGAAAACGCGTTTTGGGAAATATAAAATAAAATTTTTGGTTGGGAGAAGATGAATTAAGACACAAAATGAACAATAAAATTTTCGGGAGGCGTACTCGAAATTTGGGAAATTTTTGAAAAATAAAATGGGTGAATTATGAAAATTAGGAAAAAGGAATATAAATAAATATGAAAAATAATTATGGAAAAATAAAAGTCAAGAAAAAGTTTAAAATATAATGTTAAAAATTATTTTTGGAATATTAGGATTTATTTTGGAATTTTTAGAAGAAAAGAAAATATAAAATGGGAAATTAAAATAGAAATCGGGAAAATCAAAAGTTCGTTCATATCGCGCCAAGTGTTCGACGCCGTCACGGCCCGCCCCGCGCGCACGCCACGCGCCGCGCCGCGCCGCGAGCGCGTCGGCCCTACACCGCGCGCGCCACGCGCGCGCGCGCGCGCCCGCCCATGCCGGACCCGCGCCGCCGCGCCCGCCGGCCCGCTGCGCGCCGCGCGCTGCGCCACGCGCTCCGCCGCCGCACGCGGCCCGCACCCGCGCGCCGCGCGCTGCGTCATGCGCCCGCCGCCACGCCGGCCCCGCCCGCTCGCTCGCACCCTCGCGCGCCTACGCCCGTCCGGACCCCGCCCGCGTCCCGCTCGCCGCGCCACGTCGCAAGCGCCGCGCCCGGCCCGGCTTCCGTGCCGCCGCATGGCGACCGCAAAGCCATCTTTGCGCGCCGGCCCCCTCTCCTTCCGCCTCGGCCGCGGCTATAAAAGGGGGCAAAGACCCTCACTTTCCCCCCACACCGACGCCGCCCGAGCCCTCCTTCTCCCGAGAGCGCCCGGTCGAACACCTAGGGTACAATGAATAGTGCCGGCCGGTGAAAAAGAAAAAAAAAGAAAAAGAAAAATAGGGAAAAATTTGGAAAAATTATGGGAAATTTGGAAAAATATTTTGGGAAGTCTTGAGTAAAATTTTGGGCAAAAATAAATTATTTTCTCGCATGTTTTCTCGGTGCAAAAGTTGAAAAACCGAGATCGGACTTCTTGGAATTTCGTTTCGCGTCATTTTTCCGGACTTCGTTTAATTCTTTCTCGCCATTTATATAGGCTTCTCCTTTGTGCTCAAACCTTCAAAACCTCGAGCACGAATTTCCTCTGCTGATATTTCCAAACCTAAATTCTCAAATAATTACGATCACCGTCTTTGCGAAAACCCTAGGTCATCAACTCGATTCCAAAACTCGGATTTTCCTAGCGACCCTTGTTCTAACTCAAGTAGAATTTTTGGCAAAACTTTTGGAGTTGTTTTCATGGCTTTTATGGTTCTTTTCGATCTCTCGGTACTTTATTGAATTCTAATTGAATTCAATTGATCTTTCGCACGTACGGGTAGCACCTGAAGAAACCGGCATCGACCCCGCTGAAGAAACCACCCCTCAAGTGTGCGAGCAAGGCAAGTCATCACACTCTTTGAGCATATTGATCCTACCTTGTGAAATGATGTTGATTTCAGATTACAAATTGCACGCTTTATACAAACAGTACCTATGCTTGATATACCCTGCTTTGATATTGATCACCATTAGAATTTATTCTTTGTAACCTTCGATGTGATATGACCGGAGGATAACTTCGGTACAAATGCTTAGCCCTGCTTACACTAGATCCCTGCATACTCATGATTTTGCAAGAAAACTTTGTGCTCGGGCAACTACCTTCGGGGAGGTAGTTGGAATACGGCCTGGGGAGATATGAGCGCCACATGGCCATGAGAATGTTGAACTAGGCTCGATGAAAATTTAAAATGCTATACAAATGTTTTAGACTGGGGCGGCTGGATGAATTGGGTGGATTCCGGAAAAGGCAAGTGCCGACCCTGGTCAATTAAGGACCGAGCCATGAGATAGCCGGGAAACGAGCCAGTACAACCGTACTTCTCGAATGGGTATAGACCTAGCTGACTAGATAGCCGAGCGGAGGCAGTATCCTTGCATAGATGGTTCTCTATGATATGGTTACGGGATGAGAATGAGTCTGCGGCCTTTGTTGTGAATGGTGGAATTAAACCGATATTAATTAAACTTAAAGATTGAGAAAATTTTCCTTACCCCGGGTGCGCCAGAACTCCTCTCACTGCTAGAAAAGGACGGCTAGAGTGCATGAGGGCTTAAGTTCATGGAGCGGGTACTGCCAAAGCAAGGTTATCAAATGGCTTTACCGTGACCGTCTCATGTGTTGAGGCGTAGGCTCATTTGTTGGGCTGTCGCGGAGTACGGGTAAAGTGTACATCCACTGCAGTGTGAGTGAATCAATCTATTCGAATAGCCGTGCTCGCGGATAATGAGCATCGTGACAAGACTTTCGCTTGGCTAGACTTTAAACTTAAAACTGTGGGATGGGTGTGCATGATGATTTCATTCGCTGGTGGATCAACTTCTCGAGATGCGAGAAGGGGTAGATTCCCCAGAAAATCATGACGAATCGGAGGCGGGAAGCCATCCTTGGAATCACGATGGATGGTAGACAGAACCGTCACCGGATTAATGAACTGTGAAATTAAAACTTGGTTTTGGCTAGTTGATAGGCTTGTGAAAAGAATTGTGAAAATTGGCTTTATGCAAAAGAACCCCAGCCATTCTTTGAATAACCCTATCATATGCATCAATTCCGTGTTGGCTTGCTGAGTACGGTTGGTACTCACCCTTGCTATACGCACAAACCTTCAGCTGATGGAAATGAAGAGTTGGAGGACCCATACGCGTATTACCAGGAGGGTGAAGGAACTGACGGCGCATACTAGATCTTAGCTCCGGACGTTGCCTGTGGCGAATGACAAGCCGCTGCCTCTATTCCGCTGCCATACCTAAATTCTGTTTTTGTGTTGTATTCGGACCATAAGGTCCTGTGGGTTGAACATTGCCTTCGAGCCTATTGATGTAATAATATTGATGTAAGACTATTCGTGCATGTGCACCTGATTATCCAGTACTGTATTCGTGGGTACCAACTACTTGATCCAGGGAAATGGTACTATGAACATGAAAGATTCTCGTCTTAAAAACGGGGGTCCACATATTCATGGCCGAGGAGGATATCCACAAGACAGCTTTTCGATGCCCCGGTGCGATCGGCCTCTATGAGTGGGTGGTGATGACATTCGGCTTAAAGAACGCTAGGGCAACATATCAAAGGGCAATGAATTACATCTTTCACGATATGATCGGCGCACTAGTAGAGATATACATCGATGACGTCGTTGTCAAGTCAAGAGAGATAGAAAGCCACATTGCCAATCTGAGGCAAGTGCTGGAGCGGACGAGAAAATATGGTTTGAAGATGAATCCGCTTAAATGTGCGTTCGGCGTGTCGGCCGGGCAATTCTTAGGGTTCCTCGTCCATGAAAGAGGGATTGAAGTCACGCCAAGGAGCATCAATGCTATTAAGACAATTCAACCCCCTAAGGATAAAAGACAGCTTCAGTCATTAATCGGAAAGATAAACTTCATCAGACGGTTCATAGCTAACCTCTCAGAAAAAATGGAGCCGTTCACACCATTGCTCCAGCTTAAGACCGATCAGACATTCACATGGGGGGTAGAGCAACAGAAAGCGTTAGACAACATAAAAGATTACCTGAGCTCCCCTCCAGTTCTAATGCCCCCACAAAAGGGAATGCCATTCAAGCTGTACCTGTCCGCCGACGACAAGTCAATCAGCTCTGTCCTAATCCAAGAAGTCGACGGCAAAGAAAGGGCCATTTTCTATCTCAGTCGGCGGCTACTAGATGCAGAGACTAGGTATTCACCCGTCGAAAAGTTATGTCTATGTCTCTATTTCTCATGTACAAAGTTAAGGCACTATCTGCTATCCAATGAGTGCACGGTAACTTGCAAAGCCGATGTAGTCAAGTACATGCTATCGGCTCCAGTGCTCAAAGGAAGGATTGAAAAGTCGATCTTCGCGTTAACAGAGTTCGATCTGAGGTATCAGGCTCCAAGAGCAGTAAAAGGACAGGCCATAGCCGATTTCATTGTGGAACATAGAAACGATTCGGTCGGCTCCGTGGAAATTATGTCTTGGACTTTGACTTTCGATGGCTCGGTATGCACCAATGGCTGCGGCATCGGCTTAGTCCTTATCTCGCCCAGGGGGGCAAGCTTCGAGTTCGCTTTCGCCATCGACCCCCACGCTACGAATAACCAAGCTGAGTATGAAGCTGTTCTCAAAGGGCTAACTCTGCTCAAGGAGGTGGAAGCTGACGCAGTCGAAATAATGGGAGACTCATTGCTCGTCATCAGCCAACTATCAGGAGAATATGAGTGCAAAAACAACGCACTGATGATTTATCATCGACAGTGCCGAGAGTTGATGGATGGTTTCCGGCTAGTCACTTTGAAGCATATCCCCAGGGAGCAGAATACGGAGGCCAATGATTTGGCTCAAAGGGCATCAGGCTACCGGTCGATGCTAAGAGACGTCGACGTGGGCATGGCCACCATCACAACCGACGATTGGAGATTCGACGTCTACAATTATCTCAAAGACCCTTCTCAGTCGGCCACAAGGAAACTACGATACAAGGCGCTACGGTACGTATTGCTCGGTGAAGACTTATACTATCGGACGATTGATGGCGTACTACTCAAGTGTTTGGGGGCCGATAAGGCCACAGTGGCCATCGGGGAGGTACACGAAGGAATCTGCGGCACCCATCAATCGGCCCACAAAATGAAATGCCTACTTCGCCGAGCCGGATACTTTTGGCCGACAATGCTAGAGGATTGTTTCAAATACTACAAAGGGTGACAGGACTGCCAAAAGTTTGGCACGATACAACGAGCGCCGGCGTCGGCCATGAACCCAATCATCAAGCCGTGGCCCTTCAGGGGATGGGGCATTGATATGATCGGCCAGATCAATCCACCTTCAAGCAAGGGGCACAAATTTATCCTAGTAGCCACAGACTATTTCACGAAATGGGTGGAGGCGATTCCCCTCAGAAAAGTGGATTCTAAGGACACAATTGAGTTCGTCAAAGAACACATCATCTATCAATTTGGCATTCCGCAAACAATAACGACCGACCAGGGGTCCATCTTTGTTTTGGACGAGTTTGTCCAGTTTGCCGACGGCATAGGGATCAAGCTGCTTAACTCTTCACTGTATTACGCGCAAGCCAACGGGCAGGCCGAAGCATCAAACAAAAGCTTGATCAAGCTGATTAAACGAAAGATCTTTGAGCATCCTAAGCAATGGCACACCCGATTGGCTGAATCGTTATGGGCGTATCGGATGGCATGCCACGGGTCAATCCAAGTCCCCCCGTACAAACTAGTCTATGGACACGAAGCAGTGCTTCCATGGGAAAGTGTCGTCGGCTCAAGGCGCATCCAGCTACAAGACCAACTCACAGCCGACAATTATTATAACCTCATGATAGACGAGTCGGAGGATCTCGCTTTATCCAGAATGAAAGCTTTAGAAAAAGTAACAAAAGATAAGGAACGAGTAGCCAGACATTACAATAAAAAGGTTGTGCCTAAATCATTTGAGGAAGGCGAACTCGTTTGGAAACTTATACTGCCGATCGGGTCTAGAGACAACAAATTCGGCAAATAGTCACCAAATTGGGAGGGGCCTTTATAGATCCACAAATGCGTCTCTAAAGGAGCGTACATGCTAGAAGGGTTGGACGGGGAGATATTCGGAAGGGCCCTCAATGGAAAATATCTAAAGAAGTACTACCCGAGCGTGTGGATCAATACGTGAGTCGGTTATCGTCACAGCAGGTCGACCCACGACAGCCGATGCCTTGCAAGGTGTCGCCTTTAGACATTTGCATACACCACCTCATACGCTCCATGATCGGCTCAGGATCTCCCGACAGAGATCAGAATGAATGAACTCATCGGACTCGCAAATTTTGTCAACATCAAAGCTATCAACAAAACTTGGGGGCATACATATGCACGAGACAGTCAAAAAATATATAGTCGAAAAAGCAAAACTCAAGCCGATTTTGATTAGAGAAGTTGAAATACTCCAAGTCAGACGAAACCAGGAACATTAAAACGAACTTTATTCAGAATCGGCGCGAAGCCGTCTTTGATTACATGTTCGCTAGGTAGTCCCTAATGGCCGCCAGGGCTCGTTTGATGGGCTCCGCAGTCTCCATCTCTAGAGCATCCAGGATCAGGTGCTCCAGCCGAGTGACCCTTATGTTGGTGGTCGTGGTCAGCAGCTCGTTGGCAAGTTGGCCTTGCCTACCCTCCAGCCGGTCGAGGCGCGCGAGCGTCGAGGACGCCATGGGGGCAGCAGCCGGGATACCGCCAAGATGAAAGGGAGGCCTGGCCACCGGGTGACGAGCCTCCAGCTCCCTGAAGCGCTTCAGGATCGCCCTCACTTGTCGGTCTTGGCTGACCGACAGTTCGTATGGCGTCTCCATAATCTCCAAGATCACCCGAAGCGGGTGAGGCGGCTGCGAGGAAATCCGTCCCTAAGTATTCGAAGGGAGAAAATGGCGAGAATAGATGAGTTGGGAAACCACCTGGTTCACCAACTAGCTCGAAGAAGCCATGGGGAGTCTTGCCGAAGACTTAGAAGACTGGGCGTTGTACTACTGGGTTCATCTCCTTCGGCCGTGAGTTATTCGGGAAGAGCCGGGGGAGCCCATTTATAGAATGAAAAGATACGGTTTTTAGATGTGAAAGGTCGCTGCCAACCCGAGAGTCGAAGCAAGAGTCGAAGAGATCATCATTAGAAGCGTCAGGAATCGTTGAATAACCGGCGACTGCGCAAGTCTGGATACCTATCGCCCAGGACTCACGGGTTCCTGAAGTACATATTCGAGGGAATCGGCCTACGAAGACAGATCGACGACGTAATCAGGTATTACTGGCCGAATAGCTAGCGAGACGGATGTCCGAAGGACAAACGCTAAAGGTCGGGGCGGTTTCGAACCAAACAAGTCGAGACGCCGCACACAGCCAAGAGGCGTTCCTACCTACGAACATAGCCGATTGTATCTACAAGCGCAAATAATACAGGCTATCCGATTACATCGCAAGAACACAAGTATGTTGCAGAAACGCGAGCCGGCCTAACAAGGTTGGACATCTTACAATCTCATTTCTTCAGGAAATCGGCTATGGCCGACAGAGCTATCCGTCTGATCTGGTCGATCTCACCGATTGCCCTAATGTCGTCGGCCTCGGACCCCGCCACTGGTCAAGCGCTCTGCACCAAGCCCCGAAAATGCGCCACGGCCGCCCTGATACTTTTACGCTCGGCTTCAACCCTGGCCGGTAGATCAGCCATATACTCCTCGTGGACGTCGATTTCGTTTGTAATTTGAACAAGGTCGGCCACCAATTGATCTCGGCGGGCGCGAAGTTGCTCAAGCTTGGTCGCCGGCTCTGCCTTCAGGCGGTCGAAGGCGGCCTTCCGGTTCTCAATGGCCTCTTTTGTCGACTGAATGGCAGCCGACCGCGCTTGACTCTCACGGCGATCAATGACTCGCTACCGGGCTCGTTCGTATTTTAACTGATAGGCTTCCATGAAGGTCGCCGGCACGATGGCTTCGGCTACGGCATCCGGCAGCTGGTCTTGGATATCTCTGAACCACGCGCGTATCGAGCCGTAGTCGACCACCGGTGCCCAATGAAGCTTCCGCCGATTCGATATCGCTAAAGTGGCTCTCGGGTCCTCGGCCGCCGCGCAGCGCTTCCTCGCCGACATCACCGGGCTCCTCGAACTCCGACAAGTCAAAGTTGAGAAGATCGGCCATGTTCTGCGGGGAGAGAAAGGATCAGGGGCATGACAAAACCAATGGTTGAGACCAGTTAGCTTACCGTCGGCCCCGTCGTCAGGACTGTTCGCTCAGCTGGATCATTGCCCATGGCCGTCTGGCCCTCTTTGCCGACGTTGTCGTCACTACCTCCAATAGGTGTAGTACATTCACCCAACGCCTGGGGGGTAGCCGATGGAGATCGCGGGAGCTGCAGAAGAAAGGATTAGCGGATGAACTGATTAATTACCACAGACAAAGGGGTAAGGGACGATTACCGGCAGTGCAGGGCGAGGAGTGCGACCGGCCAATTTTTTGAACTGCGAAGAACAGACAAGTCAGGTGCAAGCGATCATCGCGAAATCAGGCCCAACGAAGTAAAAACTTACAGGAGGACGTCTTGTCGGCAGGCTTGGGGCTGGCGGAGCGTCAGTTGGGGCGTTTACCGACTCGGGACTCGAAGCCCCGGTTTCGGCCGTCGCCTGGGCAGCCGTTGGCGCCTCCTCATTGACAGCAGCGTCGAGAAATTGCTCGATGGCTGGATCTAGAGGGGGAAGGCTGTCGGCCGAGGCGACCAGTTGTATCCTTTTCACCCTCTTGGGGGCAGGCACGGCCGACGGACGCGGTGGTGGTGCCATTTTCTTTTCGGCGCGATCGGATGATGCACCTGCCCTCGCAGCAGGGATGACAGTTTGGGTGCCCCCCAGCCGATGGCCGACGGAGCGAGGCCCCCTGCATCCGGAACGCCGAAGTTAATATTCGATGGGGCGTCCGGAGTCACTTATCGTCGGCTGCTTTGTTTCTGTTTCCTGCAAAGTCGAAACACGAACGTTAAGTCGGCTGATACGGCCGATGAATGAATCGTAAGAAAGAAATCGTTGACTTGAAGCGGGGATATACCGAGGGGATCTCATCCGGCGGGAGCGGGTCGATGTAGCAAGACGGCCGTTGGTGAAAAATGTGGCATTTGAGTTCAGACCACCATCGGTCGTAGGCAACGCTTCTCCTCGTCGACAGGGTGATTGTGTTGGCGTCGCCGAAGGGGGGACCGGCTATGTTCAGCAACCAATTCATTATCAAATCTTGGCCGACCGCCCCTCTAGTTTCAATCTTATCGGCATAAAAGAAGCCGATGGGTAGCTGCCCAAGACCGAACTGTCTCGCCGCCGATACCGGGTAGTAGAATTCATAGCTCCAGGCTATTGATCGGCCTTGGTGAACCCCGGTCGGCAGGATGCAGGGAGACAGAGAGCGAGGAACAACTCTCTACACCTTGGGTCATCGGCTGAGTTGAGGTCATCCCAATTGAAGTCAATCGGTAGCTCAAAAGATCCACAGTGCAGGTAGAAATACCGGTGCGGTTGTCGCGGGATAGTCCATCGTAAAAGCGTGAACCAATCGGCCAATAGCTCAGCCGATTGCCTTAAGCCTTCATGGGCGGCGGCTGCTTCTCCGTAGTTCGTGCATCGCCTGGTGTCAATCTGATTGCCTTCTTCGTCTTCAATCGGCTCTAGCCGTGGAAATCCGGCGTCGTCGACGGGTGACCAGCTACATTCGGGTGGCCAACACCACGGACTTGGAGAAACCACCAGGGGCCACCGGTGTTGCAGGGCGTTGGCGGCTATTTTCGTGGTGGCTTGATATAGCATTTGATATGTGTAGCCGAGGAGGTATTTTCCCAGTGCAAATTCCTTCCCGTCGGCTAGGATTTCGGCCATGATTTGCCAATTAGTGGTCGACCCACGGCTCGATCCGCGAGAATACAAACTTTTCCAGCCACATCATCGAAAGGCGGTGTATTCCCGGTGGCTGACTGTTCCATCTTTCATATTTTGGGCGATGAAGCCGCTCCATCCACCGATAGCTTTGGTCTTGAACTGATGTTGGCCTTTTCGGTTCAAAACGCAGGGGTTAGCCGATGATTCGATGTCCAGCCCAGTTGTCATATATACATCGGCTTGTGTAATGGTCATCGGCCCTTGCCTAAAGATGAAGGCGTTAAAACTATCGTTCCAAAAGTATGTCGCAGCCGATAGAAGCGCCTCGTCTTTCTACATGCCAGCGATGGACAATTCCAAGCATTGGGCGAGTTTTCTCTCTTCCCGTTGGGTGTACTTGGCCGACTGTATCCTTTTATACCATTCAGTCCAGGCTGCGTCAGTAGATGGCCAAGCTTTGAATGTTCCGTTCCAATGGGAGAGAGATGGTTTGGCGGTGTTGAAAGGCATGCGGTTGGTTTCGGCTACGATTACATCAGTTGGGTCTGTGTTGCCGATAGGTCCGAGGAAATACTTCTCTTCTTGTGTCGGCTCGGGGATGAGTATTTGATGAGACAGGTGCTACAGTTTGAAGAAGGGGAGAAAAGTACTAGTTAGGAATGATGGTGTTTTGTGGTTCAGAAACAGGAAAATTACTAATTGGTAAGAGTATGGGATAAAATGCTACTAAAAAGAAAATCGCCGAACGAATCATTGATACGAGGATATTTGAAGAAGCGATTGAAAATGAAATTGTAAATCGGGAGGGAGTACTGGAGAAATTGATCGTAGCGGCGGTGGAGCAATTGCGGTGGCAGCAGCAGATGGCGCCGTGGCTGTGGCTGGAGCAACAGTGGTGGCCGGCGAGTTGGAGGTACTCGATGTGGTGGCGGAGGCCATCGGGAGTTCGGGAGCGAAGGTGAGTTTCAAGAACGTGGGAGAAGATGTCGAATGCTGATGGGGTCGCCGGAGGGGAGAGAGAAAGGCAGGAAGTTTGTTCGAGAAGAAAGCCGAGCGCACGTTGAGGGTGTAGGCGAATCGACTGAGGAAGGTGGATATTTAAAGAGCACTTGGAGAGAAGCTGAAACGGTTTAGGCCAAGAAGGAAGCAGGAGTTTGAATAGGCGAGCAAATCCGCAACACTTCATATTACGGACTTGGGAGGCATGTGTTAACACTGGAATTTGGTAATTGGGTTCCTAAGGCTGAAATGGCAAAGTGGAATCGGATCGGCTGAAGACAGGAATCGTATCGGCTATAAGGCTGATCGGCTGCAGGGCTAATCGGCTGAGGATGGATCGAATGGAAACAGCCGACAGCCGATTCTAAGTTCAGAAGAGATGAAATCGTGTTGAGTGCAGAAACTTGAAGATAAATAGAAGATTCGGTTGCTAATTGCGCATTTAAAGATATTGCCACTTATGGATAGAATCCTGTAACGGCAATTGTATCTGTAATCTAGAGATTTGTTGAATTGTTAGTTGTAACACGGTATGGGTCCCGCTAGGGATAATATGATGTTTAAACGTAGTTTAGATAGAGTCCAGGGTTGCCATCCAGGGTTGGACTCTATCTAAACTACTGTTTAAACATCATATTATCCCTAGCGGGACCCATACCGTGTTACAACTAACAATTCAACAAATCTCTAGATTACAGATACAATTGTCGTTACAGGACTCTATCCATAAGTGGCAATATCTTTAAACACGCAATTAGCAACCGAATCTTCTATTTATCTTCAAGTTTCTGCACTAAACACGGTTTCATCTTTGTGAACTCGAGAATCGGCGTCTGGCCATTCGATCCATCCTCGCCCGTGCCTGTAGCCGATCGATCTTTGCTCCGATTCCCTTTCCTTTCAGCCTTAGGAACCCAATTACCAAATTCTAGTGTTAACAGAATCAGATCTTTCAACTCCTTGTTTTCAGGTACACACAATCTTTCTCCCATCCAGACTGTTCCATGTTCGTCTTCAGAGAAATCCCTGGCTTTACCAGTCCTCATGTTTTTCTTTAACTCAGCTATGTCGGGGTCATTAGCTTGAGCGAGACGGACTTGCTCCACGAGTGTCGGCGTGTCTCGAGAGCAGCCACATAACCATGATTGACAATTCCCAAGTTCAGACATTCAAACTCTCGTTGTAGTTCACTGCATAGTTCTTTCGTATGAGTGGCGTTGCAGTAGTTCTTCCGACTCAAAGCATCCGCTACCACATTGGCTTTGCCGGGATGATAGTGTATCCCCATGTCATAGTCTTTGATCAACTCCAACCATCTTCGCTGACAAAGGTTTAGATATGGCTAGGTGAAGGTATACTTCAGACTCTTGTGATCAGTGTAAACTTCACAACGGTTACCGATGAGATAATGTCGCCAAATCTTCAGAGCGTGAACCACTGCTACTAGCTCTAAGTCATGAGTAGGATAATTAGTCTCATGAGGTCGCAACTGGCGTGAAGCGTATGCAACGACTTTTCCGTCTTGCATCAGCACACATCCTAACCCATGACGAGATGCATCACAGTAAACTTGGAAATCCTTGGTCTGATTCGGCAAGATTAAGACCAGTGCAGTTACCAATTTCTGCTTGAGCTCTTCAAAGCTTCTGTTGCACTCGGCAGACCACTTAAACTTTTCCTCTTTTTTTAACAACTGTGTCATTGGCCTTGCGATTCTGGAGAAATTCTCGATGAACCAGCGGTAATAACTCGCGAGTCCAAGGAAACTTCGTATCTGAGAAACAGTCTTTGGTGGGATCCACTTAGTAACTGACTCCACATTTGACGGATCAACAGCTACTCCTTGAGCGGTTATAATATGACCAAGAAACTGAACTTTCTTGAGCGAGAAATCACATTTACTGAACTTTGCGTACAACTGATGTTCCTTCAATCTCTCAAGTACTTGACGAAGATGTTGTTCATGCTCTTCTTCAAACTTTGAATAGATAAGAATATCATCTATGAAGACCACAACAAACTTATCCAAGAAATCCATGAACACCTTGTTCATCAGGTTCATGAAGAAAGTCGGTGCATTAGTAAGTCCGAAGGACATGACAGTGCACTCGAACAATCCATATCGAGTAGTGAATGCTATCTTTTGAATATCTTCTTCTCTGATTCTTAACTGATGATAGCCTGACCGCAGGTCTATCTTGGAGAACACCTTGGCTCCTTTAAGTTAATCGAACAGGTCGTCAATTCGAGGTAACGGGTACTTATTCTTGATAGTGACCTCGTTGAGTGCGCGGTAATCCACACACATCCTCTTTGTTTTATCTTTCTTCTTCCACAAATATCACCGGGGCACCCCAAGGCGACGCGCTCGGGCGAACGTATCCCTTCTGTAATTGCTCATCAACCTGCTTCTTGACCTCAGCGGTTCCTAGTACCATATCGATCCGGAACTCAATCTCCCTCTTGGGTGGCATGGTTGTGAGATCATCTGGAAAAACTTCCGGGTACTCCCGAACTATAGGTATATCCTCAAGTTTCTTGGATTCTGGTTTCTCTGACATTAACTCATCCTGACCGGTAATTTGATTCAGACTAAACCCTTGCTTTACAGACATTGGAGACTGGAAAGTAACCACTTCTCCTTCCAGACTGGTTAGGATGATGGTGCGTGCTGCGCAGTTTATCACTCCTTTGTGTCTTGTCAACCAATCCATCCCTAGGATGACATCTAGGTCTTTGGATTCAAGAAGGATGAGATTGGCTAGAAATCGTGATCTTTGAATTTCTATTGTCACCGAAGGACTATAGCTGACTGACATCAGACAATTTCCTGGGGTGTGAACCCGCATCGGTGTGACAAGTTTCTCTCTTCTTAACCCATGTTCCCCAACAAATCTTTTGATATGAACGAATGAGTTGCACCGAGAATCAAACAAAGCAGTAGCAGGAGCGAGTTTACGAGGAACGTACCCTGAATGACGTCCGGTGCATCCCGAGCCTCTTCAACTGATGCATGGTTGACCCTGGCCTGAACAAACCTGGGTGCATTGCGCTTGGGCTTCGGACACTTATCAGCGAAGTGACCAGGCTCGTTGGAGTTGAAACAAACCAACGGTTTCCCTACAGCGTCTTTCCTGGGTTGAACAGACTGAGCTGGTGCCATCGGCTGGCACGGAGCAGGATTGCGGTGAGACTGAACCACCGTTGTTGCTGATGTTGCCATGGTTAAAGTTGGGGTTGGGACGCGAGTTGGAATTCCAAGGGTGAAAAGGACGGTGCTGTCGGACAACCATAGTGGAGGGTCCACCTTGTTGTCCAGACATGAAGCGAGGTCTTTGGATATTCCCTTGATTCATCCAGAACTGGGCCGCCTTTCTCTTACGGACCATCTTGTTCCTCTGATCCTCCTGGTGAATGGCTTTATCTACCAGCTTCTCGAAGTCAGCGTAATCACCTGAGATCAACTGATTGGTGAGTTCATCATCAAGGCCGGCAGGGAACTTGTCCTGCCTCTCAGAGTCAGTGCGCACATCCTCTAGTGCGTAGCGTGCGAGGCGGTTGAACTCGTGGAGGTATTCAATAACGGTCCTGTTGCCCTGTTCCAGAGCTCGGAACTCCCTCTTCTTCTATGCCACAATGCCATCAGAAACTTGTGCCTTACGAAAGTTGTAGCAGAATTCTGCCCAAGAAACTTTTGTCCCTGCCGGACAAGTCACCAAGAAATTGTCCCACCATGCTGAAGCGGGACCCTGGAGCTGATGAGTGGCGAATGCCACCTTTTCCTGGTCATTGCACTGCAGAAGATTGAGCTTCTTTTCAATTGCATGGAGCCAGTCGTTTGCCTCCATGGGATTGGTGGTGCTTGAGAAGGTAGGACGGCGAATGCGTAGGAATTCCGGCAGCTTGGACTGAACTGGTGGGACTGGACCAGCTGCGGCATGAAGCTGTGCTTGTTGCAACTGCTGAAGCATTTATTGTTGCATCTGCTGGTGCTACTACTGCATCTGCTGCATCATTGCAGCCATCATCTGAGTTTGACTCGTCAAGACTTGGGCGAGCGTCTGATTCTCTGGCGGCGGAGGGCGACCACGGCTTGCAGCGGTATTGGGAATGGTTTCCTGATTCTGATTGGCTGTGTTGTTACCATCACCGTTGCCCTGACTGGATGACCTGGTGCTCATCATCTTGAGAGAGCGAACAGAAAGAAACAAAGACAAGAGGAAAAACAGGCTGCTCAGAAACCCAGAATTTATTATTAATTAACTGATCTGATAGTTGACATTATGAAAAGTAAACAGTTCAACTCCTAATTAAGGACAACCATACCACAACCAGCTGGTATGGTCTGCTAACTACCCCAAGCAACACACCTGAACACACAACTACCAAACAAAGACTAGACCACGAGGAACTAGGGGAACGGTCTAGTGCTCGGAATGGCTCCTGCGATCGGTGGAGTCGAAGTCGGACTCAGCCTCATCTCCAACCTCCTCTGATCGGCTGTGGGAGTCCTGTAGGTACGTCCCACCACTGTCAAGCTCACTGCCACTGCTTGAACTACTGCCGGAGCTGCTGCTGGAGAGGCTGAGGGTCTCGTCGGAGGAGCTGGACGTCACGGACAGCCATCCTCCGCTACTGCTGCCAACGGCTACTGCGGCTGGGGCGGAGGTTAGCAGCGGAAACTGAACGGGAGACGGCGGAGGCGCAGGCGGCACGAACACTGGGAGCGGCTCTGGAGCTGGAGGAGGGTTTCGGTGCGCAAGCTAGATATGCACAGGAGCGGTGGTAGTCTTCCTCTAAGTGATGCAGATCCTGGCACCCCTAGGAGGCGAGCGGCCCTGGAGAATGGCATTCTCCCTCTTGAGGCGGGCCACCTCACCCTTCAACCTGTTGATCTCCACCAACTTCTGGTTGTTCAGGGCCTTGGCTGCCCTATGCAGATTAGTATGCAAGGTGTCCAACCCCTGCATGACTGCGGTCATTCGCCCGAAGGTTGTGTCATCCTCTGACACAGCTGAGCGGAAGGAGCTGGTGTCGTCGTAGTCGCCACGGCTGGGGTGGTAGCGGTAGGCGGTGCGACGGAAATCAACGTCGTGACGCTCCCGGAGTCTGGTAAGCATCAGGTAGGCTGCCTCTTGACAAGCGTGCTCAAAGGTGCCTCCAGAGGACTCCACTAACATGTTGGGCAACACGGTGGGGATGTCATGCACCTCCAAGCGAACTCGGTGCGGGAACTCGCCGTTGAGGTCGCGAATCTTTGTGTACTCCGGAAGACTGGGGTATCCGACCAAAAATGCCATCTTGCTCAGTTCTGCCACAAAGTCACCTAGTTTCTGGCCGTAGTGCGTCAGGGGAAGGTATGCCATCTATAGAAGACAAAGGAGGGGAAATCAATGCATGCTCAGATCCAGATTAAATAAATCAATAAGGACTCAAGGGGAAAAACCACGTAAGAAGCATATTTTTATGCATGAAATAATTTTACATGAGAGCAAATAAAATACTACAGACTCTATTGAGCAATAAATTAATGAGCGAAATAATTACATATTAATACTAAGACGCATGAAATATCGCAACCCGCAAATTCTAGACGCGACTTAATGCATAATCCCGACTATTTCAAAACGACAGTAGAAATAAAGTCAATTCGACTCCAACTCTGACTGCAAAAATTTCTAATACCCTAGTCCAACCACACTCGGAAAATCCAATTCGAAAGGTCATTTTTTTGAAAACGAGAATTCCCAAATTTTCTCGAAACAGCTCCAAATGCAAGAGGGACATGCAAATGAAATAGTTTCAGAAGGCTCTTAGGGTTAACTAGTGGGCTCATCCTACAGTCAAGGTCGGCTCTGATACCAACTTGTCACGCCCAGAAATTCACACCCAAATTTCCGAAGCTGAATGTGTATAAAAAAATACCCTGTCCAGGACCAGCCAGGGATACACAAACGACAAATTGTATTTACAGAACCACATCTTAAAACATTAAAAAGTCTTATATATGCAGCGGAAAGATAAAATAAACTTATGAACTAGGCTTCGACTCTTGCGGGGCAGCGACTCCACTCCACAGGCAACCCTTGATGGCAGCGACGAGCCTACTCAGCAGCAAACCCATCGGCAACTTCATCCTCTAGCTCTGAGGTGGGGGAAAAGGGAAGCAAGACTGAGTACAACCACGTACTCAGCAAGTCATACCGAAAGAAGGTATGAATGCAGGGTTAAATTCCAAGGATAGGCTAGGTTTAACTTTTGCATAAAGTAGGCATTTCACAGAATTAAGTTGAAAGCAGTAAAAATAGTAAGTAAAGTAATTAAACAATATTTTAACACTCTGCTCAACGCTACACCACGTTGAGTCAGGCCCAAATCTTCCAACTATTCTATCTCATTTCCATTTAATCAAGTTATTATTTTAGTGAGACTAATCACGGTGAATCTGGATGATCGCCCATAACCGTGGGCACGGCTATTCTAATAGTTTTTCACTCGCGAGGTGTACGTCTGTACCCACAAGACACGGCCCACAACACGTGTCCGTGCGTCGACATACCACCATGGCATATCGAAAAGGGGTCTGTGACAGGACCATTCGCATAACCCTCCCTGACCAAACGACACCACACCTCAGGTTTCGCCCCTACCCAGAATCCCGGGTTGGCAGCCCCCTCTCGTGCCTAGGTGAATCTGGCAGCCGCATAGACCTTTCCCGGTCCATCCGCACTCCATCACGATCACCCTCGCCTGGATGCGTCGGCCAGGAAAAGCTACACTACAAGCCCAGCCGTTGCCCATGCTGGCTTGTGGTACGCACTAATAATTCTTCCAGGGTTTCCCGCGAACCGGTCCTTAGCTTCCATGGGTGCGACTTGCAAAACCGGGCACCCATAGCCCACCATAATAATCAAGTTTTAATTTACCGATTAACAGTACCAACGGTACGTCCGGTCGGAGACCGACATTTCAAGTGAAATAATTCTAGTAAATTAATTTTCCCTTTTATGATCTAGTTGTACTAAGCATAATAAGCATGTCCTAGCCCTGATTCTAGTCAAATTAATTCCCAGGTGATCAAATAAATGGGGTAAACAACATAGGCTCAGTACTATAGGTTCCATCCCGATTACATTATAAAAACAATGCAATTTAATAGATAAAGTGAGAATAATTTACAAAATGGGTACAATATGCTCAAAGGAAAATGACTTGCCTTGATCTTGATACAACGGAACCTCAGCGACAACCTCAAAGTAAACCGAAGTGTCCTCGGAACCAGAATCTACCGACAAACAAAGCACGGCAAAAACAGGTTATTAGACAGCTAAAACAGACAACTAAACCATTTTTAATATATTCTTGACATTTTTACGAATCCGCTGCAACATGAACAGACCCAAATGGAGTTCGGATGAATTTTTTGCAAATTTTAAAAGTTTCAGCCTTTTTACTAGTTAAGAAAAAGAAAACGATTTATGACGCAAGCGTCTTAGGGCTGACATCAATGCGAGACCCACTGAACAGTGATGCAAGAGAGAGAAAACCATGGGTGCACGGTGGACCGAGTCCACCGGCTTGGGAATGGGTGCGCCACGTGGCGGCACCAGATTGGCCGGCTTGGGCGGCTACACAGGAGGGATGCACGGCTCGGCCGGGGCTTGGCTGGGCGGCGGCGGCAACGCTGGGGCGGGCGCACTAGCAGCGGTGCACAGCAGAGCCGGCTCGGCAAGGGAGAGAGAAAAAAAGAAAAAAATGGTGTTTCTCACCGTCGGCCGAACTCGGGGAGGAAGACGGCAACGATGCGATTCGTCGATCGAAAATTGGGGAAAAAGCAACGGGAGTGTGTTCCCGGTGATTGTGAAGGTGGAGGTGGTGGTGGCTCGGCGAAAGGAGTGGCGGTTCGGTGGGAACGACGGAAACCGTGAGCACGGCAACGGAAAAAGGACGGCGCACGATGCGGGAGCACGGGAGTGAGCGAACGCGAACGAGTGCGAGTGTGGGACGTGTTCCGGGGTGCGGGGAAACTTATAGGCCGGCAAGGGAGCTCGGGCATGGCCTGGAGAAGCGGGGAACGGATGGAAACCGTCGAGGCGCGGCATTAATGGCGGCTGCGAGTGATGGAGTTTAACTCGGCCGTTCCGACGTACATGATGAATGGAGGAATGGGGAAAGTGGGGGAAACGGTGGAGTAAAACCGGGAACACATGATGACGCGGTTAAATGAGGTGGAACGTAGCCGAGATGCGCGGGAACGTGGCCGGAGATGCGCCGACGCACACGGCATGTGCGGCTGCGACTTGGGCGGCTAGAGCTTGGGGATGACAAGTGGGCCCCGCTTGTCATCGCCCCAGCCCGAAGGGAGGATGAGCAGACTTGGCGCGCGCGGTAGGAACAGTACTAGGTCGGCCCAAATAAAGAAAGGAAAAAGAGAGAAGGGAGAAGGGCGACTTGGGCCGATCGGCTGGGCCAACAACCGGCTGGGCCGGCGGGGAGGAGGGGAAAAAGAGGGAGAGAAGTGGCCGGAGGCCCACGGAGGAAAAAAACAGGAAAAAGGGAGAAAAAAGAAAAGTCCTTTTCCTTAAGAAAATTAATTCCAGTTAGCCTAATTTAATTTTTAAAATTGCATCCGATGCTCTGAAAATTCCGATAAAAATCATGTTAGCGTATTTTGACATGGGGAATTTAAGAAAAATTCCACCAAGCCATTTGCAATTATTAAATGGATTTTTAATTTAGGATTTTTATTTTCTTTAGTTTTTTACGGCAATTTCTTCTTTACGATTTTTCAGGTGATTTTTAACTTATAGAGAAAAGAGGAGCGTGACATTTACTCGGTTGATTGCCCAATCTCAAGCTGTCAGACATGGGATCTACCTCGGTACTGGCTGGAACGATGGATTTCGATCGGGGTCTTGTCTTTCAAGAAGAAGTTCACCAACTTATCAGGTCCCCTGTCCATCACCCCTTTCCCTCAACTTCGGGATCTTTCTTTCTACTTGTTACCTTTTGTCGCCACTTTTCGTATGTCCAAGGAATCGGTTGCCCTTGCCCTCCAAGCTTGTCCGGGGTAAGGCAAGTAACTTCCATGTTCTCTTCTTGAGCAATAATCACTTTCGTTTCTCGGTGTTCTCTAAGCAAGTTGGTTTTCATATCTATAAGCTCGCCGAGTTATCACAGATTGCTTTGATTGCTATTTTCATCTGTGGAGTAATGGTACTCCCTACTAGGAGAAGGAATAGAGGCTGTGGGAAATTGAGTAGGAGAAGAAATGGACTAAAGTTATCTCCAAGAGATCAAAAAAGCTTTCTCGTAAGTGGGAGAAGAGTCTTTTTTGCCAGTAACTTAGTTCTTTCTCCCGTTAAGTTTTCTACCAGGAAACATTCAATCTCTTTCGGTGCTTTCTTGGTCCCCATCGATGACTCTTCCTGCTTATTCTCTGGTAATTTGATCTTTGGGAGCTCAGCACCCAATCCTGTGAAAGAGAAAGTTGGGACTGTTCTTCGCTCCTGCTTGAAACGGTCGCCTGTTCAACAGAGCCGTACTCGCATTCATGAAGCTAGTCTGAGCGACAATCCGGTGGTTTCGAAATCTTTGCCTGCTCATTCTCCCACCACCATATCCCCGGTTTTAGGGCTTTGTACCTCTTGTCTCAATCCAAGTCATGTCAACATTAATTGCCCGGGGAGAACCCGTTGTAGACGGTGCAGAAATTTCGGCCACACCTCCAAGCGTTGCTTGTCACGCCTACGCTCCATACCTCGTCTCGTGTGGCGCCCGAAAAACACCTCAGCATGGGATCGGATCAGTTTTTTCGGCAGTGTGACTCGTGTCAAACCCGGTTCATCCTGGAGTCCAAGATCTGGTTCTTGGAAACCATCGGACGCCATCCTTGATTTTCGCACCCACCTTTACCACGAACAAGAGCAAAAACTGCCTGGTTCTCCCCCTCCGCAGAGGCAATCTGCCTCACTGCTTCATTGTTCCCCAATTCCAACTTCTTCTTCAAAACCCCAAGTTAGCCTCTCCGTCGCCCCAGCCCTTCACACCAATCTTCCTTGCAAATCTTCTTCTATGGCTATCTTTCCGGTTAACCCGATGCCCTTCCTTGTCGGCAAACATGTTGAACATGGATGGGCTCGCCCGGTGAGAGGAAGAGTTGCTTTGGGAGTGAAGCCCCCAAGAGGCCACGAAGAGTATGCGATTGTATCCCTAGAGCCGATGCCGCAAGTTGAGAACCACCTGCGTCAAGCGCTCACCAATGTGTGCAACTTCTTGGAAGAAGACTAGCAAGTCCGCATTGTGGATGCGTACCTTTCCCCGCTGGGGCTTGGGCTGATCAAACTTCGCTCGGTGGTGCAACGAGACAGGTTGGTGCGTAACTCCCCCTTCCACCTAGGACATGATCACGTCATCAGGGTGGTGAAGCATGATGAAGGTATAAATACTAGATCTTGCACCTATACAAGGATTTGTTGGATTATGCTTTTGGCCTTTCCTTTGAACTATCAGAATGACACCTACATCCAAGCGGTAGTGGCCTCTTTTGGACAATTGTTGGATTGGCACCGGGACACCAACAGATCGAGGATCTTGGTCCGCATGCTCCTTCTGAGCACGGATAGAGTCCCGCACAATATTGGGCTCTCTGCTGGCTCGCTGTTCGATGGCACAGGTAGATCTTGGATTGTGCCCGTCTTTATTCTCAATGGCTAGTTCCCGGAGCAGTTTTCGGCTGACGAGGACCCAGTCCCACAGGATGGGCAGCCCCATCAGATTGATCCAGTTTTGTCGGACCCTGCCCCACCGGTTCCAGACTGGCAGCAACAACAACAAGGGGGGAGACCACCTGGGTGTCGTGGGTGGAGATCCCCATCAAGGAGAAGGCCAGCAACATCAGCACCAGTGGATACAACATCAACTCGAGCAGCAGTTACCCCAACCACAGGACACTAATGACATGGATGTTGACGTGACCAATGATGGTTGGCCAGCCTGGGACCCTCGAATCCCTGAGCACCCCCATGTCCCCCAACACTATGTTGATATAGATCACTCGGGGTCTTCAATGTGGTACCTAAGAGCACAGCGACCGGACATCCCCCTGGAGGACCTCATCAAAGCCCTGAATGGAGAACAAGATAGCTCCTCTTCGAGTGAGGTCTCCTCCCCAGCCATGAATGAAGAGCAGGCGCGCTTTGAAGCAGCGCGGGCTAGATGTGCAAACCTGGCTTTCATGGGCGCAGATACATTCTGAACAGCCGGTTTGAAGTTGGCGAATCCTTCACTGCCCCAGTCATTCTAAATTCACGTCTGCTTCAGAACAAAGGAGAGCAGCCTGCTCTGCAAGGGCAAGGGCAAGGGCATGAGCTGGTGCCATGGTATCCAGTCCCTGACACCATCGCATTACAGCTCTGGCCCATGGTGGACAGCTCTCCCAGGGAGGCCCGCTTGAGCAAGGAGGTCGCCACCCTAGGAACCAACAGCAGCTCCCTTGAGGGACACCAAGCGACCACCTTCCCTTTCCCCCAGAAAGGGCAGAAGAACAAGCTCCAACCTAGTAAAAAAACTCTTGCCCAGCCCTCCAAAGTTTCGGTTAACAGCAACCTCACCCCTATGGTTCAAAATAATGTGAGGCATAGCTCGAGGAGAAATGTTAATACAAATGGTTTTTTCTGTCCCACAGTGAAGCTTGACGCCAACTCCTCCAACAAGAGGAAGATAGATGTGGTCCAGATCGATGAGAACACTGGTCGAGAAGGACCGGTCCAGCTCTCGGTGTTGCAAGGGTGGGGGATTGACTGTGGGGTGGCTCCTAGAGAGATCACCGAGGATATCCTGATGCTAATGATGATTCTGACATGCATGCCTCCAAAGTGGCCGGCCAAATCTAATTCCCCAAGTCGTCCTCTCCCTTCCCCTCATCTTGATTTTGTTAAGACTTGTTCTAAGGACTCTTGTGATGACTTTTGAAACATTCGCGACCCCTGGTGTCGTTGTAATTTGCTTTGGTACTCTATTAACAATTTTTATGCTTGCTATCCCTCATTTCGGTCCACCTCTGTTAATCTCAACCTGTCTGGTGGGGACAACCTTTCGATCTGCCTGTTAATGCTATGCATCTCAGGCTTTCGCCCCTCCCTCCCCTTTTCTCCCAATGATTAATCATGATTGGACCATTCTGTGTTGGAACATCAGGGGAATTAATGCGCCTGAGAAATGGGAGGCGGTGAGAAATAAAATAGAGGAGAGTGCATGTGTTGTGGTATGCATTCAAGAAACCAAGAGGGAACAATTTGACATGAATTATGTTAGGAAGCTGGCTCCCAAGCGCTTTGACTACTTTGACATCATTCCCTCAGTAGGCGCTTTTGGTGGTATTCTTGTGATCTGGAAGAGCAGTGTCTTCATGGGTGTTGTTTTTGACAAGCAGAGCTTTTGCATCTCTATTGCGTTCAATTCAATGCAGGCCCCTATGACTTGGAAGATGACTGCTGTTTATGGTCCCTATGAAGAGCATGCGCGTTCAGATTTCATCTCATGGTTCAAAAATCATGATATTATTGACAATGACAATTGGATCTTTCTGGGGGATTTCAACTTTTACAGATCATTGAGCAACAGAAACAAGTCAGGGGGTAATCTTTTGGATACTTTGACATTTAATGAGGCGATTGGACATCTAGGGCTGATTGAATTACCCATCAAGGGCAAAGCTTACACTTGGAGCAACATGCAGGCTGATCCATTGTTAGAGCAGCTGGATTGGTTTTTTTCTTCCACCAATTGGACCATAGAGTTCCTCAATACCACAGTGATGCCCTTGGCTAGAATCACATCGGATCATGTCCCTTGTAAAATTGTAATCAGAACTAACATCCCCAATGCCAACATCTTCCGGTTTGAAAATTTCTGGGCAGAGCAGCATGATTTCATGGACTTTGTGGCAGGCTGTTGGCTTTCTTCCACAACACAGGTAGATGCAGCGAAAAACATCTCAAGGAAGTTCAAGAACTTAAGGGCAGGTCTGAAAGTTTGGAGTAAAAATATCTCCAATCTTAGAGCTTTCATCAACAACTGCAATATAGTCATTGGTTTTCTTGATTCCCTAGAAAATAGAAGAGGTTTCTACTTTACAGAAGCTAACCTAAGAAGGATTGTTAAGAAGCAACTGCAAACCTCGCTCCGTTACAAGAATATATGCTGGAAGAATAGATATACGGTCAACAGGATAAAATTAGGCGATGATGTACCAATTTTTTTCACAGCAAGGCTACTATTTCTTTTCAAAGAAACAACATAGCCCAGATCAAAAATGATAGTGGAACTTGGGTCCAAGAACATGCAAGTAAGGCGAGGGTTTTGTGGACGGCTTTCAAGAACAAAATGGGAACTATCTCAGACCCGGTAATGGTCTTTGACCTTTGGAGTTGGGGTCATGCCACTGGAAGACTTGGACTCCTTGTCAATGCCCATCACACGTGAAGAAGTTGATCTGGTTATCAAAAACATGCCAAATGACAGGCACCTGACCCGATTGTTTCAAAAGTGTTGGCATCTCATCAAAGATGATTTTTATAGACTATGCGCCTCTTTTCAAGGACAAATAAGCCTAGAGCCCATCAACACCTCATACATCATCCTGGTGCCAAAGAAGGATAGTCCTGAGACAGTTAACGATTTCTGACCAATCTCTCTAATGAATACTTCACTAAAAGTGATAACTAAGGTTTTGGTAGATAGATTGCAAGAAGTCATCCGCAGAGTGATCCATCATAATCAATATGGCTTCATCCGTTCAAGGTCGATCCAGGACTGTCCAGCATGGGCATACGAATACATCCACCAATGCCACCACTCCAGGAGAGAAGCAGTTATCCTAAAATTGGACTTTGAAAAAGCTTTTGATACGGTGGAACACACTGCAATTATCTAGATGATGCAAAGTCTGGGCTTCCTGGGAAGGTGGATTGACTGGATCAAGGCGATTCTATCTACAGGCTCCTCAGCGGTGCTCCTAAATGGTGTACCGGGAAAAACTTTGAAGTGCAAACGGGGGGTGACGCAAGGGGACCCTCTTTCCCCTCTGTTCTTTGTCCTGGTGGCCGAATTGCTCCAGATCCTGATCAACAGAGCAAGGCGAAGTGGCTTGCTCGGTCTTCCAATTCCCCAACCCACAGAGGCAAAGTTGTTCTAATAGCGGGTCAACCTGCATATTGCTCCAAGTGTAAGCTCTACCCTTGATGGGTAATTGATGTGAACCCGCTAGGGTTTTGTCCTGATCTTTTGATGAGAGGTGGAGGATAACTCGATTGGAGAACGGAGGTGACGTTCACGGCCCGACTACAACCGTCCAAGGACGATGCGCCTTAGCAACCGATACACCGTCTCCGGTGGTCGACGCGAACTTGCGGTGCGCGACAACCCAGCCTCTAGGGCACTCGTCCTGCAAGCAATTGAAGAACAAGCAAGAACAAGTAAAACAAGCACTGAAATTGCAAGATCTAAAGATGAAAGATTCAACTGAATTCACAATATGGCGGGGTTCCGAAGACAAACAGACGGGTGGTCTAGCCGACATGCGCGCTGTGTGCAAGTAGCTAGACGCTAACTCTAATCAACAAAACCCGCTGTTCTTGGCGGTGGCTAAAGGTTTAAGAAGAGGGAGAGACGACCACAGGGGGGCTGGGTCATGCTAAAACCCTAGGACGCGCCCCTAATGGGCCCAACTTGATACACGGCCTATTGGGCCAAAAGAGGTGACGCAGCACCGAGGACAGAAAAACACACGGTAGAAAAATGACAATTGTGGCCGCTCCAGGACAGATATTGATATGGGACCGGATCCATTTGAAAGTAGACTTGATAACCTTTCCATCAAGTGCTTGCACGCCCAAACCAGAGTTCGCATGAAGTCATGACGGTCATCAGAACTTGGCAATGTTCTGCAGTCCGAATCCACCCCACGCTAATCCTCTCCCCGTTGGATCCTCTCCATCGTTCCTGAGTAAAACAAGAGTGCACGCGTCTCCAGGGTATAAAGAAGAGGAACATAAACTCAAGAATGAACTCACCTGATGGTTGAGTTGACGTGCACGAGCGCGGGTTATTGGACCATGAAGTTGTACGTGTGGAGGTGTGGATGTATCGATAGTATTGATGTCCTCATCAGTAATTCAATCAACCCAAGGTGATCAATTGCGCCATTGAAAGTCAAGGTGTCCAAAAGATTGCCACCCGATTTGTTTCTGTTACTTAAGGATCTATAAAAATTAAAGTCTCCCAGAAAGATCCAATTGTCATTCTCCTCGATATCATGACCTCTGAACCAAGCAATAAAATCCGAGTGAGCCGGTTCTTCGCAAGGACCATAAACAGCTGTCATTTTCTAGGACTGAGGAGCGTGCATTGAGTTGAAGATGATGGAGATACCAAAACTCTGCTTATCAAACACAACACCCGAAAAAACACTACTCTTACAAATTACAAGAATACCACCAGAGGCACCCGCCGAAGGAATGAAATCAAAGTGATCAAAGCGCCTAGGGGCTAGTTCTTGATATAATTTCTGTCAAAGTGCTCTCTCTTAGTTTCTTGAATGCAAACCACAGAACAAGCACTCTCCTCTATTTTGTTTCTTATAGCCTCCCATTTTTCAGGAGCATTAATTCCCCGAAGGTTCCAAGAAAGAATGAATCAATCACGATTAATCATTGGAAAGGATGGGATGGGAAGTGCGAAAACCTGCTATGCGCAGCATTAACAGGCAGATCGAAGGGCTATCACAACGAGACAGGATCAGATCATAAGAGACAGAACAGGGGTAAGGAAAGCCAACATCAAACTTAGAAACTAACAACTGAAAGTTATTACACCAGCACATGAGGCCACAAATGTTCTAAAAGGCATGATAATGATGCAGAGATTGTTTTGGATCACTGACAGGAGAAAAACCAAAATTAGAGTAAAAGGGGGGCTAGATCAGGCCAGCTACTGGAGAAGCATATCTATCATTGTCATCACTTGCATCAATAGATTGCATTACGACATCATCGGTGATCTCTCCAGGAGCCACCCCACAATTGATACCCCACCCCTGTAACACTGAGAGTTGAACTGGTCCTTCTTGCCCCGTGCTCTCATCAATCTGAACCACAACGATCTTCCTCTTCTTAGAGGGATTGGCATCGAGTTTAACTGTAGAGCAGAAAAAACCATTTGTATTAACATTCCTCCTCGAGCTACGTCTCACACTATTCTGAACTAGAGGAATGAGATTGCTATTAACTGAAACATGGGAAGGTAGGGCAAGCATTTTTTTACCAGATTGGAGCTTGTTCTCTAGCCTCTTTGGGGGGAAGGATAGTTGTTTGCTTGGAACAGGCAACCGTTTCAAGTAGGAGCGAAGAATAGGTGAAACTTTCTCTCTCCCAGGGTGATCGACCAAACTCCCAAAGACCAGATGTCCAGAGAACAAGCTTGAGGAACCATCAATGGGAACAGAGAAAGCACCAAATGAGATGAAGTCTTTCCTGGTGGGATTCTTGGTGGGAGAAGAGATTAAGTTTTTGGCAAAAGAAACTTTCTTGTTCAACTTGCGAGCAAGTGTTTTTGATCTCTTGGAGACAACTTTTTTCCACTCTTTTTTCCTGCTCAATCTCCCACATTCTCTTCTCCCGCTCCCAGCGGAGAGTACCATTACTCCACAGATGGAAATAGCAATCAAAACAATCAGTGGTAACCCGGCAGAGCTTATAGATATGAAAGCCAACTTGCTTAGAGAACACCGAGAAACAATTGCTTAAGAAAGAAACATGGAAATCACTTGCCTTAACCCCCAGATAAGATTGGAGGGCAAGGGGAAACCGAATCCTCAGAAAGACGAAAGAGATGATGACGAAAAGTAACAAGCAGAAAGAATGATCCCGAAGCCGAGAAAAAGGGGTGATGTACCGAGGACCTGAAAAGTTGGCGCACTTCTTCTTTAAAGATAAGACCCCGATCGAAATCCATCTTGTGGGCCAGCTCCAAGGTAGATCCAATGTCCGACCGCTTGAGGTTAAGCAATCACCCGCGAAGATCATCTTGAACATCGGCGAAAAGGGGAAGGGTTAGGGGGTGGCTAGGGAGGGCAGGGGCGGGGTAGCGGAGGAGGAGAGCCATTCCTATTGTCAAATAACCACACCTTGAGAGAGTCTTCCCAAAAAGATTAACTTTTACCTAATACAAGAGCTAAAACCACGAAGTGTGATGTTCTATAGCAAAATTTGTCTTAATAATATCACAGGTAGACTAATTAAGTATAGAAAGCTATATAGAGTTGTGATGATGATGATAAGTGGAAGCAGTAGGAGACATGAGGTCAGCCATGGTGCCGGGGTTGAGAACGATGCCATTGGAGGAGCACCACGCTACGTAGGCGTCCTGCATCGACCAGCGGGTTGGAACAACTAGTGTTGCAGTAAGATGATCCTGTGGGGAGTCCGTCGTTGGCATTGGACTTAAGCGGATGAGCTTAAGCAGATTTGCCCTGGCAATATGCGCGTGTCCGAGTTCCCTATACCTTTAAAGATCCTTTCATACCGCGGTTTGCCTGACTTCATGAGAAGCTGGCACGATGCAATTTGGAAGGTGACCAACAGCTGAGTTTTTATAGCTGCCTTGGTGAACAAGGGCTGTTTGGTTTTTTGGCATTCGGTCGGGTAATCTTACCAATGCTGTTTGTTTTCCACCTTGGTGAAGATCTTTATAAGATTGAGACCAGTATTATGGCAAAAGTTATTTAATAACTTGGTCATATTTTTCATATGATTGAAAGAACTTGTTTTCTCATGAGGGATGATTAAAATATTTGTTTCGGGATGACTCGGGGAGATCTACTCGGATAAGCATGAGCTTACAGAGTGCTTTTTACCCGCTAGGGTTGATTGAGTTATTTATTCCGAAATTACTCGGGCAAATCCACTCGGATAAGCAAGAGCTTACCGTGTGCTTTTTTCCCATAAGGGTTGACTGAATTATTTGTTCTGAGATGACTCGGGGAAATTCACTCGGTTGAGTATGAACTTGCCGGGTAATGAGATTTCAATTATTGCTTTAGCATGAGCTAGGCATCTACATGAGAATGATTTTCTATAGTTCTTGACTATATGCTTAGCCTATTTTTGACTAACCACATAGTCGGGGGCTACACCTAATAAGGTGCATCAGGAGATGCAACTAGATATTTATTCTTTGAGAAATTTTTATATATGTTTTTTTTCCAGCCCTTCACAGTCTTTGGAGCCACTCGGGAAGATTCAGGCAGAGATGATGGAATCACTCGGCGCCAAAAGCACTCGGTCAAAGAGATTTTTGGTTGAGTGCTTGTTTTGGTCTGAAGCCGAGTTGTCTCGTCGCGAAAAGGACTCGGGGCTACTGTGGAGATTATGGCAATCGGGTATCTACATAGCAAGCTTATCCGACTGGAGGTAGGGATAGATTGCGCCTGCTATATCTGTAAGCCAAACTTGACTTGGGTGTTACGGTTGCCGATAGAGATAAGGCAATCGGCCTATAGTCACGGTTTGGTAAGATTGAGGAAACCGACTTAGAGTAAGATAGGGTTTCCGACTTGTAAACCCTTCCTCCCAAGACTATATAAGGAGGGTAAGGGCGTCCTTGAGGATATTCCAATAGGAGATCGGAGATTAGATTCTAGATCGAAATTCCGAGAGGAAATCAGCTTTTAGCTCTTAGCTTTAGATCGTGAGATCAATAAAGACACTCGGCGGATCGAATCCACCGAAACAGGAGTAGGGTATTACGAGAGGGCCTGAACATGTCTAAATCTTCTTCTTCTTCTAACCCATTGTGCTTGGCGATCTCGACTGCGACCCCAGAAATTATATTGCCGAAACCAAGTTTCGACAAGGAGCAGCACGCGATGGAGATGGTGCGCTTCTGCACAAAGCGGCGGAAACGGGCAGGGCGCACGTAGTGGATCTTGGACGCCGGCCGGCGGCTTAATCCGTCGGCGGTATGGCCTCTCCACCATCGGCAGCTGCTGCTTCCTCGGGAGCCTTCCTTCCCTTGCCGTCGTGGTGGTCGCCTCCGTGCTTTGCTGGCCTTGCTGTTGCTGATCATCATCCTCATCCATGAGCTGGTCATCGACAAGGCCACCGCTCATGTCTTAATCCGTCATCCGTCTTCGTTTCTGACTCTGTCAGCGATGGCAACCACGAACGACGCGAGGGAACGAGCGGACCAACGGACACGCGGAAAGCTTGCGGCCTTCCGCCGGATCGCTGCTTATTACTCTCCACACTTCTCACCGTCGCTTTCCTCGCGGCCAGCGGTCGCACTGCCGTCGCCTGTCCTACAGGCTACAGCGCTGGAACACTGGATCCGGCGGCCATGACCCCAATGCTGCTAGATCTAATGAAGTTTCTCTTCATCTCGTTTTGCTGATCTACAGAATGCACTTGCTAAGCAAAGGGATTGGAATCTTTCGCTTTGATTTTAGTGGAAATGGGTAGGTTCCTCATGGAAAACTACATGTATCAATATAATGCTGATTGACTAATGTTGTAACTTGTAAATGCTATTATATCCCCTGTCCATTAATTTCACCGATGACATTCAAATTTATCCTTCTCTAATGTTTTGGAAGTTACTAGAACTAGATGAGCTGAGGTTCCTGTCTGAATTTTAGATGTTACTCGTCTTTCAGACAGGAATGCATGATCTGCAAGCCTTTCAGCGTATGCTTTTCAGAGAAACTGCAGGGGAATTCTAGAATGCAACTAGAGAAAGGGGCTGACATATGAAGTGCTTATTGAATTTGTTCGGGTTTTTAACAGTTCACCTGATGAGATCATTCTTCTGGAAGATGCATTCGAATTTGTCAAGCGTATACGGAACGACAAGCTGCGTGTTATCGAGGGAGCAAATCACAGCTACACTGCTGACCGTAAAGAACTTTTTGATGCTGTGGTGGATTTCATTACATCAGAAGGTATGCACAGATGCCAATTATTCACCTGTTGTTATTTGTACTTGTTGATAACCATGTTTGAGCCAAATTTAAAAAATACCAAAGTTTCCCTCAAAGGCCGGTCTGACTGGACAATACCCTGCAACCAAATCGCAGGTGCCCAGACAAACCTTCGTCATGATGTCTGAGTTCAATTTAAGTATTTCTCATGTTTTCTTATTTTATACCGGGATTTCTTGAGTCATAGGTGATTTTCTAAGTCTAATTGAACATGGAAAAAACCCTAGAAAGCAAGTTCACCTCTCCTATAAATATAAAAGAGCCAAGGCCAATTAAAACAACAACCAATCAATTGTCAAAATTAATTTATCACTCAAATCCTCTATATTCTATATCTCTCTTCTTCTTGCTACCTATCTCAAAATCTATTTTTTTCAAATCCTCCAATTGCTCGTTTTCTCTCATCTCTACGATGTTTAAACCGACACTCATTCATCCCTGACGGGGTCCCTTGCCGGTGTTTGTTCGGCGACATCTACTCACTCCCGTCAACAATGTATCTTTAAATGCTGTCGCAGGTTGCACAATGTATCTTTAAATGCTGTCACAGGTTGCACATGACGTGCTCAAGGTGTGATGGTGCCCGTCAACGGCATGCACTGTGTTTGCAACGGTATGCACTGTGCTTGCAATCTGTTTCAACACTGTTTTCATATGACCGACCCTGTTAGTTGGAGTATTATGCAGGCTTGGGATAGCTCGTCTCCATAAGGTGATGAAATTAGTTGTGGTGGGTTGGTGCTGTGGACTTCTGGATCGGACCATTTATAAATTTGTTGAGGCTGCTGCCTTATTCGGTTATCCCTATTTGAAGAGGTCTTTTTCACGGAAGAACATTGGCCATTCTGATGTGTGCATGCATCCAAATGCTGCTTCTTCTTTCTTGGTTTTTAACTGAAACTGTATTACTGTACCAAATTTGAATAAGCAAGAAAGCGTGGAAATAAATATTTTCAACGAAATATTGAGCTTTGTTATAACATGGACTTGGCCAGAAAATTGCACTCTCGTGACTATGAGATTGGTCTTTGACAAAAGAGGAGATTCGCAAGGGGTGGTTCATTTGGCGGTAGAGATATATAGTGGCACAATAAACCCTAACAAGAGAGACGAGAGAAAAAGGATGACGATGACATGAGAGTAGCATGTTCAATTTCGAGATTCTCTTCTTTCTAGAACTATTCATCTACTTTTACGGTTTATCTATATAGCTATCAACAGAATCAAAGGGAAAAACTTGTATTTATTTGCTTTGACATTTGACTTTCATAAGTCTCGTCCAAAAATAAGAATCCCTAATTTCCTCTTAACTTGGTTGATTGATTGATTCTTCAAGTATTTTTTTTCAATAAGTCTTGCCATACTCCCTGCTCATTGATTAACTTAAACAACCATTTACTCAATAAACATTGATTTTTAATTTTTAAATTATGCCATTTGCTCAATAAACATTGATTTTTAATTTTTAAATTATGTACCATTGTCGCCTTGCCAAAAGAAACATGATCTATAATAATTAATTTTTTGAAGAACCCTTTAGAAATCTAAAAAAATAAAATCATAAACGTGGCTAAACTCGAAAATACAAAAATTATTAAAACCAATCTCTCACCTACTTATCTTTTCAGCTACTAAGTTTTTTTAATTTCTTTGCGCAATTGATTTCCAGTCTTTATTACTGAGCTTTCTGAAATGCATATGAATGCCAAGAAATATGACAAAAAAATTTCTATTCCACACCCAAAAATATTGAAATATTGTTCCTTACATTCTTTTGCATGGCCAAAACAAACTATTTCAATCTTGTGAAAATTAATCTTTAGGCCCAAAAACTTTTCAAACCCTGATAATAACAAATTCATATTTTAGCTTTTTTAAGTCATGATCCATAAAAATTAATATATCATCTGCATATTGCAAGATGAATAAACCCCTATCCATAAGATATGAAACAACCCCATTAATTTGACCATCTTCCTTAGCCTTCTTAATTAATATAGCTAGAATATCAATAATTATATTAAAAAAGATTGGAGATAATGGATCACTTTGCCTTAGACCTTGAATGTTTGAAAATTAGGACCTACTTGATCATTTACTTTTGTACCAACATGTCCACCTTGAATGAAAGAAGCTATCCATTCATATCATTTAGGTGAAAATCCTTTCATCCTAAAAAAAATCATTTTACTTTGTCATATGCTTTCTCAAAATCAATATTGAATATTACCCCACTCTGTTTCTTTCTATAATATTTCATGTATTGTTTTATATAAAATAACGACTCTTTTCATAATATTTCTTTCATGAATAAATTTTGTTTGAGTTGGACTTATGACTTTTTACTACATACTTTACTACTAGTACCATAGCATACTAAGGTATTGTTTCTTTCAGCTTCACCTTATGTAGAAGCAAGCTTCTGGCTACCACTACCTCCAAAAGCTAGAACTACAAAAGCTGAGTCTATTTCACAACTTTTTTCAGGATTAGCTTTTGGACCAAACGGAGTTCAAAATATTCAAAAACGGAGTTCAAAATATCCAAGAGAAGCAGACAAGCCGGTGCATTACGTGGTAGGTGGGTAATTTTTCTCCTCGAAGCGAAAAGCTCACCCGATAAGCTTCTAGCTTCTAGCTTTTGTAGTTCAGAAAAGCCAAATGGCTTTTGAGAAGTTAAAGATAAAAGCTAGTTGTTTTTTTACTTTTTGTTTACTGTAGGCTGAAAATCCAGAAGCTGGTGTAAAGAAACATAGCCTAAGTTACTTTGCCCTGACAAACCTTACCTATTAAATGTGGAGATTATGGCAATCGGGTATCTACATGGCAAGCTTATCCGACTGGAGGTATGGATAGATTGCGCCTGCCATATCTGTAAACCGAACATGACTTGGGTGTTACGATTGCCGATAGAGATAAGGCAATCGGCCTATAGCCACGGTTTGGTAAGATTGAGGAAACTGACTTAGAGTAAGATAGGGTTTCCGATCTCTAAGCCCTCCTCCCAAGACTATATAAGGGGGTAAGGGGCGTCCCTTGAGGGATATCATATGCTAGATCAGAGATTCCGATAGGAGATCAGCTTTTAGCTTCCAGTTTTAGATCACGAGATCAATAAAGACACTCGACGGATCGAATCCACCAAAACAGGAGTAGGGTATTACCTCACGAGAGGGCCTGAACCTGTCTAAACTTTCTTCTCCTTCTAACCCATTGTGCTTGGCGATCTCGACTGCGACCCCAGAAATTATATTGCCGAAACCAAGTTTCGACAGTTGGCGCGCCAGGTAGGGGACCGCGCGTCGAGACTTCTCCAACAACCTCGCCGACAAGCGTGATGGGATCTCCTTCAAGATTCGGCGACTTCGCCGCCTACTCCGTCAACGATTCCTCCTTCGACTCGGATTCGGACCAGTCAGAAGGAGAAATCTACTCAACACCGTTCGGACTCCCGAGCAGCGCCAAGATCTACAACGACATCTTGAAGACCAAGATGCAATCTACTCTCTCCAACGAAGGACTTCGCTCGGCACCATTCGGATTACCGAATACCACCGAAATCTGCGCAATCTTCTCGCCTCCCCGACGGAGACGATCTACTCGGACGAAGACCTCTCAGTGTCGTTTGGGTTACCAAACGCCGCCGAGATCTACAGCAAACTTCTCTCCCCCGAGTCGGGGCCGATCCACTCGGAGGAGCCCGCATCTCCAAGCTCTGACTCGGACTGGAACGATCCAGACCCGGGCTATCCAAGATCAAGGGAGGTCGCCGTCATCCTCCCATCATTCGGCTCCTGCTCATCTTCGGAGCTCAATGAATACCTCAGCTCCGCCGGCTTCGACGACCTCTATGGCATCCCCTCTGACGAAGCCGATGACTCCGACTGCCGCAAGGACTATGAGCCGAGGTGCTTTGATGTCCTCATGGCCGAACCGGACGAGTCCGACTCAGCCATGGCCAGGAGACTAGCTGAAGAAGAGCGAGCCAAGATTGAGCACGAGCGCAAGACGGTCGAAGAGGAGAAGCAACGCAAGGAAGAGGCTGACAAGAGGAAGCAGGATCTACGCGCAGCAGGACGATCTGCCCAGGAGGCCATCCTCCAAACGCGGGTTCGCAACACCAACATCTTCCAGACGCCACAACAGAATGTTGTCGCCGCGCTCACGCTCTTGGACACCGTCATGGAGACGGCACCCGCCAATGTGACTCCGATACTCGACAAGATAAAGACCATCGTCGCCGCCACAGCTAACGGCCACCCCACCACCTCGGCACGAAGGCCGACTGAGTCCGTGGCTGAAACGCCCGACAAAAGTCGACTCCCGCCTCTAAGGTCAAGAGACTATAAGAGGCCCGAGCCAGATCGGTCGACGACAAGGCCAAGAGGCCCACCCCGTGAGTCCACGCAGAAGTACCAGGAGCAAACGGCCGACTCCCGCGACAAACGACACGAACGTCCACCCGTCCACCATCGCGTCCGCCGCAACAACAGCTCCAGCTATCCAACCAGCCAACCAAAGACCCCGCCGAGTGATCTGCGGGAAGTCCTCGATCGCCACTACCAGGAGCGGGACCGACGCACTCGGGAAGATCGGAGGGGATCACCCGATAGCGGCGACGACGGAGTGCCGGCCTTCACTCAGGAGCTTCGCCAAGTGCATTGGCCGAGTGGTTTCAAGCCCACAGGAATTGAAAGGTACGACGGCAAGACCGACCCCGAGTCATGGCTTACCGTCTACACTCTCGCCATCCGTGCAGCAGGTGGCGACAACAAAGCTATGGCCAATTATCTTCCAGTGGCCCTCGCCAACTCCGCCAGGAACTGGCTCACCAGCCTGCCAAGAGGCTCAATCGGCTCGTGGAGAAAGCTGAGGGACCACTTTATTGCCAACTTCCAAGGTACCTTCGAGAGGCCCGGCACACACTTCAATTTATACAACGTCATCCAGAAGCCGGATGAGCCTCTGAAGGATTACATCTGCCGTTTCTCCGAGAAGCGCAACAAGATCCCCAATATCACCGATGACATCATCATCGCCGCCTTCCAGAAGGGAGTCCGTGATGAGCTGTTAATCGGGAAGTTCGGGCGCAAGCCACCGAAGACGGTGAAACAGATATTCGAGACGACGAACTCCTACGCAAAGTCCAACGACGCTATCAAGGCCGCCCGTCAAGACCGGCCCGACAGGAGGGAAGACAAGCAGGCGGGAGGAAGCCGCAATCCTAAGAGGGATAACGGCAACAGCAACAACCAGGCCAAAAAAGATCGCAAGCGCCGATCTGAGGACCTAGTGGCCGCAACCTCCAACACTCAACGCCGTCCCCGAGTCGCCGCCTACGACGCCATCATGAACGCCCAGTGCACCCATCATCCCAATCATAAGCACGCGGCGAAGGACTGCTTCATCTACAAACAGTTCACCGAGCAGTACGCGGCGCAGCTCAACAAGAAGTCGACTGATGAGGCTGATCCGTCGGGCGCCAAGAAAAACAACGCGGCTGATAATGCCGAACCTTTCCAAGACCCTGTGGGAGAGCTCAACCACATCTTCGGAGGGCCTCTAGCCTATGAATCCAAGAGGAAACAGAAGCTAACCGACCGAGAGGTCAACGCGGCTCAACCGAAGTCCCTCAGTACCTGCGATGGTCGGAAGTGGCCATCACTTTTGATCGCTCGGATCACCCTGACCGAGTGGTTCACCCGGGGCGCTATCCGCTCGTCCTGGATCCCGTGGTCCGCAACATCAGGCTCAAGCGCGTCCTCATCGATGGGGGCAGCGCCCTCAACATTTTGTTTGCCAGGACCATGGATGAGATGCAGATTCCGAGGGCCGAATTGAAGGCAAGCTCAGCCCCCTTCCACGGAGTCATCCCGGGGCTATCATCTACACCACTCGGGCACATCTCCCTCCCTGTCACCTTCGGAGCTCGAGAGAACTTCCGAACGGAGAACGTCACCTTTGAGGTGGCCGACTTCGAGACAGCATACCACGCCATCATTGAAAGACCTGCGCTTGCCAAATTCATGGCGATCCCACACTACACCTACCTCTGCATGAAGATGCCGGGTCCCAATGGCGTCATCACTCTTCGCAGCGATGTGAAGCAAGCCTTCACCTGCGATAAGGAGAGCTGCGACATGGCCCAATCTCGCGAGAGATTACGTGGCCAACAAGAAGTCCGATTGGCTGCATCAACTTCGGCAGAGGACGAAGTCCCCGCGAAGAAGATAGCCAAATCGGGATCCGGCGACGCCAAGACCAAGAAGATCTCCCTTGATCCGTCGGATCCCTCGAAAACTGCTATAATCGGCGCTGACCTAGATCCCAAATAGGAAAGCGTGCTCGTCACCTTCCTCCAAAATAATAAAGATGTTTTTGCTTGGAAACCATCTGATATGCCTGGAATTCCTAGGGAGGTGATCGAGCACTCTTTGCACGTCAAAGATGACGCCAAACCGATAAAACAACGATTACGGAGATTCACGCAGGACCGAAAAGACGCTATCAAGGAAGAGCTCGCAAAGCTCTTGGCCGCCGGCTCATCAAAGAAGTCCTTCATCCCGACTGGTTAGCCAACCCAGTCCTGGTCCGCAAGAAAACGGGCCTGTCCCAAAGATCCGTTCGGGCTGCCTCGCATCGACCAAGTCGTTGACTCAACGGCCGGCTGCCAACTTCTGAGTTTCTTGGATTGTTACTCGGGCTACCACCAGATCAGTTTGAAAGAATCCGACTGCCTGAAGACATCATTCATCACACCGTTTGGGGCCTACTGCTACATCACCATGCCTTTCGGCCTGAAGAATGCCGGTGCCACATACCAACGCATGATCCAGAGATGTTTCCAGACGCAGATCGGCAAGAACGTAGAAGCTTATGTTGACGACGTTGTCATCAAGACCAAGCAGAGAGAAGACCTGATCGCTGACCTAGAACAAACTTTTGCAAACATCCGGGCCTTCAAAATGAAGTTGAACCCGGAGAAGAGCACTTTCGGCGTTCAATCAGGCAAACTGCTCGGCTTCATGGTGTCACATCGTGGCATTGAAGCCAATCCAGAAAAGATCAACGCCATCTTGAGCATGAAGCCCCCGAGCAACCAGAAGGATGTCCAGAAGCTCACTGGCTGCATGGCGGCACTAAGCCGCTTCATCTCTCGACTCGGCGAACGAGGCATGCCCTTCTTCAGATTGCTAAAGAAGACAGACGACTTCCAGTGGACCGCGGAAGCCAACAAGGCCTTTGAAGATTTCAAAGAGTTCCTTACAACGCCGCCCGTCCTGGCCTCGCCTCAGCCCCAGGAACCTTTGCTGTTGTACGTTTCAGCCACTCACCAAGTGGTTAGTATGGTCATCGTGGTCGAACGCGAAGAAGAAGGATGGGCTCAGAAGATTCAGAGGCCGATCTACTTTGTTAGCGAAGTGTTGGCAGGAGCCAAAATTCGCTACCCTCAGGTACAAAAATTACTCTACGGTGTTCTAATAACCGCGAGAAAATTGGCACACTATTTTCAGGGTCACTCGGTCACCGTCGTCACTTCTTTTCCACTCGGCGATGTCATCCACAACCGGAGGGCGACCGGACGCATCGCCAAGTGGGCTTTAGAGCTGATGCCATTGGACTTGACTTTTAAGGCGAGGACGTCCATAAAGTCACAAGCCTTGGCGGATTTCCTGGCCGAGTGGACTGAGCAACAAGAGAACGTACCTCGGGAAGACCTCCAACACTGGACCATGCACTTCGACGGATCCAAGAGGATCACCGGCTTGGGAGCAGGAGTTGTGCTGATCTCCCCGACCGGGGAAAGGCTAAGATACGTCCTTCACCTCCACTTCTCCGTCTCACACAACGTTGCCGAGTACGAAGCTCTGCTACATGGACTGCATCTCGCAGTTTCACTCGGAATACGTCGGCTCATCGTGAAAGGTGACTCCCAGCTGGTCGTCAATCAAGTAATGAAGGACTGGTCCTGTCTAAACGACAGCATGGAGGCTTACTGGCAAGAGGTCCGCAAACTTGAAGACAAGTTTGACGGGCTCGAACTCTCACACGTCTTGAGGCATAACAACGAAGCAGCCGATGAGTTGGCACAGTTCGGGTCCAAGCGCGAAGCTGCCCCAACAGACGTCTTTGTCGAGCACCTCTATGAACCAACCATCACGGCAAAGACAACTTCCAACGAGCAAGCTGCGAACGAAGTTGCCATGACTGACGCCGACTGGAGGACGCCGCTCATCAAATTCTTAACCCAACAAGAGCTGCCGGAAGACCGGGATGAAGCAGAACGCGTCCGGCGTCGTTGCAAAGCATATGTCATGGTTGACTCCGACCTATACAAGAGAAGCCCCTCTGGAATCCTAATGAAATGCATCACACCCGAGGAAGGGAGGCAGCTACTTCAAGACATCCACTTGGGCATATGCGGAAGCAACGCGGCAGCACGCACTCTGGTCGGCAAAGCTTACAGGCAAGGTTTCTTTTGGCTTACCGCGGTCTCCGACGCGGACAGAGTCGTACGAACTGCGAAGGCTGCCAATTTTTCGCCCGACAGAGCCATGTCCCGGCCCAGGAGCTACAGACAATCCCACTATCCTGGCCGTTCGCGGTATGGGGCTTGGACATGGTCGGACCCTTCAAGAAAGCTCCAGGAGGATTCACACACCTCTTCGTCGCGATCGATAAGTTCTCCAAGTGGATTGAAGCCAACTCGGTCGCCACAATTACTGCTAACAAGGCACGGGACTTTTTCCTCAATATCGTGCACCGCTTTGGCGTCCCAAACAGAATCATAACCGACAACGGGACTCAATTCATGGGAGGCATTTTTAAGGAATTCTGCGAGGACTTCGGAATCAAGATTTGCTACGCATCAGTTGCCCACCCCAAAAGCAACGGACAAGTCGAACGAGCCAACGGCATGGTCCTCCAAGGCATCAAGGCCCGCGTTTTCGATCGCCTAAACCCTTATGCGGGCAAGTGGGTCCAAGAGCTTCCCTCGGTCTTATGGTCGCTGCGGACCACACCCAGTCGGGCTACCGGCCAAACTCCCTTCTTTTTTGTCTACGGCGCAGAAGCCATGTTGCCAAACGAGATGGAGTACGAATCCCTCCGAGTCCGCAGCTTCAACGATGAACGCTACGACCCCGACCGAGTGGATGACCTCACCCGATTGGAAGAGGCCCGTGAGGCGGCCCTCATCCATCGGCCAAATACCTTCAAGGGCTCAGAAGATACCACAGTCGCAATGTTCGAGCATGAGCTTTCATCGTTGGCGACCTGGTCCTACGCAAGATCCAGACCACCAAAGACCGTCACAAGTTATCCCCTTATGGGAAGGACCGTACATAATCGCCGAGGTGACTCGGCCCGGTGCATACCGGCTAAAGCGTGAAGACGGGTCTATGGTGGAGAACTCCGGAACATCGAGCATCTTAGACGATTTTATGCTTAATTTGACTAAGGCTTCATGTTTTCCTTGACTGCCAACCTCAAGCAAGATGACTTCTTGAGTTAGCAGTCGGGGGCTATACATACGTCAATAAAGCTTAAGTTTTCCTCATCAACTTCTGTGCATGATTTGGTTTATCATTGTTTAAATGTTCTTCGATTCGAGCTCAGTGTCTAAGGACTGAGAGTTTTCTGATGACCTAATCGAGCCTAGACTTGGTGACAGTCAGACGAGAATTACTTAAGAAATTTCACACAAAAACTCAGATCAAGGCATTAACATAAATAAACCAAATATATCACAAGTCCGTGTGAGAGCACCACGATCATATGATATTTACAGAACAATGTTCGCAAGACAAATCAGATCCGGAAGTTATTTACTACGTCAACGGAAATCTTCTTCGCCGACTCCTGCGCTCACTCGGCATATCCAAGGCCTTCTCATCGTGGTCCCATCAGCAAAGCCCTCTCCGACCGAGTGGATATCCACTCGGGGTAAAGGACTTGGTCCGCGCAAGAGCTGACCGGCCCCCATGTTGGCGGCTTCAGTGATGTTGGCTAGATACTGGTCAGGGGCTAACCTGAGCTTGTCAAAGACTTCAACCAGGTCCAGTGAGCTGGACCCGACCCCATGGTGGAACAAGGATAGCAAGATTGACGCAGCAGCATTGGCGACCTCTTCCCGGGCCTCTCCGGCTCGTTTGACCCGCTCAAGCAAGACGTCATATTGAGCTCGGGTCTTAACCTTGTAAGCTGCCAAAAGCATCTGATCATACAAAGCACTCGGAAATAAAGCAGCACAAGGAATGTTACTTCAAAGAGGCTTACCTTCAAACTCGGCCTCCAGTTCAGCTTTGTCGAGGCTGACTGCCTCCAGCTGGACTTGGAGCGAATGGACCTCCGACGAATTTTCTACAAGTAAAGAAGATCATCAGCAACCGGGGTCAACGTGAGAATCATAAAGAGACTCGGAGAGACAAGCTTACTCCCGATTGATCCTCGGAGGTCGAGGTTCGCCTCCCGAAGCTCCGCGATCTCTCTCCTTAAAGCCGCCTCCCTCGACGTGGCTTCCTCCTGAGTGGTTTTCAGCTTTCGCTGAACGTCCTCTAAGGAGCTCATGTGAGGAACCAGCTTCTCCAGCACCTCGAACTTCACCATGGAACGGCAGTACTCCTTCTGCACGTGAAATCCGAAGAATGACCAACTGGAAAAGGATGATAACTTAATAAGAGAAAAAGACTAAGGCTTACGTTGAGTAGCCGAGTCGCTTCGTTTAAGCTTTCGACAAGGGCATCCCTTTCTTCCCTTTCAGCTTGCCTGTCCAGGATGATGCCCTGCCTCTGACCTTCCGAGTCCCGCCACTCGATCTTGATTGGGGAACCTGTTTTGAAGACCGTAGCCGGGATTTTCCTCCACTCGGCGCGAGATAGGAAGAACAAATGAAGACATGAAAGATTCAAACTAAAAGAGCAAAGAGAAGATTCTGATACAAGACTCACCGGCTTCAGTGGCTACGCACTTGGGTGGAACAGCCCGGCTGGCCTCCTTCCTCTGGCTCTTCGCCGAGTGACCCTCAATCGGGGCTGGCCGAGCCGTGGCCTGAGGTCTCCCGGCTGTCGACTGGTTTCCAGTCGGGACGTCCCTGCTGGCGGTCGGGGGCTCCTTCCTTAGGGCATCCTTCTTCGGAGGCGAAGGTTTTTTGCCCGGAGCGCTCTCGCTCGGATGCGGGCTCCGAGGCTTCGGCTCTGCAGGCTTTGGCACCTCGGGAGCAGCGGCGGGGGTCGGCCCCTCACCCTTCCCGGCAGGATCTATGTCCTGGGGCCTCCTGCGATAATGAATACAGCTGGGGTGAAGACAAAAAAAGCTTCCAACGAAAAAGCTCGGACTTCAGTCATAAAGCATACCTGGACGACCGACGGATCTTTGGCGCCGTCCTCGACGATCGCCTTGGAGGAGGAGTCTCGACTGGAGGAGCCGGGACGTCATCATCAGAATCCTCAATGATGAGCCTCCTTTTGCTCGCCCGCTTGTTTGTGTCCTCACTCGGGGCCGCCCGCTTTCCAACTGGATCACTTTGCATCTTGATCCCGCCAGCCGGCTTCTTGGCAGGGCGACGCGGCGCGTCATCGTGGGGCACCTTGTACGGCTTTGAAGTAACAGAAGCATTTTCCTGTAAGAGAAGTTCGCACGACACTAAGAGACAAGATATCAAGATTGCAAGACTTTATGAAGCAGCCAGTCGGCTTACCGGAGGAGGAGGCCGATGGATGCTGAAGGGGAGAACCGGCAGAATGAGGGCACGCTCAACTGCGATTCCAGTCGAGAAGATCTTGTACATCCGGATCTTCAGGATCTCGTAGCTGAGTGGATCTGGATCTTCCTGATTGGGGTCCTTCCCGCCTTCATATTCAAAGGCTGGCTTTGACCTCTCTTTGATTGGAGTCAGTCGGCACCGAATGAAGTGCCGAGTGATCTGCTCGCCGCGAAGACCCTTCTGTTTCGTTCCCAGGATCTTTGCAAGCAGTTTGTTGGCCTCGTCCCAATTTTGGGCCACTGGAACGGTGCTCCAAGTTGGCCTGGGGACAGGGGGAAGATCGATGAAAGCTGGCAGGCTGGGGTCGAGGTTGCTAATATAGAACCAGCCGCGTGCCATCCCTTATTGGAAGATTTTAAGGGAAGAGAGAAGTACTCCTTGCGGAGAGATCCGCGGAGTTGGAAACCGCCCGCCAACGACGCATGGGTGGTCCTTGTTCGGATGCGGCTTGAGATAAAACATGCGACGGAAGAGCTGGAAGTGGGGAAGGATGCCAAGGAATGCTTCGCATACATGAATGAAGAGGGCGATGTGAAGCATGGAGTTGGGGTTCAGATGGTAGAGCTGGAGACCATAGTAATCTAAAAGCCCCCGGAAGAACTCGGAGGTGGGAAGGCTGAACCCACAATAGAAGAAAGAGGTGAATACAACGAGCTCACCGGTGTTCGGGGTTGGGAAGTCCTCACCCGCCGCCGGGCGCCAGCCCACGATCTCCTTTGGGGGAAGCACGCCGTGCTTCACCATCTCCTTGAGGGTAGATTTTCTCACATCCGATGTGGCCCATTGGTCAAAGGGGATTCTTTTTTCCTTCGCCATTGAGTGTGGTGTGGATGGGAAGTGGATCTAGTCGGAAAGGATGGCGATTTAAGCAAGAGATCTTGGAAGATCGGCTGCGGAAGTTGTTTGTGGCAAGAAGCGAGCTCTTGGATGGATGGATTTGGGAGCGCGCGAGTCTAGGGTTCTTCGCAAGAAACTGGTGAACAGTGCTGCGAAAAGAGGAATCTTTTGGAAGATGAAGAGGCGGGGATGACCTCGAGCCTTTATAGAAAGATTTGAGGGTTGCGCTAGGTTTTCTTGTGATTGGGCCGAGCCCATGAGAGAATCTGCGGCCTAGTTAAGGTGTGGCCCGACGCGTGTCCTTAGGGACTTAAGCGGATGAGCTTAAGCAGATTTGCTCTGGCAATATGCACGTGCCCGAATGCCCTGTACCTTTGAAAATCCTTTCATACCGCGGTTTACTTGACTTCATGAGAAGTTGGCACGATGCAACTTGGAAGGTGACCAACAGTGAAGCTTTTTATAGCTGCCTTGATGACAAGGGTGTTTGGTTTTTTAGCATTTGATTAAGTGATTTTATCAATGCTATTTTTTCCACCTTGGTGAAGATCTTTATAGATTGAGACCAGTATTATGGCAAAAGCAATTTAATAACTTGGTCATATTTTTCATACGATTGAGAGAACTCGTTTTCCTATGAGGGACGATTAAAATATTTGTTCCGGGATGACTCGGGCAGATCCACTCGGATAAGCATGAGCTTACCGAGTGCTTTTCACCCGCAAGGGTTGATTGAGTTATTTGTTCTGAGATTACTCGGGCAAATTCACTCGGATAAGCACGAGCTTGCCGAGTAATGAGGTTGCTTTAGCATGAGCTAAGCATCTACATGGGAATGATTTTTTATAGTTCTTGACTATATGTTTAGTCTGTTTTTGACTAATCACATAGTCGGGGGCTACACCTAATTAGGTGCATCAGGAGATGCACCTAGATATTTATTTTTGAGAATTTTTTAGATATTTTCCAGCCCTTCACAGTCTTTGGTGCCACTCGGGAAGATTCAGGCAGAGATGATGGAATTACTCGGCGCCAAAAGTACTCGGTCAAAGAGATTTTTGGTGTGTGCTGTTTTGGTTTGAAGTTGAGTGTCTCGTCGACCGAAAAGGACTCGGGGCTACTGTGGAGATTATGGCAATCGGGTATCTACATGGCAAGCTTATCCGACTAGAGGTAGGGATAGATTGCGCCTGCCATATCTATAAACCGAACATGACTTGGGTGTTACGATTGCCGATAGAGATAAGGCAATCGGCCTATAGCCACGGTTTGGTAAGATTGAGGAAACCGACTTAGAGTAAGATAGGGTTTCCGATCTGTAAGCCCTCCTCCCAAGACTATATAAGGGGGGTAAGGGGCGTCCCTTGAGGGATATCATATGCTAGATCAGAGATTCCGATAGGAGATCAGCTTTTAGCTTTCAGTTTTAGATCATGAGATCAATAAAGACACTCGGCGGATCGAATCCATCGAAACAGGAGTAGGGTATTACCTCACGAGAGGACCTGAACCTGTCTAAACTTTCTTCTCCTTCTAACCCATTGTGCTTGGCGATCTCGACTGCGACCCCAGAAATTATATTGCCGAAACCAAGTTAACAATAAACTCAATTAAATCTCTTGAATAACAATTGGTGTGTACAACCATATCAACCACATCAAATCAACAAGATAAAAAATAAGTGGCTTAATGGTTAAAATTGTCTTAGAACACTGTTACAGAGCACCCGTTGGTTCCAAACGTGACTTCGCTGCTGTTTTCGGAATCGGCGGTGTGCAAGTGACAGTTCACCACCCAACCATCGCTGCTGGCTGCAGTTACCAATTAACCAGCAGTTATGAGCATTTTGGCAAAAAAAAAAAGCAAATACACGATTTCACTGATTGATCCGATTATGGAAAGGAAACAAAAAAATTCCTGAATTTCTGATCGATCGACAACAACAGCACGTTCAAATCCAAGAACAACGGAGCATGCCCACATCTATATCCAGCAAAAATTCGAACAGAAGATGGCACGTCCATGTCCAACGACAACAGAATTAACAAAAGATTGAAGAGGACTTAAGAAGAAGAACAGATGCGCGTGTTGGAGGAGCATTGGTGGGGAGACAATTGGGTCTGGCCCCGCACCATCTCCTTCACCGTGTCGGGGAGAAGGAGAAGGGATCCGGATTCCGGAGGAGAAATACGTTGGAGGTGGGTGGAGGAGAGAGGCAAGTCGCCTTCCAATCCGAGCAAAGTCAAGTGCTGGCCCGTGTGCTCGCTCTGGTTGCTAGTTCCGGCGGCCTTGGCCTCTCCTCACTGGCACTTCAATCCTGATAAAAATGTTGTAACTAAGGTGAAATTTCAACCATTGCAATTTGATGATGCATGCGTGTGATATAATTTTTGCAACAAGGATTTGATGTTGTTTCAACTTATTTGTTTATTTTTTTATTTTTATGATGTGTACGTAGTCACATGTGCATAATATTATGGGGATCAATATTTAAACCAGATGAATAGAATCATGAGCCCACGACTCCCTCACCACCCACCTTCCATGCTTCTCAAATCTCAAACAAACTTAACACAATGATCTTCGCAAGGAAAAGAAAGAAGTTGGACCCGATTCAATTCCATACGAGTGACACCCTCTCGCCTAGGCCCAAGGACTCACGACTCTCATGGTATAGGCTACAGTTTGGGATGTTTCTACTCTCACAGTCCCGGTGTCTTGCCATTGCAGGCATTCACTAACAGGCCGGGGACAAACAAGCTCTTTCATATTGATGTTAAGCAGGCCTATGCTTACATAGTGTCCTGTTTACACGCCGTTCTCATTTCGTATAAAAAAAATTAATAATCTACGGTACTTTAATTGAGAGATAAAGCTTATAAACTAATATAAACTAAATTGCCTCTACTTCAATGACTTCTATATTGGATTAACCTGTGGTACCCTAATTGCAGCGCCAAGGCTCTTTTATATATTTTTCCATCCAAATACTGTTTTCTTCTTTATATGTTTATTATGTTTCTTTTTGGTGGCATTGTCTGCCCTGTGACAGTCATGAAGATACGGGCCGGTGGCCATGGCCGAACTATATATTCATGAAGCATTGGGCTACTAGGGATACTTCCATATATAGATGGGCCAGACCGCCGGATAGATGTAGCTAATTAGTAGTCCGTAATAAGCTGTACTATCATTTAATAATTTTAATCTGCACTATCTTTTTCTTTTCCCGAGGCCCTGGATCTATCTTGATCTTGTAGTCGAATAATGAAAGCGATGGATCGATAAAGAAGGTCGTCGTTTTCTTCTATATTTATATATATACACCCGTAGCAAACAAGAATATTAATCGCATTTGGAAAAATGAAATACTATATTAATTAGTACAAGTGTACGTCAAGATCATGGATCGGTGGATCAAGTCGAGCGGAAGCGTAAGAAAGCAACCAAGTTATAACCTACTGCTATATTAATTAGTAGCTGGTGGTAGCTAGCTGGAGTTGCTAATTAGCGAGGTCATCAATACGTACGTCAGTCTTTGTTCTGGGCGATACAGATGCATATGCTTCGCCAAGCATATGTAAAATATTTATATTTTCGTATATAATTCATAGATGAGGCTAAACAAGGCCTGTTGATGTGCACACAAGAGGATCGGAGAGATCATAGATCAAAGTCGTCTGGGCTACGAAATTTACTAAGCCAAATAAATAGGAATAAATTACACTTTAATTAAGTCATCTTTTCACATTGGACAAAAGCTAGACTTACCTTTTTTACTTAACACCACATATAATTATTATCATTTATATTTTGGATTGGGTTTTAGAAACTGCATGTAGAATATTAATTAATTACAATGATTGTAGATCTGAACCCACCCCATTTCCTTTTTGACAGGAACTAAAAAATTCAACATTTTGTACGTACTAACTCTAGAGCTGCTATTATATAACATGTATCTCTTTCTAAAAACATAGTTCTTAAACACTATATCATAATATAATGTTTCTCTAATTTTGTCTCTAGTATCTCAGGGTTGTCAATGTTTATATGGAGTAATAAAATCACATTAGCCTGATAGGAAGATGTGCTATAACATGGTACATTTATTAATGTTTTTGTAAGCATAGTTGCATGGTAAATATCCAGATTATTATTATCTTCTCGTAAAAGGATAAGCACCCAGCCATCACTACCATAGAAATCGATTTTAATGTCGGTTGGAAACAGGTCTTAGAGGTGACACAGATGAGGGCTCTCATAGGTAGTGGTTTAAGAATCGGCACCTATGGGTTGTACGAATTGCAAAAAAGAAACTAGCATGCTCGGCTCAATTAGGGCCAATGATTCAAACCCACCAAAAAATAAATCGAAAAATCCTAGATCAAACATTCATCCTCAACATTCAAGAACCAAGGAACAAGATAAAAACAAAAAAACAAAATCACGATCACATAATACAAATCAAGATCACGATCACATAATACAAATCAAGGAAATCAATGGCGCCCGCCGCCGCCACAGTGGTAGCTCGCTAGGGAGGACGCCCGCAGCCACCGGATCCACCCAGGTGAGAGACCGTGCTGTTGCCAGATCCACGCGCGTGAGCCACCGCTGCCGTCAGATCCACATGCGTGAGCCGCCGTCGTCCTCAGATCCATACAAGTCGTTGTCACTGCAAAGAGAGGAGGTGGCAGCTGTCTCGAGAGCAAGGAGCCTGGGAGAGAAAGAAAGCAAGGAGAGGACGCTGTCACCGAGGGGCAAGTGTTGCCGCACGCTGCCGCCGAGGCGTTGAGTTAGGAGAGAGAGAGAGTCATGAGAAGGATAGAGCGACGGGGATGACTGAGTTCGGCTTGGTTTAGTTTGCTAGTCTATTATATGCCTTAATTTTTTTAAACACTGGCACTTGTAAGTTTATTATATGTATCGGTTTTTTAAAAATTAAGAACCGACATGTATAGGCATTTGTAAGTGACGATTTTTAATTGTAGCCTTTTATGAAGGCTTGGATGGACGGAAAAAGGCCCGGCACATATAAGGGCATCTCCTATTAAGGGCTTTGTAGCAGTGCATCTACACAACAACTGGTACCATTATAACTATGAAACCTGGTACAAAGTGCAAATAACAGTCATTATATGTTGTATTAAGTCAAAAAAAATAAACCTAGTCTTAAAGCAATGAGAAATTTTGGTCAGTAATTAATAATAGATGGTCTAAACTTAAAAATAGTTTAGTAAATTATAATTACCTCGTAGCTGCATTAACTAGAGACAAGATATAAACCAAGTATATTTAACGCCATCTGACCAATCGACCCGGATATCTAGATCAACTTGAACATCGATCGATAAGTACACTTAAAAAGATGAAAAGTGACCAGAAAACTATCCAACCAGTGCGCCTGATCAACCGAAAAAAAATTGGGCTCCCGTGGAGCCGTTCAATTTCAGTGCCCACATCCTACGGCCGGGATCATCTCCACGCCGTCTGTTGCAACCGCCCCTAAAATCACGGGTTGCAACATCCCCCGTAACAACATCTTTCCTTTTTCTTTTTTCCCTCACAACTTCCTCCGACATACCCGGTCGAAGCGGAGGTGATTCCCGGCAAGCGTGGAGGCGACGAGGGTTTCCGTGTCTCCACACTGTCGCTGGCGGCGACAATGGAGGGGAAGGCTGGGCGACTTATGGCTCACATGGCATCCATCTTTTGCAGCCGGCAGTGGAGGCAGCATTGTCCTCATCGCTGGTGAATCGAGAGTTTCGAGGAGTGACGTGAGGAGGCAGCCTCCGGCTAGCTTCGTCCCCGCACTACGTCCACCGATTGCAGCTAGCGGTAGAGGCAGCAGCGACGCCAGCGAAAATCGAGGGTTTTTGCTACTTCCTCAACCCAGGCTTCGTTTTGAGGTTTGAATCCCCATTTTTTTCACCTATTTTTTCAGCAATATTTTATTCATTTTTTGGGCAGATCTGGTAGGATGGCATTCTTGTTTTTTTTATATGTGGATGTTTTTTTTGCATGTAACCCACTTTTTTTAACATGTTCATATAATACAATGCGAATTTGTGCTTAGATTTGTCCACTCATTTCATTTGTTTTAGGGGTGATGAAAAAATATGCTTAAATTTGTGTATGGGCCACACCACATGTCATGTATTTTTTTCATGCATCACACCACATTGTATTTTTAGCACATATGTTTCACTATGTTTGCTCTCAATATTTCACATTTATTCACATATATGTTTCACTGTGTTCTCATTATTTGTTTCACTATGCCAGGCACTGTTTTTCCTGTCACATATGGTGTTTCACTATGTTAGTACATAGTGTTCTAGAACACACACATATATGTATATATATACATACACACACATCACTTTAATCACCTGATTACATATAATCCTATATCAACGAACTCGTGCGTATGGGCTATGAGCGAAGAACTACATATATACACAAGTAAAAATTTGCCACTTTGTTTTGCCAGGAAGCTAAAGTTCACAACTTCTGTTTCATCATGTTTGCAATTAATGTTCTATTGATCAGACACATATGTTTCACTGTGTTCAAAGCTTTGTTTCACTATATTCATACAGATTGTTTTAATGTGGCACACATTTGTGTCTCATTTCAGCGTTGCCACCCCCACACATCCCACGTCACATGGATGTGTCTTGCAACTTACTTACTAAAATACATATCAAAGTTTCAAAACTACTTTTTCAGCATTTTTTATAAACACCGTTTTGTTATCTTATCACCCCTTGCCGTCACCTTTTTTCATAGGTTCGACTGCGTTTTTTTTGAATGAGGTATATCGACAATTGGGATGGAACTAAGATGTGCAATTTTGATGATAGGTCGATGAAGACCTACAAGAAGATTATGACTTACTTGATGGTCTATTCGCACCTGGCCTCAACTAACTACAGTCAACTGCCATGAAAGTAGTTAGGGATTAGGTCGGCCTCCCCCTCTTCAATTTACTGGATTTTTTGTCTAGTCATTTTGTGGGAAAGAACCCAAATTATATGTTCTCATTTACTGTGGATGGCATTTGAAATGTACCGATTTACTATGGATGGTATTTGAAAGATAGAAATATATATGCACTGTTATTCACTCTCAGTTTTTGTGTGGCAAAATGTTCCAGCACTCACTATATATATGTTTCAGTACTCACTTTGTGTAAGTTTCATCACTCACTATGGTATGTTTCATCACTTGATGTGTGTATGTCCCAACACTTACTGTGTGCATGTTTTAGCAATTGCTGTGTATATGTTTCAGCACTTAATGTGTATATGTTTTAGCAATTACTGTATGTTTGTTTCACCCATCTTTTCAAAACATATACTTCATTTAGCATCATATACCGAATATAGTTTGTTGTCATAACAATGTTAATATGTCTCACCATCAACATCTATATCATTTGTATAACACATGTTGCTTACTAACAGAAGGGTTTTTGGAAGTTGCATATGTCTCACGATAGGGTTATGTATCGAATCATGGATTTTCATCAGGAATGTGCCTCCAATGTGGTGGGCTGATAATGCAGTATGACCTCCAGTAGAAGAGCTTGTTGCTGCAACATCCTTAGCAAGAGCTACAACCTTCTAAATTGTTTCCATCATTCAGACAACAATGTTTCAGCCCATTAAGAAAACATGTTTCAGCAAATTATAAAGTTCTAAAGCAGATGGGGCATGGGGCAAAAACATGGGAGGATGAGCACTATGGTTCTCACAAAACAAATTTTGTTACAGCATGTGGGGGCAAGGAACAATGATCATTTTCACAACCAATTTTTCATCAAATCAAAATATATCTAGAGGAACAAAATCTCTAGAACAAAAAGCCTTGAAAATTTTTCTCAGCTCACCTCTAATTGGAACACACCCGGGTGCTGGAGGGGAGCGGAGAATGCTGCATGATTTGCACCTAAAGAACTCGCCATCGGCCGTGCTACAATTACAACGTTTGTCGCCGATGGAAGCGACAATTGCACATCAATTCATCGAATCAAGTGCGACATGTCGTCTTGCAGCCGCGGGACAAGATGGTACCGACATAGCAGGATGTTGCAGCGCAACCGATGGAGAGATGGGGGAGCAGCCAGGGTTGAGAGTCCGGCTTGCCGCGATGGTTGGCGTTGCAGCATGGCGAAGATAGGTCGGCGTCCAGCGGCAGTTGTAGGAGCTCTCCCTCATCGTGGTGAAGAGAGGGAGGAGCAATAGTGGAGAGGCTAGCGTGCGGCGGTGGCAGCAGAGCTCCCCTTCCGCGCGTGGAGACAACCTGTGCAACCGGATAGGCGTGGCATTTGTTCCAGCTACCGACAACAAATTGTAACATCAATTAAATGTGTCTGACGCTGATCTAACGGATGAGGCCACATCGCGTTCATCCAACGGTTGGGATGGGTGCCCGATTTTTTCTCCTGGATCAAGCGCCCGATCCGTAGTTGCTTCCAAAGTGACCCTCAAGGAGAACAAGAGCTCGAGAGCCATCACTGACAGCTTCGTCTGTCGGTTAGAATTCGCCCAGTGCTGATGTGCGCACACGCCTTGACGAGGACGGCTGAACCTCCGGGGAGCTTGACGATGGCTCGAGAGCTTAAAGAGGCCCCAAGTGGTGTACACATAGTATGCCAGATCAACACATGATCCATTTGTTGACGCTTTTTCTTGGTCAACACAGTATCACTTAACGATTTATGGTGTAGTCAATATAGTCATCAAAATCGATAGATCAAAACCGGCTAGCAAAACCGATTTCAAGATTAATCACTTCTATGGAATCAAATGACTAATTTATGAGGAAATTAGCTTCGGATCCAATAGCGGAGTTGGTGTTTCCATTTCCAGTATCGGTGTTGATGTTCCCAGTGTCAGTGTTGATATTCCCCATGTTGGTGTTGCTAGTTGACATGATCATGAACACCATCATGAAGAATATACTCCCCAAAAACTTGATCGCTTGCTTACCCATCTAGATCAGGTGGACGGAGTTTCAAAGGTCTGCTCATCTAGAATACCTGTGCATAGAGGTACACTGGACCAGAAAAGACCGAAGCAGTGGAGAATAGAATGTGGAGAGTTTTTCGGTGGAAGAACAGACCAAAGTCCCAAAGGAAAGGATGGAAACTATCTATCTCAGGGAGGAGGAGAACAGGTAGTGGATGGGGTAACTTTGCCGTTGGGTTTGTTTCATGAAAACAAAACGGGTGACAGAACAAACAGCCAGCCCGCTCCGTTGCGTCACTCGCCACATCTTGGCCCCGGCTCGGCGCACGCACGCGTGGCATTCCATTCACTAGTTTAACTGGTCAACAGGTTATTTAAGTTGAGGTCTTTTCAGGTAGGTTTTCCATTAGTATCAATCTCTAACATTAATTATGGGTCCTTGAAATTTATTAGGATTAATTTGAGCCCGACCCATTTATTCTAACACTATCTAGCTTCCTAGCAACATGAGAGTCAAACTACTTGTTTCGTCCAATATTTATAGTATGTTCAACATGAAGTAAATACCATTTTATGACCACGTCACTTTCAACTCCTTTCATGTGGTAACCTAGTGAATGAAGGTCCTTCATCTTCACTTTGCTTGTCTTTTGGATGTCTTTTTTGGAGCATGTTTAATCTCCGGGTTGATTTACTTTTTCTGAATGAGCCATTGTAGCACGTTTAATCATCAGGCATCGAACTCCTTCCACACTTAGCAAATATGTATAGTCTCAATGATCATGTTGTCATTAATCATCAAAATCCTAACCAATAGATTAGGTGCTTCAGAGGCTATGAGGGGAGGCTACCTCATGACAAGTTTGTGCAAGCGCAGTAAAATCCCTCTAAAAATCTGTTAAATGTAACTACAATATGATGTAATTCAAATGTAACTTGCATATAATTATAATGTAACTTGTATAAGTCACAGTAAGATGTGGTAGCTTGGTAGATTTGCATGCACGTGAGTTTCCTGAGCTTGTGGGTTTGATCCCCATGTGTTGCATCCACGATGTTTTACCCCATCCCGTCAGCACACATATTAAAGCAAAACCAATGATAGGAAATTCAATATATTTGTTTAAAAAATTCCGTCGAGTGTTAAATAGCAAATCCATTTATATTTATGAATGGTGGGTGTACTCTGATAATTTTGTAGCTGTTAAGTTTGTGGTCATCTGTAAGCTCTAATAGAATTATTAAGGGCTTCCTATCAAGCGCACGGGGAAGCGGTAAGTAGCACACACCATTTTCCCCTCCCTCTCTCCACCTTATCTCTTTCCCTCTCTCTCCATCTTATCTCTTCCTCCCTCTCTCTTGACCTCATAGCACAATGAGCAGAGCAGGCGAAGGCGAGCGACACGGAAGGCGAGGGTGATGACAACGGCTCCGGCTCTCCTGCGAGTGTTGACACAAAATTCGTCATTCACATGGCGGCCTGGAAGATTTACTTTACTTTAGTGCAGGTTCTATTAATCCGGTTTCAAAGCGTGCCAGTTAGTTGGATCCTACAACTAACAAGATAGACGGATTGATCGTATAAGATCATGGAGTCGATGGGCCAATAAGCCGATGTGATGTAGCAATGCCAGCAGATGTCAATAGGGTTTGGATCAATCGGTTGTAGAATCATTGTAAATTTCAATAGCCAGATAAACAATGAGATTTATGTTGTCATCGGCTAAAACTAAAACTATATATAATCATCAATAAAATATTCTTTATAAAAAGCTATATTGATAGATCAGACCAAACCGAGACAGTATAAGATTGAAGTTGATAAAGATAGATTTAATTAAAGATTATACAAGTTTGAGTATACGCCGATGTAATTCAGAAGATGCAACGAGATAATATAATGTGAACCAATAGACCTAAACTGATAAAGTGGTATAGATGTAAATCCGATGGTTAAAACATGTATCGACTGGAGATCCGATGTAAGTAAATTAAGATGTATATCGGCTAATCAATAGACACATCTAATAGCTGAAGTCCAAAAATAATGATAACTCATCGGCTAGCACTGCGATGAATTTTGCACAAAACCTATCAGCTTGCTAGAAGTAAACTTACCAATAACAATCTATAGATCATACCTAACCAAGATAGTATAAGATTGAAGATAACAAGAAAAAACTACCTAGCCGATAAATCTACATAAATGTGATGGATATAACAAATCTATCTAGAACAGCGATACGATTAGAGAAATATCAACTTAGCCAGAATATCAGACCTAACTGAGAAAGTCCTAACTAAGCCGATACAATTCTAAATAGCAACGCAATTAAAGATATAATCGATATATCTGATAGACAACGCTTGCATCAACCTAAATAGAATATCGAATTTAACCAAGAAAGTTCTAGCCACACTGATAGAAGTGAAGTAGATGAAACTTACTTATCGCTGGAGATCGAACTTAACTGATGCAGCCCAACTCAAAACTAAGAACTCGCTGGGATAAAAGGTGACGATGTGCTAAAAGTTGTATATTGATCGAGAGATGTCTTACAAATACCCCGAAAATACATATTTATACCATCGGGTTGATACGAGTCATGATCAGACACGATACAATGTTTCCTAAAGTCAAAAGGAAATATACAAGTCCTGATCAAACACTAAACAAAACATCCTAAACATAAGAGTAAAGTTACTAAATCTTGCCTAATTAATAAATAGAATTAAACTGTCATACCGTGATCTCCATGATTCCTTCTTGAACTAGGTCTCTTCTGGATAAATTTCGTTTGGTTTTGATCAACTTCTTTCCTCAACCAAATCCACTAAAAAACTATACCAAAATTTGGTGTTAACAGCGAGTCCCATCCTCCTCCTTCCGGTGAAGGCCTCCGATGGAAGAAATGGAGCAGGCAGTGGTGCAGCAAGAAACGGAGTGCCTCGCAACGGCTTTGTCGGCCGAAGAGGGATAAGAAAAGTTGGAGCGAAGGGACGGGATAATGAGAGTGGCGGAATGTTGGCGAGGTCGGCGCGGGGAGAAGACGCGGCAACGCAAGATGGTCGTAGAGGTGGCGTTGTGTCGGGCGGCTGCTTGGCGTGGGAAAGAAAAGGGAGGGGAAAGACAACAACAGCTGTGGGCGCTCTGTCGGGTGGCGTCGACGGCTGATGGGACAAGGCGAAGAAGGTGATGTCGTTGTCAGGCTATCGATGCAGTAGAGAGTCGTGCACGTGCATAGCTCGACGGCCAACATGGTGACATGCGCATTCTGTCGAGCAATTGACCGATAGGGAGAGATATTAGATGAAGGAGAGGACCGATAGGTGGGGCCCACACAGTGGGCGTGTTGGTGGGTCGGGAGATGGGTCGCGCAGGGAGTTGGGCTGCCAGCGATGGGAAGAAAGGAGAGAGGGAAGGTTTGGGCCGACTGGATGGAAAGGAGGAGGATGCAACCCAATGGATAGTGACCCTTAAGATTTTTTCAGGAATTTGTTTGGAGGGATATTTGATGGATTTGAATTCAAATATGATATTTGGACTGGGAGAATTATATGGAGTTAAAGGGAAGATTTCAAAGGAGAGGTTGACAATATTTTCATAGAAAGTTTGAATATTGGGAAGGAACTGATTTAGGATATGGATGATTCAAAGGGATTTGAAAATTGAGAGACATTCGAATTACAAAATTCGAGCCACAGGATTTCGATGGAATTTTGGGATGAGATTTTTGGATTCAAGGGGAGGGATTTTTTAGATCCTCTAGCACTTAGTCGTTAATCACACACAAAGAACCGGAAATTTTTACAATTAGAGTTTTTATTAAAATATTTTTACCGGCCCGAAAAATTAAAAGCTGGCATTTAAGGTGGGCAGGGAAAGTATAGCTAGCTATCTGCCAAAAAGGTGACGTACGGGATAAAGTAGCAGACGCAGAAATAACGAGCGGCTACGATATGACTTATTTAGCTAGACTTTTGTCATGTTGTACTCCAATAGAAGTATATGTGTTTATTTTCCTTGTTGAATCGTCTGTCTAGCTCTGGCCAGCTGCGTGCGAGAATATGAATGTGCTCGTGTGTTTACTTTTACTTTTAATCTGAGATGCCTGCCTGCTGCGTAGCTAGCTAGATTTCACGAGATCCATCTTGGATGTGTCCCGATCGATGGAGGCGGCCATATTGTACAGTAGCGCTAGCTAGGTAGATACGTGTACGTGTGGTGCAGCTAAAGCTTACTAGGTTAGATGTGTGCAATTGCAATGCGTTGCAGCCTCATATATGATATCATATCATCGGCTGCCTCTGCCTTGCCTATGCAGTAAGGAAACCGACGGAGTAGCGCACGCAATCGCTGACGCATATGCACCCCGCTACCTTTTCTCGATCTCTTCTTCTTCACCTCGATCATCGCCGGTACAGTGACCGCTTCTATAGTAGTTAATTAAACAAGTCCTTCATTAATCAAATGACTAAGCACAGGGTGTGGAAATTCAATTAACTATGTGTAACGGAGAGGAGGGTGCTGATAACTAAGGTAGCGTTTGAAATTAAGTTTTAATTATTATAAATTTGACAACTAAATATATTTGATATTTTAGAGTAATTTTTATATATAAAAAAAAATTTTGCATAAAAAACATGTTAGTAAATAATAAGAAGTAAAATTAAGTCTTAGAAAAGAACCCGTCCTAAATTAAATTAGCAGGGTTGGTGGAGTAGCATGCATGTCCATGCACAGTAGTAGTAAATTAAATTAAGAAAATGGACTGTAACTAGCTAGGCAGAGATGACGTCCGTATACGTACTAGCTTTATTTAAAAAGAAAGGGGCCCCTGGCTCTGTGCATGTGCTAGCTTGCTAGCTCTCTCTTCCACATATGGCTCAGGCATGGGGTTGCTGCACCCTGCTGCTGCTGTTGGTTGTGGTGGTTGCATCGACGAGCGCTGAGCGGAACGTGATCACACACGTGAAGGGCTTCGAGGGGAGGCTGCCCTTCCACCTGGAGACGGGGTATGTGGAGGTGCACGCCGGCGTTGAGCTCTTCTACTACTTCATCCAGTCGGAGCGCAGCCCCGCCGATGACCCCCTCATCCTCTGGATCACCGGCGGCCCCGGCTGCTCCGCCCTTTCCGGCCTCCTCTTCGAGATCGGTAACTAATTAACTACTTAACTACACTACCTATTTGCTTTATTACTTATTGTCCACTCATTAATCCAACTATATGCCAAGCATGCATATGCATATGGTGTACCGTGGTGCTGAAGCCGTTTGACTCCGCCCACAATAGTTACACACACATGCCAACATGCTTTTATCAGGAATTTAGTGATGTTAATAAGGTTCATCTCTCTCTACGAGTACTTATCAAGAAGGTTAATTTAACGGGTGTGTACCTATGGCACGCATGTCGTCTTCTTTCTAACAAAAATATCAATCCAACTCTAACGAGCTCATCTGCGAACAGCAAAAGTTAAAGGATACTTGCACAAAGACCTTGATATGTGCTGATGTGCAATATGCATGTCTTCCATGTAATAAAAAAATTAATCCATTTATTTATGCCACCAACGTAGTACTAGTCTACAAAAGTTCAAATCAACTTGTAATATAATATTGCTGGTCTACGGAAGTGACCAAGCAATTGAGTTAATTAGAATATAATCTCATACAAATGGGGGCGTTATCAACAACGGCTTTTCTTTCGTTGGAGCTATCTCCCCTGTCCACACCATACAAATGGCGCATTTTATATGGTTGCCCGGACAAAAAGCTAGCAATGAGTAAATTCTTTATTTTGCCTCAAAGTTGAATGCTCTTTACACCATTAAGTTGAAAGCTGCTGCCATTCGGAGTTATATATATATATATATATATATATATATATATATATATATATATATATATAGAAAGCGCGCTAGTGAATTTGACATTGTTGTGGGTCTTTCACATTGTGGGAATATTTTGCCGAACGTATTCCCTTGCTGTATAGCTAGTGTCCTAATATCTTATTAGAAAAATTCTACTCCATCCATTTCATATTATTGGTAACTTTGAATTTGTCCTAAACCAAACATTTATAGGTTTTATTAACTTAATGAAACAAAATATACCAACATCTATAACATTAAATTAGTTCCATTAAATCCATTATTGAATGTATTTTATAGTTTATTTGTTTTGTGTTAAAAATGTTTGCATTATTTTTCTACAAACTTGGTAAAAAACTTGAAGAGGTTTGACTTAGGACAAACTTAAAATGACTTATAGGGCCTATTTGATAAAACTTTAGCTTCAGCTTCACTTTTATTAGAGCTAAAGCTCCACCAAACGGATTTAGCTCCAGCTATAAAGGAAGTAGAGCGGGTTAAAGTGCTTTTACAAAATAAACTAGATAGATGCAGCAGGGTTCAGTAACTCTACAACTTTACTCTATATCCTACTCTGGAAGTTAAATTTAGGAGTAAAAGCTCAAACACTCAAACAGGCCCATAATATGAAATAGAGGGAGCACACCTTAGTATTGAAACTCCAATATTTGGAGCATTCCCACTGAATATACTCCATCCCCCCACCCTACAGAAAAAAAACAAATGTATAAGTATGAACCTCTCTCTAAAAAAACTAATTTCTGGCTAGAAATTTTTTTGGGACAAAGGGATTATAAAAGAAATTAGAGCCACTTGTCAATGGCATTCTTCAAGAAGGGATTTGGTTTTCCTGAAAGGTTTTAATTAAATTACTATAGAACAAGTATGCCAAAGATTGGAAACATTCTGAAATCAAGTTGATTAGAGCCTCATTTAACTTTCCAATTGCTCAAAATAAATTAGACAATAGAGCATAAGCCATAGGCTAGCCCAGCTGCTACCACCAGTGCATTGAAAACCCATATATGTCGGTTCCATTGCCGACATCAATTATTGACTCACAACTTACGTCACCTGTCATATAGATGTCAGTTGTCAATAAGAACCAGCACATATGACATAGATGTCGGTTTTAAATAAAGTGTCAACACTAATAGTGGACGAAGGACCATTGAGTGAGGGATTATTGGTGTCAGTTGTATTTAGAAACTAGCATCAATGTTCTTAATTTCGTGATAACCAATGCTTTATTGGTCTATATATTATAACTATGTCTGCATTTTATTTTCAGGTTATGTACTATACATATTACGGGGGTTCTGTAGTACTATATATATATATAATTTCTCCAAAAGCATTACATTACATAACAGTATTGCTTGCATGTAGTCCTGTCTCTGAGCTATTTTTATTTTTAGTTTTATGATATATTACTTTATTTAATTCATCCTATGAACAAGGCCAGATATAATATATCCATTAATCAATCATCCAAAAATAAGAGGGCCATGCCACTCCCGAAACACGAACAACACCTTTCCATTGGGTCGTCGCTAATGACTAGACCGATCGGCCGGTCTTGGGCTAGCTCAAATCAACAGCAAAGCGCTAGCTATGATATTAATTTGAGCAATTAATAGAATCTCTGTGAAACTCTTGCCCCTGAATTGTAAGGGTCCTGCAATTAATTAATCGGAGAAAATCTGCATCGAAGGTGTTAATGCAGAGGATCTATAATTATTAATTGTGGCGTGCATAATAAGGATGAATATCATCATATGGTTAGATCAAACATGGAAGGGCTTTGGGTGATTGATACAGTAACACTATTGTGACATGCTAGCTCGCAAGCTAGTCGAGATCGGGCATTCTCGATGCAATAAATAAATTTGCTACAACAATTAATGTTCTGTAAAATTAAAGACATGTATATATATACCCCACTCATTTCCATGGATCTGTCACAACAATGAAGTGAGATGGGGGAACAAGTACATCAATCAAGCAATTAGTGCCCAACGTACAAATAATGTGACCGGTTGTGCGTACAGACCCCACTGGAGTTAACTATACAAGACTGACTATCATGACACGTTTAACCCATGCATGCTCCCCATAATAAGTAAGCACTGTATTGTACTACAAGAATTACTCTGTCTAAGAATATAATACCACTATACTAATGCATGTAGTACTAGTAATATACAGGCCCCCTCAAGTTTGATGTAGCCGGATACACGGAAGGGTTCCCGCAACTGGTCTACTTCCAAGATTCCTGGACCAAGGTACTATACTTATCAATCAATTATATATACTGGTTTATTATATATACTGGTTTGGAATGAAATAATGTGAAATATTAATAAATAAATAGCATGCATATGCATGGAGTAAAACTGTTAAAGTACATTATATATATATATATATATATGAGAAAATACAAATATGCACCATTAATGTGTGTCAAAGATTCATGCGTACCTAACTTTGACCAAATAAATGTTTACTTTATGAAGAAAAGATTATGTTGATACACACTATGTATAATATGTATGTGGTATTTTTTTATCCGATAATATTTTTCAATAATAACTATTATATCACATTTAGTGCATTGTATTTTTTCAACCCCTGTTTTTTCACAATATAATATTTAGTCAAAATGAGAAAAAAATATATCTATTATATCACCAAATTGACATCTTTGCAAAAATGATATATATCCTATCATATTTTTAGTTCATCAAACATATTAAAAAGAATTTAAAGCAAACATATAAAATTAATAGGGTTAATCATATAAAATACAAGACTAAAAAAAAGAACCGCAGTGTAAACAAGTTATTTTACACTTAAAAAAGATACTTTATAAATAAAAGATAATACATGATACATTTTATTAGCATCTTAGTGTAGATGCATTCGTGCAACATATATATATATATATATATATATAAAAGGTGTAGATTATGGATATATGTGCTCCAATGAAAAATTTTCAACTAATATATATATATATATATATATATATATAGTATGAATGAATGAATGATAAATTACAAAAAGTGATCGATGGATAAACTAGTAGTATATATATTATGGTCAGGTGAGCAACGTGATATTTCTGGACGCGCCGGTGGGGACGGGGTTCTCCTACGCCCGTGACGAACAAGGGTACAACGTCACCCTCACACAGACGGGACGGCAGCTCGTCGTGTTCCTCACCAAGTGGCTCGCCGATCACCCCGAGTTCGCCTCCAACCCTCTCTACATCGGCGGCGACTCCTACTCTGGCTACACCGTCCCTGTGACGGCGCTCCAGATCGCCAACGACGACGACGCCCGGGCGCGGCTCAACCTCAAGGGCTACCTGGTGGGCAACGCGGCCACGGACAACAAGTACGACAATGGCGGCAAGGTGCCGTTCATGCACGGCATGGGGCTCATCTCCGACGAGATGTACGAGGCCGCGCGGAGCAGCTGCCGCGGTGACTACGTGTCAACGCCCACCAACGCCGAGTGCGCCAACGCGCTGCAGGCCATCAACATGGCCACCTTCGCCATCAACCCGGTGCACATCCTGGAGCCCATATGTGGCTTCGCGCTGCGCGAGCCATCGATCAGTTCGTGGCGGCGCGCGATGCCTGAGCAGCGGCTGGGCCTCCCCGTGGAGTGCAGGGACAACGGCTACCGGCTGTCGTACCTGTGGGCGGACGACCCGGAGGTGCGCGCCACGCTGGGCATCCACGCCGGCTCCATCGCCTCGTGGAGCCGCTGCACGGCGCTGCCGCTGTTCCGGCACGACGTCCAGAGCGCCATCCCCTACCATGCCGAGCTCACGCAGCGCGGGTACAGGGCGCTGGTGTACAACGGCGACCACGACCTGGACATGACATTCGTGGGCACGCAGGGCTGGATCCGGACGCTGGGCTACCCGGTGGTGACCGCCTGGCGGCCGTGGTACTCCAACCGCCAGGTTGCCGGCTTCACCACCGTCTACGACCACAACCTCACCTTCGCCACCGTCAAGGGCGCCGGCCACACCGCCCCGGAGTACCGCCCCAAGGAGTGCCTTGACATGCTCGACAGATGGACCTCGCCGAGCGGCCAGCTCTGAATTAATTACTATTTTTTTGTTTTTTAATATATGACATCGATGATATTTTACAAATGTTTTGACCATTCACATTATTCAAAAAATTTAAATATTTAATGATAAATTAAGTCATATTAACATAAATAATAATTACAATGGTTAAATGTATTTTAAAAAATTAACGGTGTAATATATTTAAAAAATCAGAAGGAGTAATTGAAGTAATTTAAGGCAACTAGCTAGCCACCGTACATACATATGTCCGTTCAGGGGAAATCTTAACCAATTACCCCTCCTTAATTACCTACTTATCGTTTATCTTGCCTTATATTTGTCTTTTGTTTACCAACTACATTTGTGTGGTTCGTCGTCGTCCTTTTCTCACTCGATTTCCGCTCCAAGAATGACGAACGAGGCCATCCGTTTTTTCCTGTATTGGGCTTCGTCCCTCACGTACGCACGACGCGTCTGATTCTCTTCTAATTCCATACAGTCATGTTCACCTGCTGCGCATGGATGTGGAACCCTGCCGTCCTACCACGCACGAAGATACCCCAGGTGCTGAGCAGCAAGCCGGCTTCTCCGGCGTGCACCCGCCGCACTCTGACGACGGGACCACCCCACCAGAAGGCCGAATGGTGGAGCTTCTCGTGCACCTGGACCGCACTGAAGACTGGACCTCGCCGGGCACCGACGGACCGTACCCTACTGTCCGCACGCACCACTGGCGGCCACGGGCACTGATGCCTCGGGCTTGCCGGGCCGGGAGGCGCGCGCGCAGCGGAGGAACGCTGGCGGCGGCGACCGGGCGACGACGACGACATGGCGGGCGGATCGGGATGAGGAAAGGGGTGGCCGCGCGCCAGCAAGACGCTCCTGGCACACAACCCTCCTTGGCCGGGGGAGGTCGTCGGAACACCCGCGGCACGGACGGCATACGTCACCGCAGCCGCACGCCGAATCCCTCCCGCCGGCAATGCGACAGCGGGGCGGAGGACTCCGACCTGGACCAGCCGCCTCAGCGCCCGGGGTGGTCGCCAGGCAGGAGCCGCGTCTCCAGATCCGCCAGCCGCTCATGCTCCCGCCGAACGCACTCGCCGACGCCGCGATCCCGGGCCTCCCGCTCCCGCAGCCGACGTCACGGTGGGACCGGGGAGCTGATGGGCCAGGGCGACCAGCCCAAGCCGGTTGACGTTGACCGTGCAGCTGCTCCTGCAGCGGCCGTCAGTGCCATAGCAGGCACGCCAACCACTGACCCCTCTTTGCAGCTTTTTTTTTTAACATAGTCGCTAAAGGTTTTGAATAATTATATATATATATATATGATGTAGATTTCAACATTTAAAAAATAATGATATAAAGACAATCGGCTAAGGTTTTGAACAATTAGCTATATGTCCTATATATGTTCGATATAGATTCTACCATTTGGACAAATAATGATATAAAGACAATCGACTGAAGATAATATAATAAAATAATAAACCGAGGAAATATCCAATGAACCATTTGACCAATGCTGATATAGAATGTTAGATGTAGGTTTCATGGTTAAAACGTACATCGGTTGTAAGTCCGATTTTAAGATAACTTATCGACTAGCACTCCGATAAAACGTAGCACAAATTTACAAACTTAGCAAGAGTTAGATTATCAGCAGTAATATAGAAGATCAGACCCAACCGAGGCAGTTCTAGATTACGTCTGATCCAATAAGCTAAATAAGCTGATAGATCTATGCTAACGTGATGGATATAACAAATATAGCTAAAACAACATTGTGACTGTAGAGATATATTGATTAAGTGTTAACGTCAAAATTTGGTAAGATTCCTTGATGGATTCGGTTAAGGAAAGAGATCAATCATCCAATAGAAATTTCTCCAGAAGAGACCGAGTCAAATAAGAAAACGTGAAGACCACGACATGACAGCTTAATTTATCTATTAATTAGATATGGTTTATGATTTTTCTTTTATATTTAGAAAAATTTGTGTCGTATCTAATTAGAACTCATATCGGCCTGTAGGTATAAATATATGTACACCCGAAATCTTTGTAAACGATTTTCACAGATCAATATACATCTACTTTTGGTGCATCGTCACCCTAGTCTTTTAGGTTTTATTTCGACAAGTTCTTGTTTCTGAGTTTGGGTTGCATGGATTGAGTTCGACCTCTGGCAAGAAGTGAGTTCCATCATCTTTAGGGCTTCGTCGGTTAGGTCCGATATTCTAATCAAGTTGATGTTTATTTAAACATAATGTCTATTTAGATAAATTTATTGTATCCATCACATTAGACAGATTTATTGGCTCATTGAGTATTAGATTATCATATACAATCTCATGCTGCATCGGTTGGGTCCGACCACTAGATTGTGACTGATAATCTAAGTCTTGTTAAACCGTATGTTTATACTAATGTTTCATTGGAGGATTAGCCGATCTTGTCTGATGTGTTAAATTTTTATTTGATGGTTTTACTGTCTTGATTAAATTTAATGCATGATCACTTTGATCGGTGTCATATCGGCTGGTTTAAATCTATCAGACAATTATCAACCTTATGCTGTATCGATTAGGTCTGACCTATGAGGTTGTGGTTGTAAGTTATATTTATTTAAGTCAGTAGGTATCAATAATTGTTTCATCGGACTTTCAGCCGATGAGTTATCTATACGTTGTATCGACTTATAATGATTATACGCAAGATTGCTTTTAGCTGATTGCAGCAAAGATTTCATTGACTAGTTAATTATTTAGATTTAATAACATCGGACTTTCAGCCGATGTATGTTTTAACCATCGAGCCTACATCTAATATTGGTCAATTGGTTTATTGGATATTTGCTTCATTATATCTATATCGGTTGATTGGTTCATTGAATATATACTTTGTTACATTTATATCGGCCGATTGGTTCATTATCTTATTGCATTATTATCAGCTGATTGTCTTTATATTATTATTTATCCAAACATCGGAATCTACATCAGATATATAGCTGATTGTTCAAAACCATATCGACATGGGCTATTATTGCTACATCGGCTATCGGCTGACATCAACAATTATTGGATATTGGCTTTCACGCTATCGGCTGATTATACATCAAGCTATCGGCTACCGGTAATCAGTTGACATATATTTTTTTATCTCTCAGCAGGACTCAGGCTTCGTTTTATCGACATCGGCCAGTTAACTGATCAGCTTTACATCTTGTTAGTTGCAGGATCAAAATGACTGACACGTCCGCATCTCATCAAAATTTTAGGACCTGCACTAGAGCTAAGTAGATCTTTCACTCTGTTGTGTTCGTCGACATAGTTTGCGTCAACAGACTTGGCACCATCGGCCAAGAGCGGATTTTTCATCAACACTAAGCGCGAAGATCAAAACTAATCGAGACAATCCCAACTAAACCAATGTGTCTTTAAACACAATGCAGGTAAAAGATAGAATTGAAATATCAGGTAGGTAATGGTTGTGCTGATTGGAATAGAATATCAGGTAGGTAACCGTTGGCTGCTCGGATAGCTGTGCAGTATAGCAGAAGCCACAAGGAGGGGTCGGTCTTGCCATCATAGGGCTCGATACCAGTCGGATGAAAACCCTTGGGCCACGTCACCCGACGAAGGTAGGCAGCTGGGAACCCGCTGTGCCGGGATGCGGCCTCGGCTTCGACGTCGTCCTCGGGGGCGCCGTGCTCTCGGTCGTAATCCTCTCTGTGCCATAGCTCTTGGCGTCTACGGTCAGCGCCACAGCGCGTTATGATGTTCCGAGCATCTAGCCTCTGCATGATGATCTCCCGTGCGTCGCCGGTGTAGGAGCTGCTCTGCTGCTCTTGGGGTTGGACCCTCTGCTGGTGCCCGTCCCGAGGCAACAGGGGTGGATCTGGCCTTCTCCGCCCGGTCCTGGATGTTGCGCGGAGAAATGGAGTGCTCAACGTTTTGCCTCTACCGAGACCTCGATCGATGGGTGCCCCCAAGGGAGCGCTCTGATGGGCTCGGGGCGTTGAGTTGAGCGGCGGCCACCTGGGTCATGGCCATGGCCTTCCGCACCTCCAGGGAGTCGAGGAGGGCGCTCTTTCGATAGCCACCAAGTTGGCCGCGAGTGTCCGGAACACTTGGTGCCCCTCAAACTCCATGGTGAAGTCGGGCTCCATACTCCGGGGTAGAACATGGCACGCTGGGCCTGCTCGCGTCGGGCGACACAGCCAGCGTTGCGGTGGCGACGGGCATTGCGATGGGCATTGGACTTCAGAGAGCCCATGGGCTCGTCATCTGAAACCACGTCAGCCATCATGACAAAGTTTGCCGGCTAGCGGTTGCCGAGGGCGAACACTGGTCGGTACGGCCTCTTTGCGGGTGTCGCAGGGCAAGGGAGAGTGCGTCGGGTGAGCATCGTGAAGCTCGCCGGCTCAGAGAGGATGGAGAGGCGTCCCATAGCAGGCGTAGTCGATGAAGACGGTTTTGGCACCAGGGGAGCCGGGCTTGCAGCGCGGCGCCCTGTGGTGCGTTCGATCCGTGTCCATGCGGAGTCTGCCCTGGAGACTACCGTGTGGGCTGTCGTGGGCTTGGGCCGCCAGGTCTTCATGGTCGGGCAGGCCACCGGAGTCGAGGCCACCAGCGTGGAGCCGGGCGCCTCGCCACCATTGTTGTGTGTCGCTGTGCGGTGGTGTGCTCTAGCTCGCCAGAGGCCTCCCAGGAGGGGGTGAGGCGGCTGAAGTCATCAGAGCAGAAGACCAGACTCCCGAAGAGAACATCGTCCCTGTGGGAGCCGTGAAGTCTGTGGAGAACGAAACAACCATCAAAACCACTCGAGATGGTGAAGACGGCCCCTACCTGGTGCGCCAACTGTCGACAAGGTGGTCGACAGTTCTCCAAGGGGGCTACCTAAGGAGGTGAAAGAGTGGTCGGGACGTCTACCAAAGGGTCTGAAGGTCAACTCGAGACAAGATGAGCAAAAATTTTTAGACAGGTTCGGCCTTACTGAGGATAAAAAGCTTACTCCTATGTTCTGTGTTAGGGTGATGAGAGATTAGGGTTTGTGTACAGGTGTGAGAGAGTTCTTAGATGCGATCCTCCAGCCGGGTGATCTGCCCTCCATTTTATAGTCTAAGGGGGGCAATTACAGAGGGCTTAGGAATACAGGCTAAAGCTGAAAAGCAAAATGAAATCGCCTCAGGATCCGCTCGTTGCAGGCATCTCGTACGCAGTCTTGCCGGGTGATATCATTCTTTGTCCGCTTGTCCCCCGGTCTCATCTGCGAGGCTTGTCAAGGAAGCCTCCTTTCGAGGGGTCGGTCGGTACTTTTCAGTTGGAGCCGCACGTAGTGGTTGGCTAAGGGGCGGAGGTCAGGTTAAGAGGCAGAGGTCGGGCTGCCCGACCACGCCAGAGGTCTGGCTCCCGACCCTAGCTTGAGGACTTCTGACTTGACTTGTCCGATCCTGTTTCCCTAGCGTGGGCTAGCCGAGGGAGTATCACCCACACCTACCAAAGAAAAACGAAGCCTCCTTGATTGGAGACTTCGGACCAATAAGCCTGATCCATTCACTTGCCAAACTTCTAGCCAAAATCCTAGCTTTGAGGTTGTCATGTTACATAGACTCCTTGATCTCCCATTTGCAAAGTGCTTCCATCAAGAAAAGATGCATACAGGACAACTTCCTATATGTCAAAAACTTAGCAAGAAAAACACATAAACTGAAGAAACAAACTCTCTTTTTCAAAATTGAGATCGCAAAAGCTTTCGACTTAGCCTCCTAGGAATACCTGTTGGAACTCATGGAAAAAATGGACTTTAGTACAAAATGGCACAATTGGATATCCCTTATACTATCAACATTCTCTTCCAAAGTGTTGCTCAATAGGATTCAGGGAGATAGGATATCACGCCCGATTTTCGTTCGGGATTAAAAATCATTTAATTAATCAATTTCTAGAAATTAAAATAAAATGGTAAAAGAAATTTATCAAGTGAAGAATTAAGGAAATTAAATTTTCCTTTAAAAATCATGACTGGAAATATTTTTAAAATATTCTCCATGCCCTAAAGTACTCTCGAAATTTTTCATGAAATTTTGGAGCTCCAGAAATAATTTTCATAATACAAAGAATAATTCAGTAATTATTTAATGAATAGATTAATCATTAAATGACCTGGTTTTATTTTTATTAAATACTTGGAGTGTTAATATATTTTAAAGATTTTTCTTAGAATTATTTGAGCGCTGAAAGTATTTATAAAAATTCAAAGAACATTTATGTGATTAAATTAAAAGAAAAATATATTAAATTCCTTCTCCTGTTCTTGGGCCGGTTTCAGCCCAATTCCTTGAAGTTTGTTTTTGCTCCCTAATTTCTCTCCCTTTTCGGCCCGGTCTATGCCCTCTCTATCTCCCCGTGGCCGACCCGTTTGCGTTTCCTTCCGCGCGCAAAGTCTAAACCGCGTCTCCCGTTTCCCGAGCCAATGACAGGCGGGGCCCATCTTTCATCCCCTTCCTCACGCCGACGCCATTGCCATGGAACCTCGCACCGACCGCCATTGCCATCGAACCCTTGAGCCGCGTGGCTGCCGCCGCGCCGTCACCGGCCGTCGCCACTCCATCCGCCACCCGATCTGTCTCGGGGTAGATTTGGGCCGTCCATATCGGCTGCCCACATGGCTGCCGCGTGGCCGTCGTATTGGCGCCACGTGTGCGCCACGTAGCACGCCGCTCGTCGACCATCGTGGACTTAGTCCACGATGGACCGGCCCGTGGACCGCGCCGCCGCAGCTCGATGACGTCGGCCTAACGTTAGCCCTTGTCGTTGACGTCGCCCTCGGCCGCTAATGTCAGCATCAGCCTTTTCTTTTGAAAAATAATTAAAAATCATGCAATAAATCTAATTAATTTCTGGAATTCATTTAAATGGTCGAAAACTTCTAAAATTCATATCTAATTCATACGAACTTAAAATTGGGCCATTCAAATTGTAAAATTCATCTAAAATTGAGCTCCACATGTTGGTTTACTTTTCATGTACTGTTATTGTGTTTTATTAGGGTTTTTCCTTGTTTTGCATGCCAGCGTGTAGATTTCATGGTTTTTGGAGTTCGCGCTCACGAAGAGCTCGAAGTTTGTTGGAAGAAGCAAGGCAAGTCACACTCTCCTTGAAGCATATTGAACCTATTTTATAAATGTCTTACTGTTTGCAAATAAAATTATATTTATTTTCTAATTACATGGAATGATTGGATTACCTATTTGCTTGCTTGTGCCATACCTCTTAATATCCGTCCTTTGTTAACCTTGGGTAATAAATTGACTAGCTTTATTCACAGATATTGACTTTGCTAGAATTATATGCTTAGCCATGCTTAACTACCCTAGCTCACTAAATGGGATAATTACACTATCTACAGTTAGTTTCAGATGAGCTGCAAGCTCGACATACCTAGCCATGATTTATTGGTCGTTACATCCCAACTAAAATATGACTTAATGGTGGGCTGTGGGTCCATGGTTTTGGATGGTCGCACCCATGGCAATTAAGGACCGGTTCATGGAAAACCCTGAAAGATAAATAGTGCTTACCATAAGCAATAATGGGCAACTGCTGAACTCGTAGTATAGCTTTTCTCCAACCAATGATCCTTGGCAAGGGTGGGCGTGATGGAGTTACAGTCGGCCCCGATATAAAGGTTGATGGGCTTCTGGTTCACCATGACACTTGGGGGCGCTGCCCATTGCCAGGAATAGGAGTGGGGGCGAAACCTTGTTGTGGTTCGATTGGGTAGGGGAAGGTTATGGTGATACTTCGGGACATGGCAACATGTGTGGAATCATGTCTTGTGGGTAAAGTAGCGCACCTCTGATCAGAGTAAAACTATTCGAATAGTCATGCCCGCGGTTATGGACGATCGTCCAGATTCACCATGATTAGTTTGACCTTTAACAATGGGCCTCAATAATCTAGTTTAGCTCAGGTGGGAATGGTTGGGCCTGTTCAACGTGGGTATAACGTTTTTCAGTGGAGGATTAATATTGCCTCAATTACTCAACGGTTTCCTTGTTTCAAAATAAAAGGTTTGCAACATCTTTTTCACAAAATTAGCCCCAAGCCAACCTTTGCCTCCTCTCGGATGTCTGCATTCTTTGGTGTGGCTTGTTGAGTATGTTGGTTGTACTCAGCCTTGCGAATTCTTCCCCCTTTCAGAAGTGTAGTGCTTCTAAGTTGAAGACGGTGTTAGAGGACCAAGGCTCAGACCCCAGTTGAGTTTGCCTGTGGAGTGGAGCTGAAGCCCCTCTAGGATCGTCTTTTCCCATTGTCGCTGCTTTCTTTTGGATGTGAGGACTAAGTGTCTCTTTTTCTGTAAGTAATTATACACTTGAATCTGTGTATTAATTTGTCATTTTGTGTATCCTGATTGATGCCTGGACAGGGATTTAATACACAAAATAGTCTGGAAATTTGGGGAAAGTATCTGGGTGTGACAAGTTGTTATCAGAGCCATCTCGACGTAGGTTGAGCCAAATGTTCAAACCCTTAAGGACTAGTTTTCTGAAAACCTTATTTGCGAAAATATCTCTTCTATCCCTTTGGAGTCTTTGCAAAATGATTTGTCAAAATTTCTCTCCTTTTCCCTCCAACTCTCTAGTTGTTAAGCCTGGAGCGCCAACTGGAAGCCAAGTCAAGCCCCAAGTTTCGAGCAAGAAGATCAAGTCGAGCAGCTCAGAGTCGGTTTTTCTCAAGGATCAAGTGAAGCTTTTCCCGAAGCTTGCCTAAAACCCAATCCTTCCCGAAAGAGTAGTATCGGTAGTTTCTAGGTCGTGTGTTGTTGCTGTGTGCAGGTGTATGGTTTACATCAGTGGTGGGGATGTGACCATACTAGGTTGTTTGCCTAATCAACTTGAACAATAAAAGTTCACTCACATCAGATAAAAAACTAAGCGGACTAAGGTCTCATCTTGGGTTTAACCTCTCCCTTTCCTCTCCTTTCTTCTCCGGCCTCAGATGGGTAAAGTCAGGGGCAATCTCAGTGGATCAGAACCTCAACAGTCCCATGGATCAGCTCAGAGCAACCCCGCAAGTTTTCCACCTCTTTCTCCTGGGGATCCAACCCTAACCCAGGTAGTGGCCAATCAGACGTAGTTAGTGTCCATGATGATGCAACTGATGCAACGACTGTATCAGCCGCAACAGATGCAAGTTCAGGGTTGACATCAAGTGCAACCCCACTATGCTTCGATGCAAACCTTGATGACTCCTGCTAGTAGATCGTCAAGTTTGCAGAAGACAATTGCACCAACCCAGCCATCAGGCCAAAGGAAAACACATGTCGTCTGCCAGGACTATAATGAACAAGGTCGTGATGAAAGGAACCGTTTAGGGGACGTGCACACCAGGACACCGACCAAAGATGAGGTGCGGTGTCCTAGAAAGAAGAAAGAATCAGATCCATTAATTAGCCAAGATGTTGGTACACCCCCGTCCAACTCAAAGAAGAGAAAGGCACCAGTATGGAATATAGGAGGTGCCAGCAAGATGATCGTCTCTGGCATAGAGTTTACTCCCAAGGATGCTGAGAAGATTCCCCGATATCTGAGAAGAAATACTTTCCAGGGTGCACGTCAGCTAACCCGACATCTTAGGCTATATGGTCCGCCCAAGCTTGAAGATAATGAATCAGAAGAAATGTCTTCTGATGATGATGAGGCGACCTTTGACATGTTAGTGAAAAAGAAATAGAGCCCAAAGCATGTACTCATTGTTGAGAAGTTGGACACACTGCAAGCATGTGCATCCACACCTACCACTGTGGAGAAGACACCCATATGCAAGTAGAATGCCCCGTGAGCAAGCTCACATGTTTCTTGTGTGAGGGAACAGATCATGTACCTAAGGATTGCCAATTGAACTTGGTTTTTATAAGACCAAGAAAGATCCAAAGACACCTCTAGAACCTTTCAGTCAACTCGTGGTTGACACCATCAATGGTGATGATGCTCTTGATCATCAACCAACTCCAAACTCAGTGAAGATCACCAGTCTTAACAGAGGCTTGGAAAACAAGGCTCATGAGCCAGTGCATATTCCGGATCCAGTTGTGAGCATGCAGACCTAGACAGTGATAAATCGGGTCGGATTTGTTTCAACTATCGCAAGCCAGGACATTATTCCAGTAAATGTCCACTTGGAAGACCAGCAAAGGAAGCCCGTCATTGCTTCAACTATGGGGAAACAGGGCATGTACCCAAAGGTTGTTTAGTGCCCAAGCGCCAACATCCTCAAGATACCCGCATTGGTTGCAACACCAGTATTCCACAAGCTGCCCTAGTTTTAGCACAATGTGGATGAATCCAGCCAAAAGGCACCTGCAAGGCAAAGGATATCGGTTGTCTCCATTACCAGAAACCTCCACCAAGGCGTATTGTCGTTAAGGGCACCAGCAAAGGCTCTAAGGTTCACCCACCAACCCATTCCTAAGCTATAGAACCAACAACAGCTGGGCAAGCAATGCCAAGGAAACAGTGGTACACTCCAACCGCAAGGGATTTGTACTCTCCTTCAGTAGAAGCAGCAAAAATTGTCGCCAACACCAGGTCATGAGGTTACTATGAAAACCAACGAGGCACCCTATGTTGCCTCAGCTCAGATGTTTGGCAGTAAATCGAGTAAGAGCAACATCTCAAGCAAGAAGGTTCTACTTACTGCAACTACTAAGAAGGTAGAAGTGTCTACACGCAAGAAATTTTCCCGTTGGAGCATCAACAGGTAAGCGAAGACAAATCAAGTCAACCAGGCCAGACTCACAAGAGTAAAGGTCGCACCGTCAAGATGTCTGCTAGTCAAGCGGCAACAGACTACAAGTGTGTAACCTTCAAGTACTTTTGTTTGTACATAGAAGTTTCATGGCAGTTATGTAATAAGAATGGAATATGGAATAACGTGTGAGAAATACAATTTCTCTTATGTTGTGATTCATCTTGAGCATCCAAAAGCAAGTTAGCCTGTGTAACTGCTAGTGTTATAAGAAACCTAGAGTTTCATTCTCCCCGCTCATTCAGTTTGGGTTAGACCCCAAGTCATGATTGCTAATCACGAGGGGTAAATGGTCAATCAAGGAAATGTGAATGGTTAGACCATTAAAATCTTCAATATGAGGAGATACATCTGAAAGGATCATTTAATGGACAGCGCAAGAGTATGAGTAGATGCACGAAATATTTGAGTGTGGCTTCATATAAGGGTTACCGAAACCCTTGAAAGTCATGAGGATGTGGTAATTGGCAATAACACCTTAGTGGAGTGAACACGAATCAAGGAAATGCAAATGTTCAGACCACATTAACATTCGACATGCTACGATGTCCTTAAAAGTCAAAATTAGTGGCACCTCAAGAAAATGAGAAAGAATGATGAAAAATTTGGTAATAACCTCATGGGAGAAATGTCCGCACTCTCAATCTTGGAAGTTTCTCCAGAAAATATCCTTGGAAACCACCTCGACGTTTCCTCAAAGATGACATTGGAAAAATCCCATCGCCCTACTCAGAGGCAAATGGATACAAATGTTAGGCTAGAACATCCAGCCATCCAAGATGATGTGGACCCCCGTTTTCAGAACGGGAATCATTCGTGTTCATAGTACCATTTCCCTGGATCGAGTAGTTTGGTACTATTGATGAGAAATCTTTTCCACGCGCTGGCCTGCGAGATCTGCTTAACTCCAGTGCAGGTCCATCCTTGGCTACCTTTGATGAGTTAGGCGTGCCAGTTGGTTTTATCTGATAACCAACAAGAAATAAACAGATACATGCGTTAAGGTTAAGGTTAGATCCTACCGGATCGGCTCAGAAAATCAATTTACATATAATTGCTATCCTAAAGCACATTTAAACTAAGTGATTGGGATAGATCGGCTATGCCGAGACAGTATGAACCACTTAATCTAAATATACATTAGGATAACAAATATATGCATTCATAACCTAGCCGATGCTGCAGATCTAACGTGGATCAGCTATTACTCTGATACATCTTATGAAAAGATATTAATATAACCTAAACACGCTAAACCTAGATCAATCGGCTATCGACTGATGCTAACAGACTGATACCGGTTTAAAGCATTTAACCATATTGAGATCTTAATATAAGAGGCAATTTTAATATATCTAATAGTAAATAATGCTAAAAGATAACTAAAACAGATAAGGCCAGCTGAAACCCCGGCACTGTCTCTAAGGTAAACATCTAGCCGAATAGATCTTAATAATTCTAAGAGCGACTTAATATGTCATGATGATGCAACATTAAGTATAAAAAGAAGTATTAGATCTATATGAACCGATATAAACCCCTCGAGACGGTGGATACAACATATAAACTAATTCAACATCTAGATCTAGCTTTATCGGCTACTGTCTCCTGAGAGAAACGAGCCGATGGCAAGATAGATCTAGATATTACCCTAGATTATATGTCGTATATGATAAATTGCGCAGTCTATAACATTAAATCTAGAGTATCATGACAATGTAAGCACTAGATTCAACGATACAAACTACTAATGACAAGTGTTTACCTTATTCGGGGATTGAGATCGATGCAGCCCGAAATGGGATCAAGAACTCGTATAAAAGAAAAAGATTTGGCGATGCGCCGAGTTTGTATTGATGTGTGTATATTTTACAAAGAGCCCTTGGGTCTTATTTATACTTAGGCATAACAGTATCCGTGTAAGACACAGTTTCTATCTTATCCACTATTTAAAGTACGAAAATATCTCGAGACACAGCCCCAATGTCGTATCACAAAAGGAATATCTATACAAATCCCTATTTTACAGATACAATTGCCGTTACAGGACTTTATCCATAGATGACAATTATCTTAACGAACATTTGGGAACTGAATCTTCCTTCTTCCTTCAAGCTTCTTTATCGGAAACAGTTCCATCCTCCTCTCTGAATCGGAATCGGCTCTCGGCTGTCCCTATCTGATTCGGCCTTAGCCGACTGGTTTCCCAGCCGATTTGATCGTGGTCGATGCGGTCTCTGTCTCTCCGCAGATCACTTTCCCGATCCGATTCCGCTTCAATTCCAACCTTGAACTTAGGGACCTGGTTACCAAATTTGGTCGTTAACAGGTACCCACGAAATACAGTAGTGAAATATCATGTGCTCGTGCACAAATAGTCTTATATCAAACACATTACATTATAGGCCCAAGGCCATTGTCTAATATATAGGACCACACGGTCTGGATACAACCAAAAGCAGAGTTAAGATAAGGCAGTAGACAGATGGCAGCGGCATGTCATTGCCACAGGCAACGACCGGAGTCTAAGACCTATTAGGCACCTTCGTCTTCCTCACCCACCTGGTAGTAGGCGTACGGGTCTTCAGGGTCTTCATTATCCACATCTGAATGTTTGTGCGTATAGCAAGGGTGAGTGCCAACTGTACTCAGCAAGTCAACACAGCAAAGATGCATATGATAGGGGATTCTCAAAGGATGGCTGTGGTTCATTTGCACAAAGTTAGTTTTGTAATTCTTTTTGCAAACCTAACATCTAGCCAAGTCAAGTTTTATTTCCATGGTTCTTTAAGTCGGCGACGGTTCTGTCCACCATCCACTGTGATCCCAAGGATAGCTTCCCCCCACCGGATCGTCATGGTTTTCTGGGGAGTCTATCCCTTCTCGCATCTCGAGAAGTTGATCCACGAGCTCATAAAGTCATTATGCATACCCTCCCATCATTTTAAATCTTATGAGTCTAGCCAAGAGAGAAACTTGTCACGCCGCTCCATATCCGTGAGCACGGCTATTCGAATAGATTGATTTACTCACACTGCAGTGGATGTACACTTTACCCGTACTCCGTGACTGCCCAACAAATGAGCCTACGTCCCAACACATGGGACGGTCACGGCAAAGCTTTTCAATAACCTTACTTTGGCAGTACCCGCTCCATGAACTTTAGCCCTCTTGCACTCTAGCCGTCCTTTTCTAGCAGTGCAAGGAGTTCTGGCGCTCCCGGGGGTAAGGGAAAAACTCATATTTAAGTTATAATTAGTTTAAATTTATCATCCATCATCATTCCACACACAGGCCTCCAGCCTCATCACAATCATCAGAACCACTATGCAGGGATGCTGCCTTCGCTTGGTTATCTATTTCGCTAGGTCTATCCCCATTCGAGAAGTACGGTTGAAATGGCTCTTTCCATGTTATAAGTCTCATGGCTCGGTTCTTAACTGACCGGGGACGACACTTGCCTTTTCCGTAATCCACCCAAATCATCCGGTCGCCCCAATCTAAAACATTTGTTTTGTATTTTCAGTTTTCATCAAAACTCATTTTATCATTCTCATGGCAATGTGGCGCTCACGTCTCCACATGACGTATCTTAACTACCTTCCCTAAGGTAGTTGCCCAAGCATATAGCTCGTTGTGAAAGCATGAGTATGCAAGAATCTAGTATAAGCATGACTAAGCATCTTACTGAAGATTTCCTTCGGACATGTCTTATCGAGGGTTACAAAGAATATATGTAAAGGTAAACAATATCAAGGCATGGCATATCAAGCATAGGTATTTTCTTGTGTAAAGCATGCATATTTGAATTTTAAATCAACATCATTTCACAAATAGGTTCAACATGTTCAAAGGGAGTTAAGATTTGCCTTGCTTGCGACCTTCTTGACTTGCGTCTTCAGCGTACTCAATGGCTCCCTCGGATTCTACACATACGTGCGAAAGATTCAATTGAATTTGATCAGAATTAAAATAAAAACCATCAAAACCAAATGAATCGCAAAAGTGGTCTCTAAAGGCGAATCTATGGTCGTAAATGGATTTAAGTTCAAGTTTCGCTAAAGTCCATGTTGAAACGAGTGAGTTGCATTAATTTGAACTTTTACGTTTCCTCTGATTTAACTTATATGGGGAAGCCTTATCCCCAGTTAATTTAAGTGTAGAGGCATTATAATTGATGGTACAAAATGTTTATTTGGCTAGAGGTTAACTAGAGCGTTTACGTCGATCTTTTGGTTGAATCTAAATCCTTTTGTGAACTTGGTGTCGTGGTCCATTGATAATTGAAGTGAGAAGGATTTTATGGAGCAAAATTAAATATAAAATTTTATACATATAGGAAAGAGTTGATTAGGAGTTATAAAGATAGTTTTATAGTTCTTGAAAAAGTTCTTATTTGTGAGTATAAAACTAAGTGAATAAATGAGCTTCTCAAAGATATAAAACTTTGGAAATTAGATAGGTTAAAAGTTTGAATCTAAGTAATTATAAAACTCATAATTATTTGCAAAGGAATTTTAAAAGTGAATAGATAATAAGCCTCTTTAAAAGATGTAAAATCTTTGTAAATAAAGTTTAAAGGAGTTAAAAGAGTTAAAATATTTTTCTAGGATTTTTACTAGGCTCATCCCAATTTTTAATCCCTTAGAAAAATTAAAAGAAAAATTTCCAAAAATTTTGTCTAAGCCGGCAACGAACCCATGACCTCTCTCTCTCGGCTCAACTCTCTCTCCACTGGGCTAACGGGCCTTTCTCTCCCTCTCTCCCCTTTCTTTTCTTTTCTTCCTTCTTCCTGTTCTTCTCTCCCGGCGCCAGTGAGGATGAGGCCAACGGCGGCGAGGGCGGCCGAAGCTCGGAGGCTAATTGGTCCTACACCATCTATGTGACACGAGAAACCCGTTTCAAGGCGCAACCGGGCTGGAGAGGCGGCGGAACGGGCCGGCGACGGCGGCCTAGCCGCGGCGGCGGATGCGCACGGTGCCGGCGTGTTTCAGTGGGGTTCCGGCCGAAGCAAGTCACCTAAAAGCATCTACGGGACACGGGGGTGGTAATGGTGGCATTGGTTTAGCCGGAGATGTACCGGAGAGGGCTAACGACGTGTGCACGGCGGAGGCCGAAACAGAGGAAACACGGTTGCTCGCCGGCGGTGGGCCTCCGGCGACCTTTTGGTCTGGAAAAGTTAGGGGAAATGAAGCTCTTGATGTGAGGATTGCGATGGTACCTTTAATTTGAGCAGCAATCAACTGAGAACGACGAATTCTTGAGTTTTGCTTCGGGCGACCGATTTAGGGTTCTTTGGGTGTTTTTCAAAATTCGCGCAATGCGGTGGAGAGAATTTGGGGAAATTTGGGAGGAAGCTAGGTGAGAAGACAAGGAACAAGTTTTGTATTTTGAGTTTCGGCCGAGGAGCTCTATTTATAGATGTCCACGTTGGCTCGGGCTCGACGGCAATGGCGGTGCGGCGCGGGGATGGCGGCACACGCGGAGAGGGGGAGGGGAGGCCGACGCACGGCGGGCACGGCTATAGCGCGGGAGGCATGGGCACGGCGTGGCTGACATCGGCTACAAGCGGCGGTGTTGACGCAAGCGCGCGCGATACGGCGATGCGACGGCGGCGTATGGCGTGGCGTGGGCGCGGCGCCGTGGTCGACGCGCGGGCGTGGGCGCGGCGTACGACATGGCGTGGGCGCGGCATACGACGCTTTGACGCCGGGCGGGCGGCGCACGCACGTACGGCGCGTGACGCCGTGGCGACGCGCGCGTCGCTCGCGTGGCGTGCACGCGGTACGGCCTCGACCGGCGTCGAACACCTAGCGGGCGATGAACAGATACTTTCCAATTTTCTCGATTTTTTTATTTTTGCCTTTTCTTTTTAAATTTTTATTTCTATTTATTCCTTTCATATTTCTCCCAATATAAAATATAATTTGGCCCAATCATAAATTTAATTTTAATTCCAACTTTTCAATATTTTTTCCAACTTTATTATTATATATTATTATATACATATTTATGTATATATCCTTTTTATTTCCATTCTTTACATTTTATTTTATTGTATTTTATTTTGTATTTCCCAAAATATAGTTCTGATCCAAAATAAATTCTTATCAACCTTAGTTTTCCATGATTGTATATTTTTATGATTTTTATTTCTAATATTTATTTTGGAGTTTGCTTTTCTTTTAGGGTTTCCAACACCCTTTTTAATTTCTCCATCTTTCAGTTAAATGTACCTTTATTTATAACACGCAATAAAACTTTGCAAATAGGAGGCAAATAATTATAGCAAGATGTAATAACTCAAAAGTTTTTTTTGTGGGTTTCGGTTTTTAGATTGCGATTTTTAAGTTCTGATTTTCAGGGTGTTACAGATGATATGGAGGATTCCTCTCGGCGAACCATCTCTAAGGGTTGAAAGCGAACTTGTGAGATCCAAAGCAGGAACCCTTGGTTGCTTTTAAAGGTAGTTCCCACCGATTCGCCAGTTTCTGCATTTGTGGGAAAGCAACGTCAAAGTTTGTGTCCTGTCAGCCCATCAAAGCCAACAAACGATACGAGAACCAACATAATAAGAAGTTGTTAGTCCCATTTTGGATAGATTTGATAAGTGGCTTGTGTCTGTTCCACAGGCCAACCGTCAAGCAACCCATGCGAAGGTCAACCGCCAAAGTCACCCGTAAAGCATAGTCATGTCGGAGCTACAACGGTGGGAAAGTCAATCAAGAGTCGGTATGCTCGTGAGTTGTATGAGAATCACACTTATGGAAGATTTTCCGTCATCGGTTGAGTGTTGAGTTCCAACAGTCCCTAGAATGAAAGTGCACCGTATTTGACTCTTTTTGATCGACCGATGGAGTATCCAATTTTTGAAGTCAAGGTTCTGAGTAAGTAAGAGAAATGTGGGACAACCTCAAAGATGGCAGTGTATTTGTTCGTGGTCAGGCGAAAGCATGGCTACTTGTTGTAAAGGTGAGCTAGAGTCACTTCTATGAGGAACTTCCCATTGTCAATTGGATGTTATATTCTAAGCCTTCCCGGAATGAAAGAGCTCTGTTAGTGTTTCATTTGATGGAATATGAAGAATTAGTTCTACAGATCGAAGTTCCCTAGAAATCAGAGAGGTTGACTAATCTCAAGGGTAGTAGCCTCATCAGTCACAGTCGGGCGGAAGCCCATTGTTGATGAGAAATTTTCCCACGCACTAGCCTGAGAGATTTGCTTAGCTCTAGTGCAGGTCCAAATTAAATTGTCTTCGGTGTGTAGGGTGTGCCAGTTGGTTTGATCCTGTAACCAACAAGAAGCAAAGAAAAGGAAATTAAATTATGATTAGATCCTACTTGATCGGCTATAGGTATTCATAATACATAATTACCATTACAAAGCATGTTTAGACTAAGTGATTGGGATAGATCGGTAGTATACCGAGACAGTATAAATCATTTATATCTAAAAACGCATTAAAACAATAATTATATATATTTATAACTTAGTCGATGTCATAGATCTAATGTGAATTGGCTAGTACTCTGATACAGTTTTATACTAAGATATTATTCTAAGCTAAATACACTAAACCAAGATCAATCGATGTCGACCCCCGTTTTTTAGGACGGGAATCATTCGTGTTCATAGTACCATTTTCCTAGTTCGAGTAGTTTGGTATCCAAGAATACAGTACTGAATTATCAGGTGCAAAGTGCATGAATAGTCTTATACCACAAATATATTACAATAATAGGCCCAAAGGCAATATTCAATACATGCAGGACCTACTGATTCGGATACAACCAAAAGCAGAATTTAGATAAGGCAGCGGAATTTGAAGGTAGCGGCTCGTCGATTGCCTCAGGAAACGACCGGGGACTAAGACCTAGTAGGCGCCTTCTTCTTCTTCGCCCTCCTGGCAGTAGGCATAGGGGTCCTCCAGTTCTTCGTTTCCACCGTCTGAAGGTTTGTGCATATAGCAATGGTGAGTACCCAACATACTCAGCAAGCCAACACGGAATGATGCACATGATAGGGTCATTCAAAGGATGGCTGAGGTTTATTTGCGGAAAGCCAATTTTCATAAATCATTTCACAAGCCTATCATCTAGCCAAGTCAAGTTTTAGTTCCAGAATATATTAAGTCGGCGACGGTTCTGTCTACCATCCATCGTGATACCAAGGATGGCTTCCCGCCTCCGGATCGTCATGGTTTTCTGGGGAGTCTACCCCTTCTCGCATCTCGAGAAGTTGAGTCCACCAGCACACAAAATCATTATGCATACCAACCCATCATTTTAAAACTTATGAGTCTGGCCACAAGAGAAACTTGTCACGCCGCTCATTATCCGCGAGCACGGCTATTCGAATAGATTGGTTTACTCACACTGCAGTGGATGTACACTTTACTTGTACTCCGCAACTGCCCATTGAATGAGCCTACATCCCTTTTATATGGGACGGTCATGGCAAAGCCTTTCGATAACCTCACTTTGGCAGTACCCGCTCCATGAACTTTAGCCGTCTTGCACTCTAGCCGTCCTTTCCTAGCAATGAGAGGAGTTATGGCGCTCCCGGGGTAAGGGAAAACTCACCAAATTCTCATTCATTATTCAACACGTAGGCCGCAGCCTTATCTCAATAACCAGAACCACATCTCCACACAAGAACCACTACGCAGGGATAGTGCCTCCGCTCGGCTATCTACTCCGCTAGGTCTATACCCATTCGAGAAGTATGGTTGTACTGGCTCGTTCCAGGTTATAAGTCTCATGGCTCGGTCCTTAATCGACCAGGGACAACACTTGCCTTTGCCGAAATCCACCCAAATCCATCCATCCGCCCCAGTCTAAAAACATTGGTTTTGTACTTTCATTTTTTTCATCAAAACTATTTTCATCATGTTCAAGGCAATGTGGCGCTCATGTCTCCACATGCCGTATCTCAACTACCTTCCCTAAGGTAGTTGCCCAAGCATATAGCTTTTGTAAAAATATGAGTATGCAATATTCTAGTATAAGCATGGCTAAGCATTTTACCGAAGGTTCCCTTCGGTTATATCACATCAAGGGTTACAAAGATTATATCTAAGGGTAAGCAATATCAAGGCATGGCATATCAAGCATAGGTATTTTGTGTATAGCATGCATATTTGAAGTTTAAATCAATATCATTTCGCAATTAGGATCGACATGTTCAAAGGGAGTGATGACTTGCCGTGCTCGCACACTTGTTGGTTGGGGTCTTCCGCGTACTCAACGCCTTCCTCGGACGCTAATCGTACGTGCGAGAGAAAAGATTGAATTCGGTCAGAATTCAATAAAATCCAACAAAAGCCAAATAAAAATCATAAAGCACTTCGTAATGTTCTAAGGTGGTTTTAGATAATGTTAGGTTTGATAAATCCGAATTTGGAAATGAAAGGGAGTGAGAAAGAGTTATAATGTTTTGAAATCCGGGATAACACCGAGTCAAAAGTACATATACACATAGGAGGACAATATCCAAATTGAAAATACTTTTGTGTCTTAGGCATACAAAAATATTTTGTTGAAACTATAACCCGAGGGTTAAATGAGATTTGGAAGAGTTTAAGCTAAGGTTTTGATATAAATATAGCTTTGTAAATCAAAAACTCTGAAGAAAACTTGTGGCTTAAAGCATGGACGTGAATAGAGCATTAGAAGCTGGACTCAAGGTGAATCACCTAAGAGAAAAAGGGGGATCGGCTCACTGCCGACGCGGCAGCGCAAGGGGGGCGTCGGTTGTGGCGTCGGCTATGGGCTTAACGGGACTGAGGGGGCTTGGGGTGGTGCGGTATGGCAAGAGGGAGGCTGGGGCCTCTTTTATAGGCGCAGGCGGCTATAGCAGGCGGAATCAGCTGATGAGGACGGTGTGGCTACAGCGCACGTGACGAGACGGCTCGGCGCTGCGCGGCGTGGCTGAGGCGAGCACAGGGCACGGATGCGATGGAGAGCGTTGACGCGGGCGCACGGCGTGGCGTGGCCGACGTCGGCACAGTGCAGCGCGTCGAATCGGCTGACGCGGGCATGCGAAATCGGCTGTCACTGGGTGGCGAGGCTACAGTGGTGGCAACGCGACGACTCGGAGTGGCACAGCATGGGGCAGTACGGCGCGTTGATGCCGGCGCGCACGTGGTACGTGCGTGCGTACGTCAGTGTGGGCGTGCGACGTGCGTGATAGGATCAGCTGATGTGGTGCACAAGTGCAGATGTGACAACAATGTTGACTCTGGGGACGTGCGGGTACGCGCACGCATACGGCGGCGTGGGCAGCGTTGACTCCGGCTGTGGGCGACGCTATCGGCTGCGGCACTATCGGTTGCGACACTATCAGCTATGGCGACGCTGTCGGCTGTGGGCGGCTTCATCGGCTTCGGCCGATGCCATTAGCTGCAGCCGATGCTACCAGCTGCGGGCGGCACTATTGGCCTTCCATGTTCAAATAGCTACTATTTGATTATAACACTCAACAAGACTCGCAAATAAGAAGCAATAAGATCCAAATGAAAGCAATAATGCAAAAGTTTTTGCGAATTCTGAATTTTAGGTTTCGATTTATAAGTTCCGATTTTTAGGGTGTTACAATCGGCTATTAACACGACTTAACAAATTGATACCGGGCTTAGTACATTTTAAATAGATTAAGATCTTGATATAAAAGGTGGTTCTAACACATCTAGCAGTAATAATACATAAAAGATGGCTAAAATAGATAGGATCGGCTGAAACCCCGATACTATCTCTAATAACAGTCATTGAGCCGACTAGATCTATATGATTCTAAAAGCGACTTAATAGATCAGGTTGATGCAGCATTAAGTACAAAAAGAAGCATGAGATCTATATAAGCTAATGAAAGTCTTTCGATATGGTGGATACGCCAAATAATCTAAATCAATCTCAAGATCTAGTTCTGTCAGCTATTATCTTCAAGGAGATGCTAGCCGATCGTGAGATGGATCTAGACATTGATCTAGATTATATGTCATATATGATAAATTAAGCAATTTGTAGCATCAAGATCAGAGTGTCATGATGATGGAAGCACTAACCTCGATAGCACAAACTGCTTGTAACAAGAGATTACCTTAATTGGAGATCGAAACCCGATGCAGCCCAAAGACCAGGCAAGAACTTGTCGAGATTAAAAGTAAAAACAAAAGGTAGCGATGCGCCGAGATTGTATTGGGTTGTGTCTGTCTCTCTTGATTACATGATCTCGGGTCATATTTATACCCAGATATACAATGAGTCCGTAACGGACACGATTCCTATTACAGATTGGAAAATATTCTAAACAAACTGGCATTATCTATAAGGAAACTATATAAAATATCCTAATTTAAAGATACAATTGCCATTGTAGGACGTTATCCGTAGATGGCAACATCTTCAAAGCACTTGGAAACCGAATCCAATGATTATCTTCACGCTTTCCTTCCGGGATCGGTCTCATCCGCTTTTCCCAATCGGAATCGGCTATCGGCTATCCTGTCCGACTCGAACTCAGCCGACCGGCTCCTTAGCCGATTCGGACTTAGCCGACGCAACTTCTGTTTCCCAGGTTCAAACGCTCCCTTCCGCTTCAATCCTTGCTTCAAACATGGGGATTTGCTTACCAAATTTGTCGTTAACACATGCCCCCCAAGTCCGTGATATTGAGAATATTGCGGATTTTGTGCAATCCCATCCTCGGAGAAAACCTAAATAGAGTCTATTTTGACCATTACGATAACTCTTTAAATAACGCCCATTCCGTGCCGAACAAACTCACGCCGTCACCTTTGCAATCCAAAAAGCCCTAGCCAGAAACGCTCTCGAGCCCTCCGGTGATTTCCTCGGTGCTCTCGACCCCATCGCAGCGATCCCCTTCCTCTAGCAACCGGAATCAAGCTAATGGAGGCCTCCTCTGCCCCCTCTGTTCTGCTCCTGTGAGTTCACTGAGGTACATCCCGTCGGCTAATTCCTTTCTTTTCCTGCTCGTATTCGTAGATCTGAATTTTAGGCTTCATGAATCTTGATTTTGCCCCCTTTTTCCATTTGTAGCATCTTGCCCACCAAATAGTCATTCTGAGTCTGATTAACGACAAGAGATACTACCTAGGGCCTATCGGCAATAAGAACCCAACTGACATTATCATTGCCGAAACCAATAGGACGTCCTATAGAATATCAAACCCCATCCTAGGCCACTAGAATGGTATCTTTAAGTCTTGGCCTTTAATTGATAAATCTTGGCCCTCTTGGTATAAGAGAATGGAGGCCAGCAAACACAGCCATTGGGAAGAAGTAGACATAGCCCAATGTTTAGCCCTCTTTGTAGCCGATATGCCTAAAGATGAACCATTGGTATCGGTTGCCTGCTATTTCTGGAAAAATACTTTCAATGCCTTTCTTTTTCAACAAGGCCCAATGACTCCAACGTTAGCCGACGTATTTATGATAACTGGATTGGACATACTGTCGTCGGCTAACCCAAATCGGCTGGATAGCAAAGGCCAATTCTCCTTTAAGACCAAATCTATTGGAGGCTGGAACAACTATGTTAATATGAATATGGGAACTGGGTCCATCAGCCCTTAGAGAGTATGCTGCATTCCTTATGATATGGTTAGAAAAATTCATCTTCTACGGCTCCAGTTGCGGCCCAATAGCAAATTGGCAGGTGGTAACCGAAGCCCTAGTCAACAAGACAAAAATCTCCTTGGACATGTTCCTCTTGGGTTACCTTTATCAGACCTTGAACCAGGCATCGACTAAGATAGCAGCCGATGTAACAATAGGCACTGGAGGCCCTTGGTGGTTTTTGCAGCTGTGGTTAGTGCTGTTGACTTAGAAGATTTCTGGACGACCCAATCTGGCCGATGCTGAATTCCCATTAGTAGAGCCGATTGAGGATGATGACGGGGAGGAAGTGACTACACGCAGGTGTATGTCTTTTGGAGAAGTCGTCGCCGTTCACCCCGGGTCTAAGTTATCAAGTGAACTCTTGGCCAATTGGTTCACACTTTTCTATGATCGATTTGCCAAGAACAATTGGACATGGTTTTTCTTTGGAAACTGCCCAGAGTTTGAGCTCCCTATTGAATTAAATTTTGATGAGCTCAACTTAGAAGAATATCCAAAACCAAGGGAAATCTTCACTGTAGCCATCAGCCCTTGCATCCTCCCAATCGGCATCCACCAGGGCCGAAATATCGTCAAGTCTTACAAGTTTTATTATCCTGTATCGGCCGCCAGACAACTCAGACTCGGCCAACTGCCAATCGAACTCAATTATGCCGACAAGATCCAAACTAGAGGGGAAGTAACTTCAAGGATAATGATGGATCGACTGATGAACATTGAAAGCCCTCCTCTTGGTAGCATAGACACTCTGGAATTAGCCTTGAAGAGAAGTTCAGCTTTTGACAGATGGTGGGTCGAACTGAAAAAGCACATCTTCCACCAATCATCCTCCATGTACCTAACCACACTCCTTCCAGAGTCAATCCCTGATGTGAGTACTTCTCTCCCTCGTCAATTTCTCAAAGCTATCGGCTATTATCTGCTTAATATCTAACCAATGCTTTCTTTCTTTGCAGACAACTGATTCTTCTCCCCCCCATGAGAGCAACTTAGGGGTTAAGATTCAATACGCCACAGGGCGGATCCCAAATGGAGGCCTTGCTCTATCTATCATTGGCTTTAACGCGCCGAAAGTAACAATACTTTTGCACAGCCAAACCCACGAGGCGTTATCCAGGAAAAGGGCCAAGCCGTTGGCTGTTGGTCCATCGGCTGCACAGAAGAAAAAAAACCAAAGAAACAAAAGAAAACCCCAGCCGACAGTTTGCCATCTTTGGATCTGAGCGTGGAAGAGGCCCTTAATCAAGAAATCATGGAAGAAGAAATTGATCAAGCTATTGAAGATGCTGCCGCTGGATCCAGCCACTCGAGCAAGTATGCGCGAACACCATCGGCTCATGATCAAGCTCTACAAACACTATCTCCTCCCCAGCGTCCTGCTCGCCCTCAACCAGTACACATCTTTCCTTTCTTGAAGTTCTGGCAATTTAAATTTGCTTGAAATCTTTTTGTTCTTAACCAAAACCATTTGATTGCACCAAAAAAGATTAGCCCAATGGCAACCACGCCCTGCTTCACCAGTAAGCCCGAAACCCTGTCCTTTTTCTTATGTTGATTGGCCGATTTCGACTAACACTTGTCTATGTAGCCTCCTCGTTCTCCATCGGCTAGGGGTAGCCATCACATCGAAGAAGAAGAACGAGCACCAGCTCCCATAGCTAAGGTAAAAATAATCCCCTCAAAGACAAATTGGCTATTTAATTCCCTTGATACTTAAACAACCATGAATAAGGTCCTGTAGGCTTTAGCCGACATGTTCTCCTTCGACATCAGAGAATTCATCGGTGAAGAAGAAGAAATTACCAGCCAGGCCCAAGTTCCCATAGCCGACGAATTAAAAGAGAGGCTCTTGGATATTGCTCGTCACTGGATAGCTTGCTGGATTACCTGGTTATCAACTACGGGCCAATCAAAGCTAGGTTTGAAGAAATCGAAAGACAACTTCCAAACAATATTGCTAATGCAATCTCCCAAGCTGCCCAAATTGATCAGTATCGGTACAAGCTAGAAAGGGCAATGCAATGGATGATCAACAGAAAAGCCAGAGCCGATCTCGAAACAATGATCGAGAGCAACTGTCGGAGCGTCATCGCTGAAAAAGCCAAGTTAGACGAATTGACTGCTAGGCCATCGGCTACTCAATCCAACATTGAACGGTTGAAGAAAAGAAAGCTGAACTCATGGCCTAACTGGATCAATGTAGAGCTGAACTGGCTTCTGAAGAGGAGAAACTAGCCAATCTCCCAACGGCCATCGAGGAGCAACGAAATAAGCTAAAATCTTCCATTCAGTATTTGGGAGATTTGAGAAAATCTCTAAAGCCGATTCCAGGAACCGACGCAGCCGAAGCCGAGACGATCACTTCTTGTATGGATATCGGCCATCAATGACTTTATCGGCAATTGAATCAATTCTTGTATGGGGCTGGTTTTAGAAACTTTGAACACTCTTTGTAACATACATTTTTTTGTAATCGGCGAGCTACTATGCCTTGAATGCTGTAATATATTCCTCTTCTGCCAATTTCCTCAATTTCCATGTCTTGACTGTCTCGAAAGTTTTCGAAGTCGTGAAAATTCTTGAAGTCTTCCTCTGATCTTGTATGATATATATGCCCCCTAATTTTTTAATGTTGCCTTCAGCATTAAGAAAATTATAAAACCAACCAACACCGTCGGCTAGGCTCGGCCGATTTGAAAAATCAAAGGGAGAAAAACTTGTAGTGAAATTTTCCTAAAGGTGATATGTGTATTCTCAAAACACATCGGCTAACATGCATCGGCAAGGGCTTAGCCAAATCACGAGTTGATCCAAACACTGGGATAGTATTTCTTTAGATATTTGCCATTAAGAGCTCTTCCAAATCTTTCTCCATCCAGTCCTTCTAGCATGTAGGCTCCTTTAGAGACGCACTTGTGGATCTTGAAAGACCCTTCCCAGTTAGGTGACCACCTGTCGAACTTGTTATCTCATGTACCAATCTGCAGTATCAACTTTTAGACCAGCTCGCCTTCTTCAAAAGACTTAGGCACAACTTTCTTGTTATAATGACGAGCCACTCTGTCTTTGTCCCTGGACACTTTTTCCAAAGCACGCATTCTTGACAAAACCAAGTCTTCCGATTCGTCCACCATTAGATTGTAATAATCATCGGCTGTTAATTCATCCAGGAGTTGAATCCTCCTTGAGCCGATGACGCTTTCCCACGGTAAAACAGCTTCATGTCCATAGACTAATTTGTAAGGAAGCACTTGGATTGATCCATGACAGGCCATCCAATAAGCCCAGAGTGATTCGGCCAATCGGCTATGCCATTGCCTCGGGTACTCAGAGATCTTCCTCTTTATCAACTTGATCAAACTCTTGTTAGAGGCTTTTGCCTGTCCATTAGCCTGAGCATAATATGGTGAAGAATTCAACAACTTGATTCCCATATCGTCGGCAAACTAAACAAACTCGTCTGAAATAAAGATAGACCCCTGATCTGTGGTGATAGTTTGAGGGACGCCAAATCTGTAAATGATATGCTCTTTGACAAACTCAATTGCATCCCCGGAGTCAACCATCTTCAAAGGAATTGCTTCCACCCACTTGGTAAAATAATCGGTTGTCACCAATATAAACTTATGTCCTTTGCTCGAGGATGGATTAATCTGGCCGATCATGTCAATTCTCCATCCTCTGAACGGCCAAGGCTTGATGATTGGATTCATAGCCGATGCTGGTGCTCTCTGGATAGCTCCAAACTTTTGACAGTCTTGACAACCCTTATAATACTTGAAGCAATCTTCCAGCATAGTCGGACAGAAATACCCAGCTCTCTGAAGTAGCCACTTCATTTTCTGAGTACCACAGATCCCTTCGTGTACTTCTCCCATAGCAACTTTGGCTTGATCAGTACTTAGGCATTTGAGTAGCACACCATCAATCGTTCGATAATATAAGTCTTCATCGAGCAAAACATATCGTAAAGCCTTGTAGCACAATTTCCTTGAAGCCGACTGGGAAGGATTCTGAAAATAGCTGTGAACATCATACCTCCAATCGTCGGCTGAGATGGTTGCAATCTCCACTTCAACTTGTTTTGTCATAAGCTTGTAGCCCGATGCTCCCTGAGCCAGATCATTTGCTTCTAAATTCTGCTCTCTAGGGATATGCTTTAAGGTAACTAGCCGAAAACTATCTATCAACTCTCGGCATTTTTAATAATAGACCATGAGCGTGTCATTTTTGCATTCATATTCCCCTGACAACTGGCTGATGACCAACAGCGAATCGCCCATTATTTCGACAGTATCGGTAGTTGCAAACCCTTGAGGACAGCTTCATATTCGGCTTGATTATTTGTAGCATGAGGCGCAATTGTAAATGCGAATTCAAAACTTGCCCCCTGGGTGAGATGATTACCAAGCCGAAACCACATCCACTTGTGCAAACAGATCCATCAAAGGCGAGTGTCCAAGGCATGATGTCAACCAAGCCGATTGAGTCATCTCTGTGTTCCACAATAAGATCGACTATGACCTGCCCCTTAACTGCTTTGGGCGCTCGATACCTCAAGTCAAACTCTGTCAAGGCAAAGATCCACTTCCCAACTCGTCCTTTCAGAACTGGAGCCGATAGCGTATATTTAACTACATCGGCTTTGCAAACTATCGTGCACTCATTTGATAACAAATAATGCCTTAACTTCATACATGAAAAATATAAGCACAAGCGCAACTTCTCCACGAGAGAGTACCTTGTTTCTGCATCCAAAAGTCTTCTACTAAGATAGAAAATTGCTTTTTCCTTTCCTTCGAACTCCTGGATCAAAACTGAGCCAATAGACTTCTCGTCGGCTGATAGATATAGCTTGAAAGGTACTCCCTTTTGCGAAGGGATCAATACCGGAGGGGAGCTTAAATAATCCTTGATATTATCCAAATCCTTCTGTTGCTCTGCCCCCCAAGTAAATGCTTGATTGGCTTTCAACCGTAGCAAAGTCGTGAACGACTCCATCTTCTCAGATAAGTTGGCAATAAAGCGCCTGATGAAGTTAACTTTGCCGATCAAAGACTGCAACTGCTTCTTGTCCTGTGGAGGCTGAATACTTTTGATAGCGTTGATGCTTCTTTGCATCACCTCAATCCCCCTTTCATGAACAAGAAAACCCAAAAATTGGCTAGCCGACATGCCAAAGGCACATTTCGTAGGATTCATCTTCAGGCCATACTTTCTGGTTCTCTCCAAGACTTTTCTTAAATCGGCTATGTGATCTTCGACCTCCTTGGATTTGACAATAACATCATCAATATAAATCACTACCAAGAAGCCGATTAGGTCGTGAAAGATATAATTCATGGCCCTTTGATATGTAGCTCCAGCATTCTTCAATCCAAAAGTCATGACAACCTATTCATACAAGCCGATTGCCCCTGGACACCTGAAAGCTGTCTTATGGATGTCTTCCTCGGCCATAAAGAGCTGATTATATCCAGCATTGCCATCCATGACTTATTATTTTGTGGCCGGAGGCTGCATCTACTAGCAAGTTGGCTATTGGTATGGGGTATTCGTCTTTAGGGGTAGCCTTATTTAAGTCTCTGAAGTCGATGCACACAATAAGTTTGCCATTTTTTCTTGATTACTGGGACTATATTGGAAACTCATTCTGCGTATCGGCTGGGCCGAATCAAACTAGCATCATATAGCCGAGTGATTTTGACTTTAATCACATCATACATATCGGCTTTAAACCTTCGGGGAGGCTGTTTGTATTGCCGATACCCTGGCTTAAGGGGAGCCGATGTTCAACAATCGATCGACTAAGACCAGGCATCTCAAAATATTCCCAAGAAAAACAATCTTTATATTTCTTTAATAAATCAATAAGCTTGGCTCTAAAATGAGAAGAAATATTTTTACTAATATATGTCGGCCTAGGCCTATCTCCTGGACCTATATCAACCTCTTCAAGCTCGTCGGCCGACATAAAACCTTGACTGAGTTTGCCATCCAGATCATCCACGATGTCCTTGGTGTAGACGTTCGAGCCCTCCACGATGCCATCAAAGTAATAATTGAGGCTCTTCGTCTCCAATTGGTTGTATATCAGAATCGGACACTTTTAGAAAATTGGTCTGCCAAACTTTGCCAGACAGGCAATCAATGCCGTCGACTTCCCGTAAAGTTAAGTCGGCGTTGCCTATGTTGACTGACCTGTCGGCTGGCACGATTTTGATCTTGTCGCCTTGCCACTGGATGAAGTTTTGATGCATTGTCGAAGGGATGCAGCAGTTGGTGTGGATCTAATTCCTTTCGAGTAGCAAGCTGTATGACCCCTTCCCGTCGATGACAAAGAAAGTTGTGGGCACAGTTTTGCTGCCGACGGTTAGCTCAACGTTGAGAACTCCCTTGGCCTCTGAAGGGTTCCCACCGAAATCCTTGAGCACCATATTTGTCTTGATCAAGTGATCATCTACTTTGCCCAGCTTCCTGAAAGTAGCATAGGGCATCAGATTGACGGCAGCTCCTCCATCGACCAGCATCTTCGACATCGGCTTCCCATTTACAAATCCTTTGACATATAGGGGCTTTAGGTGCCGATGCTCAGTCCCCTCAGGTTTTTCAAATACTGCTTGTTCTGGGGACAATAATAATTTGGCCAAGGTCTCCTCTACTATATCTGCATCGGCTTTGGTAGCCTCAAACTCGGCTGGCAATATGAACACCATGTCAACCAATGCAGCAGCTACTCCTTTTCCTTTTGCCGCCCTCTTAGCCTTGTCGGCTGGACTCTCATCGGCTGGGGCAGCATCTCTTTTTACGTGCCACTTTTTCCTGCCTTGTTGCAGCCGATGATTGATCTTTTCTTGAACTTCTTCCTCTTGCCCGTTGCTTTTCATCCTTTGAAAGGCTTCTCTTCTGGGTCTTCGTGAACACTCTAGAGGGGCACCATTAGGGGTTGGCAGGCTGTTCTTCTTCATCATCTTCTTCGTCTTCGTCCTGGAAGAAGTCCTGGCGGATTAGGCCAAGTCATTCGTGGACAGGGAGTTTTCTCTGGTTGAGCCGAACAGCCTTTGGGACGAATCAGCTGGAGCTCTCTATCGGCTCGTTTCTGAACTCGTCTCCCCTGAACTCGCTGCAGGCTGGACAATTTTCCAATGTAGGTAGCCTCATCCCGTGCTCCCAGCAGAACCTGAAAAATTCACATCGCCAATGGGGATTGCAGCCGTCATGGCGACGGAAGTAGGCCACCCCCAGCCGATCGCACGTCCTCTGATAAGGCTTGTCGCGTTGGGCCTCCTCTTCCTTCTTGACCCTCATCTGGAATCGGAGTCGGCTGTCCATGTTACTAGGGCGGCGATCGGCTGAGTCCTCCTTGTCGAATTCCTTCATGAATCTGAACTGGCTGGCCGTTCTCCTGGGCCGACGATCGGCTGGACCACCACTAGCATAGACCATGTTAATGGGAAAAAGATTTCCGTCAACCTTCATCGGCTTCTTGGAGTCTTCAAATTTTATCTTTCCCGCCTCGATAGCTGATTGTATTTGTTGGCGAAACACCTTGCAGTCGTTGGTACTATGGGAGCCGGTGTAGTGCCAATTGCAATACTTCTTTTTCTTCAACTCCTCGGCCGATGGGATGACATGATTGGTCGAAAGCTGGATTTGGTTTTCCCGAAGCAGTAAGACAAAAATTTTGTTGGCCTTTGTAATATCAAAGTCGTACACTTCTCCTCTTTAGCCGAATTTTTAACCCACTAGCAGGTGATGGTATTCTTGTTCTTGGCCCACTCGACTGCCGCTACTTCGGCATCGCTGTCACTTGAGTTCGGGTCTGATGCATAGGCGACGTGGCTGACTTTCTTGAAGGCCTTCTTGGACTCCTGGAAATGCTGCTCATGCGCTGTCACCTTTTGGGCCAAGTGGGCTAAGCTCTTGAAATTCTAGGCCGAAAACCTCTCCCGAATGGGCGACAGGAGACGCTGGAAGGCTAAGTCGGCCAATTGCGAATCAGATAGCACCAGGCTGTAACACCAGTTCCTCATATCCCTGAAACGTTGAATGTAGTCTTGAACCGACTCGTCGTGTTTCTGTCTGATGCTGGTGAGGTCCGACAGCTTCATTTCATGCGTGCCGGAGTAGAAGTAGCTATGAAATTGCTTCTCAAGATCGGCCCAACTTTGCACTGAGTTGTAAGGCAGTGAAGAAAACCCGGAAAAGGCCGATCCCGATAGAGAGAGTGGAAACAATCTCACTTTGAGTGCGTCCGTAGCCGATGCCTCTCCACACTGGGTCAAAAATCGACTGACATGTTAATATGTTGAAACGTTGTCCTGCCAGAGAATTTTGAAAAATCTGGCACTTTGTACCGGTTTGGCAGGGGAACCCTCTCGAAGTATTCTGGATAAGGGTACCGGTACATGTTGTCGGAGTCCTTGGGCTTGAGGCTGAACTGATCACGCATGACATGTTGAAGTCAAGTCTACTGACGTGGACCAGTAAAAAACAAAAGGTGGCGATGCACCGAGATTGTATCGGGCTGTGTCTGTCTCTCTTGATTACATGATCTCGAGTCATATTTATACCCGGATATACAATGAGTCTGTAACGGACACGATTCCTATTACAAATTGGAAAATATTCTAAACAAACCGACATTATCTATAAGGAAACTATATAAAATATCCCTTGATTTCGCTTCAATCCTTGCTTCAAACTTGGGGATTTGCTTACCAAATTTGGTCGTTAACACGCATTAACCTTGGTAAAGTGAGCTTGAAGTCAAATTTGGTTTACCTCGTAACCATCTCTCGTGGAGGTCCAGTTGAGTAAGACGTTGGGCACAATCCCGCTGTCATATACTCGAATTCTAGGGTCAACAAAATTTTTGTCAAATAAAATAAAAGTAAGGTTTCTCAATTTTGGGAGCCAAAAATTTTCTTTTACAAACCTAGGTGGGACTAACCTAGATTTATGTATGGTAAGCAAAAGTTTTGAACGAATTAAAAACTTTTTAATTTATAACCTAGGACGAAAGTGCAAGCTCATACGGAAGCAAGCATACTAACTTAAGGCCCGTTTTGACCTAGGTTATACGCGTATATTCGGATTTATCGAAAATGCATCTAATTATAGGACATATACGCTTAGCCTAGACAATTCGAATTTACCAAGCGAACCTACAACTAAAATTTGGATGCTAGCAAGTGAACCTAAAATTTAGATCAAAGTTCAATGTCTCAATCCAAGATAAACTTCAAATGATCCCCAATGACCATTTTAGGTGAAACCGCAGAGCGAGAGCAACTATACTTAGGAGGGATACCCTAATTTTCTAGGTCAAACAAAATAAGATAAATTCATGTAAAAATTCATGTAGGTGCTAAGAATTATGTACAACTTAACCTAATTTTTGTGCAATTTAACAACTGGGTTTGATGCCCCAAACAAATTACACAAAACAGCCTCATAATAGGCTAATTAATAATTTTAATCGGCTAAAATGATAACTTGCCTAAAAGGGCATTTAGGTGTACATAAGTGTATATGAGAAATAATTTATTTAAATACTAGGATAAAAACCATGAACAAATATAATTTTTATAGAATTTTTCTCTTCTGTCTTGGCCCTCTAAAAATTCAAATGAGTTTCCAAATACCCTGAATTTGATTAATTTCTGGAAGCAAACCATTTAATGTTTTTGAGTGAAACCAGGGAAAATGGAACCTAGGGATTGTCTACTGCCCCCAATAAAGATCTTGTGAGTTTACCACGTCCACAGCAAAAACTATAGGGTCACAAATTTAGAGGGAGGAAAATAATTCAAAAAATTGCCTAAACACATGTATACTCCTTTCTGTACCCCTCTCCCTCTCATTTGCCTAGCTAACCACGCCTTGACCCCGCCTGCCAGCCATTTGGCCTTGCTCCAACTCAGTACATGATGCCTCCACCACTTAGAGCTAGCTAGACCGACCAGGGAACAAGAGCACCAGAGGCAGAGCGAGGAAGGGCGAGCCGCCGGCGTGCTCGATGCGTCCGACGTCGTGGCCGCTCCGAGCTCGCCTCTAACCTTCCAGAGCGCATTGCCTCACCTCATTTCTCACATCCAAGCCAAAGAAACCGAGAAGGAAAGCTCCAGTCGCTCTAGGCACCCCACTCCGTTGTCAGCCACCGGGAAGGGAGCCATGGAGAATCGTCGTCGAGCCATGCTCATCAAGTTCTAACCTCTATTCCCTAATCCCCTCACCTGCTGGCCGGCCGAGCTCTGCTTCCACCATTGTTTCCTCCTCACCCACATCATTAGGCACCTAAAACTTCAATTAGAAAATGTTTAAAAGTTGTAAGGTCCCTTTTGTAAGTATTGCCTGTATGACTTGTGGGCCCAAGGACTCAACTGTAAATAAACTAGAATCCAGGGACTCCTAATGAAAAGGGTATATACATGTGCCAAAAACCTTCAGTTTTAGACAGGAAACCTAGTAAACTTTGGAAATCCATATAAAATCCAGTTCAACTCATTTTGAGTTGGAACAAATTTCTGTGAACTCCTAACAAGATGAACTTTAATTTGGAAGCATAAAACTTGGCACCCACTGCACAAATTTCACCTCTAAAATTCAAATAAGGAAAATCATACATGGGGCTAGCACCAACTTATAAAATCCATAGAAACTTCAATTTAACTTGTTTTTGGGCAAACTCAAATTCTGTAGATTCCTCATCTCACCCTCTTTGACCTGGAAAAATAAAAAGTTATACTTCCCTTGAGTCAAATGTTGGTAAAACTAAATTAGGAAAAGATACATTTTAGGACAGTCAAACTTTAGGGATTTATTAAAAATCCATTTCACCACCCTTTTGAGTGAACTTAAATTCTGTGGAGTCATCCAAACATGTACTTTTACAATGTAAAATAAAAATGCATGACTTATGTATAGTATAATCCCTCTTGGTAATTATGAATAAAACTACTAGTTTACTACACCCCTCACCTTACAAGATTTATATAAATTTATTTTAAATCCATTTTAGGAAAAACTAAGTTTCTTTAGGACCAGCAAGGGATAAGCATCAATTAGGAAAAAAATGTATCAACTTATAAACTAAATATGTAGGAGAAACTCCAAATAACTAATCCAGAGCTAATAGTCATAACTAGACTAGACACCATGTGTACATACACATAAAAATATGTTTGTCTCAATTTAAATTGAATCCTAGCTCTAAGCATATTACAATATAATATGTGAACCAGAAGAGCTCCATTTCCATCTCTGATTACCCAAGACTTAGCACAATTAGCGCTATAGGCAAGAAATAGACTAATACGTTAAACATCTGCCATAGTAACCTCCCTTAGTATAGAAGATATAATTTGAGAAACAATTTAGACACCAAAAACCCTTGCCATTAGGATTAGTTTTATCAGTTAGATTGTTCCACTTTCATTCCCCATGAGCAAAGTAAACAAGTCCTGGACCTAAAGCCCTATGGTACCTCGCTAGCATGTTATAGGACTAAGGACCCATTATAAGTTCGTGAACTACATAATAAATTATTCAAGCTCCAAAAATTATGAAACAAACTTCATTAGCCCTAGAAAACATGTTATTCACCTATGGAAGGTTAATGTTAGTATAAATCTAAGGATAGAAACATTTTAGGATGATACATAATTAATCCTACCCTACACCGAGCAAGATTCAAAAATTAATAACTCCCAAAACAAAATAAATAAAAAAGAAGAACTTCCTTCATAAATATTATCCACACAACACCTAGCCACACTAGAGAACTCATGCATTTTAGAGAATTTTGGATTTTCGCCTATTTTCGGTGTTTAATCGCATACCGTATGTTTTATTTAGATGATTACGTAAACGGAGGAGTGGAAGGTATGCTAACTTTTTATCCAGACCAAGGCAAGTTCTTGCCCCTCCTTTGAATACATTGAACCCATCTTTTCGGGCAATGTATTTTGGTTGTGAAATCTTGCATGCGTAATTTAGCGTATCGTTGTTTTTAAATTAATATTGGTAGCTAAGTTCTGAAAAGTGCATGTACCCTTTTCTAAAATACTTCCTTGCTGTTTTAAACCCTAGGAAATAAATTATAAGTACTCATGAAAATATGCTATGCTTTATGAAAATGAAATGCTTAGCCATGCTTAGTATTATTCGAAAAAAATAGGCATGGATTGTTCCTAAACCCTTTGGAAAGAACTTTTGTGTGTTCTGAACTAAAAGGGGAGAAACCCCAAATATTTGTGAAACAAAGTAAAACCTTGATTTTTAGACTTGGGCGGCAAGTGGTATGCGATTGATGTATTCGTATACCGATAGGGGTAGTGTTTGCCTGAGTCGATTAAGGACTGAACTACATGTCATTCATTGTGTATACCATACATTCACATGTGCTAGTATGGGATAGCCTTAGCCGAGTAATCTATTTAGCAGCTAGCCTTGCATTATGGTAGGCCGAAGTGTATGGGTTCGGATAACCTAGAGGAACTTTCTATTTATCCCATCGTGATAGTTTAGGCGACTAAGTCTGTCCAATACAACAGTATCGTGCCACGTGGGTGGGTTCCCCTCGTGTCTGCCACCACGGCGTTAAGTTAATGCATGGGCCCGCCACTTAACGGTTCTAGGTCTTATTCCAGTAAGACCTAGGTTGGAGGAAACACGTATCGTGCTGGTGCAAGGCTAGAACTAAGTAGTGTAAAGGCTTTATTATGACCTCTAGACCACATTCACCATGAAGAGTGTGGTAGTGCGTCGCGAGCACAAAACAAACTAGAGTGTTCATATCATGTGGGTAAAGCTGTATAGTCTCTGCAGAGATAATAAAACTAATCGATTAGCCGTGCTCATGGTCATGAGTGACATGATGAAATGATATGGGTATAAATCTTGAATTTTTTGACTTCCAAAAATGTTCTTGAAATAAAATGTTTTGCGCTGAATAAGATGTTGATTTATGCAATGAATTTTGCCTTACTCCCCGACGTGAGTAAGAGGTTGAAGATTACCTATATGTATATGTATATATGATAAAACCATGCTATGTTTAGTAAAAGTTTATGTGTGGCTGAAAAAAATGTTTTTCCTAAACTACATTGTAAAATGTTTGAGAACTAAAATTTGCTTTATGCTGAAAATTGTAAACACAAGTAGCCTTCCTTTGAATTAGGGCTTTCATGTACTTAGGTTTGATTGTTCTCTTGCCAGTATATTATTTCAAATAATGTACTGACACTTGCGATTGGAATATCCATTTTGATGCAGGATTTAGATCTAGCTTCTGAGTGATGCGGGTGATCGATTGCTCTTCTAGGATGAGAACTTAACGGGGTAAATCCCTAGTCAGTGTGCTTGTGGAATGGGTAGTAAGCCACTGCTGTTCGCTGCTCTCTGATATGTTTATTTGGCCGGTTGGCCTATGTAACTATTTAAGTGGTGTAATCCTTTATGTGCTGTTTAATTAAATGTATTTGCTATGTATAATCATGCTTGTGATGAAAGTGTGAATCTAGTACACATCCTGGGAACTAGATTCACATGATTATGAGTTAGGAATATTTGAGACGTTGTAGATCTTTAGCCATTTTGTCAAGTCTCCTGAGTGTGTAACACATCTGGTCACCACCCTCGAGTGGTTTGACGGGCACACTTCAGGCTGAAGTTGAGTGGCAAGCTAAAGGCGCAATGTCTCACTTATCCCTCTCTTGGGACCGCGGATGTTTCGCTGTACTTGTCATACGAGCTGAAGCATTTCGACTCGTATTGCAAATACAACGGAAGGTCTGGGTCATCTCCGACACCCGCAAAGACAGATGCTAGATATCAGCAGGTCCATGCCAATTTCAAGTCAACAAGTTCAATTTTAAGGAGCACCTGATCTGCCGTGTCAATGATTCAGCTTTAAAAAGCAACATTTGGAAACGGTCACAATCCAAAAAAAGGATCGAGCAACTCTTTGAAGTACTTGTCATTTGAACCAAGATCAGTCCAGAGCAAACTCAAGGTGTGCAGTTTAAGAGAAGGAAGACCATAACCAGCCAGTGTAGTTTTGGTGAAGGCAAGAAAACACCAAGTTTGGTGCTGACAAATTCAGCTGTCGAAGTTTGGTTAGAATCAGTGAACGTGAGCAAGAAGGAAACCATAGAAGTCAGTAGACCGACCCACTCCAACCATACCCTTTTTCTTTCTAGCCCCGAATCTCGGGACGAGATTCCTGTAAGGGGTGAAGGGGGTAGATTTGTCATGCCCCTATTTTCTTTTGGGATTAAAAATTATTTAATAAATCATTTTATAGAAATTAAATAAAATGGCAAAAGAAATTTATCAAGTTAAGAATTAAGGAAATTAAATTTTCCTTTAAAAATCATGGCTAGAAATATTTTTGGAATATTCTCCATGCCCTAAAGTACTCTCTGAAATTTTTGTGAAATTTTGGAGCTCCGGACATAATTTTAATAATACAAAGAATATTTTAGTAATTATTTAATGAATGGATTAATCATTAAATGGTCTGGTTTATTTTTATTAAATACTTTGAGTATTCATCTATTTTCAAGATTTTTCTTGGAATTATTTGAGCACTAGAAGTATTTATAAAAATTCAAAGAATATTTATGTGATTAATTTAAAAGAAAAACAAATTAAATTCCTCCTCCTGTTCTCGGGCCGGTTTCGGCCCAATTCCTTGAAGTCTATTTTTGCTCTCTCCTTTCTCTCCCTTTTGGCCCGACCCGTTTCCCTTTTTCCCGCGCGCCGCGTCTCTCTCTCTCCCCGTGGGCCGACCGGTTGCCTTTCCTTCCGCGTGCAAAGTCTAAACCGTGTCTCTCGTTTCCCGAGCCACCGCACATACCACGCACCCCCGCCACTCCCGCGCGTGCTTTAACGCCGCCATCACGCCACCACCGGTTTTCCACTTTATTTCCCCTAACTCCGTGTCATTAATCACCGCATTTGCTCGCCGCTTTAACCACCGCCGGCCAAGCCGCCTCCGACGTCGCGAATCCCGTTGTCCTTAGCCACCCGCGCCCCTTCCTGAGGCAATAAAACCCTCCCCTGAGCTCCCCTCTCCTATTTTTCCTCGTTTCCCCAAGCTCGCCGTGCTTCCTATCCCTCTCCAAGCACTCGGCTTCTCTACGCCGCTCATTGCCATCCTTCGACCACGTACTGCCGCCGATCCAAGCGCCGCCACCACGCGCGAAGGCCTCCACCGTCGCCAATCGTGGCCGGACCACCGCTCACACTGTCGCCTCGAGCCCGACCATCATCTTCGCTCACCGCTGTTTGCCCTCGCCGCATTTTCCCACCACGCCAGTGAGCCCCTCTCCTTTCCGCCCTCTTCGCCACTTCCCGTGCTCGCCGCTGCACCGATGGCCGCCGCCGGTGACCTCGGGCCACGTGCGTTGCCGCCGCGACCGTCGCCGGCTGTCGTCTGTCGTCGTCGCCCCCTCCGCTGCCCACGTGGCTGCCGCGTGGCCATTGTGTGGCTGCCGCGTTGGTGCCACGTGTGCGCCACGTGGCGCGCCCGCCCGTGGACCGCCGTGGACATGGTCCACGGTGGATCGCTCGTGGACCGCGCTGGCTGCCGCTCACCGACGCGCCCTTTCTCGACTTCACCCTCGCCGACATCAGCACCAGCCTTTTTTATTTTGAAAATAATTCAAAAAATTGTGCAATAAATCTAATTAATTTTTAGAATTCATTTAAATGGTCCAAAACTTTTAAAATTCATATCTAATTCATATGAACTCAAAATTGGGTCATTCAAATTCCAAAATTCATCTAAAATTGAGCTCCACATGTTGGTTTACTTTTCATGTACTGTTATTTGGTTTTTGTTAGGGTTTTTCCTTGTTTTGCATGCCAACGTGTAGATTCCGCGGTTTCCAGAGTTGGCGCTCGCGAAGAGCTCTGAAGTTTGTTGGAAGAAGCAAGGCAAGTCACACTCCCCTTGAAGCATATTGAACCTACTTTTATAAATGTCTTACTGTTTGCAAATAAAATTGCATTATTTTCTAATTACATGGAATGATGGGATTACCTATTTGCTTGCTTGTGTCATACCTCTTGATATCCGTCCTTTGTTAACCTTGGGTGATAAATTAACTAGCTTTAGTCACAGATGTTTACTTTTGCTAGAATTATATGCTTAGCCATGCTTAACTATCACTAGCTCACTAAATGGGATAATTACACTATCTACAGTTAGTTTTAGATGAGCTGCAAACTCGACACACTTGACCATGATTTATTGATCGTAACATCCCAACTAAAATATGACTTAATGGTGGGTTGTGGGTGCATGGTTTTGGATGGTCGCACCCATGACAATTAAGACCCGGTTCATGGGAAACCCTAGAAGACAAACAGTGCTTACCACAAGCAAGAATGGGCAACTACTGCACTCATAGTATAGCTTTTCTCTAGACAATGATCCCAGACAAGGCTGGACGTGATGGAGTTGTAGTCAGCCCCGATATAAGGTTGCTGGGCTTTCGGATTCACCATGGCACTTGGGGGGATGCCCACTACCCAGGAACGGGAGTGGGGGCGAAACCTTGGTGTGGTTCGATTGGTTAGGGGAAGGTTATGCGAAAGGTCTTGTCATAATTTTCTCCTTTGCAGTATCATGGTGATACTTCAGGGCATGACAACATGTGTGGAATCGTGTCTTGTGGGTAAAGTAGCGCATCTCTGATCAGAGTAAAACTATTCGAATAGTTGTGCCCGTGGTTATGGGCGATCGACTAGATTCACCATGATTAGTATCACCTTTAATAATTGGACTTAGTAATCTGGTTTAGCTTAGGTGAGAATGGTTGGGCCTGTTCAACGTGGGTATAACATTGTTAGTGGAGGATTTATATTGCCTTAATTACTCAATGGTTTCCCCTTTTTGAAATAAAAGGTTTGCAACCTCTTTTCCACAAAATTAGCCCCAAGCCTTCCTTTGCCTCCTCTCGCATCTCTGCATTCCTTGGTGTGGCTTGTTAAGTACATTGGTTGTACTCAGCCTTGCGAATTCTTCCCCCTTTCAGAAGTGTAGTGCTTCTAAGTCGAAGACGGTGTTAGAGGACCAAGGCTCAGACCCTAGTTGAGTTTGCCTGTGGAGTGGAGCTAAAGCCCCGCTAGGATCGTCTTTTCCCGTTGTCGCTGGTTTCTTTCGAGTGTGAGGACTAAGTGCCTCTTTTCCTGTAAGTAATTATATGCTTTATTTATATGCTTGGATCTATGTATTAATTTGTCATTTATATGCCTGAACAGAGATTTAATACACAAAATAGTCTAAAAATTGGAAAAAATTTCTGGGCATGACATAGGATCAACCACCATAGGAGCCTACGGCAAGAAGACCCCCCTCTCCCAATCTCTTCATCCTTGTAATGCAACCCCTGCAGAAAATTTTGGACTTAACCACTGAGGAAAGTTCAGAATGTCCCTCTACACAGATGATGTGGCCATCTTCCTCAAGCTAGGCCATGAAGATGTAGATAAATTGATAGAGATACTGAGCCGTTTCAGCACAGCAACTGGCCTCCAAGTAAACCTCGCCAAGAGCTCCGTAGCTGTCATAAATTGTGAGTCCTTGGACCTGGTCACAATTTTTTACAAAACTTCATAGGGGCTAGGTCAGGTTTCCTAATGACTTGCTGTCACAGCCCGATTTTCGTTTAGGATTAAAATCATTAAATAAATTATTTTCTAGAAATAATATAAAATCAAAAGCAAATAAAACAAGTGAAATTATCAAGGAAATTAAATTTTCCTATAAAAATCATGGCTAGAAATATTTTTGAAATATTCTCCATGCCCTAAAATACTCTCGAGATTTTTCCGTGAAATTTTGGAGCTCTAGAAATAATTTTAAAAATACAAAGAGTATTAAAGTAATTATTTAAATAAATTAATTAATCATTAAATGATCTGATGACATTTTATTAAAAGTATTTATAGAAATTCAAAGATCATTTATGTGATTAATTTACATGGAAAACCAACTAAAAATCCTTTTCATGTGCTCGAGCCGCCTTTCATCCCATTCCTTGAAGTCCATCTTGCCTCCTACCTCTCTCTCCTCCCGACCGACTCGCGCTCAGCCCGTTTCCTTTGTGCGCCGAGTCAAAGCCCATTTCCCGTCCCTGTTTCCCCGAGCCACTAACTGGTGGGCCGCGTCGATCAGCCACATCACCCCCTCTCCTGAGCCACCGACAGGTGGGCCCCAACTGTCGGGCGTATTCCCAACCTCCTGCCCACCTTTCTCAGTCGTCGCCGCCATAGCCGCGTCGCGCTGCCGCTTGTCTCGCACCGCCTCGGCCCCCTTGCATGCGCCCGCATCTCTGCACCACGCTCGTTCGCACTGCACCGCCTTGTATCCGAGCCCACCCAGCACAAATCCTAACCGATTCAGCTGCCTCTGTCTTCCTGAGTCCGAGAAGAACGGCAACGAATCTGCGGCCATCCATGTGCTATCTTGTCATCCAAACCCCCTATAAATGTAGCCGAGATCCTCCTCTCCGGTTTTACCAGTTTCCCCAAACTCCCAGTGAACCCTAACGCTCTCCCCACGCCCCTCCTCGCTCCGCTGCTCACCGCTCTAATCCGCCGCCGCCACCGCGTGCGTCGCCTCTCTTAGACCCCCGGCCGCCACTCTCCGAGCTTGGATCGCCATCGATTCGCCTCGGTCGCCGTCATCTTCCCAATCTCCGATGACCTCGGTGAGCAATCTCTCTCTCCCCGTCTTTTTTCCCTCTCTCCGACTGGTCCCGAGCCATCTTGTGCTTCGTCGCCGCCCGCACCTGCATGCGCTTGAGCACGCGCGTCCTCCGTCGTTCATCGTCAGAGCCCATCACCGCGTCGGTCGTTCTCCGCTCACCGCCATGTGTCACGCTGCCTCTTCTTGCCCTCGTGCACCCGGTGAGCCACCTCCCCTCCTCTCTCTCTCTCGCCAGCGTCACGTCTCGCCGCACCGCACGCATCGCCGCTCTCCGCCACCCGCACGCGTCGCCGCTCTCCGCATCGCCCAACCTCGTCACTCGACCCCGTGCTGCGTTTTCTCCCCGCCCAACCCCGTCGGCTCGGCCTCACCCGCCATCCGATCCGCCTCTCGCAGATCGGGCCATTGATCCCCGTGGTTGCCCGATCCCCTTCGGGGTGATCCGAGGCATCCACGTGGTGGACCCGTGGACCGAACCCACGGTGGACCCCGTGCACCGCGCCGCGGCCGACGTCAACCCTCGCTGCGACGTCAGCATCAGCCTTTTTCCTTGTAAAAATAATTAAAAATTATGCAATAAATTATTTTAATTTCCAAATTTTACTCCAAAACTTCTAAGATTCATACCTAATCCATGCGAACTCCAAATTGGTCCATTCAAATTGCAAAAGTCATCTAAAATTGAGATCTACATGTTTGTTTACTTTTTATGTATTGTTATTTTGTTTTTATTAGGGTTTTTCCTTATTTTGTGTGCTAGCGTGTAGATTCCGCCGTTTTCGGAGTTCGCGCTCGTGAGGAAAAGAGTCCAGAAGTTTGTTTGAAGAAGCAAGGCAAGTCACACTTTGCTTGAAGCATGTTGATCCTACTTTTATATAAATGTTTTATGTTTGCAAATAAAGTGCATTGTTTTGCTAATTACATGAAATGATGGGGATACCTATCTGTTTACTTGTGTCATATTTACTTGTTATCCATTCCTTTGTCAGCCTTAGATGATAATTGGACTAGATTTAGTCACTGATGTTGATTTTAGCTTGAATTATATGCTTATCCATGCTTAATTACCACTAGCTCACTAAATGGGATAACTACACTAATTATTCGAGTCTCCGATGAGCTGCAAGCTCAAAACACCTGGCCATGGCTTATTGGTCATAATTATATCAACTAAAATATGACTTAATGGTGGACTGTGGGTGCATGGTTTTGGATAGTAACACCCATGGCAATTAAGGATCGGTTCATGGGAAACCCTGAAAGACAAACAACGCTTACCACAAGCAAGAATGGACAACTACTTGACGCATAGTATAGCTTTCCTCTGGCCGACATACCCTAGTGAGAGTGGGCGTGATGAAGTTGGTTGGCCCCGGTTAAAAGGGTTGATCGGCTGCCAAATTCACTTGCGGCATGCGGGGGGGGGGCTGCCCACTACCTTTCGAGGGGTGGGGGCGAAACCTTGGTGTGGTACGATTGGTTATGGGGAGGTTATGCGAAAGGTCTTGTCACGATTTTCCCCTTTGCAGTATCATGGTCATACTTCGGGGCATGGTAACATGTGTGGAATCGTGTCCTGTGGGTAAAGTTATGCACCTCTGATCAAAGTAAAACTATTTGAATAGTCGTGCCCGCGGTTATGGGCGATCAACTAGATTCACTATGATTAGTCTCACACTACTAAATAATTTAGACTTAATGGAACTGGTTTAGTTCAAGTGGAATGGTTGGGCCTGTTCAACGTGGGACAACGTTGTTCCACGGAGAATAAAACATGACTCAACTTAATCAATTGTTTTACTATTTTTAAATATTAAATGTTTATAACCGTATTTATGCAAAATAGCCGCAAGCCACCCTTGTCTCCCCTTGCACGTCTACATTTCTTCGGTGTGGCTTGTTGAGTATGGTGGTTGTACTCAGCCTTGCGACTTTTTCCCTTTTCAGAAGTGTAGTGCTTCTGATTTGAAGATGGTGTTAAAAGATCAAGGCTCAAACCCAGTTGAGTTTGCCTGTGGAGTGGAGTTGAAGTTTCGCTAGGATCATCTTTCTTTTCCGCTGCTGTTTCTTTTGAGTGTGAGGATTAAGAGCCTATTCAGTAAGTATTTTTTATTTTTTTGCTTTATTTTTACGTTTGGATCTGTGTATTACTTTGTCATTTTGTGTACCCTGATTAATTTCTGGACAGAGATTTAATGCACAAGATAGTCTGGAAATTTTGGCTAAATTTTCGGGCGTTACACCTACCTTGGCATGCCTCTAGCCATCCACCGCCTCCGTAAAAGTATACTTGCAATACATAATTGATATAATAAAAGTCTGTTTGGTAGGTTGGAAAAAGAAACTGCTCTCCCCAGGTGGCAGAAGGGAATTGGTTAGAGTAGTTCTGAGCTCCATGCCAATTTACATCATGACAGCGCTGAAGATCCCAAAACAGCTGATACAAGAGATTGACAAAGCTCGACGCAAATTCCTCTGGGCAGGTGGGGAAGAGATTCAAGGTGGAAAATGCAAGGTAAACTCGCACATGGTGTGCACACCAATCAAATATGCATGGCAGGCTCGACATCTTTGACCTAGAAAAGATGGGTGGCGCGTTAAGACTTCATTGTCTATGGTATGAATGGACAAGCCAGACAAACCTTGGATTGGTATGCCTACCCCATGCAACGTGTAAGACAAAGAACTCTTTTGCGGCATCGACTGAGGTGACGGTGGGCAATAAAAAAAGACGCTCTTTTGGGAGTCAACTTTGGTGTCCAACATACCACTAAAGGCAATTGCATCGTCACTCTACAAGCACTCCAGAAAGAAGCTAAGAACGGTATCCGAAGCCCTAGAGTACAACAAGTGGATCGAAGACATCAGGTACAACCTGACACTACCGCTCAACAGAATTCTTCTAGGTCTTTCAACAGTTGTGGGAAGCAAACATTACGCTACCTCGCAAAATTGAAGACACCATACGATGGAAGTGGACAACATCAGGCGTGTACTTGGCCAAGTCAGCCTATCGAGCCCAATTCCTTGGGTCCATGGATTCAAACTCAGCTGGCACAATATGGACATGCTAGGCACCAACCAAATGCAAGTGGAAATGCTATGCACCAACTAAATGCAAGTTTTTTACCTAGCTTCTTCTCAAAACCGCATCTGGACAGCCGACAGGCTTCAACAAAGGGAATGGCCAAACAACTACTTCTGCCAACTTTGCTGGCGCAACCTAGAGACAACACATCACCTCTTCAATGAATGCCTAGTCACAAGGAAGATATAGGAGACAGTTGCAACAAGGCTTCAACATCCACACTAAAAGCTCAGAACTGGACGCCTACGCCATCTCTTGCAGCATGGTGGTGCACCAAAGGAGCTACAAGGAGGCCTTAAGTCGCTCTTCATCTAGTCTCATGGGAGATATGGAAGGAACGAAACAAAAACAATAGGGTTTTCATGAATGCAGAAACATCGCTGCAAAGATATCATCACCCAAATCATGGATGATCTCTTGTTCTCGCAGTCTGGAGGGGCGAAAGGCCTCAAAACCCTACGAAGACAGGACAATAGTAGTTCAAATGACCCTGTATATATTAATTCTTCATGTCATGATCATGCCTAACATGTGTTTTTCTTCTCCTCTTTTCTGCTTTTTTAGGCTTTGTAAGCCCATGTATATTTTTCCCATACTGTATTAAGTATACTCCACGGGATTTAGAAAAAGGACACATGGAATATGGCAGATACCCCATATAGCTAGGGGTGGGCATTCGGTTAAAACCGAGACTTCGGTTTGGTTTTTTCCTATGTAAAGTTCGGTTTGGCATTAGGTAACAATCGATCGGTTCTCGTAAATACTGAAAACCACAAAATTTGGGTTTGATTTTTTTTGTTCGGTTTTTGTTTTTTACCAAAAAACCGAACAAGCAGAGAGGGGGTGTGGCACGCCCGGGTGGAGGCAACGCGGCGGCGGGCGGGCCGGGGCGGAGGTGGCGTGACGCGCTAGGGCAGAGGCGACAATTTTTTTGGTTCGGTTTTTTTGTTTGTTCGGTTCTCCGATGTTAAAACCAAAGTCGAACCGAATTATTTGGTTTATGCAACACCATGAACCGAAACCGAAACCGAAAAACCATAGACTTTAATTCTACTCGGTGCGATTTTTTTTTTTTAAAAGTATCCACCCCTACATATATAGCTAGCTTACCTGCTGATTCGGGAAATAATTAACTTTTTCCACTGATGAGTGGCAGTAGATATGTCAGTACGTGACAGGGACTCTTGTGAGAGAGATTAAAAGAATCTTATAAAGAGCGGCAAAAAGGTAAATGTCCTGCTGATCAGGGGCCGTGAAAAGGCTTATTGCTTGGGGCGGCTCCGATCATATCGGCTCGGACTCACAATCCTATCTTAATTAAGTTGTAATTAAAAGTCTTAATCTTACTTACGATCACTCGTAAGGTTTGGCACGTATGGAAATCTCATGTTTTTTATTGGGCTGGGCGAGCTTAATTAGTTAGTGGCATCCAGGGATGCTACGTCATGTGCTTCTATACCCATTCCCACAAGTCAAGCGTATATATGTGTGTTTGTATATAGATATATTCTTTATTCAGCGTATATATGTGTGTTTGTATATAGATATATTCTTTATTCTGCGTTTCTTGTAGACACATGCGAGGGAGGAAAAGACAAACAAATTTTCTAAGAATCTTTCAGGATTTATTTTATTAATTTCATGATCGTACGTAAGATTAAATATGAGGGTTTGCCTTACTATGGGGTATGGTAAGAGTGGTATGGTAAGAGTTACTGACGATAAGATTTGGACAAATTTCACTAAATTCAACCTTTTAGAAAAAATCAAACAAATTAGTGGAGGTAGTTTTTTGAATTATAGTGGTGAAGAAATTTTTGAAAATGAATAAGATAAAATCATTTTTTAGATCTAAGAGATTAAATCAGAAAATTAAAAAGTTTACGGCTAGCTGGGCCCAAATAGGCACTATTCATGAGGCCCAGCTCGGCCCAACTTTGAAATCGTCGCTGAAACCGCGGTTACTACACACAACCATACGGTAACCGAGGCCAAACCGTGCGGTTTTGGTTTTAAATTTCACCAAACCACGGTTACCGCGCTGAAGCATGAAAAATGGTATGGTAACCGTGACCAAACCATGTGGTTTCGGTTTTAAATTTCGCCGATGAAATTCGTGCAGTTTTGAGCACTTACCGCAGTAACCACCTTAGAGCATCTCCAACAGCTAGCTATCCCGTTGTCCCCCCTCAATTCCCTCCAGAGGCCGCCGCCCGAAGCCGTTGCCGTCCCCCTGCCGAAGCCGCCACCCATCCATCCCTTACTGAGGCGGCCGCCGCCGCCGCCGCCTCTCCTCCTGCCGAGCCGTCGTTGTCCCCCTCCTCCCTGTCGAGGCCGCCACCGTCCCTACTACCGGGGCCGCCACTGCCCCTCCATCTGTTGTCTATGTCGTCACCATCCGTTGCTGCTACCGAGGTCACCATTTGCTGCCGACTCCGTCCCTCCCGTCGCGTCATCATCTACTGCTGAGGCCATCGCCGTCCGCACCCGAGGTCATCCACTGTTGACGCCGGCATCCTTTACTATCGAGACCGCCACCGTCGTCTGCTGTCGAGAGAGAACTAGCCGTTAGAATTTAGAGAGTCTGAAATAAAAGTCTTTTGGAGGGTACAGATAATTTGAAGAGTAATTATTTTTTAGTTTGTCAAATAGACAAATGAACAACCATAAATACTCGTGCTGTTAAAGATGCTCTTATCGTGGTGGCGGTAACCTCCAATCAAACGTACCCGTATCAATCTTCTTTAAAATTAAGTATATGCATGTTGCACGAGGATTTGGGTCAATGATACAACAATAATTAGCAATAATTATACTGCTGAGAGAAGAGGACAGCTAAGCTTGCTAGGCAATCATATTCGCTCTCCAAAATAAAGTGATCACAAACAAAAACAAAAATGTGCGTTTTTTTATATAAGATAATTTTTCTTTCGGTTTCATACTTTTAGACGTCTTGAATAATAATACGGTCTATTGATGTATTGACTTTACTTTTTTTATTATAATATATGTGCGATAAATAAATATTTGTTATTTTATTATAGTATTTAAAAACAAATATGTATATGTATCTATATCTATATCTATAATAACTACCTATAAAGCAAGTATTATTTTCACCTAAACATCTTGAGTTTTTTAAAATTAACCTTCGTGTGGCAATTTTTTTAAAAAACAGTTAAATAAGAAAGAAGGATTATTTTGCAGAAAAACCCTTTGAGTATTTATAAAATTAATCCGTAGTTCCAATGTTGAAAAGAAAGGGAGGGTTTGGATGAAAAAAAACTCCTATGTCCCTCTCTTTTGTCTTCATCCGCGCCGCGCGTGCATCTCTCCCTCCCGTCGTCTGCGTCGTCGTCCCGTTGTCGTCGTCCCGTTGCAACGCACAGTATATATATATTTATTGATGGTTGAAGTCAAACCTATAAACAACTTCGATCAGAAATATAAAGAGCCGCAAGGCCAATAAGACAATAGTAAAAGGCAGCTTATGTATAATGTATGGGTAATGGTTATGGCGCCGGCGACACCACGGCGGCGGCTGCAGCCGGGGAACCTGCTGCTGCTTCTCCTCACCTGCTCTCCTCTCTGGAGCTGCGTGTCCTCTTCCTCACCGTCTCCGACTGCGAGAGCGAGAAGCAATAGCAGCAGCAGAAGAGTGGTGAGGCAGCTCCCGGGGTTCGATGGGGAGCTCCCCTTGAAGCTGGAGACCGGCTACGTGGAGGTGGACCGCACCGCCGGCGTGCGCCTCTTCTACTACTTCATCCAGTCGGAGCGCAGCCCGGCGGAGGACCCCCTCCTGCTCTGGCTCACCGGCGGCCCGGGCTGCTCGGCCTTGTCCGGCCTCGTCTACGAGGTCGGCCCACTCACCTTCGACCTCAAGCACCATGGAGGAGGAGGAGATGGAGGTGTGCCAAAGCTGCTGTACAAGGCGGAGTCGTGGACCAAGCAGACCAACGTCATCTTCCTCGATTCCCCTGTCGGAACTGGCTTTTCCTACGCCGACACCGACGCAGGATTCCGCACCAGTGACACTATTGCTGTCCACCAGATTCTCGTCTTCCTCAACAAGTGGTTTCAGGAGGTGCACCCCGGGTTCCTCTCCAATCCCCTCTACATCGCCGGCGACTCCTACTCTGGAAGGATTGTGCCGGCAGTAACCTTCGGAATCGCCACCTCATCACCCAAACAACATCAACCATCTCTCAATCTCAAGGTACTTTTATCTAATTAACTTCGCCCCTTTCCATCCGTCTGCTTCAAATACAATACAACTGAAACTGATATCCATATGCCTGCCTAATCGTCATCATCAGGGCTACCTTTTGGGCAATCCAGTCACTGATGACAACTTCGATGCTCCATCCAAAATTCCATTTGCCCATGGGATGGGTCTCATATCAGACGAACTGTATCAGGTAATTAACATCCATATATCCTACTTCGCGATGGATTTACCAGCATACTAAATCGGGACTGGATTTTAATCCCTCGAGTGGAGGTCCCCTCGAATATTTTTTCTTGTAAATTTGATACAAATACTTGTGAAAAATTCTAAAAATAAATGACAATGTAGAGGATAGAGATATTTATAGGTCCACTAAAAATTTACTTTAAATTCAGCCTAGACATTGAAAAGAAAAAGATAAATTCAGATGTAAACAATACACTACTATTCATACACTGAATTTATTTGTAGACCTAAGTTTTTATTAAGTTGTATAGATATGTTATATGATTGTTGTCAAATTTTTTAAAATTTTTCATAACCATTTGAATGGTTTTTAAGTAAACGAGGAAATATCTCTTTGAGGGATAAAATAGTTTCACATATATAGTATATAATTAATTATGATTTTCAGGCATACAAAAAGAGCTGCAGCGTCAAGCACAACACCCAGCAGCAAAGCGTTCAGTGCACAAACACTCTTGATGCCATAGATGAGGCACGTACCTAGGAGGATTACTTACTCTGCTTTGTTGTTCAGTTTCAGTGATGCCGCTGCTGCTAACGACTAATCAATGGTCTGTCTCTTGAATTAATTTTGAAGTGTGTCAAGGACATATACGGAAATCACATTCTGGAGCCTTACTGCACTTTTGCAAGCCCTCATAATCCGCGCATCGATAAGCCATTTACTTCGGGAGTACGGCAGATGCTCCAACTCCAAGACCACTTGTCTGAGATTTCTTCAGAATGCAGAGTTAGTGAACTCTAATTATTTTCTTGATCAAATCTTCTTCTACCCGCAACTTCTTTCGTCTCAAAATATAAATTATTTTAATCAAATAAAATATTATTTTGGTATTACGAATCTGATCGAGAATACGTTTCATTCGATAATAATATCTTATATTTTGAGATAAAAGAGATAGTATATATATATATATATATATATATATATATATATATATATATATATATATGTTACTGCGTAGTATTAGGTAGCCGATCAAATCTTACGTACCTGGCATTTGGTATTTCTTCTTGGCATGCAGACGGCAGAATATACAATGTCCAGAATATGGGCCAACAGTGATACAGTAAGAGAGGCCCTAGGAATTCACCCGGTATATACACTTGTCTCTTCATCATTCAATTGAACAGTAGTCTGCATGCAGTTTCGATCATTCTCACTCAACCCAACACAATGCAATGATCCACCGTATTCATTCTGCAATGCAGGGAACAGTTCCTTCGTGGCAAAGATGCAACTTGGACATTCTATACACTTATGACATCAAAAGTTCAGTAAGATACCATCTGGATTTGACAACTAGAGGCTACAGAAGCCTAATTTACAGTGGTGATCATGACATGATTATCCCTTACATCGGCACGCAAGCCTGGATTAGGTCTCTGAATTTCTCTGTTGTGGATGAGTGGAGACCATGGTTTGTGGATGGACAAGTTGCAGGGTGGGTACTTACATTATTCATCGATATCATCAAATTAATTTTGCACTCGTGCGAGTACTATGTCTGTCTCTGACCAGATATACTATCCGTCGGTCTTATGTGCAGATATACAAGGTCATACTCTAATAACCTCACATTCGCAACTGTCAAGGTATGTGCCAGCGTTCTAGCTTCCTTCAAGGGATGCCTGGGCTGCAACAAATGAATATCTCTGTATGCATGATTCAATAACGAAAAAGAATACTTTGGTGTTAATTTGTGTAGGGTGGTGGACATACTGCTCCAGAGTACATGCCAAAGCAATGCCTTGCTATGCTTGCAAGGTGGGTGTCTGGCAATCCTCTTTGACGATGGTGCACATGTAACAGAAAATTCCAGGATGGAGGTAGTACATCACAAGAAATTGTGGCGACACATTCTTTTCTCCATCACAGTCGAATTTTTTTTCTTTTGGGTTGCGCCGGAGACTGTACTCTTGTGTGCATTATATATGTCTGTTTCTTCACGAAGTGCATGAAGATTTGTCCCACGTGTTACCTCTGGAGAGGGAGAACAAAACATGGTTCGATACAGTGCAAATGATGAGGATCGAAGAGCATAGTCCTACACGTGAAAGTAAATAGACATGTAACACTTTATTACGCCATCGGGTTTTCAATTGACATGAAAGATAGCCAGCACATATACGGGATATCTTATTTATGTTTCTTAAATTTTTATTACCAATAAAAAATATAGTGATAAACTTCAGATATTATTTGTTAACAATTTAAATATATTATTTTTATCAATAATTTGGTATTGTTGATCGTGGACATACCGTAAATATTTATAAAATCAGCAAGATTGTATACATCTATAGCTAACTACGCGGCCATCTTGTTAATACGTAGTACTTATATAAAATTACACAACCATATTTTCTTCTTTTGAATATGAATGTTTGACATTTTTAAAATTAAATGTTGAATATCTATTATCCCGATAATCAATCCCATATTCAATCATTGAAACATTTAAATCAAAATTATATTCGATATGATAGACTTAGTCTGGTATCACACTATTATGTCTTATCCTACTCATAATACACTACTGAAGAAAACATCTTTGGTTAAAGTATCAAAATCCATAATAGTCTCGGTTTGAGTTGTACCCAGGACTAAAAAATATCTTTAGTCCCGGTTTAAAAAGGCAACGGCTCTCTAGGACCTTTAGTCCCAGTTCGTATCACGAATCGGGACTAAAGATCATCTTTGGTCCCGTTTCAAAACCTATCAGAACCTGTCAGGGCACTGGGGATCTTCAGTCCTGGTTGGTAACATCAACCGGAACTAAATATTCTGTTTTTTTTCCCGGTTGGTGTTACCAACCGGGACTAAAGATTGTTTTGATCTTTAGTGCCGGTTGGTAACACCAACCGGGACTAAAGATGGGTTGCCTTTTAAACTCCTTCTTCCTCCTCCAGACCGAGCCAGCTTCACTTGTCTTCAAATTTTGCTCTAGCTAGAGGGGAGGTGCTGCCAAAATTTTTTGTGACTTTGTTTGGTGATAATACACAAATCTTTGCTATCTACAAGGTTAGCAACTTCTTCCTCTTATGATCTATGCTTAGCACTTCGCATTTTACGGTTGTTTTCTATACATCTTCATCTCTAGATTTTTTTAAACATGAGGAGAGAGAAAATTTGTTTGGACTAATTATTTTGCTAAGCACATTACATTGTGTTGAGAAAAAAGTTAGGGAAAATATAGAGGAAAAAATATGCTTAGCACGTTACATTTCTAGGAATTTAGTACATACAATTTTATCTCGCAAAATATTTATGAAAAATGATGAGAGAGAATATTTTGGACAAAAAAGTTATAAAATAGATGACAAAGGAAAAAATATAGAAAATTTGATAGTAGGTTAGAAAAGTAAGGTAATTTTGTTTGAGCTCGTGTAGTAGTAGTACTCGTGCATCTCCGTCATAATTGTAGCTGTGTAGGAGGATATCTTGATATACTCTCCATTATTGTCTGATTACATATAGATATATATATATAGTTATTGCAATAATATTTAAATGGTTTGAATTTCGTAGATTTTTTCTTATGATTTTTGTGCATTCCATGTATATGGATTGGCAATGGATGTACAACGCGGATCGACGGTCGACAGAGTTTATTCAAGGCATGTATTATTTTTTGAGTGTGGCCGATGCCAATAAACAGAAGGGTTTCATACGTTGTCCATGCAAAAAGTGCAAAACCGAGAAGGAGTATTCGACATCAAGAATTATTCATGCCCACTTGTTTCAATCGGGATTCATGCCTCACTACAATTGCTGGACATCGCACGGAGAGGTGGGGGTTGCAATGGAAGAAGATGAAGAAGACGACGACAACATTCCGGACTGTGGTCAATACGGTGGGTTTGAAGAGAATACAGCAGGCGAGGCAGACGGGAATGCTAAAGAAAACGACGGGTCTGATGACCTTGGTCAGATGTTTACGCGATGTACAGGGGGACTGCGAAGGTGAAAAGGAGGTGCAGAAATTGGAGCGTATGTTGGTGGACCACAAAACGTCCTTGTACCCAGGCTATGAACAGGGGCACAAAAAATTGGGTACCACGCTGGAATTCTTGCAATGGAAGGCCAAAAATGGTGTCGGTGACAAAGCATTTGGCGAGTTACTAAAACTTGTGAAGAACATTCTTTCAGAGGGAAACAAATTGCCGGAATCAAAGTACGAGGCTAAGAAGTTAGTTTGCCCTCTAGGACTGGAGGTACAGAAGATACACGCATGTCCTAACGATTGTATCCTCTACTGCGGTGAGGAGTACGAGAACCTAAAGGCATGTCCGGTTTGTAAAGCACTTTGATACAAAGATCAGACGAGATGAACCAAGCGAAGTTGACGGACGGCCTTCGAAGAAAAGGGTTTCTGCTAAGGTGATGTGGTATTTTCCTATAATACCATGGCTGAAACGTCTGTTCAGGAACAAGGAGCATGCAAGGATGATGCGCTGGCACACGAAAGAACACCTACAAGACGGCATGCTGAGACACCCCGCCGATGGGTCACAGTGGCGAAACATCAACATAACATTTAAAGACTTCGGCGAGGATGCAAGAAACCTAAGGTTCAGCTTAAGCACGGACAACATGAATCCTTTTGGAGAGATGAGCAGCGGGCATAGCACTTGGCCTGTAACGATGTGTATCTACAACCTCCCGCCTTGGCTATGCATTAAGCGAAAGTACATTCAGATGTCGGTTATTATTCAAGGCCTGAAGCAACCTGGTAACGACATCGATGTGTACCTGAGACTGCTGATCGAAGATCTAAAACTGTTGTGGAAGAAAGAAGGTGTTCCCGTGTGGGATGAGGATAAACAGGAGCAGTTTAACCTACGAGGGTTGCTGTTTATTACCATCAACGATTGACCTGCACTTGGCAACCTATCCGGACAGTCAAACAAGGGGTACAACGCTTGCACCCACTGTATGGATGAGACCGAGTGTATGTACCTGAAACACTGTAAGAAGGTAGTCTACATGGGCCATCGCCGCTTTCTTGTTGCAAGCCACCCTGTCCGGAGAAGGGGCAAACATTTTGATCAAAAGGCAGACCATCATACTAAGCCAAAGCATCGCAACGGAAAGGTCGTGTTTGCCATGGTGAAAGACCTCAAAGTAGTATTTGGAAAGGGACCCGGCAACCAACCTATAGCAAGTGAAGGTGGTCACGCGGCGATGTGGAAGAAGAAGTCAATTTTTTGGGAGTTGTCCTACTGGGAAGTCTTGGATGTCCGCCACGCAATCGACGTGATGCACCTCACCAAGAACCTTTGCATAAACCTGCTGGGCTTCCTAGGTGTATACGAAAAATCAAAAGATACACTTGAGGCACGTAATGATCTGAAACATATGGTTTAACGCGACGGCCTTCACCCGCGACAAAAGGAGAAAGGAGCCCAATACCTAAGTCCAGCCAGCTACACTCTGAGCAAGGCAGAGAAGGAAATAATGTTTGAATGCCTGGAGAGCATCAAGGTACCGTCTGGATACTTCTCGAATATAAAGAGAATAATAAGCACGAAGGATAAGAAGTTCACAAATCTAAAGTCCCATGACTGCCACGTGCTGATGACACAGCTGCTTCCCGTTATAATTCGGGGTATCCTTCCCGATAATGTCCGAGCAACAATAACAAAGCTATGTGCTTTCCTGAACGCAATTTCACAGAAGATCATCGATCCAGGCAGACTAGAAGACTTTCAAAATGATATGGTCCAATGTCTTGTCAACTTTGAGATGATCTTTCCCCCTTTCTTCTTCAATATCATGACGCATCTCCTATGACACCTTGTCAAAGAGATCCGTATCCTCGGTCCGGTATTCCTACACAACATGTTCCCTTTCGAGAGGTATATGGGCGTTCTAAAGAAGTACGTCCGTAACTGTTCTCCTCCGGAGGCCATCATCGCCAAGGGATATGGAACAGAGGAGGTGATTGAGTTTTGCGTCGACTTTATGGAAGACCTTCGTCCTCTCGGGGTGCCTGAATCAAGCCATGAAGGTAGATTACGGGGGAAGGGAACTCTTGGAAGGAAGGCAATAATGAACATAGACAATGACTTGTACAGGAAAGCACATTGGACCGTGTTGCAACAATCCTCCTTGGTGGCTCCTTACATCGAGGAGCACTTGGCGATTGTTCGCTCGGAAAATATCGGTAAGACGAATGCCTGGATTACATGCCATCACATCGATGCATTCCCTGCTTGGCTACGACAACGTCTCATGGGCAACACGAGCATTAACCAACAACTAGCCTTCTTGGTGAGGGGACCATCTTGCTCGATCACCACATTCCAGGCATATGAAATCAATGGGTACACATTTTACACATGGGCCTAAGACTTAAAGAGCACGAATCAGAACAGCACTGTCCGCATCGATGCCGTGGGATGCGACGGTACGGCTAGCACATATTACAGCAGCATCGATGACATATGGGAGCTGGACTATGGACCTCTGAAGGTCCCTCTGTTTCGGTGCCAGTGGGTTAGGCTCAGTGGTGGAGGCGTAACCATTGATGCAAGTGGGATGACAACGGTCGACCTGAGAAAGGTTGGATACTCAGACGAACCCTTCGTCCTTGCCAATGATGTACGCGAAGTTTTCTATGTCAAGGACATGTCTAGCAAAGCAAAGAAGGGAAAAGGGTCCGACGAGCCAAAACGTCACGTGGTTCTCCCAGGCAAAAGAAAAATAGTGGGAGTCAAGGATAGAACTGACGATGATTACGATCAGTTTGACGGGCAACCTCCGTTCGTGGTGGCGGTTGACCCGAGCATCCTCCTATCAAATGAGGACACCCTTACTCATGCAACGATCATAACGAAGGAACAATTGTGCGGAGAAAGTATGTGAGGACAAACGTCACTTAGTTAAATTCATGTATGGACGATGTAAATTAAATTAAATTATTAAAAATTGTTGTTATCATTTGAAATTATTGTAAATTTGTCATATTTAAATTATTGTATATTATTATTTAAATTTAAAATAGTTTTGAATATGATTATTATAATTTAAAATACATTATAATAGGGCATTGTTGAAATATTTAATCTCGGTTTTAAACACAAACCGGGACTAGCAGAATGACGACCGGTCCGCCGCGCAGACGAGCGGCAGGTGGCGGCGGGAGCAAGGCTGCGGCGGCGGGTAGTGCTGCTCGATCACGACGGGCGGATAGGGGTAGTCCGCCGTCGTGTGCGTCACCGGCGGCTCCCATGGCGCCGCCGAGGCATTGAGACGGGAGAGGCAAGCCATCGATCGTAAGCATAAATAAAAATAAAATTTGGGCGATTTTTGGGAGAGGAGAAATCATTTTCAAATTTTAATTATATGTTATTATATAATTTTAATACTCCATAATACAAATGTTCATTATATGTTATTATTTAAATTTATAATATTTTTTAAATAGTACATATGTTAATTATTTATTATTATTTAAATTTAAAATAGTTTTTAATATGACAAATGTTAATTATATGTTATTATTTAAATTTATAAATTTTTTCAAATAGGTCATATGTTAATTATATATTATTATATAAATTTAAAATAGTTTTGAATATAATAATTGTTAATTATATGTTATTATTTAAATTTATAATATTTTTCAAATAGGGCATATGTTAATTACATATTATTATATAAATTTAAAATTGTTTTGAATATGATGATTATAATTTAAAATGTTGAAATATTTAATCCCGGTTTTTAACACAAACCGGGACTAAACATAAATTTGGATAGGCGGGAAAAAATCTTTAGTCCCGGTTGATGGCTTAAACGGGACTAAAGATGCCCACCTACGTGAGCCACGTGGCGTCCCGCAATCTTTAGTCCCGGTTGGTGGCTCCAACCGGACTAAAGATTCTATCTTTGTCCCGTTGGAGCTACCAACCGGGACTAAGGTATCTTTTGTCCCGGTTGTTGGCTTCAACTGGGACAAAAGATCCCGTAACTATAAATAGCAGGGGCCTCGGGGGGATCCGAACACTTAGTTGTTTTCTTCATAATGCCTCTTCATCGTCTTCGTCTTCGTCGCCGATCAAGCCCTAGGACGTTGTCGCCGCCGCGCGCCGTCTTCATCGCCGCGGCCGGAAGCCGGGCCGCCGCGCGCCGTCGACGGGTCGCCGCAGTTAGCCGCCGCCGCGCCTCTTTTTCGCCCTTATGTGTGTTAGGGTTTAGGGTTTTCGGGGGGTTTTCGGGCCGGGGAGGCATCGCCGCCGCCGTCGTCGCCGCACGCACGCCGCCGCACACTGCACGCCCCCCACGGCACCACCGCACGCCGCACGCCCCTTGCACGCCCTCCACGGCACCGCCGCCGACGCCCTTGCCCCACACGCCGCCGCGGCCCCTGCCCTCTCCCACGCCGCCGCCGCCGCCGCTGCCTCCCCGGCCGACCGCCGCGTCCTCTCCCCTCTGCCTTCCTCTGTTATACATATTTGAATTGTGTAGAATTTTGCAAACTTTTGGTTAATATGCATATGTCAAGGCCCGCCGCCCACCGTCGCCGTCGCAGCCCCCTGCCGCCGGCTGAGTGTGTTTGAATGAATTCCGGCCGAATATGCATATATATGTGTTTGAATGTTTGAATTCCGGCCGAACTAATATGCATATGTGTTTAAATTCCGGCCGAATATGTGTTTATAAATTTGAATAGATTATATTTGAAGTTTGAATGTAAATGTGGTTGTAAATGGACTTTTGAATGCATATGTTAAATTGGAATGCGGGATATTGTGAATTTTTTGTTTATATGGACTTGTGAATTTTGAATGTAAATGTGAATGTAAATGGACTTTTGAATGCATATGTTAAATTTGAACGTTAATTAATTTGGAATGTGAATTTGTTTAATTTTGAATGTTAATTAATTTGGAATGTGAATATGAACTTTATGTAAAAAAGGGACTTTTAATCTAAATTTGAATGCATGAATATTGTGAAGTTTGAATGTTTGTGTATGAATTTTGAATGTGTATGGATGAACGGACGTGAACGAACGGACGTGGACGAACGGATGAATGAACGAACGAGTGTTCGTTTGTTCGTTCGTTCGTTCGTGGACGAACGGACGTGGACAAACCAACGGATGGACGGACGGACGAACGAATGAACGAGTGTTCGTTCGTTCGATCGGTCGGTTGTTCGTTCGGTTGTTACAACGTACATAGGCATGCAACGTCCTCTCTTTCTCTCCTCTCCTCTTATCTTCCTCTCCTCCAGACGATAGAACGAATGGATGAACGAATGAACGGACGTGAAAGAACGAATGAACAAATGAGTTTCGTTCGTTCGGTCGGTCGTTCATTCGTTCGGTCGTTACAACGTACATAGGCATGCAACGTTATCTCTTTCCCTCCTCTCCTCTCCACTTCCTCTCCTCTCCACCTTATCTCCCTCACGTCATCCTCCTCTCTTTCTCTCCTCTCCTCCACACGATCGTATCCACGGACGTGAACGGACGAACGATAGTTTCGTTCGTTCGGTCGCTTTAGGATTAGGGTTAGGGTTTGGGTTTTGGGGTTTAGGATTAGGGTTAGGGTTTAGGGCCGGATTTCATCTATTTTTCCATCTTCTTTCTTTTGTCTATTTTTTTACGTAGACATACATGATTTCACTGAATAATTGATACATGTATTAACCGAATAAAATTTTCTTTGTCAGAATTGTTTGATTAAGTCCTCAACCCACAACAATCAAATGGCGGATTATGATGAGGAACAGTTTCTCCTTGACGAGATCGCACGCGGTAGCACAGAGTTTTACACTGAGGAGGGGACCGAGGATCCAGGCCAATACCTCAACGAGGAGGGGAACGAGGGAGGGGATGAGGAGGGGAACGAGGAAGTGAATGTGGGATCTGCCTCCGTTGGACAGAAGAGGCCATGCAGTCATGTGGACCAAGAAGCAAGAGGCCTAAACTTGACCCGCTCCCACCAGCCCCAAATAAAAACGACGTACGACATGACTCCAGAGGAGCTGCACGAGGCCGTCCAAGCTGAAGTCAAGGCCCACTTCAGAAAGAAGTCTCCTGAGAAGCCTCCTGAAATCCCCCAGGAGACCAAGGGACTTCTTCAAGAAGATGTACCTAACGCCACAGCCTGAACCGCAACCTCAACCGCAGTCCGACTACGACAGGACTATTCAGAAGGCTGCTGGCAAGGCAAAGAGAACGGGCAAAGATGTACCCCAGCTCGACATGCAGCCTCAGAAACCTCTGGAGTTTAGCACAGTTCCAAATGTTAGATCATAGTTAAGACAATTTATGGAATCTGCTGAAATTTCAATGGATCAATTACATGGCCGTGCTCCCCTGGCGAAGGCTCCGCTGAAATACAAGTTCAAACTTGAAAAGCCTCTTGTAAAGCCGGATCAAGTGAAAAAACTACCTACACAGATGTACCGCTTCCACAAGTGGTACATTCAAGAATCCAGCAAGGTGAAGAGATGGTAATGGGCAGATATTCACTGCACTATTTCTTCAATGGAGGTGACAACTTCTATATCCGATTCAAAGACATATTCGACCTGTACCAGCTTGATGCCCTCGACGTCTCACTTCTAGCCACGCGGGTTCTGTAAGCATCATTCTGTTATTTCGTTTCTTACCTCTTTGTATTTAGCTGACTAAAATTCTTTTTAACCGTTATAGAATGGCGATCCAATACTACAACAAGCACAACTGTACCAAACATGGATTCATGGATCCACGCAAAATCAATGGCGTATTAGTTGATCAATTTCCTGATCCAAGAGTGGACAACATATACAATGCGCTGGTGCAGAACCACTTCCGGTCGTTTATCCTTCTGCCCTACAACACTGCGTAAGTTTTTTCTTCCTTCCGTACCAATTTCAGTCCAGTGCATACATAAATTTTCATATGTGTCATCTAAACCAATTTGCAGATTTCACTAGGTTTTGTTAGTAATTGACTCACTCACGGATCCATGTCTTTGACTTGATGGATAAACCAGAGTTCACATACTCAAAGATATTTAAACTGTTTAACAGGTAATGCCATATATCTTACTTGCTATTGCATATATGCGGTTCTCGGATAATTACTATCTAACTTTCAACTGCACGTAGGGCATGGGAACGGCTTTGGGCGAATGTTTGCGGAAATTGGAAAGATAAGCTCTCCGTGAGGATGAACTTTTAAGTGAGTAATATGCTCCAAAGTTGTTTTGAATCATTACTTTGTTCTAAAATATGAAATGTATATTAAATTTGTTATTGTTTCTCCTTTACTATGCAAAACAGTCGCAAGGCACCAACTTATGCGGATACTACGTCTGCGACTACATTCACCGCTTTGTGACCGATGTCACAACTATCGACGATATAGATATACGTATAACAGCCATTCATACATTATGTCTCGATTTCTTATTTACTTCATACATTTATTTCTTGTTTATTCGAATTAATGACAGCTTATGCGAGTAAGAGATAACCTTCTCCACGAGACTTTCATACAAGCTACTTAGGAAGAATTGATGGGATTTATAAACGAGCAGATCATTGATCCCGCGGAGGAGTTCTACTTTCATTTAAGTAACTTAACCACCGGATCCACAAAATAGACAATTTTTTGTAACATACAAAATATATGTGGATATTATACATATGTGTACATATTTGGTAATATATGTATATATTTTCTTTCTTAAGTTCATTTATATGTGTGTAAATTATATATTTATACATATATATATATGATATATACATATGTATAAATATATGTATATAAAATATGTATATGTGCAAAATAATATATGTGTGTAATATATAGGCAACAACACTGCTGGAGAAAGAAGCAAATTAAAAAAATAAAAAAAATCTTTAGTCTTGGTTGGAGCCACCAACCGGGACTAAAGATGGCGAAGCCGGCCACGTGACTCCGCCATCTTTAGTCCCGGTTGGTGGCTCCAACCGGAACTAAAGATGCATCTCTAGTCCCGGTTATTTCAATCGGGACTAGAGATGGCGATCTCTAGTCCCGGATTCATAGTCTTGGTTTGACAACCGGGACTACTGAGGGTTGTCATTCGGGACTATTATGGGGTTTTCCACTAATGATATGTTGTGAGTATTTTTCTTATTTATAAAAATAAAATATATATTTCAAACAAATTATTTATAATGTTTTTTCTAGTGTCCATAAATATATAAACGCGTGAGAAATCACATTTGGGCAACATAACCTTTTATATGAAAATATTGGGAACGACACCTACACCTCCACTATTTTTAAAAAAGGCAACGTTTTATGTAAACTTATTCTTTGAACATCTACTTGCTATGAAAGAATTTATGTGTTCTTTTACTTTTTCTTTAGTTGGATTGTTTAAATGAATTTGTAAAAAGAATCCTTATGCGTTTGTATCAAATCATTGTCAATATGAAGTTTTTATGCCCTTAAGCCCACACTAAAATATGGCACTATCCTCGAGCTTGTACATAGTCGTCGTGTTCGTAAGCTTGCACTATGGCATCGCCACCACTAACCTTGACGCCACCTCCCTCAATCCCACCCGGCATCGTTTTCCTCAACCTTCCTCGACATTGTCAGCACCGTTGGCCTCATGCTCACTTGTGGATATCATCGAGTGTGTTCGTGCTCATGGAATTCGGACGCCTTATTTTGATGTTTTGATGTTTTCATAAATTTTATAGCCATTAGGATTTGATCAGGGTTCCCGATTTTACGGTTTTCGGCACGAAAGCCACAAAATTCGGTGGTTTCGCGGGGTGCGGCACGACATCCCCGCAGTTTCGTTCAAATAATTTCGTGAAAATTCAAAAAATTTAAAAAAATTCATTTTAACACAAAAAATATATTTTTTATAAAAATATAAATTTCGCAATGTTTGTCGCGAAAACCGCGGTATACGGCGCGGTTTTCGCGAAATCCGCTGCACGACATGGATTTCGATTTAGTTCAAATTTAAACTACGGTTTTCACGGTTTTCGCGGTTTTTCACGGCTTTCGCGGATTTCGCGCGGTTTTCGCGGATTTCGCGTGGTTTTCACGGCTTTTCGCGCGGTTTTCGCGGTATGCACGAAATCGTTCAAATTCAAATTTTTACTGTTCATTGCCGCCGGCTTTCGCGAATTTCGGCGAAATTCGTCGTGCCGCCGAGGGACGGCACGGCATATGCCGCCGGCATCGTAAACCCTGGATTTGATACTACGTCTTTTTCTTCTAAGTCTTATTTGATTATATTTTATGTATCTAACTGTGTGGTGAAATTTAAGGACTGGTATATAATTAATTTCTATAATTTATTATATACTTCTTTTATTTTATATTATAAGTCGTTTTGATTTTTTAAAATTAAATTTTTTAAAAGTTTGATCAGAAAAATATAACAATAATTTGTATTATCAAATTAGTTTTATTAAATCTAACATTGATTATATTTTGATAGTTTTTTTTTGTGTTAAAAATATTACTATATTTTTTATAAACTTGGTAAAAAGTTTGACTTAAAAATAAAATCGACTTATATTGTAATACTAGCAAAATGTTCGTGCGTTGCAATGAGACGACGACGTAGGAAGAGAAGCACGCGAAGGGCGAAGGTCCATGTGACGACGTGGGAGCTCCGAGCGGCAACGGAAGGGAGGGTGCGGGCGCGGCGTGGGACACGGCGTGGATGAGGACGAAAGAGAGGAGCATGAGGTTTTTATCCAAGCCCTTCTTTTTTTCATTGAGACTGCAGGTTAATTTTATAAACACTTAAGGAGTTTTCTACAAAATAATTCTTTTTTTTTTTAACTGGTTTTTTAAATAGCCAGCAGACTGTGGGTTAATTTCGAAAAAACTCGAGAGGTTTTCTGCAAAATAGACAGGCAAAATAAAATTTGGATAGAAACATTACTTAGATTTATATATAATTATAGATTATAGATAAAATGAAGATAGTTGGTCTTAGTTACGTTCTCCAAGGCTTTCACCGGTTAGGAGGATGTCATCAGATATTTTTTTTGGGTCGATAAAAATATTTTTAAGATTTTAATTTTGGAAGATTTGGTAGCTTGCAGTCACGGAAGTAACCGATAATTTTTTTGTCTCGTTTTATAGCTGATCAATTAAGCGTTAACACTTAAATATTGACTGTTACATTGATTGCAATTTACTCATATAAAATTCCATCTCACTATCTTCTGTCCGCAGATCTCAGCGGTGGATGGTAGTTGAGGCTACGTAAGCCAAGCTGCATCCTGCTTAAAATAGGTACTAAATCTTTTTTTTCTATGTAGGAACGTCCTCTATGTTACTGCAAGATAATTGTAACACCTTTTTTTTTTAATGTAGGAACACTAGTTATGTGCTACTAGAGACCACCGCAGTAACATGGTCTAAAAGAACACTTATAAGAGTTGTGTTACTGAAAATCATAGTAATATGTTTTCGGGGCTATAGTAGCTAGCATAGTTGTGTTACTAGACACAGTCTTGCAGTGACACGAGAGCTCATCATCGGTGGTTATGGCGGGAGGCGCTGCGGCGGTGGAAAGAGGCGGATCCGCCGGTGGCAAATGCCTGGGACGGCAACGGCGACTGCAACGAGACGGCACCGGCAACGAAGACCGCTACGAGTCGACGCTGAGACGATGGCCATGTTATGTGCTGCTTCCATCCATAATCTCTTCTTTTTCCTCATTTGTGTGATGATTTAATTTGCATTTTATGAAAATACTACTGGAGAAAGCCATATTAGTCTCGGTTCGTAATCCTCAATAGTCCCGGTTGTCAAATCGAGACTACAAATCCGGGACTAGAGATGAACGATATCTAGTCTCGGTTAAATAACCGGGACTAAAGATGCATCTTTAGCCCCAATTAAAGCCACCAACCGGGACTCAAGATTTTTTTATTTTTTTAATTTCTCCTCCTGTTGTTAGCTTGCTGCATGTTTACACACACATATATATATATATAGATTTACATATATATATGTTTAAATACATAACACATATATATAACACACATAACATACATATATATATACAAACAACATCGAAATCGAATACAATAAAATACAACAACAAAATTTAAACATGTATATAACAAATTGTCCACAAATTTGTTCACACATATATACAATAAAATTCACTATATACAATAAAATACAACAACATCAATTTTTCACTCGGCTCGCCGCTGCCGCCTGCTCCCGCTCGCCGCCGCCGCCGCCGCCTGCTCCCACTCGCTGCTGGTGAGAAGATGACGCCCTGCTGCCGCCACCTCCTCCCCCGCCACTGCCATTTCCTCCCCTCCCCTAGCTTGCCGAGGAGAGAGAGAGGAAGAGAGAGAGATCTGAAAAATGTGCTAAGTGTTGGATCGGTGGAGAAGACGATGCGAGCCGAGGATATATATAGCCAATTCATCTTTAGTCCCGGTTGGTGTCACCAACCGGGACTAAAGATAATTTTCCGCTATTTTCAATTCATCTTTAGTCCCGGTTGATGACATCAATCGAGACTAAAGATAATTTTTCGCTATTTCTAATTCATCTTTAGTCCTGGTTGGTGCCACCAACCGGGACTAAAGATAATTTTCCGTAATTTTTCAAATTTATTTGGTCCCAGCTAGGGTTAACAATTAAATAATCCATTAAATAGGGCCAAATTAAATTCATTAAATTTTGCCCCTCTAGATATTGTTTCTCTTTTGCCCCTCGGTTTTCTTCATTTTCATCTACTGTTGAGTAAGACAGGAAAAATTTCACTTTTATTTTTATTTTTTAATATTTTTTGTGGACTTAGGAGCACACGAGAGGTAACCACATAAAATTTGAGCGTAAACAAGCAAAAGACGTGGCCTGTGGAAAATTTGGAAGACACACGCTCAAAATCGGAAAAAAGCTTGGGCTTGAAAAAACAATCTTCTTAGGCTTTTTCAGCAAAATAAAATCACCGAACGTAGAAAAGCGGCGAACAAATGCAACCAAAATTTTTTTATCATCAATTTTCATATATGAAATGTCTTGATCGGAGTCCGTATGCGAAAGTTATGGTCGTTTTAAAAACCGACTTCGAGTGACGAAACGGGAACAATGCGCGTAAAACCATTTAAACGCGCATAAACTAGACGTGACGGCCAGGGTTTAAATGTTTTTATCAATATTGTACGTCCATCCGATTCGTATATTATCACCAAAATAATTTTACAAAATATTTTATATATTAAGAATAATTAGTTAATAACAATATGATGATATGTAATAACAAAATTAAAGTTTCCTTCTATCTTTCATCACCCACCTCCACACAACACCACACCGTTTGAAATTACAGATCCCCTTAAATTAATTTTTGGCCATTTAAATCATGTAGCAAAATTTATATATTTTTATTAGGTTCAGTTAAAAAATAAGCACATTCACTTTTGTCCCGGTTGGTGTTACCAACCGGACAAAAAATAGTATCTCCAGTCTCGGTTGGTGTTACCAACTAGGACTAAAGATGGTGTCAGAGGCTGTCAGAACCTGTCAGAGCGCCAGGTATCTTTAGTCCTGGTTGGTAGCACCAACCGGGACTAAAGATAGCATCTCTAGTCCCGATTAGTGTTACCAACCGAGATTAAAGGTGCCCGGTGCTCTAACAGGCTCTAACAACATTTGAACCGGGACTAGAGGTGATCTTTAGTCCCGGTTCGTGACACGAACCGAGACTAATGTTCCTAGACATCCGTAGACTTTTTAAACCGGGACTAGAGATTATCTCTAGTCCCGGATGCAACTTAAAGCGGGACTACTGTGGTTTTTGCCACTTCAACTTATGATAGTTTCTTCAGTAGTGAAATGAGACCGTGAAATGATAGTTGTATTTGGGTATTTTTAATTGTATTTTCATTTCTCTTTCCAAAATTCATCAATGCAGGTGATTGGCTTAATCTTCACACCAGCGAAAATCAATTTTTATAGATAGATGAAGGCCCGATTTTTATAGCCCATTGATCATAAGGGAGCGCCGATCATATGCAAAGATGTGTTTTGGATAAAATAAACTTATTTCGTAGTAGTGCGCGTCGTCTGTCAGCTCTCGAGGAGCTGATGTTGTCATCCACATGTACATGCCAGCGTCAACTGTCTTACTGTATGATTTTCTCATTTTCGATGATAATACATGCTTTTACGAACTCTGACTTCAACTTTTTCTTTAACGGAATTTTCCAACAGACACTTATTAGCGCCACTGAGCCAGGCGTGCGTGGAGTATTAAAACGAAGCGGTCAGTCAGCCAATAATCGTGTTCAATTAGAGAACCAATTAGGAGTAGAAGCGAACGACTCACTACGTAACCACTTTAGTCCTGATTTTTAACCAAGACTATAAAAACAAAACTAAAGATCGATATCTTTAGTCCCGAATAAACTAAGCAGGACTAAAAATAGTCCCGGTTGGTATCATCAACCGAGACTAATGATGGCGGCGCCACGTGGCTCGCTCCGCCATCTTTATTCTCGGTTGATGTTACCATAATTTGCTCCTGTTACTACCTTGCTACTTGTTTATATATATATAAATATATATTTATAATATATATATTTATAAATATATATTTATACATATATATATAAATACATAACACACTTATATATAACACATAACATACATGTATATGCAACAACATTAAAATTATTTGAATACACAAAATGCAAACAACAAAATTATCCATAAATTTGTTCACACATATATACAACAAAATGCAACAACAACAAAATCTCTCGCTCGTCGCCGAATTTCTTCCTTCCACCGGCTCCCGCTCGCCGCCGCCGGTGAGGAGATGGCACCCCACCGCCGCTGGTGAGGAAATGGCACCCCGTCGCCACCGATGAGAAAATGGAACCTGCCGAGGAAATGGTGCCCCGCTGCCGCCATCTCCTCCCCGTCGCCGCAATCTCCTCCTGCCGTCGCGAGAGCTAAGGGAAGAGGGAGAGAGAGGGAGAGGGAGAGGGAGAAGGAGAAGGAAAGGGAGAGGGAGAGGGAGAGGGAGCTGAGAGGAGAGGGAGAGATCTGAAAAAAATAGCTAAGTGTTGGATCGGTGGAGAAGACGATGTGCGTTGGGGATATATATATCCCTCGATCTTTAGTCCCGGTTGGTGGCATCAACTGGGACTAAAGATAATTTTCTGCTATTTCCAATTAATCTTTAGTCCTGGTTGGTGGCACCAACCGAGACTAAAGATAATTTCTCGCTATTTTCAATTCATCTTTAGTCCAAGTTGATGGCACCAACCGGGACTAAAGATGATTTCCTGTTATTTTCAATTCATCTTTAGTCCCGGTTGTAGCCACCAACCGGGACTTAAGGTAATTTTCCGCTATTTTTCCAAATTTATTTGGTCCCGACTAGGGTTAACAATTAAATAATCTATTAAATAAGGCCAAATTTATTTGATTAAATATAGGTTTAAAACAATAATAATAATTAATGCATTAAAATTTAATCAAATATAGGTAATCCTAGACATTGATGTTTCTCTTTTGCCCTCTCTATTTTCCCTTTTGATCGCGTTGACCACGATAGGAAAATTTTGACTTTTTTATTTTTTTATATTTTTCTTGACTTAGAAGCACATGAGAGGTAACTAAAGAAAATTTGAGCCTAAACAAGCGAAAGATGTAGCCTGTGGAAAATTCAGAAGACACGCTCAGAATCGGAAAAAAACTTTTAGGCTCGAAAAGGCAACCTTCTGAGCCATTTTTGGGGAAAATAAAGTCATCGAACATGGCGAAGCGATGGACGAACACATTGGAAATGTTTTTCTGATCAATTTTCATATATGGAACGTCTCAATCTGAGTCCGTATGCGAAAGTTATAGTCGTTTTAAAACCGACTTCGAATTAGAGGACGAAACGGAAACAATGCGCTTATACACACACAAAACTGGACACGACGACTAGATTTTGAATGTTTTTATCAATATTATAGATCCCTCCGATTTGTATATTATCATCAAAACAATTTTGTAAAAAAATTGTATACAATGTTATTACAATGTAATAACAATATGGCGATTTGTAATTACAATGTAATGATTGAATTAAAGCTTTCTTCTATCTTCAATCACCCACCCTACAAAACACCACCCCTTTGAAATTATAGATCCTCTCAAATAAATTTCAAGCCATTTGAATCATGAAGCAAAATTTGTATATTTTTATTAGGTTCAGTTAAAAATAAGCACCTTCACTTTAGTTCCGGTTGGTGTTACAAATCAGGACTAAAGACCATTTTGATCTTTAGTCCCGGTTTGTAACACCAACTGGAACTAAAAATCCAATCTTTAGTCCTGGTTGGTGTTACAAACCGGGACTAAAGATGGCCGCCGGTCTGACAAATTCTGACAAAAATCTAACCAGGACTAAATATGATCTTTAGTCTCGGTTTGTAATACCAACCGAGACTAAAGATCCTAGAGAGTCGATGCCTTTTTAAACTGTGGGCCCCCGTTTTTGGAACGAGAATCTTTCGTGTTCTTGGTACCATTTCCCTGGATCGAGTAGTTTGGTACCCACGAAATACAGTACTGAATAATCAGGTGCACATGCACGAATAGTCTTACAACGAAATTATTACAATAGTAGGCCCGGAGGCAATGTTCATCACATAGGACCTCATGGTCCGGATACAACCCAAAAGTAGAAATTAGATAAGGCAGCGGATTAAAGGTAGCGGCATGTCGGTTGCCATAGGCAACGACCGGAGACTAAGACCTAGTAAGCGCCATCAGCTTCTTCGCCTTCTTGGTAGTAGGCATATGGATCCTCCGATTCTTCATTCCCACCATCTGAACGTTTTTGCGTATAGCAAGGGTGAATACCAACCGTACCCAGCAAGCCAACACGGAAGTGATGCATATGATAAGGTTATTCAAGGGATGGCTGGTGCTCTTTTGCATAAAGCAAATTTTCACAAATCTTTTCACAAGCCTAATAACTAGCCAAGTCAAGTTTTAGTTCCATAGTTCATTAACTCGGCGACGGTTCTGTCTACCATCCATCGTGATTCCAAGGATGGCTTCCCGCCTCCGGTTCGTCATGGTTTTTCTGGGGAGTCCACCCCTTCTCGCATCTCGAGAAGTTGATCCACCAGCGAATAAGAATCATCATGCAAACCCATCCCAGTATTTTAAAGTTTAAAGTCTAGCCAAGCGAAAGTCTTGTCACGATACTCAATATCCGCGAGCACGGCTATTCGAATAGATTGATTCATTCACACTGAAGTGGATGTACACTTTACCCGTACTCCGTGACAGCCCAACAAATGAGCCTACGTCCCAACACATGAGACGGTCACGGCAAAGCCTTTCGATAACCTCACTTTGGCAGTACCCGCTCCATGAACTTAAGCCCTCATGCACTCTAGCCGTCATTTTCTAGCGTGAGAGGAGTTCGCGCACCGGGTAAGGAGAGATTCCATTCATCAAGTAAGAATAAATTTCAAATTACCATCATCTCTTTCACATCTCATCTCATCCATAAGAACCACTATGCTAAGGGTACCGCCTCCGCTCGGCTATCTACTCCGCTAGGTCTATACCCATTCGAGAAGTACGGTTGTACTGGCTCGTTTCCCGGCTATCTTATGGCTCGGTCCTTAATTGACCAGGGTCGGCACTCGCCTTTTTCGGAATCCACCCAAATCATCCAGCCGCCCCAGTCTAAAACATTTGTTTAGTACTTTCAATTTCCATCAAAACTCATTTCATCATTCTCATGGCCATGTGACGCTCATGTCTCCACATGCCGTACCTCAACTACCTTCCCTAAGGTAGTTGCCCAAGCATAAAGCTTTTCATAAAATTATAAGTATGCATGAGTCTAAGTATAGCAGGGCTAAGCAGTTTGCCAAAGCTATTCTCCGGTTATTTGTATCACATCGAGGGTTACAAGGAATAATTCTAAAGGTAATCAATAACAAGATATGGCTAACAAGTATAGGTAATTCTCTATGTATAGCATGCATGTTTAAAGTTTAAAATAATATCATTTCGCAATTGGGATCAATATGTTCAAAGAGTGTGATGACTTGCCTTGCTCTCATGCTTGTGGAGTGGAGTCTTCAACGGAGTCGATGCTGGCCTCTTCAGGTGCTATCCGTACGTGCGAAAGATCAATCGAATTCGATTAGAATCCAATATAACATCGAAAGATCGAAAAGAACCATAAAATCCACGAAAACAATTCCAAGAACTTAGCCTAAATTTCTACTTGAGTTCGTACGAGGATTGCCAGGGAAAACTCCAAGTTTTGAAATAGGGTCGATGCCTTAGGGTTTTCGCAAAGCGACAATCGTAATTTGCTTGAGGAAATAGAGTTGGAAATATCCGCGAAGGGATTTGTGCTCGAGGTTTTGAAGATTCGAGCACAAAAGAGCAGCACTTTTAAACGGCGAGAAAGGATTAAACGAAATCCGGACTTGAAAATGACGCGAAACGATATTTCGGAAAAGTCGAATTTTGATTTTCAAATTTTTCACCGAGAAAACATGCAAGAAAATAATTTATTTTTGCCCAAAATTTTACTCAAGCCTTCACAAAATATTTTTCTAAATTTTCCATAATTTTTCCTTTTTTTCCTATCTTTCTTTTTCTCTTTTTCTTTCTTTTTTTTTCTTTTTCTTTTCTTCTGCGTCACTATTCATTTCCCACAAGCTGTTCGACCGGTGCCCGGAAGAACAGAGCGCGGCATGCGCTAGCGCGAAGAGAATAGGGTGGCGGCTCGGGGCTTACCGAGCGTCGGCGGCTTTTGGGAAAGTGTGGTGGGGCTCGGGTGTTGGCGGCGCGCGGCACAATGGCGACGGCGGCGCGCGCGCGGCGGCGGCGACGCCGGGAGGGCGAAGGAAACCGGAGGGAGAGGGAGGTGGAGAGTGGCGGCGCGGTGGAAAACGGGGTGGCTTTGCCCCCTTTTTATAGCGGTGGCCGAGGAGGAACGGGTGAGAAAGGGGGCGGCGCTCGGCGCGCCACGCGACGGCGCGGAGACGGCCGGGCGGCGGCGGGCGTGGCGCGGCGGGCGGAGCGCGGGCTGGGCGCGGCGCGAGCGTACGGGCGACGTGGGCGACGCGGTGCGGGCGCGGGGCGGTACGGGCAGCAACGCGTGGCGCGGCGAGGGCGCGGGCCGAGTACGGCGGCGGCGCGTGGCGCGGGCGAGCGGGCGCGGCGGGTCCGACGCGGCGCGCGGCGCGGCGGCACACGTGTGGCGGCGCGGTCGCATGGCGCGGGCGGGGCCGAGTATGGGCGCGAGCATGCGAGGCGCGGGCGCGGCGCGTATGGCCGAGCGACGCGCGGCGGGCCCGCATCCGGGCCGGGTACGGCGTCGAACACTGATACGCAATGAACAGTGGCGTTTCATAATTTCCCGATTTTCAATTTCTAATTTCCCATTTCCATTTTCTTCCATTCTAAAAATTCAAAATAAATTCAATATTCCTAGAATAATTTTTAATATTATATTTTCAACTTTTTTCTTCACTTTTATTTTTCCACATATATTTTTCATATTTATTTAAATTTCTTTTTCCTAATTTTATAATTCCCTATTTTAATTTCCACAAATTTCCTAGATTTCTTGTAAATCCCCTAAATATTTTCATTGTCTATTTTATACCCTAATTAATCTTCCACCATCCACAATTAATACTCTATTTCTCAAATTCGTATTTTAATAAATCCGCATCTCTTCTCCGATTTTCTTTTAAAATTCCTAATCCTGCATTTCGAAATTTTCTTCCCAATAAACTCCAAATCATTCACAAAACACCGAGAGGAATTGCTCACAACTAAATTTATGCAACGAGGTGGCAAATAAGAAGCAACAAACCCGAGGAAAAAGGCAACAAGCGAAAGTTTTTTGTAAGTTTCGATTTGTACGTTCCGATTTCAGTTTCTTCGATTTTCAAGATGTTACAAACCTACCCCCCTAACAATAAATCTCGTCCTCGAGATTTCTTACCGGTTGTTGAGTAGGTGTGGGTATTCAGTCTTCAGAAAATCCTCGCTTTCCCAGGTGGCCTCTTCTTCAGTGTGGTTGCTCCATTGTACTTTGTACATGCGCCATGACTTGGTCCGTGTCTTCTTTTCTGCCTCGTCCAGTATCTTTATTGGATGTTCCGGGTATGTGAGATCACTGTTGATATGGATGGTTTCCAAAGGAGCTTGCTCTTCTGGCACCCGCAGGCATTTCTTCAACTGTGACACATGGAACACTGGGTGAACATCGGAGATGTTCTCGGGCAACTCTAGCTGGTAGGCCACTTCACCTCTTCTAGCGCTTATCAAGAATGGGCCCACATATCTTGGCGCAAGTTTCCCTTTGACCTTGAACCTTTGAGTTCCTCGTAGTGGTGAGACCTTTAGATACACATAGTCGCCTACATTGAATTCTAAATCCCTCCGACGAGTATCCGCGTAGCTCTTTTGTCGAGATTAGGCAGCTTGTAATCGGTCCCGGATCAGACGGACCTTTTCCTCGGCCTCTTTGATTATGTCAGGCCCGAACACGGCTCGTTCACCGGTTTCTAACCACATCAATGGGGTTCGGCATCGCCGACCGAATAGGGCTTCATTTGGTGACATCTTCAGACTTGCTTGGTAGCTGTTGTTGTAGGAGAATTCGATGTATGGTAAACATTTCTCCCAATCCTTGGTGAAATCCAACGCACAGGCTCTCAACATATCCTCAAGCACTTGATTTGTCCTTTCGGTCTGCCCGTCGGTCTGTGGGTGATAAGCGGTACTGAAGGCAAGGTGACTTCCGAGTGCCTCATGAACTTTGCTCCAGAAATGGGACGTGAATTGGGTACCGCGATCTGATATAATTCTTTTTGGTACACCATGAAGACACACAATCCTACTCATGTATAGCTCTGCTAGCTTGGCGCTATTGTAGTTGGTCTTTACGGAAAAAATCGGCGGTCTTGGTGAGCCGATCTACTATTACCCAAATGGAATCATATCCCGCCGCAGTTTTGGGTAGTCCAACAATGAAATCCATGCCTATCTCATCCCATTTCCACTCGGGAATCTTGAGCGGCTGCAGCAAGCCTGCCGGTCGTTGATGCTTAGCTTTCACCCTTTGGCATACATCGCATATGGCTACGTATTCGGCTACGTCTCTCTTCATATTGGGCCACCAGTATTCTTCCTTCAAATCCTGGTACATCTTCGTGCTTCCTGGATGCAACGAATAGGCTGATTCGAGCCATCTCTTCTTGGAGCTCACTGGCCATGCCTTCCAGTCTCATATGGTTGCTTTGAGCTTTGCGGCTTAACGCATCGGCCACTACATTCGCCTTGCCGGGGTGGTAATGGATTCCTAGATCGTAGTCCTTGATCAATTCCAACCACCGTCTCTAACGTAGATTGAGATCGGACTGAGTAAAGAAGTATTTCAGGCTCTTGTGATCAGTGTATACATCACAGTGATTCCCGATCAGATAGTGCCTCCAGATTTTTAATGCATGAACAACGGCCGCTAATTCCAAGTCATGTGTGGGGTAGTTTTCCTCGTGGGGTCGTAACTGTCTCGAGGCATATGCTACGACCTTTCCATCCTGCATCAATACGCCTCCCAGTCCTTGTCAAGATGCATCACAGTATATCATGAAATCCTTACGGTTGTCAGGTAGGGTTAAGATTGGGACGGTGGTTAACTTTTCTTTTAGTTGGTCAAAGGCTTCCTGACACTTCTCGTTCCACACGAATTTCTTCTCCTTATTCAAAAGTTGAGTCATGGGTCAGGCTATTGTGGAAAACCCTTCGATGAACCTCCGGTAATATCCGGCCAATCCCAAGAGACTCCTAACCTCTGTTACTGACTTGGGTGCCTTCCATTCTGTAACAGCTTCGACCTTGGCAGGGTCTACCGCTACTCCTCCGGCTGAGACTACATGGCCAAGAAAGGCGACTTCCTTAAGCCAGAACTCACATTTACTAAACTTCGCATACAACTGATGCTCTCATAGCTTCTCCAGTACCAGTCATAGGTGCTCTGCATGTTCCTCATCGTCTTTGGAGTAGATAAGTATATCGTCGATGAACACCACCACGAATTTACCCAGATACTCCATGAATACCTTGTTCATCAGATTCATGAAATACGCCGGGGCATTGGTCAACCCAAAAGACATTACGGTGAACTCGTACAAGCCATAACGCATAGAGAATGCTGTTTTGGGAATATCCCCGGCTCTAATCTTTAACTGATGGTATCCTGACCGAAGATCAATCTTTGAGAACACTTGTGCACCCTTGAGTTGGTCAAATAAGTCATCAATTCGAGGTAGTGGGTACTTGTTTTTGATGGTCACTTCATTCAACGATCGGTAATCTACACACACTCATACTTCCATCCTTCTTTTTGACGAAGAGTACTGGGGCTCCCCAGGGAGAAGAACTAGGGCGTACAAATCCTTTTTCCTATAGTTCTCTGATTTGCTTCTTGAGTTCTTCTAGTTTGTTTGCCGGCATTCGGTAAGGTCTCTTGGATATGGGGGCAGTACTAGGCATTAGGTCGATGATAAATTCTATGTCACGATCAGGGGGCATTCCGGGCAATTCCTCGGGGAATACGTCCAGGTATTCTTGCACTACTGGCATCCTGCTCAAAGGTAGCATGGTGAATACTCCCGCAGCTTGCTCGCATAGCATCGGGTTTTGGTCCATGGTTATGTTCATTGGTGATCCCAATGGGGTGGATACTGTGACTTCCCTTCGGCTACAGTCTATGACTCCATTGTTCTTAGTCAACCAATCCATTCCAAGTATGATATCAATAGTTTGGGGTGATAGTACCATGAGGTTTGAAAGGAATACCACGTCTCTAATTCGTATGGGCACATTGATGCAAGCATGGGGTACAGTTATGTTTCCCCTAGGCGAGTGTACCAACATGGGTCTCTTAAGTTCTACCTGGTGTAGGTGGTGTTGTTTGCTTACTTGTGAAGATATGAATGAATGCGATGCTCCGGAATCAAATAAGACTTTAACTGGGGTAGAGTTGATAGAGAACATACTCATCAGCACGTTCTGATCCTCCTACGCTTCTTCGGCACGCACATGATTCACTTGTCCGCGCCGGAATCCGGTGGCAGTCTCATTGGGTTGCGGCGTCCTAAACAGACCGTGTCTCGCAGCAGGAGCAGTAGTTCCTCGTACAGCTGTTGCATTGGCGTCGGTACGCACGGGAGTGTTGCGTGGCTTGGGGCACTGTTGAGTAGTGCCCAAACTCTCCACGTTGAAGCAATTCACATTTCTTCTTCCGGAGCGCGAGTTGGCGTCGGGTACGGAGCCAGGGTGCGGTCGGCCGCGACGTGGTCGGGTGCAGGGGGACGACTGGTTGCCATGACGGTTGGTTTCCATCCGGACGGGGTGGCTCCCTTGGAACGCTGAGGCGCTCCCTGAAGTTGGCGGGCCATAGCAAGCCTCCTCTTGCGGTTGTTTTCCACCATCTTCTGGTCATGTTCCAATCGTACAACCTTGTTGATAAGGCTTTGGAAGCTGACGTGATCTTGGCCGATCATTGGCCCTCTCAGCTCATCGCTCAATCCTTCGATAAATTTATCGATTTTCTCCTCTTCGTTTGCCAGGTCACCGGTGGCATATCGAGCGAGTTGCGTGAACTTGTTCTGGTATTCCTGCACTATGGTGTTGCCTTGGCGCAACCTTCGGAATTCGTTCTTCTTCATTCTCATGACCGCGACGGGTACGAAATTTTCACGAAAGGCGGCTGTGAACTCCTCCCATGTTGGTTCCTCGGCGTCTTCTGCCCGTGTCTCTTTGTAGGTGTCCCACCAATCACTTGCGAGGCCTTCCAATTGATTGGTGGCAAAAATGACTCTGTCGGCTTCTCGTGCCCTGACGAGGGTCAACTTCTTTTCTATTACTCTCAACCAGTCTTTGGCATCCATTGGTTCGTCGGCCGTGGAAAATATAGGCGGCTTAGCTCACATAAATTCTCCCAAGCTTGATCCTCCGCGATTCACTTGGTTGTTGGCGATGGCTTGAAGCAACTGGGTTTGCAAAGCCATGACCTCCGTCAGGGTGGAGGGATTAGGCTCTGGTGGGTTCTCGTTGGATGTTGAAGCTCTGCGACGATGCGCCATCTGAAGGAGGTAGATGAGTTAAGAGATTGGACCCACTAAGGTCATGGTTTCTAGGTGATTTCACTTCAAGTTATTTTTAAATGATCTTTGAACAGAGCAAGCATGGTGGAATAAACTCATTAATAACATACCATAAAACATTACATAGGTCCATAGCAATTACATTAATGGGGATACAATGGACTGCACATACACAGTCCCACATGACACAATGCGAAAGCTAACATCGTCTACACGCCATTGGCTACTAGGGGGAAGGGTGTGATCCTTGCCGCCAAAAACCATCCAAAGCAAGGTCAAAGTTGGGGCGGTCCTCTCGCCTAGTCATCCAACCAACCGCAGAACCGTGCGGGAAGGGGTGATCCTTAGTGAAGCAAATCGAAGTTCCCATGGCTCGAGGTAGTGGCCTCGAGTCATGCTTGATCTTCCCGCTTGGTGGTCGGGTACTCTTCCGGCGTCTTGCGGGTGAGGGACCTCCGGTGTGAGTCAGGCGACGAGTAGGTGCTGCCTCCTCCGCTGGATCAGTGTCACTGGACTCCCACTTGATCTCCATAGGCTCTGTCTCGGACTCGGAGTCGGTGCTGATCTGGATGGGGTTCTCCTCTCCCGAACCGGCTCGGATGGTACAGCAATGGAGTTCGAGGTAGGTTCCATTGAGGTAGCGCAGTGGGGTCTATCGGGTATGGGGCCGCCTCGCGCTCAACATAAAGGCCCGCTCCATCATGGCTTTAAAAGTGTTCGGCATGCGGAGTCATGAGGTAGTAGTGGTCGGGCACCGGGGCAGGAGGTGTTGGTACAACTTCGGTTGAAGTACCTGCAGCAGGGACAGGGTGGGAGCGAAGTTGCTCTTTCAGCTGGTTGACCTATTGTTTGCTCAGCAAGTTGATCTGATCCCCGCAGCTTTGGTGTTCCTCGACCAGATCATTGAGGCGTCGCTGCTGGTCGTCGATTTCGAGCAAAGCCTCTTCATAGCAGTCATCCGCTGTTTCTGCCCAGCGGGATAGACGGGTGACCATAGGATTATAGCAGCAGGGGTGGCTTCCACCGTGCGGACCGGATTGCCTTCCTCGCGGTAGGGTGGTGTACAAACTCGGTCACGGTGAGCTCAGCACGATGAATAGCGTTGAGGCAGAGGAACGCTTCACGGGCCGCGTCTTGAAGAGCTGCTTCTACCAGATCTCGGTGGTAACGGGTGTGGAAGCAATAAGGTGTCTCACTCCCCATGCGGGCCTCAACTGAAACTGCTGCCTCCCATACCGGGTATCCTTCGGTGCCATGCCTTCTAATCTGGTAGGTGGGTGCCTATGGGTACCTTAGGCACCACAGCAAATACTGGAGTTGCGCCACGAATCCTTCATCCCGTGGAACGGTGATCCCCCAAACTCCGACACGGTCCGACATCTACTTTTGAAAGCATTAGGGTCAGAGAGAGATAATACCAAAACAATTTGAGTAAAAGAAATGGGAATGGAGGTATAAGAAAAAGTATGCTTGTCTTTCAAAAATAATAGTTTGCGAAATGATCCTACGTAGGGATATGTCCCTTTAGCCAGCTAGTCAGGGGTAGGGCGCCAGTTGGTCTTATCCTACAGTCGCATTGCTCTGATACCAGCTCTGTGGACCCCCGTTTTTGGAACGGGAATCTTTCGTGTTCATAGTATCATTTCCCTGGATCGAGTAGTTTGGTACCCACGAAATACAGTACTGAATAATCAGGTGCAAATGCACGAATAGTCTTACATCGAAATTATTACAATAATAGGCCCGAAGGCAATATCCAACACATAGGACCTCATGGTCCAGATACAACCCAAAAGTAGAAATTAGGTAAGGCAGCGGAATGAAGGTAGCGGCTTGTCGATTGCCACAGGCAACGACCGGAGACTAAGACCTAGCAAGCGCCATCAGCTTCTTCGCCCTCCTGGTAGTAGGCATAGGGATCCTCCAAGTCTTCATTTCCACCATCTGAAGGTTCGTGCGTATAGTAAGGGTGAGTACCAACCGTACTCAGCAAGCTAACACGGAAGTGATGCATATGATAGGGTCATTCAAAGAATGGCTGGTGTTCTTTTGCATAAAGCCAATTTTCACAACTCTTTTCACAAGCCTAACAACTAGCCAAGTCAAGTTTTAGTTCCACATTTCATTAAGTCGGCGACGATTCTGTCTGCCATCCATCGTGATTCCAAAGATGGCTTCCCGTCTCCGGTTCATCATGGTTTTTTAGGGAGTCCACCCTTTCTCGCATCTCGAGAAGTTGATCCACCAGTGAATAAAAATCATCATGCAAACCCATCCCATCATTTTAAAGTTTGGAGTCTAGCCAAGCGAAAGTCTTGTCACGATGCTCAATATCCGCGAGCACGGCTATTCGAATAGATTGATTCATTCACACTGCAGTGGATGTACACTTTACCCGTACTCCACGACTGCCCAACAAATGAGCCTACGTCCCAACACATGAGACGGTCATGGCAAAGCCTTTCGATAACCTCACTTCGGCAGTACCCGCTCCATGAACTTATGCCCTCATGCACTCTAGCCATCATTTTCTAGCAGTGAGAGGAGTTCTGGCACACCCGGGGTAAGGGAAGACTTCATTCATCAAGTTATAATAAATTCCAATTTCCCATCATCCCTTTCAAATCTCATCTCATACATAAGAACCACTATGCAAGGGTCGGCACTTGCCTTTTCCGGAATCCACCCAAATCATCCAGCCGTCCCAGTCTAAAACATTTGTTTAGTACTTTCAATTTTCATCAAAACTCATTTCATCATTCTCATGGCAATGTGGCGCTCATGTCTCCACATGCCGTATCTCAACTACCTTCCCTAAGGTAGTTGCCCAAGCATAAAGCTCTTCATAAAATCATGAGTATGCATGAACCTAAGAATAGCATGACTAAGCGCACGAAGATATTCTCCGGTTGTATGTATCACATCGCGGGTTACAAGGAATAATTCTAAAGGTAATCAATAACACGGCATGACATAACAAGTATAGGTAATTCTTTGTGTATAGCATGCATGTTTAAGATTTAAAACAACATCATTTCGCAATTGGGATCAATATGTTCAAAGAGTGTGATGACTTGCCTTGCTCGCACGCTTGTTGAGCGGGGTCTTCAACGGAGTCGATGCCTGCTTCTTCAGTTGCTATCCGTACGTGCGAAAGATCAATTGAATTCAATTAGAATTTAATAAAATACCGAGAGATCGAAAAGAACCATAAAAACCACAAAAACGACTCCAAATGTTTGACCTAGAATTCTACTTGAGTTCGGGCGAGTATTGCTAGGGAAAAATCCGGGTTTGAACTCAAGTCGATGCCCTAGGGTTTTCGCAAAAACGACGATCGTAATTAGTTGAGAAAATAGATTTAGAAATATCAGTGAAGGGATTTGTGCCCAAGGTTTTGAAGGTTCGAGCACAAAAGAGAAACATATTTAAATGGCGAGAAAGAATTAAACGAAATCCGGATTTAAAAATGACGCGAAACGAAATCTCGGAAAAGTCCGATTTTGATTTTTCAAATTTTGCTCGAGAAAATATACAAGAAAAATTTATTTTTGCCCAAAAATTCACTCAAATCCTTTCAAAATATTTTTCCAAATTTTCCATAATTTTTCCTATTTTTTCTCTATTTTTTTCTTTTTCTCTTTTCTGTCTTTTCTTTTTCTTTTTCTTTTCTTTTCCTCTACACACCTGTTCATCTCCCCGCAAGGTGTTCGACCAAACGCACTCTCTCCGCTCTCTCTTACGGCGGGTGGCACAAACGGGGGGCGGCGGCTCGGGGCTTACCGGCGACGGCGACGGCAAGGGAGGGTGGCGGAGCTCCGGCGATGGCGGCGCACGGTGGCTAGGGCGCTCGGCGGCTTGCGGCGGTTTGCGGCGGTGGCGGCGCTCGGGAAAATCGGCGAGGGAATGGCGGTGGGTGGCGACGGTGGGGAAACCGAGGGAAGGGGTGGTCTTATATAGGCGCGGCGGTGTGGGGAAACAGAGGGGGAAAGAAGGGAGGGGGTCGCGCGCGCGCGGTGCGACATTGCACACGCGGCGCGCGGGGGGGCCGGGCGGGCGCGGTGGCGAGCGCGCACGGGGCCGGGTTTGGGCGGCGGCACGTGGCGTGAGCACGACGGGGTCGGGCACGGCGGTGAGCGGGCAGCGAGCGAGCGGTCCGGGCGCGGCGGTGCGCGCGCGGCGTGCGGGCGGATGGGGTCCGGCGCGGCGGGCGACGCATGGCGGGCCGGGTACGGCGGCGAGCGCGTGGCGGCGAGGCGCGGGGGTGCAGCTAGGCCGAGGCGGGGTGCGCGGTAGCCGGGGCGCGCGGGCGCGAGCGAGGCGGCGGCGACGCGTGGCGCGCGGCGCGGTGCGAGCGCATGCGCGGGCGCGTGACGCGATTGGGCGCGGGCGCGTACGGCGGCGACGCGCGGCGGCGCGCGGCCGGGGCCGTACGACGTCGAGCGGATGGTGATCAATGAACAGTGCCACTTTTTAATTTTCCCGATTTTCAATTCCATTTTCAATTTCCAATTTTTCCTTCAAGCTAAAAATTCCAAAAAAAAGACATAGTATTCCCATAATTAATTAAAAATATATTTTCAACTTTTCACCAACTTTATTTATTTTTAAATATATATTTCCCATATTTAATTTTATTCCTTTTTCCTAAATCCATAAATCACCACTTTTAATTCCAAATAAATTTCTTAGATTTCATATAAATCCCTTAAAATAGTTTATTGTCCATTTTATTCCCTAATTAATTTTCCATAATCACCAATTATTATTTTATGTCTCAAATACATATCTTCGTAAATCCGCATCCCTTTTCCGATTTTATTTTAAAAATTCCTAACCTTATATTTCGAGATTTTCCTTCCCAACGAAAATCCAAATCGTTTGGTTTTCACAAACACCGAGAGGAATTGTTCACAACTAAATTCATGCAACTGAGCTGGCAAATAAGAAGCAACAAACACGATCAAACAGGCAATAGGCAAAAGTTTTTGTAAGTTCCGATTTTTACATTCCGATTTTTAATTTCCTCGATTTTCAGGATGTTACACTGACATAACCAATTCTGACATGGTTGTTTGACCCTTAGAACCTAACTAATACAATAGTACCAAGTGTCCTCGATCAAGGTTCTTAGACTCGATGGTTAGTCAAGCTTAATGTAATAGGATGATACGAAACGACTTCGACTAGTAGCAATTTGAGAACAGGGGACCAACGGACAAATATTGCATGCTTGGTGTGTATAAAAACTTACATAGATTAATGCATGGGGATGATAGGATTGTTATACACACTGGTCAAGCGAGGACCAAGTGTAGCTGTATCCAAATCACTAGCAGAGGTGGTGGGAGGATCACTACCACGCTGGTCGAGGACCAGTGTGTACTCATACCTCGACCACTTTTAGAAGGGATGGGAGGATCGCTACCATGCTGGTCAAGGACCAGACGTAGTCGTACCTCGACCACTCATAGAGGTGGTGGGATCACTACCACGTTGGTCGAGGACCAGGAGTATAGTTGTACCTCAAACAATCATAGAGGACTCATAGAAGTGGTGGAAGGATTGCTACCACATTGGTCGAGGACCAGGCGTAGTCATACCTCGATCACTCGTAGAGGTGATGGGATCGCTACCACACTGATCAAGGACCAGTGTGTAGTCATACCTCAACCACTCGTAGAGACGCTTGAATAGGTTATTACATGTGCATCTCATGTGGCCAGTATGACTTCACATACCCAACTTACAAGCATATCGGACGTTTGTTCGCAATCATGCCGGGTGATCAAGTCAACAATGTTCGCGAGAAGATTGTACGTAGCAACATTTTCACAAATAGACCAGGCATGATCGGTACTAGATGTGAGATAGGTCGTCAGTCTTTGTTGGTAGGTTTGGTCTGACAACTCTACATTTGTTCGAGAACGTTCTCAATAATGGGGCGTACTCGACCACTATCTACTAGAGTGCTCGACTAGTCCTGAAAATAATTTCTAGAAGGCAAAATACATAGTGGAGAATACCGGGTACATACTCGAAAAATTTTATAAACCTTCTAGTATTGTTAGGAGATACTAAGTAGATTTAGATTGGATATTGGGTACTATATTTACCGTAAGAAGCATGATTTATATAGAAGATATATAGCGAGCCTCCAGTGTTAGACCATAATCGGTCTAATATAGAAAACACTCGCACAATAGATATTATATAAAAATTCTCTAGGTAAACATAATAAATTATTGATATGGAAATAGATACAATAAATTATATGAAATATTGTGTATCTTTGTAGATACATGTCGGATATATCTACCAAATTAGTAGACTAATTTTAAAAAATCAATATACTAATTATCTTGATCAACATGGAAGTAGTCGACCCGGATAGAAGCCTCGTGGTCGACGATATTGAACTCTTGTTTTTCACGGCGACGATATCAGCTCTAGAGTAGTCAGCATGAACCAAGGTCTCATGGCCGACAATATCTAACCAGTGCTCTTCATAGTGGCAACGTCTTAAAACTTTTGATCTCATTAGATCATATTATTAGATGATGATGGTTTTGATCTGGTCGACTCATATTTATAAGTCGTCGAAGTATCCCTCGTCGAAAAATCCACAAAAGCAATGTCTTGATGAAGATTGAGATGATGACGGTTCCGATCTAGAGGAGAATGCAGTCCGATCGGGTCATATCTTTCAAAGCCAAAGTCATCGAAGGATTCCTCGTCAGAGATCTCGCCTCTTGAACCGATCTAGTCGAAACCTTGAAGCACCAAGACCCTACATGGCACAACCTCTGTCGACCGACTATACCCAAAGACGGTATTTGGAAGGTATAGGGATCATTGGAACCAGGGTATACACGAGATTGAGGCAAAACAGACGGGAGATAGGGATTTTTATACAAGTTCGGGACCCTTAACTAACAGGTAATAGCCCTACTACTGTTGACCAAAGTCGATGTTGCTTTTGTATATCAGTATTACACGAGTATAATATTTGGAATGACCTAATGACCTAAACTAGTCCTTGTCGGCCCAACGACATGGAGCTCCCACATGTAGTCGACGATTAGCGTAGTTTTTTTCCTCGAATATGAACTTAGCGAGATTAAAGATTGCTCTAGATCCCTCATGTTAATATTTGTGGCTTCGTATTGAGTTTGTCTATACTTGTATTGACTTGTTTTGTTCTGTCTTGGCCTCTGTTGGCATGTCCCCTCTTTTTCTTGGGGTCTTATATTTATACCCTCGAGTGGCCCTTTGTCTAAATAGAACAAGGGAACCAAATATGTATAAGATCTGAGTAGTCCTTGTCGTGTTTAAGTAAGGTCTTACTTCTTTTTCCTTATCCAAAACATCTTTCATATATGAGATATGATTTCGTATAAAACTTGATATATGGTGGGTCCTATCAAGCTTAACACGAAAGTATTACATATATCTTATTTGTAACACTGACACTATATATATGGGTCACCCTTGTACATGTCACCTAAACCATCATAGTTGATTTTGTCTTCCGTGGTTTTCTTCTTTCCATATTGGAGGGGTTTTTTCACGTAAAAAATCGTGTCTATTTTTAATCTATTTTCCCTAACATGTGGTATCAGAATGAAGAGATCTGATATGTCCTGCCGGCGTGTTCGTCCTGATCGGTAGCAGGCACGCATCGCTTGAATCGTGTCATCCCGTTCGTCGTTGCTGCTTGTGTTGCCCCCATTGTCACGAATCGATCTGATCGAGATCGAGTTGCCGCCGCGTTCACGTTTCGCGGCCTGCTCGCTGCTCGGCTCTCGTCGGGCCATGCCTCGTCGAGGAGAAAAAGCGACGCGCAAGCAGCAGCCTGCCGTTCCCTGATTTCAGTGGAAATTGCTAGGCGCATCCAAGTGAGCGTACCAGGAAGCTTTGCCCAACATAGCTTCTGTTTGTCCATGTGGATCCAAATTCACGTTGGATTTTTGCTACGCGCACACAACCTTCGTACCAAGGAACTTTCCTTTCTTTTGGAATCTGTTATATATTTTTGACCAGTAATTTTTTCTCCAACATGTCGTCTACTAAATTTGACATTGAGAAGTTTGATGGCAAGATCAGTTTTTGCATATGGCAGGTTCAGATGAAAGTTGTTCTTACACAAGTTGGTGTTCAAAAAGCATTGGGTGCTAAACTAGCATATATGAAAGAGGATTTGGATCAAAATGTGTTATCTTCCATACAACTCAGTTTGTCTACAGATGTTCTGCATGAAGTTCTTAATGAGACATCTGCGTCCTCATTGTGGAAGAAATTGGAGACACTATACGTGAAGAAAAGTCTCACCAACAAAAGAACGATAAATCTATTCAGTCTCATCTTAATGAGTTTAATTTGCTCATCATTGATTCGGAGAAGTTAGATGTGAAAATTGATGATGAGGATAAGGTTATTTTACTAGTTGTTTCTTTGCCTGCTACCTTTAAACACTTTAAAGAAATTATGATTTATGGCAATCATGATACCAGTGTTTAAATAAATTATGATTTATGGCAATCATGATACCAGAGTTTAAAGAAATTATGATTTATTACAATCATGATACCCTTAGTTGTTAGGATGTTAAATCAAATTTATTGTCCAAGAAAAAATTTGATATGATTCTCATTATGAAGTTAAAGCTGAGGGGTTAATTCTTAGAGGTAGATTTTCTCAAAAGGGTGATTCTTCTATATCAAAGTCTAGGTCTAAATCAAGATACTGTAAATCCAGACTTTTTTGCCGTTACTGTAAGAATGGTAATCATGATATTTCTCAGTGTTATAAGTTGAAAAGGAAGGAAGAAAGATCTAAAACTCAAAATGAAAAACCTGTTGAGGCTAGTTTTGTTGCTAATGATTCGATGGAGAGGTTTTAGTTCGAACTGCTAGTATAGAGAATCGAACTACTTGGATTATTCATTTGGTTGCACTTTTCATATTTGTCAATATAAAGAGTGGATCTCTATTTATGATTCTGTTGATACTGGTGAAGTTGTGATTGGTGATGGGTCTCCACTTGAATTTTTTGGAATTGGTACTATTCAAATTAAAACACATGATGACATTGTTAGGACCCTTATAAATGTTCGCCATGTTCCTAGGATGAAAAGAAATCTTATTTGTATGGGCACTCTTGAATCCTTGGATATAAATATGTTGATGACAATGGTGTTCGATTTCGAAAGGAAACCTTGTTGTGTTAAAAGGTCATAGAATCGACAGTCTTTATTACTTGCAAGGATCTACGTTACAAGTGTTGTAGTTGTTTCCACTGTTGCATCAGATCCTCACACTACCAAGCTTTCGCATATGCGCTTGGGTCATATGTCACGCCCGGAAATTTATCCCAAATTTTCAGATAATTTTGTGTATTAAATCTCTGTTCAGGACCAGGTAGGGTATACAAAATGATAAATCAATACACAGATCTAAACATAAAATAAAGCATAAATAAATACTTACAGAAGAGGCTCTTAATCCTCACACTTGAAAGAAAGCAGCGTCAGCAAAAAAAAGACGATCCTACCGGGGCTTCGGCTCCACTCCACAGGCAAACTCAACTGGGGTCTGAGCCTTGGTTCTCTAACACCGTCTTCAGCTCAGAAGCACTACACTTCTGAAATGGGGAGGAATTGCAAGGCTGAGTACAACCACCATACTCAACAAGCCATGCCGGAAAAATGCAAATAATGCGAGGGGAACAAAGAATTCATATATAAGGCTATTTTGCAGAAAAACTAGCATTTTTAAGCATTTAAATATTTAAAAATATTTTAATAAACATGAACCTATTAGTAGCCAATTATCATCAAGTCGCGCACTAACGCGATCTGCCTTAACTCAGGCCAACATGTGCTAACTCCAATTATCTCAGTTTTAAACATAATTAAATTCTAACTTGGGTACATTGCACGGCTTGCCCATAACCGAGGGCGCGACTATTCAAATAGATTTACTCCGATCAGAGGTGTACATCTTTACCCACCAGACATGTCTTCCTTACGTGTTGCGACGTGCCACATGCCACCACGACATACGGACGGAAGCCATGAATAACTCATGCTTAGTACTACCCTAAACAAAGAAGACCGACATAGACTTCCCCGGCCAGGTGCCCTGGATCGAGCAGACAGTCTATGCCCCCGGGCATCTCGACTCGTTCTAAGCCTTCACTTGCCAGAGACGTCAGCCCATGGGCTCCAACCCTTCCTAGGGCTTCATCCATCCCTATCCATGTCTTTTTTGTTTCTGACCGCACTAGACGACGTGTTAAGCCTTACCCATTAGAAGGTGGTAGTACGGGATATGCTATGCAACAGAGGCCCGAAGACCGGTCCTTATGATGCCCGAGGTGCGACTAGCAAAACCAAGCACCCCATGCCAGCCGAAAACATGTTTGGGGAAATTTTGAAGGGGGACATTTATTGCCACGGCTAAACAGCCAAAATTTCCATCATTTATAAGTTATTTTTTAGTCTAATTATTGAAAACATCTAATTGTTTCTATTCAATCATGGCTAAGTGTGGGAGGTGTCACCCCCGGGTTCCTCAAAACCCCAACAGAAGTCAAACCAAGTGCCCTCGGGATGTGACCGAGAGACCGACCCCCCCGGGGGGCAGGCATGCCGGCGTTCACCCGAGTCCGACCTTGCCTTCTCTCGACTCCGACTCGTCGCCCGACCCCCCGGGGGTCGGGCATGCCGGCCTTCCCCCGAGTCCGACCTCGGCCCCTTCTCTCGACTCCGACTCATCGCCCGACCTCAAGAATCCTCGGGAGGAAACTTGGCAGGCAAGGAGGAAGAGGGAGGAGACAGCCCGGCAGCATCTGACACCACCTGGCGGCACAGGAGCAAGGTCCCAGGGCTGGCAGGAGCACAAGACACCCACGGTGTACAGGACCTAGAAGACTAGCATATACTTTATCATATATCTTTGTACCCTACTGATTGTCTCTTTTAGTCTTAGCTTCCTTGGCCCCCCAAGTTCATATGTTCCTGCCCCCCTTGATGTATAAAAGGGAGGGCAGAGGGGCCGAAGGAAGGAGGACTCAAGATTCCCTCTCACGTTTGTAACTCTTGTTCATCATCCACCCCTGAGAAAGAACACCACACACACTAGACGTAGGCCTATTATCCTTCAGGAGGGCTGAATGAGTATAATCCCTCGCGTCTTATTTCTTGGCTCATCTTAGGATTCGAGTCGACCAACGGATCCATCGGAGGACAGCTTCTCTACCAAACTCTCTTCTACCTCCTCGGGGACCCCCCTTGGTGGACTTCCGACCCACCCATCGACAGTTGGCGTGCCAGGTAGGGGCGTTGTTCTTCATCTGAGGTGGTCCGATGGAGATCTACCTTCTTCGACGAAGTCTTCTAACAGATACGTCTTCTTTCCTTTCTCTTTCAATTTCTGAAAAGCATAATCCTTGCATGTTCCTGCATTCTCTATCTTAGTCCCGCTCAGCCGCCGAGCTGGCAACATGCCCTCGACAGCTCCCGCGCACAGCTTATGGCCAGCCCTGAGCTACGCGGCCCCGACCTGCCCTGGTTGGGGTTCTCCGGTAGGTTGTTTGTCAAGCTTGCCTTTGCCACTCGGGGGCTCAGCGATGCTTCCCAGTTGACAAGTAACGACCAAACAATTTGATAACTTCTGCGCAAGTGCTCATGACCAGCTCTGAGTTTCACGGCCCCGACCCATGTGCTTCGGGCTCTCAGGACAGAATGTTATCATTTGAGTCAGTGACTACTTGATAATCCGACTCTTGTCCCGAGTATCATAGAAATATGACTTTGCCTGACGTGTTCGCTTGAATCCCATTCCCCTCCGGTCAGACATGGATTTTCCCTCCCGGAGTCGAACTTGGGTTGAAGTCGAAATGCGAGAATGGCCTGACGTATGATCAAGCTACTCAGGAAATTCGGTCTTCTGAGACCCTTCACTTCGCCTAGTTCGTAAAATGAACGACAGTTACGCTAAAGGCCGATTTGAAACCTGACGAACCCGGCTAGAGAATCCTCCCGGTTATTCTAGGCGAAGATCATTTTCTAAGGCCTAAACATCGAGAACGATACAAGTAGGCGAAGTTGAACCCTTGCATGCCTCAGTCGAACATCCTTCGACATGGCTACGCAAGAGGATAGGGCATGAGACCTTGATATTGACATAAAAATATTTTGTCCGTCCTACTCAGGAACCCTACAGTAGAGATTGATCAAAAATCTATAAGATCGACCACCCGGTCGACAGACTCATTGAATTCAGCAACGATGGCCCCGGGCTCGTCGGCTTCGAGGCCTTCCGGCCACCCCAGACCAATGTCGACAACTGGCACCTCCGGAAATCAACGGCTAAGGATGACTCACGCCATATTCAAGAAGTAGCAGAGAATGTCAGAAGACTTTGCTTTGATACTAGCAAAACCCCATTTGGGTAGGGTTCTTCTCGACTCGGGGCAGGCTTCCAAGCTAGCCCTCGGTTGAGGTCGGGACTACCGTGTGTCCTCGGGTAGTAGTCTCGACCATAACCATGTTCTTCGCCGCCCCAAGGACGGTGACCTTTACGACTCGAGTGTGGGCTTCCGAGCTAGTCCACAAGTGAGGTCGGGGCTACCTCGAGCCCCACCCCAAGGCCTGTAGCCCCGAACACCTCACCCATCTTCAGTGCCTTTGGACAGTGAACTCTCCGACTCGGGGGCTGAAGGCCAAGTTGCCTCCCCCTCGATCGAAACAGGGACTGCCAAACACCTCTGGGCGGCAGACCTGTTTGTCTCAACTAACCCCTTTTGGAGGACCTTGAGCATTGCTCGGATCATCGGGATATTGGCAAAATGCTCTTGATGATTTGACCCTAGGCTCGGATATGCCATCCGACCCTAGGCTCGGAGACTACACCTGCCAGGTGCACCTAGTCGGTGCACCTGCAGAATATCGGTTCACAAGAACTGCTAGGGATCGACACCTTGGAAGAAAGCTTGACCCTAAGTCCAAATGTTCCATTCACCCTTAGGCTCGGGGCTACACCTGGCAGGTGCACCTGGGCGGTGCACCTACCAAAATCTTGGCTCGAAGCTCCAAGGATTATATGAAGACAATACTCCGAAAGAACTTTGACCCTAAGGATGGATGTTTCATTCCTCCTTAGGCTCGGGGGCTGCTGTGGGAGGTGTCACCTCGAGGTGCCTCAAAAACCTGGGTTGAACCCCAACAGAAGTCAAACCAAGTGTCCTCGGGATGTGACCAAGAGCCCGACCACCCCCGAGGGTCGGGCATGCCGGCCTTCCCCCAAGTCCGACCTCGGCCCCTTCTCTTGACTCCAACTCGTCGCCCGACCTCGAGCATCCTCGGAAGGAAACTTGGCAGGCAAGGAGGAAGAGGAAGGAGACAGCCGGCAGAATCTGACACCACCTGACGGCACAGGAGCAGGGTCCTAGGGCTGGCAGGAGCACAAGACACCCACAGTGTACATGACTTAGCAGACCAGCATGTACTTTATCAGATATTCTTTGTACCCCACTGATTGTCTCTCTTAGTCTTAGTTTCCTTGGCCCCCAAGTTCATCTGTTCCTGCCCCCCTTGATGTATAAAAGGGAGGGCAGGGGGGCCGAAGGAAGAAGGAAGACTCCAGATTCCCTCTCACGCTTGTAACTCTTGTTCATCATCCACCCCTGAGAAAGAACACCACACACACTGGATGTAGGCCTATTATCCTTCGAGAGGGATGAACCAGTATAATCCCTCGCGTCTTATTTCTTGGCTCATCTTAGGATTCGAGTCGACCATCGGATCCATCGGAGGACAGCTTCTCTACCAAACTCTCTTCTACCTCCTCGGGAACCCTAATAAAACAGTGATAAACTTGGGAATTTAATAAAGAAAAATGCAATAATTTAAACAAACATAATTTTCTAAACTGGGATAGCAATATGATCAAAATGACATGACTTGCCTTGTTCCTTCAAACAAATCTTCTGGGCTCTTTTCCTCGCGAGCGCGAACCTCCGAAACGACGAAGTCTACACACTGGCACGCAAAACAAGGAAAAACCCTAATAAAAACCAAACGAACAATACATGGAAAGTAAACAAACATGTAGAGCTTAATTTTAGATGAATTTTTCAATTTTAATGGCCCAATTTGAAGTTCGTATGGATTAGATATGAAATTTAGAAGTTTTGGACCATTAAATGAATTCTGGAGATTAAATTGATTTATTACGTAATTTTTAATTAGTTTTAGAAGGAAAAAGAGCTAGGATGACATCAGTGGGCGAGGGCTGAGAGAGGAGTAAGGAACTCACCGTGCGCACGACGGCGAGAAGAGGCGGTACGGGCGCACGACAGCGAGCGAAGGAAAGGCCGGCGCACGGGTGCAGATGCGGGTGATGAGGACGAAGACAGCAGCTGGCAGCAGCTGCACGGGGGCAAGGATGGCGTGGAACACACTGTTGCGTTTGCCGACGACGGAGACGACGAGGCCACAGGGCGACGTACCGACAAAGGAGGAATGGCTAGCTGAAGATTGCACCGGCGAGGACGATTACGGGATGTTGGTAACACACGAAAAAACAAGCAGAGGCCAACAAAGGAGACGACGCTACGATGCCGGGGAAGAAGGCAGTGACGTCAGACGGAACACTGGTGAGGTGGCAGTGGCTGTCGGTGGAGGAGAACAACAACGTTCTTCACCTGTTGCTAGTTAGGGCGTGCTACCTACAGATTTTGGGCAAAACAGAGGTGCGGCCGAGGAGGTAGACGACACCGTAATGCCGGTAAAGAATATGACGACATCGGGTAGCACTCCGGCAAGGCGGCAAGGGCTGCCGGAGTGGCTCCGGCAAGGCATAGGGAGAGGCACCATGGGCAGCGAGGTTTTGGTGTGTTATGGGCAAAAATGGGACTTGGCCGAGGTGGAGGGTGATGTTGCGATGCCGTAGGTGGCGATGGCGCAGCCGACCGGCGCACGGGCAAGGAGGAACAGCCGGCCGGAGTTGCGTCGATGAGGTGGGTGGACAGGCCGGCACGGTGGTCTCCGGGTGAAACGGAGGCGAGGCCGGGGGAAGAGGAGGTTGCTACGACGATGAAGGTGGCAGCGTCGGGGTCTTGCGCGGCTCCGGTCGACGGGGATGGCTTGCCGAAGTTCATCGGCGTCGCGGAGAGAGAAGGTCGTGCAGAGAGATGGAGGGAGAGCAAGGGAGCTCGAGGTGTGGAGAGAGGAGGGAGCTGAGGGCCCCTTTTATAGGCTAGGGGGAGGGAGAGAGAAGGGCGCCAGGGAGGGCAATGGCCGGGGAGAGGAGGGGATCGACCGAGCATGGTGCAGTTCATCAGACAATTTGCGAAATCAAAGTCCCCCATGCACTAACGCGGGATTTGGTGGGGAAACTTGGGGGAAATGAAGAGGAGGAGGAGAGGAACCAATTTTTGCAAGTTAATTAGAGGGAAAACGAACGAGGAGGGAGATCAGCCGGCCATGGTGGAGCTCAACAGTGAAGAACACAAATTGAAATCCACCATGAATTGATGCAATATTGAGTGGGAAATTATGGGAGAAATGAAGAGGAAGAGGTGGGGATTAATTCCCCTCGATCAATTTTGGATTTTGGCAAGGAATTCGACGGGATTTGCAAAGGGAGGAAAGAGATTGTTGTTCGGATGAACAGTACACATGCTGCTGGAGGAGTAAGACGACAATATAGCAGAGGGAGCAAAAGCAGACTTTTCCTTCCAAAATTCTTTGAATTTTTATCAATACTTTCAATGTTCAAATAATTTTAAAAAAATCCTAAAATTAGGTGGACACTCAAAGTATTTAATAAAAATACAACCGGATTATTTAATGATTAATTTAGTTATTTAAATAATTATTTAATTATTCTTTGTATTATTAAAATTATTTACGGAGCTCCAAAATTTCATGAAAAATTTCATAGAATACTTTAGGGCATGAATTATATTTAAAAAATATTTCAGTCATGATTTTTAAATGAAATTTTTATTTCCTTATTACTTTCACTTGATTAATTTGCTTTTTATTTTATTTAATTTCTAGAAAATAAATTATTTAATGATTTTTAATCCCGAACGAAAATCGGGGTGTTACATCATATGAGTGAGAATGGTGTGCATCTTCTTTGCAAGAAAGGACATTTAGATAATATTGGCAAACTTGATTACATTGAACATTGTGTTTGTGGCAAACAAAAGAGGGTTAGTTTTAGTATTGTAACTCATCAAATTGAAGGAATTATTGATTGCATTCATTTTGATCTTTGGGGGTAAGTCTATGTTTTGTTCTCTTGGTGGATGTGATTACTTTATAACATTCATGGATAATTTTTCTTGCAAAGTTTGGGTTTATTTCATGAAACATAAAGACGAAGCTCTTTTAGTGTTTCAGAAGTGAAAAGTTTTGGTGAAAATCAAACTGGCAGAAAAATAAAGAAGCTTAAAACTGATAATGGATTGGAATTTTGTAGTGGCGAATCATGGTATTGCAAAGATATTTGACTGTTACAGGAACTCCTCAGCACAATGGTGTGGCGGAGCGTTTAAATTGCACTCTTCTAGAAAAAGCCCGTTGCATGCTTTCGAATGCAGACCTATGGAACAAGCATGTGTTATGGGTTGAGACGATTTCTACAGTTTCTTATTTGATCAATCACTCTTCAAATTTTATCATAAATTTTTAGACTCCAGAAGAGGTTTGGTCAGGTAAACCAGTTGATTATTCCAATTTGAGAATTTTTGGTTGTCTAGCTTATGCTCGTCTTAACACTCGGAAATTAGAGCCTAGAGCAAGAAAATGCATATTTGTTGGTTATGGTTCTGGTGTCAAAGGATATCGTTTATGGTGTTCTGATGCTCACAAATTGATCATTATACATGATGTCATTTTTAACGAAGATGTTTTTCTCTCATCTGGTAGTGATAATTCACCCATAATTGAATCTGAAACTGATGGAGTTGTTGCAAGGAATGCAGAATTTGATGTAGTTTTGCCTACTGTTGAGAATGATTCTACAGTTACTCCTACTACACAACAAGTTTCTGATTCGTCATCTTCTGGTAATAATGATCATTGTATTGCTCAAGATAGAAATAGAAGGAACAATATTCAATTGCCTGCTAGATATCATGACACTGATGATATGGCTTGTTATGTTCTTCTTGCTGCACAAGATGTTAATGATAGTGTTGAACCTTCTTATTCTGAAGCTATCTCATGTAAAAATTCTTCTAAGTGGTTGACTAATTGAGAGAGCTTCCATAAATAAAAACATTAAAGTGCAAGTGGATTTATAAGAAAAAAGAAGGTATTTCTGGGGTTGAACTTGCAAGATAGAAAGCCTGTTTAGTGGTAAAAGGTTTTGACCAAAGGGAAGGTATTGAGTTCAATGAAGTTTGTTCTATTGTTGTACGCCCCACTTCCATTCGGGTGATGCTTGTTTTTGTTGTTTTATTTGACTTGGAATTAGAGCAATTTGATGTTAAAACTACTTTCTTACATGGACATTTAGAAGAGGAGATTTTTATGACGCAACCTAAAGGGTTTGTTGTTTCAGGAAAAAAGCATTTAGTTTGTCATTTGAAGAAATCTCTTTATGGTCTTAAACAAGCTCCTAAGCAATGGAATAGAAGGCTTGATTCTTTTATGACTGCACAACAACATTCACGTAGCAATTATGATAATTGTGTTTATTTCAAGAATTTTTCCAATGGATCTTTCATTTATTTATTGTTTTATGTCGATGACATGCTCATTGTTCTCATGAAAAGTCACTAATTGATTAGTTGGAGGCTCAACTTAGTCATGAATTTGAGATGAAAGATCTTGGTGTTGCAAACAAAATCCTTGGCATGGAAATTCAACGTTATCGCAAGGCTGGTAAATTGTTTTTATCTCAGAAAAGTTACATTGAGAAGATAGTTGACAAATTTAACCTTGGTAATTGCAAGCCTGTTTCTACACCTTTTGCTTCACACTTTAAATTGTTCCTTATGCCAGTGTTGTTGGCAATTTTATGTATGCTATGATTTGTATTCATCCTGATTTAGCTCATGCAATTAGTGTGGTTAGCAGATTTATACATAATCCTGGCAAAGAACATTGAATGTTGTTAAGTGGATTCTTCGTTATTTGAAAGGTACTTCTAATTTTGGCTTGATATTTGATAAGAATAAAGTGAAGATAGATAATGTTATTAGGTTTGTTGATTCTGATTATGATGGAGATCTTGATAGAAGGTCTAGATTTGGACATGTCTTCTCTTTGTGTGTGTCGACGGGCTATACCTGAAGATGATATTTGAAGGATATAGGGGACGTTGGAACTAAAGTATACGTGAGATCGAGGACAAAAAGATGAGAGATATAGATTTTTATATAGGTTCGGGTCCTCTAACTAACAGGTAATAACCCTGCTCTTGTTGGCCGAAGCCAATGTTGTCTTTATATATCAGTATCATATGAGTATAATATTTAGGATGACCTAATCTAGTATATGTCAGTTTGACAGTATGAAGCTCTCATACTTAGTCGACGGTTAATGTAGTCTTATTCCTCGAATATGAACTTGGCGAGATTGGAGATAACTTTATACCCCTCATGTCGGCCTTTGTGGCTCCAGATTGGGTTTATCTAGGCTTGTCTCGGATTGTCTAGATCTGTATTGACTATCTTTTCTCTCATTCTGGGGGTCTTATATTTATAGCCATGGGTGGCCCCTTGTCCAATTAGAATTAGGGAGCCAAGTATGAAAGCGATCCGAATAGTCCTTGTAGTGTCTAAATAGGACTTTTTTTTCCTTCCTTTCCGAACACTTTCCGTACATGAGGTTACATTCCGTATAAGACTTGGTATATGATGAGCCCCGTCGAGGCTAACACAAAAGTATTAAGTATGTTTTATCTATTACAGTATGGTTAAGTTGTCAGTTGAAAAGCTTCACTTCAGTCTGTTACTGTTCTTTCCATCACAGAAGCAAAATATATTTCAACTATTGAAGGTGTAAGGAAGCTATTTGGTTGCGAGGTCCCAGTTTCTGAACTTGGTATTCATTAGGATGTTAATACTATTTATTGTGATAGACAAAATGCTATTTATTTAACCAAAGAATGATACAAAATGCTATTTATTTAACCAAAGAATGATACAAAATGCTACTTATTTAACCAAAGAATGATATGTTTCGTACCAAAACCAAACACATTGATATCAAGCACCATTTTATTCGTGATATTGTTGCTTAAAGGCAAGTTATTGTGAGGAAGATACACACTAAAAACAATCCCACATATATGCTTACGAAGTCACCCTTAAATACTAAGCTCAAGCATTGTCTAGAGCTGTGCTTAGCAGCCTGTCAGGGTTTTAGAGATATTTTCTTCTGCAACATATTTATAGGGTTTTTGAGGAAGAGAAGGTTTGTTAGGATAATGACTCAAATATATTATTAGTCCTTAGGATTAAATATGTGTCTATTTATGTGAGCCATCCTTATACATGTAACCTTAAACTATAGTTGATTTTCTCTCATAGTTTTTTCTCTTCGCATTAAAGAGGTTTTTTCATGTAAAAATTTATGTATGTTTTGCATATTTTTTCTAACCCTCTAATTTAGAGCTGTTACTAGTTGTACTAATAGTTAGGAAGCTGCTTAATAGTGTCAGATTTCGGATGGAGCCATCGATCGTTACTGCTGTACGTACTATATGTTATACGAGCGGCGCTGAGCCTACGAGAGAGATGCCGATGAATTTGATGGTGCATCTCATTTTCAAGCGTAATCCACTCATCAGGTAGGCCTTGCTCAGTTGCTCTGCTGGGGCCAGTAGGCAAATCAGACATGCAGGATATGCAGTGCTCTGCTCTGATCTGAACAACCTTTTTTTTTCTGAAACATGATCTGAAATATAGTACTACTGTAACTATAATAAAAAGTATGATAATTTGTGTCTATTGCCAATCCCGCCAAGAAGCGGAGTAGTAGAGATAATTAGGTTGTGTTCCGAGGTGAGTCAACCTATATCTCCTGACACATTACAACGCTACAACAATTTAATACATAATTAATAACGTGTTAGCTTTAAAAAAAAGTTGAAAATAGATTAATATGAAGTTTTAAAACTTTTTAAGAAAATATTTTGTTTTATCAGTTTACGTATGCGTGAAAAAGAAATAAGAAGTTAAAGCACCTGCACAAAAGAAAACGGCCTTAGGAGTAAGTACAGAGATAATTTGTGGCGACATATAGAGATGGCCAAACGGACCGCCCGCCACGGTCCTGTCCGAACACGCCCGTGACACGACCCGTTAGGCACGGCTCCTATAACGGGCCATACCGTGCCGACCCACGTGCCATGCCATGCCGGCCCACGTGTCGTGCCGTGCCGGCCCACGTGCCATGCTCTCGGCCCAAGCACGACCCATGGAATGGCTGGGCCGTGCTGTGCCAGCATGGGCCCGTTAAAGGCCCATGGGCCGAGACCGACACGATAACACTGTTTGACATTGTTTAACAGTGTTTGAGACACTATTTTGACATGCTAAAGGCTCACGGGCTACTTTTTACCGTGTTATACATGCTACAGTGTTTTGCTACAGTAAATAGGTCATGCCGTGCCGGCCCACGGGCTCGGCCGACAGCCAAGCACAGCACGGTCACTCGTGTCGTGCCGGCCCAACCCGTTTCCTCTTCGTGCCGTGCCATGCCATCTACATGAATAACCGTGCCCGTGCCGACCCATTTGGCCATCACTAGCGGCATCTCATGGATGGGTCAGTCGTCCTGGACGCAGAAGATGGTGGGCTTGACGGGCTCCGTGATCTCGACGGTGCCCTCCAGCATCTTGGCCACCTTCCCCATGGAGGGCCTCATGTCGGCGCGGTCCTGAAGGCACCACATGGCCGTCTTGACCATGCGCTCCACGGTGGCGACGCTGGCGGCGTCGTCGTCGTAGGCCTCGGCCTGGACGATGCGAGGGTCGATGATGTCGTCGATGCGGCGCTCGACGTACACCTTCTCGAAGGCCCACTTGGGGAAGTACCAGTCCTCGCTGCCCACGGAGTCCTGCCGGAAGCCGTAGTTGCGGCGGCCGGACACGATCTCCAGCAGCACCATGCCGAAGCTGTAGACGTCGGCCTTGGCGGTGATGGGCTCGCGGTGGATGACCCACTCGGGAGCCATGTACCCGCGGGTGCCACGGATGCGGGACATGGTCACCTTCTCCTTCTTGCTGGTGAGCTTGGACAGCCCGAAGTCGGACACCTTGGGGCAGAAGTCGTCCTCCAGCAGGATGTTCTCCGGCTTGATGTCGCAGTGCAGAACCCACTCAAGGCACTCCTCGTGCAGGTACGCGATGGCGCGCGCCACGCCCAGCGCGATGCGGTAACGGGTGTGCAGGTCAAGCAGAGGCCTCCTGTTGTTGCTGTCGCCTTCTTCGTGGCTGCCCGTGGCGAACAGGTACTTGTCCAGCGACCCGTTGGGCACGTACTCGTACACCAGCATCCTCTGCTCCTTGTCCGCGCAGAACCCCCACATCCGCACCAGGTTCAGGTGGTGCATCCGCGCGATGATTGTCACCTCCGCCCAGAACTCCGCCTCGCCGCCGCCCACCCCTTGCAGCTGCTTCACCGCCACCGCGCGCCGGTCCGGCAGCTCCCCGCGGTACACCGTCCCGTACGCCCCGCGCCCCACCACGTCCGAGAAGTCCTTGGTCGCCGCCTTCAGCTCCGCGTACGAGAACCGCCGTGGCCCGCCGGCGGGGAGGTACTCCAGCCCCAGCGTCCGCGCCATCTCCCTGTACTGCGAGTACTTTCGCAGGAACGCCCAGAATGACAGCACCCCGGCCAGCAGCTCCACCGCGAACAGCGCCGTGATGATGGCGATGTTGCGGATCGTCGTGCGCCCCTGCTTGGGCGGCACCGGCAGCGCCAGCCGCACCGGGCACACCGTGTCGATCATGGTCGTCATCCCGGTGAAGTTGTTGGGGTCGTTGTTCGTTTCCACCACCCGCAGGAAGGTCGACATCTCCGTCGCCGGCGACCAGTAGCCGTCCACCAGCCGCGTGTAGTGCAGGCACGTCCGGTCGCCGCCGAACTTGTAGCCGAAGGCCACGCAAGAGGCGTTCGCCCGGCACATCTTCTCACAGTCCGCCAGGTTCTGCGGCGTCAGCTTGGTCATGTACTTGCCTGGGTCCGATACTCCGGTGTTGGCGCCGCCGGAGAAGGAAACGAAGTCCATTCGGACGAACTTGTCGTCGTCGCCCTTGCCGCTGTAGTTAAGCTTGGGGGCGCAGCCCAGGCCCGGCGTCAGCGTGCGGTACCCCGGCGGGCAGACGCAGGTGATGTTGTCGGCGCCTTGAGGGACGCAGATGCTGCCCTCGCCTTGGCAGGCGCCCCGGATGGTGCAGAGCTCCTGCACGAGCTGCCATACCACGCGCCACTGCCCTTTCTTGGGCTGCAGGCTGTAGAGGCGCAGGTTGCCGTCGTTGTCGAGGGTGAGGCGGCGCAGGCGGTGAGTGGAGCCCTGGTCGGAGGCGATGAGCTGGGAGGGATTGCCGCCAGCGAGTTGCAGCGTGCCGTCGGTGGTGAGGTTGCGCAGGGCGCTGTTGCCGGTGATGTTGGCGTAGGCGGAGCTGCCGTGCTGCAGGGTGAGGGCGTTGAGCAGCTTGAATCTGCCGTTCTGGGACTGCAGGGTGATGTTGCCGTTGCTGGGGATGGGCTGGGACGGCATCAGCGTGTCCGTCGGCTCCCCGAAGCTGGACCAGGCGCCGTGGACGAGGCTCCCCGAGTCGTTGAGAGACAAAGGGGTCGTGGACGTGGGGTTGGGGGACCAAAGGGTTGTGTTGCCGTTGCCGGCGAGGGTCCAGGAGAGCTTCCCCGCCGCGTCGATGGAGAGCGCGGAACTGGCGTCGGCCTCGACGGCGGCGAGGGAATTGTTGTTGTGGGCGTACCATATGAAGACCGGGCTGGAGTCGGAGGTGTTGGCGTTGACCCAGACGGCGAACCAGAACTTGGCCGGGGAGGAGGGGGAGCGCCGGAAGCCGGCGGCGAAGTCCCCGTTGTTGGAGACGAGGGTACGGTTGATCTCCGTGGGGCTCCAATTGGTGTCGTTGGCGGAGAAGGTCCGCATCTGCTGGGCCTGGGCGGCGACGAGGGCCGGGAGGAGGAGGAGGAGGAGAGCGGCCGCCATGGTTGTGCTTGTTGGAGTGTTGCGTATTGGAGATTTGGATTGGGGAATTGGATTTCTTGCTTTTGAATTTGGGATCGAACCGACGACTCCCCTCGAGTCAGTCAACAAAACTGTACGAGTAGACAATTTGGCAATTTGCCCATCATATCATATAAAAAAATATATTCAATTCATTGCCTTGACTGTGGACTGGAATCTCCTTTCCTAATCCATGTGCTGTTGTGCCTTTCCTGTTGTGTTGCATCAACAAGGCCGGGACGGCGGCTAATCACAGTCAATATTAAGACTTTTTGAAATACAATTACTACTAGTACCAAACAGGGATAGTAAGATCTGACTTGCTTCCAAATTCATGCTAGTACTAACTTAAACCTCTGTTACTCTCGATTTTTACTGGAAAACAATTGTCGCTACTCCTGTTCGGTGGTTACATTATTGTGATGAGATATTCTCCATGGACTTCGTATGAATACAGAGTACACAGGAAACTAGACTTTGACTTGGACAAGAAACCGTTGACTTCTTCTGACCGGTCAACCTTGCTAAGCAACCAACCTGATCAATGTTTAGGGCCTGCTTGTATGATCTTGATAATTCCCCCTTGTTAATAATTCATGTACAGTTGAATTTTGTTAGCCAAATTTACCCTTGTGAAATAAAAACACAGTAGTTCAGAATGTTTAGGATAGGAACATTAAATAAGCATGAGCGATGCTCCCATGTTCTCTACGAACAGGATTATACTATCTCTATGAATAGTATTATTCTATCAGTAGAAGTGATCTGAATCATCCGTTATTAAAGATAAATCAATAATTTATTAATACAGTGATTAAGGGTAATTTTCCTTTCTAGATCGATATATGGTCATTCATTACGCTGACATCGCTAATATTCTATCGAAAAAGTCGAAAAATAAGAAAAAAATTTAGTCATAGCTAAATGACGATTATACTCCACACCTTTTTTTGACAATAATATCCCTCCATGTTTCTACTACTTTTAGCTATGATGATAATATAAATCTGAATCATTCGATCTAATAAGATCAGCGATTCAGATTGCTTTCTACTATCCGTAGAGAATATCCCACGCAAGAAAACTCGAATAGGAAGTCAAACTCAGCTGATTAAAATATTCTTTGTTGCACATAGCCTACAAAGTTATGTTCAAGCGGTGAATTGTGGACATAGGTGATTGAGAGTTTTTTTCATGGATCTCACAAAATCGATGTTAACACTCCAGCTATCAAACTAAGGGGGTGTTAGGGGTGTTTGGTTATTAATCAG